>OZ014498.1:0-1203721 GCA_963966045.1 Xestobium rufovillosum
CTGACCTGACCTGACCTGACCTGACCTGACCTGACTGCTGACCTGACCTGACCTGACCTGACCTGACCTGACCTGACCTGACCTGACCTGACCTGACCTGACCTGACCTGACCTGACCTGACCTGACCTGACCTGACCTGACCTGACCTGACCTGACCTGACCTGACCTGACCTGACCTGACCTGACCTGACCTGACCTGACCTGACCTGACCTGACCTGACCTGACCTGACCTGACCTGACCTGACCTGACCTGACCTGACCTGACCTGACCTGACCTGACCTGACCTGACCTGACCTGACCTGACCTGACCTGACCTGACCTGACCTGACCTGACCTGACCTGACCTGACCTGACCTGACCTGACCTGACCTGACCTGACCTGACCTGACCTGACCTGACCTGACCTGACCTGACCTGACCTGACCTGACCTGACCTGACCTGACCTGACCTGACCTGACCTGACCTGACCTGACCTGACCTGACCTGACCTGACCTGACCTGACCTGACCTGACCTGACCTGACCTGACCTGACCTGACCTGACCTGACCTGACCTGACCTGACCTGACCTGACCTGACCTGACCTGACCTGACCTGACCTGACCTGACCTGACCTGACCTGACCTGACCTGACCTGACCTGACCTGACCTGACCTGACCTGACCTGACCTGACCTGACCTGACCTGACCTGACCTGACCTGACCTGACCTGACCTGACCTGACCTGACCTGACCTGACCTGACCTGACCTGACCTGACCTGACCTGACCTGACCTGACCTGACCTGACCTGACCTGACCTGACCTGACCTGACCTGACCTGACCTGACCTGACCTGACCTGACCTGACCTGACCTGACCTGACCTGACCTGACCTGACCTGACCTGACCTGACCTGACCTGACCTGACCTGACCTGACCTGACCTGACCTGACCTGACCTGACCTGACCTGACCTGACCTGACCTGACCTGACCTGACCTGACCTGACCTGACCTGACCTGACCTGACCTGACCTGACCTGACCTGACCTGACCTGACCTGACCTGACCTGACCTGACCTGACCTGACCTGACCTGACCTGACCTGACCTGACCTGACCTGACCTGACCTGACCTGACCTGACCTGACCTGACCTGACCTGACCTGACCTGACCTGACCTGACCTGACCTGACCTGACCTGACCTGACCTGACCTGACCTGACCTGACCTGACCTGACCTGACCTGACCTGACCTGACCTGACCTGACCTGACCTGACCTGACCTGACCTGACCTGACCTGACCTGACCTGACCTGACCTGACCTGACCTGACCTGACCTGACCTGACCTGACCTGACCTGACCTGACCTGACCTGACCTGACCTGACCTGACCTGACCTGACCTGACCTGACCTGACCTGACCTGACCTGACCTGACCTGACCTGACCTGACCTGACCTGACCTGACCTGACCTGACCTGACCTGACCTGACCTGACCTGACCTGACCTGACCTGACCTGACCTGACCTGACCTGACCTGACCTGACCTGACCTGACCTGACCTGACCTGACCTGACCTGACCTGACCTGACCTGACCTGACCTGACCTGACCTGACCTGACCTGACCTGACCTGACCTGACCTGACCTGACCTGACCTGACCTGACCTGACCTGACCTGACCTGACCTGACCTGACCTGACCTGACCTGACCTGACCTGACCTTATATGACCTGACCTTATATGACCTTCCGTGCCCTTCTATGACCTTGTGACCTTCATTGACCTTCTATGACCTTCCGTGCCCTTCTATGACCTTGTGACCTTCATTGACCTTCTATGACCTTCCGTGCCCTTCTATGACCTTGTGACCTTCAGTGACCTTCTATGACCTTCCGTGCCCTTCTATGACCTTCATTGACCTTCTATGACCTTCCGTGCCCTTCTATGACCTTCATTGACCTTCTATGACCTTCCGTGCCCTTCTATGACCTTGTGACCTTCATTGACCTTTTATGACCTTCCGTGCCCTTCTATGACCTTATGACCTTCCGTGCCCTTCTATGACGACGCTGCGCGACGCTGTACAACGCTGTATGACGCTGTACTACGGTTGTACGACGCTGTACGACGCTGTACGACGGCTGTCCGACGCAGTACGACGGCTGTCCGACGCTGTACGACGGCTGTACGACGCTGTACGACGGCTGTACGACGGCTGTACGACGCTGTACGACGCAGTACGACGGCTGTACGACGCTGTACGGCGCAGTACGACGGCTGTACGACGGCTGTACGACGGCTGTACGACGGCTGTACGACGGCTGTACGACGGCTGTACGACGCTGTACGACGCTGTACGACGCTGTACGACGGCTGTACGACGGCTGTACGACGGCTGTACGACGGCTGTACGACGGCTGTACGACGGCTGTACGACGCTGTACTACGGTTGTACTACGGTTGTACGACGCTGTACGACGCTGTACGACGGCTGTACGACGGCTGTACGACGGATGTACGACGCTGCACGACGCTGTACGACGCTGTCCGACGGCTGTACGACGGCTGTACGATGCTGTACGACGCTGTACGACGCTGTACGACGCTGTACGACGGCTGTACGACGGCTGTACGACGGCTGAACGACGCTGTACTACGGTTGTACTACGGTTGTACGACGCCGTACGACGCTGTACGACGGCTGTACGACGGCTGTACGACGGATGTACGACGCTGTACGACGCTGTACGACGCTGTACGACGGTGCACGACGGTGCACGACACTGTACGACGGCTGTACGACGGCTGTACGACGCTGTACGACGCTGCATGACGGCTGTACGACGCTGTACGACGCAGTACGACGCTGTACTACGGTTGTACGACGCTGTACGACGCTGTACGACGCTGTACGACGCTGTACGACGGCTGTACGACGGCTGTACGACGGCTGTACGACGGCTGTACGACGCTGTACGACGCTGTACGACGGCTGCACGACGGCTGTACGACGGCTGCACGACGGCTGCACGACGGCTGCACGACGGCTGTACGACGCTGTACGACGCTGTACGACGCTGTACGACGCTGTACGACGGCTGTACGACGGCTGTACGACGCTGTACGACGGCTGTACGACGCTGTACGACGCTGTACGACGGCTGTACGACGCTGTACGACGGCTGTACGACGCTGTACGACGCTGTACGACGCTGTACGACGGCTGTACGGCGCTGCACGACGGCTGTACGACGCTGTACGACGCTGTACGACGCTGTACGACGCTGTACGACGCTGTGCGACGCTGTGCGACGGCTGTGCGACGGCTGTGCGACCGCTGTGCGACGGCTGTGCGACGGCTGTGCGACGGCTGTGCGACGGCTGTACAACGGCTGTACGACGCTGTACGACGCTGTACGACGGCTGTACGACGTTGTACGACGTTGTACGACGGCTGTACGACGGCTGTACGACGCTGTACGACGGCTGTACGACGCTGTACGACGGCTGTACGACGACTGTGCGACGACTGTGCGACGCTGTGCGACGCTGTACGACGCTGTACGACGCTGTACGACGGCTGTAAGACGGCTGTACGACGGCTGCACGACGGCTGTGCGACGGCTGTACGACGGCTGTGCGATGGCTGTACGACGGCTGTGCGACGGCTGTACGACGCTGTACGACGCTGTACGACGGCTGTACGACGGTGTACGACGCTGTACGACGGCTGTACGACGGCTGTATGACGACTGAACGACGCTATACGACGCTGTACGATGCTGTACGATGCTGCATGACGGCTGTACTACGCTGTATAACGGCTCTACGACGGTGTACGACGCTCTACGACGGCTGTACGACGCTGTACGACGCTGTACGACGCTGTACGACGCTGTATAACGGGCTGTACGACGGCTGCACGACGATGTACGACGATGTACGACGGCTGTACGACGCTGTACGACGCTGTACGACGCTGTACGACGGCTGTACGACGGCTGCACGACGACTGCACGACGCTGTACGACGACTGCACGACGCTGTACGACGAATGCACGACGCTGTACGACGCTGTACGACGGCTGTACGACGCTGTACGACGGCTGTACGACGCTGTACGACGGCTGTACGACGCTGTACGACGCTGTACGACGGCTGTACGACGCTGTACGACGGCTGTACGACGCTGTACGACGCTGTACGACGGCTGTACGGCGCTGCACGACGGCTGTACGACGCTGTACGACGCTGTACGACGCTGTACGACGGCTGTACGACGACTGCACGACGCTGTACGACTGCACGACGCTGCAGGACGACTGCACGACGCTGTACGACGGCTATACGACGCTGTACGACGCTGTACGACGCTGTACGACGGCTGTCTCCCTACCAACGTCGCCGATAGATGGAGTTTTGACTAACGAAGTTCTTAAACCAAAGTATAAGGTATAAGTAGTATTCGGTTCTATAATAAATATTATCCGTCTGAATATTCGGTTCTGTAGACACTCCCAATTTTAAATCCGGTATGTTATTGTTACTTTTGAAAGTGCCGTTTTTTACTTTTATTTCTGATTGGATAGTTGATGCCGAGTTAACCCGACCAACCGAAAGCAAACGAACACATTTAAACAAACCCATGTGCCATCTGTTGGAATGTGATATAACTCACAAATTAGTCAGCTTATGCCGGGTCCAGACATTGGGCAATGTTTTGGCCGAAGTAATTGCCGAAGTATTCGTCGAATTATTTGTTCACAAACCGACTATCTACACACTTGGCCAACGCCGTCGAAGCGCAAGCGCAGTACATCTCACAGAGCATAAAGCTACCTAGTACATTGTAATTGTATTGGTCGGTGGTTTGTTTTGACTTTGACGTGACACAATCACAATCATTAATATTTATAAATTAATAATAAATTAAGTTCACCGCCACCGGTCAGAACTCAAGATGACGGACGTGGAAATTGCTGTTGCGATGGCAATGGCATCTTTCAGCGTGTATAATTATTTATTACATGTGAACGCATCGATTAACGAAAACCCTCGACGAAAAAGAAGGTGGTGGGCGACAGCTATACATCGCAACAGAACAAAGTATTGTTTTTTTGTTTGTTTATGTTCACTCAGTTTTAATCAAATTTTATAGGGAAAGCATGGAAAATATGTTTATTGAAATGCTGCACGAGCCATCCGGAGAATTTGAAAATTTCTGTAGAATGTCGTTAACCGACTTCGAATTTCTTTTGTGTAAAATAGGGCCAAGCATTTCAAGAAAAGACTCTTATTGGAGAGACGCTATACCAGCCAAAGTTCGTTTGGCAATAACTTTGAGATTTCTAGCTACTGGGGACAGCTATAGAAGTCTCCATTACCTTTTCAAAATCTCAAGTCAGCTTATTTCAACAATTATACCAGAAGTATGTCAAGCTATTAATGAAGCTCTGAAGGATCAAGTTAAGGTAAAAGAAGAGGTTTTTTATGTAACTTGTTTATTGATTTATTTATTATGCATGTACACACCTTGTATGATTGACTGTTACTAACAGGTAAAGTCAATTTTGTCTGCATCTTCGCTCTCTGTCGCTCTGGACCAAGCTACCCCGATAAGATGCCTGTTGGACGTAATTATTCGTTGTGATGTATTAGATGGAGAGTAATTATTGTGTGTCTGCGTGACAAAAGTGGGAGGATGAGATTGCACAGTATAGGGAGTACTCACACGGTGTGGTGTTTTGGACTGGTTGAAGTTTTCAATGTTTCTTAGAGATAGTGTACAAGAGTAGGGACTAGGACTAGGACTAGAATAAGGAGAATTAACTGTGGAATTTGAACTGCTGCTGTTGAACTGTGAATCAGCACCAGAATTTGAAGTTCCGTAATGCATCTTTTTTATCAGCAAGCCATCTATCTCCTACATTAATTGTGCTCTTTCTTCCTCAGGAATTTTTCTAATTTTCTTTGCTAGAAGTTTTGCATATAAATCGCATTCGTCTTCCTTTTCTTTTTCGTAGGTCCTGCGAGTTAGTACATTGCTTAGATTACTAAATACTTCTTTCATCTGCTTTCCTGCTTCCTGAAGCTCAGGATTCGATGCACGGCGCCGGTATCCTTGTACTTGTAATTTTGGCGGAGGTGTAGTAGTTCTTTGTGGTGTTGGTGAAGTAGGTCCATCACAATTTATGTTTGATGTACATTCAGATGTGGACTCACCCTCATCTACTATATCTTGTGTATGTTGCTCCTGTAAAAAAAATAAATATAATAATACTCGCATACGTAAGGTAATATTTGAAAATTAGTCCTCTATATCATTTTGTCTTTACAGATGCCGAAAACTGTGGAGGAATGGTTGGCTATAGAAAAAGGATTTGCTAGCAATTTCCCACACTGCGTTGGAGCCATTGATGGGAAACATGTGGTTATGCAATCCCCAACTTACAGTGGTTCAGAGTACTATAACTACAAGAACAGTTTCAGCATTGTGCTCTTGGCGTTGGTTAAGAGCAACTACTGCTTTTTGTTTGCCGATATAGGAGGCCAAGGAAGGATTAGTGATGGGGGTATATTCCGGAATACTACTTTATGGAATAATATTTGCTCAGGCCTCATCAATTTACCACCCCCCTGTCCCTTGCCGGGATGAAATGAAGATATTCCTTTTGTATTCCTGGGTGATGGCGCATTTGCCTTAAGTGAGCATGTTATGAAACCATTTCCAGGAAACCATGATATTAATTCGAAGAAACGCATATTTAATCAACGATTATCTAGTTCCCGGGTTGTAGTAGAGAACGTATTCGGCATCATGGCTTCAGTTTTCAGAATATTTAAAAAACCAATGCTGCTTCAACCAAATGCAGTGTCACTGGTGACCATGACTTGTGTTTTACTACACAATTTCTTAAGAAGAAGCAAAACTTCTGGAAACCTGTACACCCCTCCGGGATCGTTGGATACTTACGAAGGCGGAGAACTAGTTCGACCTGGATCCTGGAGACAAGAAAAACAAGAACTTGGTGCATTAAGGGATATATCTCGAGTGGCTCGTAAACCAGCATTAAATGCATTGAAAGTAAGAGAAAATTTCACTGATTATTTTTATGCCAACAATTCGTCAAGGGAATAAGAAAACATAACTTTTTCTGTAAACACTTTTTTTCACCCAGAAAAAAAATAAAAATGTTTTTCGGTCTTTTTTATGTAATGCACCCTTTCCCATCAAAAAAGAAAAGCACACCAAATAACGATTGAAAAGCAATTACAAATAATATATTTAGATAAGTACTTACATTATCTTGTGTATTTATTGTAGGTACACACTCGTATACGTGCCCCATGAATCCTTCCATCACTTCATAAAATGCCCATATTGGTTTGTAAATGTCTCCTGCACCAGCTCCTGATTTTATTGACGCCTTTTTTTTCTTCAGATGGCTTCTGAAACATGCCATCAATGATTCCTTCTTCTTCTTCATTTCTAGAATATCAATTTCCAATACATTGGAAAGTCGTATCCAAGCATCATTTATCTGAAAACATTGAACTATACAGGATGATTGCGTTTTTTTTGCTTCTAGATTTCCTACATGTCCACAATAATTAAGTAGGTAAGGTAGGTATAATAGCTTCATGAGGTATGAAAATTCACACGGTATAGACCTTCGATGTAGTGGCAAATTTCAGAGAAAAGATTTTAAACTATAGAAACGAAAAATAATTCACCTTAACTTTATCCTTGTGAAATTTATTCCTTGGGTCCCAAATCACCGGTTCATTACGGTATAGTTCTAAAAACCTGTAGGTATTGTGACGGTTAATTCGTCCGTTCAATTTTAATTGCGCTTCATCGGCCCAGAGAATGGATCGGTAAAAATTTGCGTGGTCTTCCGCGTACCCGATGTACCACTCGCAAAATTGAAGCCTACGATCACGGTCGTCTTCATTTAATGCGTGCAACAAACGCGGACGATAACAACGCATATTCATTTTCTTCAACATACGCCGTAAACTACGGTCCTATATCTCTAACTGAACAGATGTACGACGTGCAGATCTGGTTGGTGCCTCAATGAACGCTTGGGCAACGAGATGCATATTTTCTTCTGTGATTACGGTGGAGGGGCGGCCACTGCGCGGCGCATCTGAAACCGACCCAGATTCCATGAATTTCTTGTTTAGCTTGTACACCATTTATCTTGTAGGAATAGGTCTACCAGGATACCGCACCGCAAACTCTCCAAAAATTGTGTTGTAATCGGAATTGTAACGTAGGTATCCTGACACCAGGCAGATACGTTTGGCTTTCGTGTACTTTATACGGAGCTGCGCTGCCATTGAGATGCAAACACGATGTACAACACTCGTGTACTAAACTTTTGCCGCATTTGCCCCCACTGAGCAAGATGTATTTAATTGTACACACAACGAAGACGCACGCATGCATATTTTTTGATAGCGTTAACTGACTTTTGCCGCCCTCTGTATAATAACAATAATAATAATAAACGACTTTATTATCTGCTATAGCATACAACATAAATAACATCGAAAAATGAAGAGGTATACACACATAGCAGACAAACGGCGAAGTTCAGTCATTGGCTATCCTTGCGGAAGACAATAACTGTTCTTCCACTTAACCGATCGAAATAACATACATATTTGTTTGATTGAACAGCCTAAGGAATAATAACTACTTATTTTCTACAGACAAAAGAAAAATAGACATAAAGAAAACAATATAAGTAGTAGTATAATAAATATGTACATAAAACACAAAAAAAAAAAAAAAAGAATGCTAGACATCCAAACAATAAGATAGGTTCGCATGAAATCAATTATTTATAGCGGCAGACCGCAGGTGACGGCGTAACGAATTTTTAAATGCAAACAGAGACATAAACTTGTATTCCAGAAGAACAGCATTGTACAACGTGTCCCAAACTGGACGCGTTCTTATGGGAACACCCCTTATTTGAAGAGATAGAAAAAAATTAACCAAGGTGTCCGGAGCTCAAATTTAATGAGAAAACCACAGGCGCAAACAAAACTTTGCTATCTCTTATCGTTTGGCCGCTAGAGGGCGATTCTCAAATTTCGTCGATTTCTTTTATTTCCTATAACTTGTTTATTAATAAAGATAATTAATTTTGGTAAAAACTTTCCTAAGGCACTTTTTTCCGTAGAATTAATTGCAATAGGCACTTTTTTTACAGGGCGTTTAGATTTTCGTGCACCACCCCAAACTCATTTTTTTTATATAGACCACCCTATATATTATGAGATTTTTGAAAAGCTCGTAAAATTTCCTAAATTTTGATGTATCACTTGTCATGTTTATATTAAAAACCATTAGCAACATTACGATTTAAAAATTAAAATATTGTGCCTGCAGAAATCAAGATTGCCATGACTAATAAAATGACATAGGATGCTAACATGTTATGATTAAAACCACAGATCTAAAGTTTCATGATAAGATTACTCATAGTTATTATATTAAATTAATAATTCTTTAAATGTTTCTAATGGTTTTTAAGATAAACATGACAAGTGATACATCAAAATTTAGGAAATTTTACGAGCTTTTCAAAAATCTCATAATTTATAGGGTGGTCTATATAAAAAAAAATAGTTTGGGGTGGTGCACGAAAATCTAAACGCCCTGTAAAAAAACTGCCTATTGCAATGGATTCTACGGAAAAAAGTGCCTTAAGAAAGTTTTTACCAAAATTAATTATCATTATTAATAAACAAGTTAAAGGACATAAAAGAAATCGCCGAAATTTGAGAATCGCCCTCTAGCGGCCAAACGATAAGAGATAGCAAAGTTTTGTTTGCGCCAGTGGTTTTCTCATTAAATTTGAGCTCCGGACACCTTGGTTAATTTTTTTCTATATCTTCAAATAAGGGGTGTTCCCATAAGAACGCGTCCAGTTTGGGACACCTTGTACACAGTACAAACATAGGAAGAACAGCAGCGATTAAATAAGAATAACTTGTGTTTAGGAATTGTGAGCATATCCTTCCTCCTAATATTCACACTGTGCACATCAATTCTGAACCAATAAAATAATTATCGATTCGCTGTTAATATAAATCCAAGTTCAAAGTGATTATACCAGGTAAAGTTTAAATCATATAACTTGGCGTATGGGTTGACACATGCATGTGAACTATACTTGGGCCGCCGAACAGACGGAGTGATCACCCTGCAAATCGGATTGGATTTTATTGGATTGGATCGGATTTTATTGAATTTTATTGGATCGGATTTTATTGAATTTTATTGGATTCGATTGGATTGGATCGGATCTGATTTTATTTAATTGGATGGGATTGGATTTTATTGGATTGGATTGAATTGGATTGGATCTGATTTTATTGGATTTGGATTGGATTGGATCGGATTTTATTGGATTTTATTGGATCGGATTGGATCGGATTTTATTGGATTTGATCGGATTGTATTGCATTTTATTGGATTGGATTGGATTCGATTGGATAGGATTGGATTATATTGGAATGGATTGGATTAGATTAGTATACATTAGATTTCAACAAATCTGATGAGTTCAAATCTGTAATGTTTAAAAAGTGTGGAGAACACTTTTACACCAAGACAAAATTAAATGGCTCTGTGGTTACTGTGACTGTTCATTATGTTAGAATGTGATTTGCAGTCGTACCGTTGAACTTGCAATTAGACTGAAAATACTGAATACATTTCCAGAAGCCAAGGCCGTACCTACCAGTAGGAGAAGAACTATGCAGGGATAGTCCGTATTTGTTTTTTATTTAAATTACCTACCTTTTATTACTACAAGTTTTAATGTTTGTTTATTTAACAAAGAAAGATTATTTTGTTACAAGTTTACATTTCTTTCGCATCTAATTTTCTTTATTTCACAAGTTATAATTTGCTTTTATAAAAATTGTATGCCTCATAAGTATGTATATGCTATGGGCATAGTGTGAAAGTAGGGCAATACTAACAGTGCCCGGACAATGCAAACAATGACCGTTGTCCGGTCCGGTAAGGTCAGGTCACATTGCCCGGGCATTGAAAACATTGCCCGATTCCTCACTATGCAAGTAACATATACGTACAGGGTGATTCAAACTTCCCGCCCTTGGCTTATAACAGGAAAACGAAAAGTGCAAATGCAAATTTGGCAGAGGGGATTTGAATAGCTGTGTGTATGGTATATTTTTTCGTATTTAAACATTTTTTAACCTTTTTCAAAATGGCGGAAATGACGTCAGAAAAATTATTTCTTCTACAAAGTTACCATTTTTTTCATATTCTGAAAGAACATATTTTTCTAAGCAACTTCCATTCAAAAAGTTTTTTTCTATCTTTATTTGGTTAAAAGCTATGGCACTCTAAAGTTGGTACTTTTAAATAAATCTCCACTGACCCCGCCTCGCCGTAATAAAAATTAAGTCGGTCGGGTAACAAATGCACATCAATTGTTTTAAGCTGGTTAAGTCAAATAATATTTTATCAACATCATCTTTCTGCGAAGTTACTGTTTTAAAAAAATCCAAACAATGCAATAAAATCAAACACTTTAAAATTGACACTTGTCTTGTTCTTTGATCTCAACTGACCCCGTCGCAATAAAATGTATACACATACACATAATGAAAAAGTGGATATGATACTTATTTATGGCGAATGTCAACAAAATAGTAGAATTGCCAGAGAACTGTATGGTGCAAGATATCCCGAACATGTTTTAGCAGATAAAAAAATGTTTCCACGGCTTGAGCGTCTTTTAAGAAACAATACGGATGTGTTTTCGAAAAAAGGCACGCCCGTTCCTGCAAGGGTAATGAACGAGGAATCCGTAGCTGCAGTTATTGAGTATTTTGAAGCAAATCCCCGGAATTCCATAAGACAGGCAAGTCGTGAATTAAATCTGTCATATTCAACAATCCAGCGCATATTAAAAATAAATGGATATCACGATTATAAATTACATAATTTGGAAAGACTGAGTGTGATCCACAGAGAAAGGCGCCTGAATTTTATAGCTCAAATAACGGAGGCGCTTCATACATTGGACCACAGGATCTTCGAACATATACTCTGCACAGATGAGAGTCGATTTGTTAGCAACGGAAAACCAAATCGCAAGAATGAGCATTACTGGGCCAGTGAGAACCCACATTTTGTGAATGAGATTGAAAATCAAGGCCACTTTGGCATTAACGTTTGGTGCGATATGATTGGAGGGCATTTAGTTGGCCCATATTTTTTTGAAAATATATTAGATGGTAGAAGATATCTCCAGTTTTTACAACAACAGCTTCCAGAACTTCTTCAGAACATTCCACTTCAATTGCGTTTAAATCTATGGTATCATAATGATGGTGCTCCACCACATAGAGTTAGACCGGTCCAGCAGTTTTTAAATGACGTTTATGGAGGAAGATGGATTGGTACTAATGGACCCATACTTTGGCCGCCAAAATCGCCAGACCTAACACCCTTAGATTTTTACCTTTGGGGAACACTTAAAAACGAGGTTTATAAAACTGTTTCAAGGGACATTGACCATTTAAAGGAAAAAATTCAAAATGCTTGTCGAAACTTACCAAGGAATGTATTAAGAAGAGTTACTGAAATTAGAGTAAGGCGTAATTTAGAAAAATGTTTGGAAGTTGGTGGTGGTCATATTGAAAATTTAAACTATTAAATTTTAACATAAAAAATCGTTTTTCCTACTTCGTTGTTGTTGTTTTTTCTGTTGTTTTCAACCGTTAAAAAGCAAATATATGTTCTTGTCAATTTTAAAGTGTTTGATTTTATTGCATTGTTTGGATTTTCTTTTAAACAGTAACTTCGCAGAAAGATGATGTTGATAAAATATTATTTGACTTAATCAGCTTAAAACAATTGATACGCATTTGTTACCCGACCGACTTAATTTTTATTACGGCGCGGCGGAGTCAGTGGAGATTTATTTAAAAGTGCCAACTTTAGAGTCCCATAGCTTTTAACCAAATAAAGATAGAAAAAAACTTTTTGAATGGAAGTTGTTTAAAAAAATATGTTCTTTCAGAATATGAAAAAAAAATGGTAACTTTGTAGTCATCATCATCATCATAAGGTTCTCAGTCCGAAGACTGGTTGGACGCGTACCTCCATTCTTTTCTATCCTGAGCTAACCTACGCATTTCCCGAAAAGTAGAACATACTACATCCCTAACTATTTGAGAGCAGTAGTCTAATCTAGGCCTACCCTTACCTCTTTTTATTCCTATCTCTGACTCTAGTATGTCACGAACTATTCCTTCGTGTCTTAGAAGGTGTCCTACCATCCTATCTCTCCTACTCTTTATTGTTTTCCATACCTTTCGCTTTTCCCCAACTCTTTCTAATACTTCCCTATTGCTAACCTTATCTATCCACGGTATCTTCATCATGCGTCTGTAGCACCACATTTCAAACGCTTCTACTCTTTTTCTATCCGCTTCTCCTATTGTCCAAGTTTCGCACCCGTATAATGCCGTACTCCATACATACGACGTTAAGAGTCTCTTCCTAGTCTCTATATTAACCGTTCTCGAGCATAACAGTTGTTTCTTTTTGTTAAACGCAACTCGGCCCTGCGCCATTCTTTGTTTTATATCTTTAGTGCTCCTACCGTCTTGAGTTATTTTACTTCCTAAGTAGCAGAAATCCGCGACCTCCTCTATCTTCTCATTTCCAATTTGTATTTCCATTTTAGTTCTATTTTCACATCCCCTACATACCAAAATTTTAGTTTTCTTTTTATTGATTTTCATGCCGAAGCCCTGTGTCAAAACTGCTTCCATTTCATTCAAAGCCGCTCCTAATTCTTCTTTGCTAGATGCTAACACTGCTATATCATCCGCAAATCTGAGCATGTTAATAGTTTGGCCCTGTACATTGATCCCTGAGGCTGTTCTTTCCTTAACAATATTAATCGCATATTCGATATATAAGTTGAAAACTAGAGGTGACAATGCACATCCCTGTCTCACTCCCTTCCGGATATCTACTTCCCTTTGTTCCTGCTCACATTCTATAACTGCCTTTTGCTCTTTGTAGATATTATGTATTATTCTTCTGTCCCTGTATTTCATCCCTACCTTTCTCAGCACTTCGAACATCTTCCCCCATTTTACGTTGTCGAAGGCTTTTTCTAAATCTACAAATCCTATATAAACGCTCTTTCTCTTTTCTATCGTTTTTTCTATAATTACTCGTAAAGCTAGAATGGCCTCGCGCGTTCCTCTATTTCGTCTAAATCCGAACTGATCTTCTCCTAATATTTCTTCCGCCTTTTTCTCCATCCTTCTTTGCACAATTCTAGTTAAAATTTTTGACGCATGGGAAGTTAAACTGATAGTTCTAAAATTTTCGCATCTATCCGCGCCTTTTCTTTTTGGCAAAGCTACTATGATGTTCCGTTTGTAATCTTCTGGAATCTCACCTGTCAGGTATATGCGACTAACTAATTTAAATAAACGATCTATTACCTCTTGACCTGCGCACTTTAAGATTTCTGCCTGCAAGCCATCTATACCTGGTGCTTTATTATTCCTTAAACTTTTTAGTGCTATCTCAAACTCTTCTCTCATTATAGGACTCCCTAGGTTATCCCCCTCTACACTGCTTTCGCTTTCTAATATATCTTGCACTTCCTGTCCCGCATATAAGTTTCCTAAATATTCTTTCCACCTATCTGCCTTCTCCCCACTTCCGATTAGGATATCTCCTGCCTCATTTCTAATGTTTTTGGTACTAGATCCAATTTCTCTAAAATTTCTCCTAATTATTTTATATGCTTCATCAGTCTTTCCTACTTCGAATTTATCTTCCACTTCTTTGCATTTATTATCGATCCATTGCTCTTTCGCTTTCCTACATTTCCGAATAATTTCCCACTTGATCGCCTTATATCTTTGTTTCCCTGTTTCATCTAACCTATTTTTATATTTTCGCCTTTCCTCTATTAGACTCACAATATGTTTTGTTATCCAGGGTTTCCTACTTTCATTCTGTTTATGACCCAAAATATCCCTAGCTGAGGAAACTAAACTATTTTTAATGCAATTCCATTCTGCCTCTATGTCCCTAACAATATTTCCACCCGTGCCCTTTAGTGCTTCGTTTGTCTTTTTCTCGAACTTATTGCGCATATCATCATCTTTTAGTTTCTCTGGGTCAAGATACCTTCTTCCGCTTCTTTTTTTCAAAATCTTAAATTTAAGATTGGCTTTCATAACGACTATGTTGTGATCACTATCTATATCTGCTCCTGGATAACTTCTACAATCCCTAACTTGATTTCTAAATCTTTGCCTAACGAGAATGTAATCTATTTGATATCTCCCTAAGTCTCCTGGCATCTTCCACGTATAGCATCTCCTAACATGATGGTGAAATAGAGTGTTCGCGACCGTTAAGTTATGTTTATCGCAGAACTCTATCAGTCTAACTCCCCTATCGTTCCTATTGCCTAATCAAAAGGGGCCAACTATTCCGCCCTCTCGCCCTGTGCCTACGACTGCATTGAAATCTCCTGTAATTATTAAATTTTCGTGCCCTCTCACAAAATCTAGCACATATTCAATATCACTGTAAACTGCCTCTACGGGCTCATCACTGTAGTTAGAAGTGGGCATATATACCTGTATTATTACTGTTTTTACAGGTTTCGAATCTAACCTAACCATAACTACCCTGTCACTTTGCTGTAAGAAATTTTCTACACTCTGTCCTACTTTTTTCCGCATAACAATTCCTACTCCCGAATTTCCTCCTACAGATCCTGTGTGTATTACTCTAAAATCTCCGCTCCAGAAGTCTCCAGCTTCTGGCCATCGCACTTCACTGATACCTACTACGTCTAATGCTAACCTATCCATCTCAATTTTCAAATTCTCTAACTTCCCTACTTGTTTCATGCTTCTAACATTCCACGCTCCGACTCGTGAGATGTTACACTTATCATTTCTGATGACTCCCCCCGAAGCAGTCCCCGCCCGGAGATCCGAATGTGGGACTATTTTACCTCCGGAATATTTTACTCCAGAAGGTGCCATCATCATAAATTAAAGTACGCTGTACTAGGGATAAAATAATGTGGTGGTTTCCCGTTGCCTTCCACATCGCAGTAGTGTGTATCACAGTGCCATACCAACCCTCACGATCTCTGCCGCTATGATTACTGAAAGAGCTGCTGCCCCCTTCCAGGGACTTTGTAGAAGAAATAATTTTTCTGACGTCATTTCAGCCATTTTGAAAAAGGTTAAAAAATGTTTAAATACGAAAAAATATACCATACACACAGCTATTCAAATCCCCTCTGCCAAATTTGCATTTGCACTTTTCGTTTTCCTGTTATAAGCCAAGGGCGGGAAGTTTGAATCACCCCGTACATATTGTAACGTATTTCGTTTTTACACTTATTTATTAAGTGACTTTAATATTATGTACAAATATTTACAATGATTAACAGTGATTTGAGAACTTAAAATTAACAAAATGAACAATAAGCAGTGAAATATAACAAGCAGTAAATAACAACAAGCAGTGAAAATTAAACAGTTAAAGTGACAGTCCGCAGGAAAGGCCAGCACGAAACCGTCATCCACCAACTTACCTGAAGGACTATATTACAAATGAGACTCTTGAAGTTATTGGTGACTAAAAGAAGTATTGTTTATTTTGTTCATGTTCATTTTGTTTATGTTTAGTTTGAATATGTTATTTTTGTATGTTACAAGTTTCAAAAAAAAAAAAGGTAAAAAGGGATGTAGTATTACCTAACCTAAACAATCCACAGTACACAAGTCCACAGTTTAAACTCTCTAAAACACTCGTCTTCAACCGACGGTTAATCACATACGAAGACGCCCCGGTACACTTAAAAACGCGATAACTTCATTCGCACACGCGTACCGTACCGACACCAAAACACGCGTATCAACACTTCGCTCGCATCGAACTACCAAACGCCCGGTTCTTGTCGCTTTGACATCCTCTTGCAAACTTCAGACTTCAAACTGTAAGACTGTCCACTCGGCTTCTTGCTTCCCATTTTATAATGGTCTTAGAAGATTCTGGAATATTATCGATCGAACATTGTTCCAGAAAAAGAATCTTCAAGCAATATAAAATCATAGACTATTCTTTTCGGGAGTCAAGGCCAGCGCTGCAATAAACACAGCGCGGCTCGCCGTCAAACAAATAATGTGAATCATCGCCAGGGGCGTCACGTGCGGGGCAAAAGTTCGTATCACTGCCCCCTCCTTAAAAGACTGATCGCCCTCGATCAGTGACTGTCTCCTTCTTTCCTATGGTACGGAGCAAGCCGGTCCAAATGGACTACCTTCATCTTCGATCGTGGAGAACGCTGAATCCGGTAAACAACGTCGTTGATCCTGGTCACTACTTGGTATGGCCCTTCCCAGTTCTTCTGTAATTTCGGCGATCGTCCTTTCTTCCGGGCTGGATTATGAAGCCACACCAGATCGCCAGCTTGGAAACCCACAGAATTCGCTCGGGCATCATTCCGCGTCTTCATTCGGTCTCTCTCTAGACGCATGCGATCCCGAACAGCCTCATGAATTGCATCGAGTCGTTCTGCCAATTCCCGGGAATACTCATCTACAGGCACTGGCCTATCTTCGGGATGCCCAAACAACACATCCATTGGCAGCCTCAATTCCCTTCCGAATAGCACACTGGCAGGCGTTCTTCCAGTTGACTCGTGCACAGCCGATCGATATGCCATCAGGAACAGTGGAAGATGTCGGTCCCAGTCTGTCTGGTGTTCGTTTACCATTATCCTCAGATGGTTTTCTATGGTCCTGTTGAATCTCTCAACCATACCATCTGACTGGGGATGTAATGGAGTGGTCCTGGTCTTCCGTATTCCCAGCAACTTAAAAACATTTTGGAACACCGCAGACTCGAAGTTCCGTCCCTGATCAGAATGAAGCTCCATGGGTATACCGAATCGGCTGAAGAAATTGTTCACCAGAACTTCAGCCACAGTAGTGGCTTCCTGATTCGGTATCGCATATGCCTCAGGCCATTTACTGAAGTAGTCCGTTGCAACCAGGATGTACTTATTTCCATCAATTGATATAGGAAACGGACCTGCTACGTCAATTGCAATCCTCTCAAATGGAGCTCCCACATTATACTGGCGCATTCTGCTACGGCTCCTTGTCTTGGGTCCCTTGCTTGACGCGCAGTCATCACATCTCCGGCACCAGTTCATTAAGCGGCCCATACACACTGAAACATGTAGCGATGCTTACGTCGACTCCAGGAATCATGAAACTTGGCACATGTATCAGCTGGCCTGCACACACAGAAACATGATGCAGAGCATGCTTCGGCTCTTGAGAATCATACCTTCCATTTTTATTTAGTTTTATACTAGGCCTAGTAGTTTTTAAACCTGCACTTCCTGAGTCGCAGCGACTCAAATCCACACACGCAGAAACCTGCGTCTTTGCCGCTGATTCGGCATCTTGGCTCACCATCCGAGACAGGACTCTTTATGCCGCTTCGGCGCAAGCTGCAACTGATGCAAATCTCCCGACTCCGTTACACACACACTGCAACTTGAGTCCCGAATCGTAGGAGTCGCTGCATGCGCCGTTGCATGTTGCAGTGTGTATGGGCCGCTTTATGTATGTTCGGTAGCCCAGCCAATAATATCTCTCTCTGACCTTCATCGTTGTTTTATTAACACCTAAGTGTCCCCCACTCACTCCATTGTGAGCCTCTGCTAGAACTTCCGGAACCTTGTCCTTCGGCAACACAACCTGGGGCTTTCTCTCTCTTCCGTCGGTGCTCTCCCACATTCTCTTCAGAAGACCGTCTTCGATCACAAGAGAATCCCATTGTGCCCAGTATGACTTCAGGGCCCCACTCTTGTCAGGAACTTCCATCCACTCCGGTCTTCTGCCAGCTTCTTTCCATCTTAGCAGAGGTTCCAAGGTCTTATCCTTCTGCTGGGCGTCTCTCCAGGATTGTAGATGCTCTTCTTCTACTTGGATCCGGGTTTGATCGCATCTGATGGGGTGTACATGCTCTTTCAACTCTTGCCTCACGCAGTACTTACAATCTTCCGGGCAAGGTCTTCTCGAAAGTGCATCAGCATTGCCATGTTTTCTCCCAATCCGATGTTAAATGACGAAGTTGTTCTGCCGCATCCTCTCAATCCAACGGGCTAACTGACCTTCTGGGTTCTTAAATTGCAGCAACCACTTCAGGGAAGCATGGTCAATTCTGATGAGAAAGTCCTGCCCGCACAGATATTTATGGAAGTGTTCGATGGTCCGCACAATTGCTAACAGCTCCCTCCTAGTGACGCAGTAATTACGTTCAGGTTTCGACAAGGCCTTACTGAAATAGGCCACAACCTTTTCTTCCCCATTCTCTTCTTTAGATAATACACCCCATATGCCCACATTACTTGCATCGGTATCCACAATAAACTTGCTTCCAGGCCTCGGATACGTCAAAACAGGAGCAGAACACAGAGCCCTCTTCAACTCTTCAAATGCTCCTCGGCACTCCTTCGTCCACTCATACGGCCTTCCATCTTCGGTCAACCGATGCAGGGGCTTCGCAATGTCTGCAAACCCTTTCACGAAACGGCGGTAGTAGGTGCATAATCCCAGAAAGCTCCGAAGCTGATGTTTATCTTTCGGAACAGGCCAATTCCTCACTGCGTCTGTCTTCTCCGGATCCGTCGCAACTCCTTTGGTGGAAATTATGTGCCCCAGAAACTTAACCTGTTTCTTAAATAGCTGGTACTTCTGCGGACTTAATTTCAGGTTAGCTTGCCTCAATTTCTCGAAGACATCGCACAAGTTCTTCAAGTGCTGATCGAAAGTCTTCCCCCATCATAAGGTTCTCAGTCCGAAGACTGGTTGGACGCGTACCTCCATTCTTTTCTATCCTGAGCTAACCTACGCATTTCCCTAAAAGTAGAACATCCTACATCCCTAACTATTTGAGAGCAGTAGTCTAATCTAGGCCTACCCCTACCTCTTTTTATTCCTATCTCTGACTCTAGTATGTCACGAACTATTCCTTCGTGTCTTAGAAGGTGTCCTACCATCCTATCTCTCCTACTCTTTATTGTTTTCCATACCTTTCGCTTTTCCCCAACTCTTTCTAATACTTCCCTATTGCTAACCTTATCTATCCACGGTATCTTCATCATGCGTCTGTAACACCACAGTTCAAACGCTTCTACTCTTTTTCTATCCGCTTCTCCTATTGTCCAAGTTTCGCACCCGTATAATGCCGTACTCCATACATACGACGTTAAGAGTCTCTTCCTAGTCTCTATATTAACCGTTCTCGAGCATAACAGTTGTTTCTTTTTGTTAAACGCAACTCGGCCCTGCGCCATTCTTTGTTTTATATCTTTAGTGCTCCTACCGTCTTGAGTTATTTTACTTCCTAAGTAGCAGAAATCCGCGACCTCCTCTATCTTCTCATTTCCAATTTGTATTTCCATTTTAGTTCTATTTTCACATCTCCTACATACCAAAATTTTAGTTTTCTTTTTATTGATTTTCATGCCGAAGCCCTGTGTCAAAACTGCTTCCATTTCATTCAAAGCCGCTCCTAATTCTTCTTTGCTAGATGCTAACACTGCTATATCATCCGCAAATCTGAGCATGTTAATAGTTTGGCCCTGTACATTGATCCCTGAGGCTGTTCTTTCCTTAACAATATTAATCGCATCTTCGATATATAAGTTGAAAACTAGAGGTGACAATGCACATCCCTGTCTCACTCCCTTCCGGATATCTACTTCCCTTTGTTCCTGCTCACATTCTATAACTGCCTTTTGCTCTTTGTAGAGATTATGTATTATTCTTCTGTCCCTGTATTTCATCCCTACCTTTCTCAGCACTTCGAACATCTTCCCCCATTTTACGTTGTCGAAGGCTTTTTCTAAATCTACAAATCCTATATAGACGCTCTTTCTCTTTTCTATCGTTTTTTCTATAATTACTCGTAAAGCTAGAATGGCCTCGCGCGTTCCTCTATTTCGTCTAAATCCGAACTGATCTTCTCCTAATATTTCTTCCGCCTTTTTCTCCATCCTTCTTTGTCTTCCCCATCACGATGATATCGTCGAGGTACACCAGGCAAGTCTTCCAATGTAGTCCTCTCAGTACTGTCTCCATCAGTCTCTCAAAGGTGGCGGGTGCATTGCAGAGCCCAAATGGCATTACAGTGAATTGCCACAAACCAGTTCCGGCAGAGAATGCTGTTTTCTCTTTATCCTTGGGATGCAACTCGACTTGCCAATAACCACTCTTCAAGTCGAGGGTGGAAAACCATCTGGAACCCGCCACTGTGTCTAGGGTATCGTCAATCCGGGGTAAGGGGTAACTATCCTTCTTGGTGACATCATTCAACCGCCTGTAGTCTACACAAAAACGAGTGGAGCCATCTTTCTTGCTCACCAGCACTACAGGGGAAGTCCACGGGCTCTGCGAAGGCTCAATTACCCCTTGTCTATTCATGTCTGGTTGTGGACATCTTCTGATCTTCTCCCTTCTTCTCATTCTTCTTTACCGTGGCAATTCTAGATACTGGCTCACACATACCAATTAACGTACCCTTGCAAATCTCCTGGTCAAATTCGGCAATGTTCGCTATTCTTACGAACACTGGACGTTGACCAGGTCCTACCAATGTCTTCCCAATCAGTAAACCTTTCTTCACCTCTTCGTACATCGGCTCGCCCAATCCCACCAAGCAGCTTGGAGCACCTTCCACACAGACCCGTACGATGTTTTCGGATTTGGCAGGCAACACGACATCTTCTTCGACCTTCACTCGGTATACACAGTTCTTGCGCCCAGGAGAACTCATTACTAGTTCTTCTTCACCAATTCGAAGTACACCGGCGCCAACATCAAGCACAATCCCGTGCTTCTTCATACAATCCAGGCCCAGTATCACCTCATCCACAATGTTGGCTACAAGAACTCTCTGCGGAATGACGACATCTTCCATCCCTATGTCGATTTCTGCCTCTCCATATATAGGTGCTGTCTCGCCAGTAGCAGTAACCAATCGGATATTTTTATTGGTCGGCCTAATTCTCCACTCAGCCACAACATCTTTTCTGACTATGGTGTCACTGGCTCCTGTATCGATGGTAATTTCTGTCTTCCTGCCATCAATGATCCCATCAATCATCAAACTATCCCCAACTCGAGCCAATCTTGACACATTCACATCTTGTACTGGGGCTTGGTAGGACTGGACCAGCTTTCGCCCCTCAAAACTGGTCGACTTTAGTTTCCCTGGTACCCGGAGGTACCAGCCTCGTCATTGTGCCGTCTGGTTGCATTTCGGCACCTGTTGCGGAGATGGCCTTTCTCACCGCAATTCCAGCAACGTAAGAAATTCTTCCTTTCTTGCCATCCCCTCCGAGTCCCATTATTGTTATTGTCTTCAGTCCGTCTGTCCAGTTTCTGAGCAAGTTTCTGTACAACTTTTTCCAGCAGGTCTTCGTCTGGCTCTTCATTGGTACGCAGCTGTCGCACCTTGGAGTATCCCCGGGATGTTTGCTTTGCTGCCTCAAACTCCAATGCGTGGGCCAAAGCGTCTACCAAAGCTTTATGTCTTGATAGCTTCAGCGCTAGGGATGCAACGTTTAGCGATTTTTCGTAAACGTTTAAACGAGTATATTAAACGTTTAAACCGCGTTTAAACGCGCACCCTGTGCTACACGTAACTTACCAATTATATTGCAATATTGTTTAGAAAAAAAATCAAGGGAGTGTCTATACTAATCCGGCAGACCGTCACTTAAAATTTTTTTCGAACACGGTCGGGCATGCCCATTACAAAATAGCAACACATTTTGCATTTTGGAAGTGCGAAAAAAACTAAAACTGAGAGAACGCATTTTTGAAACAGACCATTTAGTTGTCCTCGCACTAGATACACGCATTTTTTGGAAAAAGATGCTATAGAAACAAGCAAAACAAATAAACCTGCACGGGAGCAGAACTCACCTAGCCCTAGGACGGCAGCTCTATACGATACCCGATCACCCACGGATGCTCTTAGCGGTGTTTTCTAATAACGAATTACTTAAACGTCATTTTACTGATATTGTGTAATGCGCACGTCCGACCGTCTTGGAACAAAATTTAAAGTAACAATCGTCTGCCGAAGCAGTAGTCACTCCCAAAAATCAAACGTCGTTTGAAAGTTGGGTTAAAAATCATAAAATAATACATATTCCGCTGAATAATGGCCGCGGCGATGGCGGCGAATGTCCTCAAAGGGATGCAAACAATAAAAGTGAAAAGTACCTACATCACGATTTTGCAATATTTAAGCGGCCGCGTTGCTTTTACTCTTACGCGGTGCGCGCCAATCACTATCCACGGCTTTGTTTATCTAAAATTTAATGATATCTAAATTTTATTTGCATTGCGTTTAAACGTTTCCCTAAACGGGTAGTGTCCACACGGGCGGTTAAACGTTTAAACGTTTAAACGTTGCATCCCTATTCAGCGCCATCTTTGTTTCACTGTCACGCAGCCCCTCAATGAAATTTTCTACAGCCAGGCTCTCTAAGAACTCCTCCGGGGCCGTTGGGTACGCCAACCGGACTAAACGGGCGATGTCGGCCTCAAATTCTTGCAGGGTCTCATTGGAGCGCTGAGACCTACCCTTTAGCTGTGCCTGGTGGACTTGCTGGAGGTGTTGATGGCCATACCTCATCTCCATGCGCTTAACTATCTCATACAAAAATCCCATAGAAAAAAGCACTTTTAGTTTTTCCCGAATTTTCCAATTTTCCGGGCAACTTTTCCAATTTTTCGTTCCCTAATGCCACGTTCGTCCTCTGTTTTGTCGACGTTCCAAATTATTTTGTGCGTAAGCTCCAACTGAGCGCGTCGAACCCGACTGTATCCGTTGTTCCGGTTCCGGAGTCATAATTGATCGCGCTTGAGGCTTGAGAAATTCTTATTCGACTTGGCTCCAAACGCTGTCTACGCTCTTCATCAGTCTCATTTGACTCGACGATCATGTATGGCTTGCATTGCGCGTACGCCGACCGATATTTCGACGCTTCACCGGTGGGGGAACCCGTATTACTGCAGACAGGAAAACGACATATCGGGCTTTGCACAGAAAAGGATAACGGCAGACCGGGCAAACCACATACAGGCAAACAGCCGAACGGATTTCTGCATATCGGGCAAACGACAGACCGGGCAAAATTTAGACTACAACTTCACACTTGTTATTGTCCACATGTTGGCAAAGATGTCATGTCAGTAGTTGATCAATAAAATATTGATGGTAGAAGTATAACTTGGTGAGAAGTGGGTATCTGTTAACTTTACATCTACATGTTAACCGTAGTGCTAGGTTATAATTTAAATTTAGGCGTATATTTATATCTGGTTGTAGGTGAGAAGTGAGATTATTTTCCTTGCATATAGGTATTTACCTACTTTTGTCACACGCAAATTCCGAAATTCCCCAAAAGGGAACACTAAGGGGGTGCAAAGCCACGGCTAGACCCAGTGGAGATGGCTGGGTTCTAAGGCAAAATACAGTTGATAGAGGGCGCCAAGAGATTGTTGCCCCTCTTAGATGTGACACGCAATACTCTTCAATCTCTAATAGAATATCGCAACAAATTATTGCGGACATCAAAATAAATCAAACGCAATGCGGTGAATAAACAATGTAATTTTAAGGAAATATTGAAATTTACAATAAACAAAAGTGGTATAATAAATTTAATGAATAAATGAATAAAGCAGCAATCTGAATGAAACTTAATAAAGTAAAAGTAGGTGAGTAAGTCCTGATAGTGTGTAAGCAAAACAAAATAATCTAAATATCTATAAACTAAAAGTGTTAAATCTCCCACCTGTCGCAGGTAAATAAATTGCAGGTACCAAAATGTATGGTGTAAATACAGAGTCGAACGCGGCGTATCCGATAAGTAGCGCTGGCCAGGGCACCGTAAGGAAAACGCAGTAATAATAATTAATAAAGTCCAAACTAAAACAGCGCAGACGCAACGCGAGGTGAATATTAACCGCACGACAAGGGAGACTGCAGACACAGCCAACAAGATTATGACAAAAGCGTTTGACAGATGGTCAAACGTAAACAACGGTAAGTATAAATTATTCTATATTCAGCAAAATTTAACAGCAATAATTAACTTTAATAGGTACAACTATCAAAAGAATACATGTGTAAACAAAACAAACTGTCGTTTAGGACGACGAAGCAGGTGACGAGACTTGAACGTGTAAGCTGTTCAACACTGGCTTGGTGCACAGGAAAATGGGGAAAATAAATGCAACACCTGACCTTAATTTATTAGTTGATGGTTTGACTTGGAGTGGTAGTGATTCTAGTGGCAGTAGCGTGTACAACCAGGCAGCGATAGACGTAGGAGGACGACATCCGATTGGGCTCACGAGCCGAAGGAGGTTTTCTCAACCAAGACGGTACAATATTAAACCACGCAGTAGTTTCCACTTCCAAATGTGTATGCAGATTCCAGCCACGAACCAGAGCGAAGACAGGGTACGCAACACCAAGACCAAGGACGTACGTAACACCAAGACGAAGGACGTGCGTAACACCAAGACGAAGGACCCTAAATATTCGAATGAATTAACAAAAGGACAGATCGGTAGACCGGAAAGCCATCACCAACAAAACACAACAGCCTCACAGTGGATGGATCACAGGAGAATGCATAATCGGAAGGGGCGATGGGTATCGGGGCTGAATGATAAAATGATCAATGTAAAATAATGAAATAAAGTGAGAAATACAGTGACTAAATCTGACTTGACTTACCTTCTAAGAATCAGAAGGGTTCATCCAAAAAAAGACAATTAAAGGTACTTCTATGATGGGTTTTGAAGTAAGCACATGGGACCGCAAGCAGTAAATTGGAAATCCCAAATAAATGGTATACTGAAATGGTTGCCAAAATCAAAAATTGCAAAACCAAAACCAGCTCTATTGTGGCTTCACGATGAATCCCTTTATAATTAGGAAGTTGCACTAAGCACTAACAAAATTCGTGAGAACCACACAATCTACTTCTGCGAACAATGGCTACAGGAAATCAAAATTGCCAAGAAGTTTTTCTTTTAAAAAAAAGTAGGAAGTACAATCAAAATTTAATCCCTGTTGGTAAGGAGGCAGAAGACATCAATTTAAAAATACCTGAGAAGAAGGTACAGGCGTTTCTACCCTACAACAGTAGATGGTGCTTGAACTGCTACAAATAAACCTACCTTTAAACTAAAACAGATACCTGTAAATAAGCTTAAGTTACCTGTAAAATGTTTACCAATAAGAAATTAAACGCACTCAAAAATAACTGCTATATTCATTACGAAAAATAAAAGGTAACACTTTTTTAAAATATACTTAGTAATCACCAGTAAACTATTCTTAGGTACTATTTTAAGTAGTTTTTCAGGAGCTAGTGGAATTTCTGGCCAAGCAAGACCACATAAAGTGATAAATGTATTAACACTTCTGTAAGTACTAATATCGATCTTCCAGAGAATCTTGCCAAAACGATTTTAACAGTTTGATGGTGTTGGTATACAATGGCTAATTTTTGTAGGTACTTGAAATTAAAGAAAGTTTAATAATATTTTGAACAGAATCTACTGGTGTTGACTGAAAAACAATTGAGTGCAGCATTTTTGAAATATCACTAAACTTGGGCCGCTCAACAGACGGAGTGATCACCCTGCAAGAATGTGCTCTAGGCGGGACCACTATCAATTTAGGACAACCGAACCGCAGTGATACGCTTTCTTTAGACCCACCGAAGTCGCATCACTCCAATTCGGTCGTCATAAATTAATATTGGCCCCGCTAGAGCACGTTCTTCTAGGGTGATCATTCCGTCTGTTCGGCGGCCCAATTCTATCAACTCCATTAATGGAATGATCAATTTTCGATTGCACCATAGCATTATTTAAAATCAAAAAATAATGAAATTATAGGGTGTCCCACAGTGGCGGCTCCTCAATAAGTGCGCTCGTGCGCGCGCACTGCCTACAAAAAACTGCTGTTAACCTTTTTTTGATAAGGTTCAAATTAAAGTTTAAAACTTTTTGAATCTCCAGCGTTTAGATAATAAATAGTATGCGAGCCAAGCATCCCGCGTCGTCAGTTTCAAAATACCTAGCAGAGAATACACGTGCAAATGTGCAAATACATCCAAACCGTCTGGCGTTCGAGTGTAGCGTCTGGCGTGTTGAAACTGTGGGGTGTGGTACTCGTACATTCGATATGGGAGCGAGATCGGCAAAACTCGGCAAGACGTGGGAAAATTCGTCATATATGCTTTTAGTTTAGCTCGTATCCGTGTGCCTTTTCAGTACACACTTGGAAGTTGAACCTTGCGGTTGTGCTAAGCATATGCATAATATAATACGGACATTGGTACTTCTGCGGCGTTGTTCTTTGTTTACCATATTTAAGTTTGAGATAGCTCCTGGCTTTGCTTATAACTTGAGTAATTAGCTGTATTATCGTGTTTATTATTTTTAAATATTGAAATTTCCAGTGGTTTAGTTTGTGGTGGTGGCGCGTGTTATGTAGTGATAGCGGCATAAATTCCATTGACAATATTATTAAAATTAACTTTTTATTATTGGTAGGCCGACACCGGTTTTAAAAGTTAAACTAAATCAAATTTGTGCGAAGAAAAAGGAAGGTCGGTCTTTCACCAGGCATTTCACCAGCGACATTTACAAACGAAACAAATGGATATGTGGATGTACGGTAAGGAATTCTCTTTTTTGTTTTCAATGCCTGTTATTTTTTACTCCAAATATGGATAAGAATTGGAGTAGTATAGGCGTTACTGACTTGAACCATTTGCATGAAAAAATAAGAAAGCACGAAGTGTCCAAAGCACACTTGCAAGCTAGTACAGAATTTGCGTTCCAGATTCAAGTGAACACTTAAATATTGTGGAGGGAACTTTAACAAAGTGGTCGCCTGATTTTAGCATTTTTCAATATTATTATTGTGTTGTAATACTTACTTCATTCAGTTAAAAGTGAATATGGTTTCTAAATATATGTATAATGGAGACGAAAAACTTGAAATAAAACGAAATTGACGTCCTAAGTCTGAGCGAATTATCAAATACTTTTCGAAAGGTCGCGGTAAAAATTGTGTGCGAAAGTTTAACCTTTTGGATTTGGGATTTTCGTCAAATATTGCGGTGAGTGAAATTTCTTGTTTTAAAATGGCTTCTAAAGCACGTCATAAAAAAATACGGGGAGAAACCGCCAGACCCCCCCCCCCCCCAACCTCTGAACGGTGATTTCATTCCAGAGCACTGCCAAGTTCTAAAGTCACGAGCCGCCACTGGTGTCCCAACACTTATAGTCAATTGTTTTGGGAGTTGACGATTGTTCATCGAATCAGTCTGCAGTGGCTATGTAACTATTTTATTTGAAATTGAAGTTTGTTAACAGTTAACTGGACATGGGTAGTTTAACAATTTTTCAAATAGAATTCCGTGAAACTAGCAGAAAAGCAACTGAGCATTGCATTTTTGATATCACAATCAACTTGCTTATTTGAATGGAACACCGAAGTATTTTGATAGGTAGTGGTTATAATTTCTGCTCGGAAAATTATTAATCTGTCCATTTAACGAAATTTCTTCGAACGGTCCAGTACCACTAAAATTTCTAGAATTTCAAATTAAAAAGTTAGCTGTTGTAGAAGTTTATTTAATGGTTCTGTAACTCTTAAACAGTCTACCCTAGGTGGTACCTAAAGTTGAATAATATAACTTGGCGTATGGGTTGACACGTGCATGTGAACTAATTTGTTTCGACATTGACAGTACTGTGACACTAATACTAGTTTCCATGATAACCTTTTTTGGACTAACTAATTAGTACGAAACAAGCAGAGACGTACAAATACATTGTTACCCAACATTATAAATGAGAATGAGTGAAATAAAGAGTTACAATGGAAAATCTTGATTATTTCATCTTACGTTAATAATTAGCAGCCATATCAACTGGTTGCGTGCGAGAGAGACATCAAACTAATATAATGCGTAGATTATTTCAATCTTACGCCAAGTTGTATTATTCAGACTTTATGTCACTTTATAATTTTTCACGTATTTTTTTGATTTTAAATGCGATGGTGCAATCGAAATTTGGTTGTTCCATTTAAATTAAGCAAGTTGGTTGTTCCATTTAAATTAAGCAAGTTGATAGCGATATCTCAAAAATGAAATAGGTACTTAATTGTTTTTCTGTCAACGTAACTAAATTCTGTTACAGCAATCGTCAAACGTGATGGCGACAGCCCGCGCAGGCAAGGCCACGCCCTAGTTTCAGGCAGTGGCGCAAGGTTCCCTGGACTATAGATGAATTTATTATGAAGTTAATCGTGCGCCACTGACAGTTGCGTGCGTCCACCGAAAACCAATCCCGGTCGAGAGGGTGGTGGATGAATAGTGGGGATTACTCAGCTGCGCATCTTTGTTGCTCGCCATCACGTCTGACGATTGCAGTAGAACAATTATTATTAAAATTTGACAACCTAATAAACTTTCTCCTATTTCAAAAAAAAGTTAGCTATGGTACAATGATTCTGTGAACATTTGTCAGCAACACCAAAACAGCTGACTGTGGTAGATCATCTTAAAATTTCCATGTATTTTTTGGTTTTAAATGCGATGGTGCAATCAAAACTTAGTCTTTCTATTAAGGAAACTGAGAGCAATATCTCAAAAATTCCATGCCAAATTGTTTTTCTTCCAGTACCACCAAATTCTGCTTAAGAACTTTGTTTAACAAACTTTCTCCGATTACTAATAAAAAAGTTAGCCATTGTAGAATGTCTTGGGGAACAGTTGCCAGCAAGTCCAAAACACTCAACTGTAGCAGACCTCAGAACCAAGATTATTAATCTTTCAAATTCCATAGGGAACTCCATTACCGAAGAAACTCAAGGTTCTTGAAGCCCAATCTTTCAACTGCTGCACACCAACCACAACAGGTAGGCTCTTATATTAACAGAAAATTAATTACTTCGGTTCCCAGTATGGATAACTAGAGGGGAGGATGCCAATCGCCGCTATTCCACAATGTAAATCGCGTGGTATCGTTCTTAGCTATGTCAATTTGAAGCCGCCAGATGTCAACTGGATCGTTAGGGCCTCGTTTTTATTAAGCGTTAAACGGGGCGACCGAGAATTTTGTTCAATATTTCTGAATATAAGGCAATAAAATTTCCCCAAAAATTTCTGTGGAAGCTTTAGTCATAAAGGAGTGGTATAACATATTTTTTGTAAGATTTATTTTTATTTTCCCAAAAATTTTGTGTTGAAATCTCACAGCAATAACTTAGGTTATGCTCGGATATCAAACGTCAAATCTTAATTCTTAGTTTAAGTAGGATAAACTTGTTTTTAATCTCAAAGGTAAGTTAAATATGATAACACTGAAAATACAAGTGGTTGGTACCTACCTTTATTGCAGAACTTAGTTTAATTTCAACTATTTATTTATACGGCTAAGGATGATTAGTGACGGCTGACAAAATTATAACTAGTGTGTCCGAGTTGCATTTTTTATCATTTTATGGCTGATGACTACAAGGCACTTCGAATTTTACGGCACTGTGTCCGTGGTTGTATCATTTTGATCCGTTTTCTATTTGGTATTAAAACTGAGGTAATAAGTTTGTAATTTTTAAATACCTGTTATAAGCGAATTCAATGTCAATAAAACATTTTGCCCCTTGATGTAAGTCTTCTTTATTTCGTGAATAAAACGTAAAAAATACAAAAATTTAAACCTTAACTATCTCGTAAACTACCTTAAAGCAAACCGCCAGATTGACAGATGATTAAAACAAGGGAGTTGTCAAAAACTCAAACTAGTGACATAGCGCGTAATTCAAATTTGTAAGAATATCATCTGCTTTATTCTTAAAAAATTAAAATTCCAGGTTCAGAAAGTTGATTCTTGACATCGATCTTCTTCAAGTACCTTATTTTAGACAACTCATTAAAACATTTCCGCCTAACCTTTTGATTTTCTCGTAGAAATGTTAATTTATGTTTGATACTTCCATAAGATCCTATAATAAAATCAAGGCCCTGCTGTTGTGCGCGCCTCTGGTATGAAACGCGGAACTTCAAATACAGCTGGAAAACATGACCAACTTTATGGCTCTCGTTTACAAACCTCTCCTATAGGTAACCATAGTTCCCAGTAGCCCACTGTCAATGATAGCAGCAGGGCCAGACAATCGAATGGATGACACCAATCTGGTTATGCCTCCTCTGTCACCAAAACAAGAAGTTTCGATGGAAATTGAGTCAGTTAGTGAACCAGTACCAATTACAAGAGTTATTGCCCCAAACGTCTGGACCTTTAAAAGAAGGGAGATTTAAGGGTCAATACCATTCAGCACGGCTACTGACCATGCTGTCACATTGTCAAGCCCAAGTCATTGCAACTGAAGGCGGATTCATTCAAGTTCTAATAATAGAGTAGACATGTTCAGTTTACTTAAGCTTCCGTTTCCTGCAAAAGCAGTGCCGTCATATAGCAGCCGTAATATGGTGCTGCATTGTGTCAGAGTGATTGGAAAAAATGCAGAAGTCGTGGCGTTTATTATTACCAGAATAGGTAATTTTATTGCACTATATTATAAATAACTGTAATGAATTTATTCTGTAGGCTTTCAAATAGAAGGTCTGATATGTATCATATGACCAAAGTTGTCGCCCTCCGTGTGAGAAATCATCACTATCAACTATCAAACTTCACCATCAAAAACGTGAACGAATTACTTATGCGGTGTACTGCCACCGTCTTAAATATAATGGCACCCCACTTCTACTATGCGGTGTTCAGTACCTACTGTTTCCTGGAAACCAAGATGATTATTAGATTATTACATATGGAAATCTTATAATATTACGATCGCTATATAATGGCACCACTTTCTTGGGAAACTAGCTTAAATATTGTGTAGTTGTTGTAATAGTTGTGTTACCCTTTGCACTGTAATAATAACTAGATGAACCCGTGGGCTACGCTCCACGACTTTTACGTAGTGGTGATAGTTGCCTAGGTTTTTTCCTGCGGTTTTCATGTCGCATGTACGCTGCCCTGTATGTCATTTTGTCCATAATTAATTGCGTTTAATTTAATGCATATGACAAAAAACCATTCTACCTATGCCTACCCGTGTAACGTTGAACTCCGATTGCGATAACAGCGCTCAGCAGATCCAAGAGTCCATCGAAATTATGCCGATGCAATTTTTATTATTTGCGTTAAAGAAACACCTGGTCGAGTGCACGACCTCACCCATACGATCTCCACCAGTTGAAAAGAGACCGAGCGACCGATATCCCCACCCGTTGCAAGTGTTGTGCCTTTTCGCTTTTAATATTATGATATTACAGATACCCTAAAATAATTAGGCTTTCTGTATGTGTAGGAATGATGTTGGATAATAATTTTAAATGATGTACTAAATCTTAGTTTCTTAAATGTACTGATGATTCTTATTAAAGTAATTGTTGCTGTTGTTCAGTTGCGAACATATATTAAATATTAATTTTGCAAGTTTTGTTATAATTCCGTTTCTGTATAATTTTGTTTATCTTTTGTCTGTTAAAAACCCATAGCATTGCAGGTATAAGTCAAACTATGCGCACTTAGTGAGAAACATCCTACAGTGTAATCTCATACAGGGCGAGGTGCTGTACCGGTTTGTTTCTGTCACCAATTCATTTTGCTGAACTTATACTCTGCATTAGTTAGCCTTCTGGTTTATATATCTTTTTAAGTGTTTTTTTTGTTAGAACGGTAGAGTGGTAGATTTTAGAGTGATGTCTGGGCACTCGTTGAACGAGTAGTGTATGTATGTTGTGCTGTAAATAAAGTGTATAGTTTTAAAGAACGCAGGCATTTTTAATTCAAACAAAGATAATTAGCACAAGCAGTGCAGTGGGTAACTACGTGGTGTGGTCAGAAAGTAAGTTTCGCCGCAGCAGTTTCTATACAATCCACTACTTTTTACAACTGTAATGGCAAAGATAAAACACAACTCAATGAAAGACAATCGTGCGGTTGTATCGACAGATTTCAGGTAAATTATTAATTATATTAATTAATCGTTAAGGTAGTCAGACGGTCAAACAAAAGTTACAAATGCATGATAGGATCCACTGCAATGTCTTCGACTGTCGGCTACAATAAAAATATAAAATTCTTTTTGTACATTTGTTTATGTAGTATGGGAAAATATATGCAGATCTGGACTGCGCTTAAAGTGCTCATCACATAGGTCATGTCATGTTCTATCCTAATAAGTTACGTTTAGAATGGTATGACATGATAATACAGAGCAGTCCACGAGACATATTGTATAAATTGAAGGAATAAGTACTTAGGTATTTGTTATTTGACTGAAAACCTCTAGAAACCTACTTTGAATTCATCCTTTTCATATTGCATAAACATGCAACAAAATAACCACTCACAAGAAATGTGCTTTAAACTCTGGAGGACGAGTGCCAAACAATCTATTATCACGGGCAAGTCTCCTCTGTGGTATTATATCATCATCATCATCATAAGGTTCTCAGTCCGAAGACTGGTTGGACGCGTACCTCCATTCTTTTCTATCCTGAGCTAACCTACGCATTTCCCTAAAAGTAGAACATCCTACATCCCTAACTATTTGAGAGCAGTAGTCTAATCTAGGCCTACCCCTACCTCTTTTTATTCCTATCTCTGACTCTAGTATGTCACGAACTATTCCTTCGTGTCTTAGAAGGTGTCCTACCATCCTATCTCTCCTACTCTTTATTGTTTTCCATACCTTTCGCTTTTCCCCAACTCTTTCTAATACTTCCCTATTGCTAACCTTATCTATCCACGGTATCTTCATCATGCGTCTGTAGCACCACATTTCAAACGCTTCTACTCTTTTTCTATCCGCTTCTCCTATTGTCCAAGTTTCGCACCCGTATAATGCCGTACTCCATACATACGACGTTAAGAGTCTCTTCCTAGTCTCTATATTAACCGTTCTCGAGCATAACAGTTGTTTCTTTTTGTTAAACGCAACTCGGCCCTGCGCCATTCTTTGTTTTATATCTTTAGTGCTCCTACCGTCTTGAGTTATTTTACTTCCTAAGTAGCAGAAATCCGCGACCTCCTCTATCTTCTCATTTCCAATTTGTATTTCCATTTTAGTTCTATTTTCACATCCCCTACATACCAAAATTTTAGTTTTCTTTTTATTGATTTTCATGCCGAAGCCCTGTGTCAAAACTGCTTCCATTTCATTCAGAGCCGCTCCTAATTCTTCTTTGCTAGATGCTAACACTGCTATATCATCCGCAAATCTGAGCATGTTAATAGTTTGGCCCTGTACATTGATCCCTGAGGCTGTTCTTTCCTTAACAATATTAATCGCATCTTCGATATATAAGTTGAAAACTAGAGGTGACAATGCACATCCCTGTCTCACTCCCTTCCGGATATCTACTTCCCTTTGTTCCTGCTCACATTCTATAACTGCCTTTTGCTCTTTGTAGAGATTATGTATTATTCTTCTGTCCCTGTATTTCATCCCTACCTTTCTCAGCACTTCGAACATCTTCCCCCATTTTACGTTGTCGAAGGCTTTTTCTAAATCTACAAATCCTATATAGACGCTCTTTCTCTTTTCTATCGTTTTTTCTATAATTACTCGTAAAGCTAGAATGGCCTCGCGTGTTCCTCTATTTCGTCTAAATCCGAACTGATCTTCTCCTAATATTTCTTCCGCCTTTTTCTCCATCCTTCTTTGCACAATTCTAGTTAAAATTTTTGACGCATGGGAAGTTAAACTGATAGTTCTAAAATTTTCGCATCTATCCGCGCCTTTTCTTTTTGGCAAAGCTACTATGTTCCGTTTGTAATCTTCTGGAATCTCGCCTGTCAGGTATATGCGACTAACTAGTTTAAATAAACGATCTATTACCTCTTGACCTGCGCACTTTAAGATTTCTGCCTGCAAGCCATCTATACCTGGTGCTTTATTATTCCTTAAACTTTTTAGTGCTATCTCAAACTCTTCTCTCATTATAGGACTCCCTAGGTTATCCCCCTCTACACTGCTTTCGCTTTCTAATATATCTTGCACTTCCTGTCCCGCATATAAGTTTCCTAAATATTCTTTCCACCTATCTGCCTTCTCCCCACTTCCGATTAGGATATCTCCTGCCTCATTTCTAATGTTTTTGGTACTAGATCCAATTTCTCTAAAATTTCTCCTAATTATTTTATATGCTTCATCAGTCTTTCCTACTTCGAATTTATCTTCCACTTCTTTGCATTTATTATATATTTCCATTAAAACAGCAAAGGGGACAAAATAAAGAAAACAGTAGGTGGTAGTGCTCTCAGTTACCATTATTACAGAATCACCAAGAGATAGATTTTTAAGTCAGCACTATAACAGAATCACCATGATGTAGAATTCTCAGTTACTATTACAACAGAATCTCCAAGATGCAGTGTTCTCAACTGAATCACCAGTAATAAATATAGTGTTCTCAGTATTTTAACAGTATCACTAAATTGTAGAGTTCTGAGTTACTATAGTAATATACATATACTATGTAATATATTACAACAGAATCACAAAGATGCAGTGTTCTCAACTGAATCAGCAAGAGATAGTGTTTTCAGTTACAATTTTAACAGAATCACTTAGTTGTAGAGTCCTCAGTTACTATTATAAGTACCTACCTATAACAGGATTACCAAAAAGTAGTGTTCCGAGAATTAGGTACCACTAAGTACTACATCAGAATCGCCAAAAGGTGGTGTTCTTAGTTACTCTGTTATAACAGAATGACAAATATATATTGTTCTCAGTTATCATTGTAACTGAATCAACAAGAGGTAGTGTTTCTCAGTTACACTGTAACAGAGAATCACCAAGATGCAATGTTTTCAATTACCTACCAGAATTGCAAAGTAGTAGGTAGTGTTCTCAGTAACCATTATAACTGAATCAGCAAGAGATTATGTTCTCTACTACTGTATCAAAATCACAAAGATGTAATGTTCTCAAATCTCAATTACCATTATAATAGAATTAGCAAGATGTTGTTGTGTTACTAAACTGGAATCACTAGGTATAAGTGTAGGTACTCCGTTACCACTATACACAGATTTAAAAAGTTTCTTTTGGGAAATCCTTGCCACTATAACAAAATCACAAAGATGTTGTGTTCTCAGTTACCATTATAATGGAATCACTAAGATTATAACACAATCATGAAGATTTTTTGTGGTTAACTTAGGAGGCACACAGGTCGTGTATAGAATCTAAATTTGTTCGGTTCATGGCAACCCTTGTAGAGTTGACTGAATTTGTAGGCATTACACCTAGACTATAGAGCTGATGCAGTGGGAAGAAAAAAAATCGCGGGTCCGGGTGGTGAAGAAGTGGAGTCGAGAAGTTGAAAATCGACAGAGTGTCTCTTCTTGACATTCTCGATCTTGAGGCACGCGAAATTTTCCACAAATCGAAAATATATTTTTACCCCCTCCCGAGAACCGTCACTAAGAATGGTTTGGGGGCGTCGCTGATTTCTTGTGGTCATCTTCGGATGCGAATCTTATTTTTTTGGTTCACAGAAACCCTTGCAAGGTTTCTTTTTAGACCTAAACTCGAGGACTGCTGGTTAAAAAAAAATCGGGAACGGATCGGTAGAACAGAAGGTCTTCATCCTTCACTCGATGTGCTTGACGAAGAGGCACACGAAAATGTCCGGAAATTAAAAAAAAAACTTATTGTATAGCAATCCTGGAATGCCCGGTGTCTACAAGCTAAACAGATAGAAATACCCCCTCGTAGCTAAAAGAGGAAAAATCGTAAATAATTGACAAGAAGTGGAGATGAAAAGTTGAAAATCGGCAGATCGGTAGATCGGTTCCTTTTGTCGTCCTCGACCAAGATGCACAACAAAATGTGGAAGATCTCAAATTTTCATCCCTTCACTATTATACTATGTACCTTTAAAAATGAGAGGGAAACTATGTGTTGACCTACTATGACAAAATAAGCAATAATAAATTAATATCTACTCTATGACAATAAGCAAAAAAAAACAAGGCGGCGCGGGCGTTGAGACCTCATTTCCAAGTTTTTAATATTCGTTCCACAACAAATCGCATGAATGTCCTCAGTTTGGCTGGTCCACTATATTATTATTTTAAACGTCAAATTGAACTCTAATGCGCAGGCGGGAAAAATGACTAGTGTGAAGTTGTAGCCTATATTTTGCCTGTATGCCGTTTGCCTGTCTGCAGGATTCCCGATCTGATGAAATCCGGTCTGACGAAAGCCCGATCTGCATAAAGACTTTTCTGAAATATTCCTGTATGCAGTTTGCCTTTTCTACCGTAATATATGGCACCGGTACTCTACTAGGTCCCCTCTTTCTAAAGAACTTGGAAAAAACGCGAAATGCGTGCGGTACTAAAATGTACTTTACCCAAATGCGTTCTGTCAGCTTTCGTTTCATAATCATAATTTGTGTTTACCACTGAAATAAATTAAACATTTTTCAGTGGTTTTTACACTTCCAAAGTTCCAAAATGTGTTGAGATTCTGATGCGCATGCCCGACCGTGTTCGAAGAACATTTTAGTTGACTGTCGGACGGTGCAGTAGTCAGTCCCAAATCCCATTAAAAATTGGAATTCCACTATCCACTATATTCTACTATTGGAGTGGTGAATTGGTGATATACCTGTGCATTATGTTGTGATGAAAGTAATGTTTGTGACTTATTGTTGTAGTAAATTTTTGGAATATGTTATCAATCCACATTTTTATGATACTTTACTATAAAAGAAATAAAACCATGCAAGAACTATTAAGTTTGTTGTCTCAATGAACAGCTGGTGCTCTGGAGACTTAAATTTATGGACTACCTATCATCATTTAGTACGGACGGTAATCGATTAACAAAGTAAACGTGAGTACCTAGGTAACTTTAATTTAATTTATATCCTGCGGTGGTATTACCCATAAAACAAATTATGAAATAAATTTTATTTGTCAAATCTGACAGTTGATTTGTGGCATATTTCAAATGTAAATTAAGTTCCATTCTTTAAATGTTTCTTGTTCATTATATTCTCTTGTCAAATATAACTCGTGCTATCATTAATAACCGAGGATATCACTCGAGAAACCGGAACAGCACATTCAACTCGTCCTTCGAACTCGTTGAATGTGCAGTTCGGTTTCAGCTCGTAGATATCACCCATGCCGTGCTACGCTGCCAACCGGAATCCGTCTCGCACTGCGCATTACGTCACATTGAGGCGAATTTTGCGCGAAGTCTCCGAAAGATCCGGTTGGCGAATGTGTTTTTGCTTTATCGACGCGAACGTTAAGTGACAAGCGTCAAAATGCCAAATTGCGTGGTGGCTAAAAAGGGAACAAGTCCGACTTAATATAGAAATTGTCAGTAGTAATATCACAAGAGAGTGAGAATAACTTGAAAATAATTCGACAGATTCTCGAAAATTTGTCGCCAGGCAATAGACACGAGAGCCCGTAGGGCTCGAGTGGCTATTGCCAGGGGGGTTTCACTGTTATGCACGACCTTGAACTATGTTAGCTTCAGTTTCTGTAAACCGTTTTAGATGGCACTACGACTCTGACATTTGCCGTCGAAACTCTATTAACGATTTCGGGAAATTTTAATCCAAAGTATGCGCTGTCTGTCGCAACTGGCATCGTCAGACAAAATGGAAAATTTAAAAATTGTGGGTTATTTTAGATATTCCGTGGCTACGTTCGCAGAACATCTAAATATGGTTACGTTTTCTCGATACGCAATAATTGCATCAGAAATAGGTGCATAACAAAGAAAAAATAATTATGCACAAAAAGCAGCAGGCCACGTATATATTTTGAATTCTGTCAGTAGGTACTTCTTTGACATCTCTGCGAATGAGGAGTTTTTCCTCGGACATCGAAATAGCAGCAATGCGGCTGTGAAATGTCTTCCTTCAACTTTTCCCGGTGTTGAATTAATATACTAAATTGCGCAAATTTTGTAATTAACGTTTACAAGTAAGTTTCATTTGATTTTAGTATTAGTTTTCGCGAGCGAAAGAAAGCGTATTTGGCGTTCTTTAGCATTATTTATGTTTCTACTTTCAATGTAAAATGCTGATTAAATAAAATTGATGCGTACATATACATAAATATAAGCATGCATAGTCTTTGTTCTTTAATTTAGTTAAATTTTTAATATTAATAAAAATAAAGTTTAAATTTCAATTCTATCTACTCGCGCCTGTATGTACACAATTGGTTCTTGTAAACAGCTAAAGATGGCGCTAAACGCGGTTCCTACTTTTAACATTAAGCTGCGCGTTCTTATTTGGGTGTTCTGTGGCTATTGCCGAATGGCGACAAGTTTGAGCAGAATGTGGAGAATTATTTTCCAAGTTATTCTTACTTTCGTGTGGTATTCGAAAGATTATTTTTTGACGTTCAAATATGAAAAGACTTTTCAATATTATTCTTTCAGTGTCACAATTTGCGATTAAAACATATATGACATATGTCAAAACCAGAAAACAAGTCGTTTATATTAACAAAAACAAAATACTAAAAAAAATTCTCGCTGGGAGAAGTTAAGTAAATTATCTCCACTATAATAATGATTAATTGGACAGAATTAAACGCGTGATCAAAAATAATGTTCATTTATTGGAAAATAGAAATGTCAAAAAATAATCAGTGAAAAATGTTTGATTCAAATAGGAAAATTACAGTATTTGAGGAAAGTTTTTGTATGGAAATTAATAAATGGTTTGTTGGAGATGAAGACGAGTAATTTTGGATGAGGGTGAGCTTATTCAAGAAAATGATTACCTAATGGGCCGTGTTAACGTAGAGGTCGCTGTCGGCGGTTTGATGTATTAAACATAACCTCCAAATATAACAAACCTATAAGTACATAAGTGATGGGTGTGTTTCACAGTGTAACTGTGAATAACGAAATAAAGACTTAAAATGCCACATTTTTCCCAAAAAGGTAGGTAAGTACTAAATTGATGTTTATAATGCCTAACTCCCGTAATAATAGGTATTCAATATTATTTAAAGCGGTGGTAGGTACTGCTTACACAGTTTTGGTCAGTGTAAAAATACAAATTGTATCTTCAATAAAAGATTGAGCGGTAAAATGTGAGCAGTAAAAAAGGTGGAAACGAGGAGCACATATCTTCAAATGAGTAGCCCAATAAATACTTGAATGCATGAAAAACCAAATAGACAGTAAAATGAATAAAGTGACATGACGCGTGTGCAGCCATTAAATCAGTGTTAGAAATCGTGGGACAAGTATATTTCTAAATACTTACGCAGTACAAAATAATATAATGATAAATATTTACATACCCATAACGTTTATTTAAGTTAGGCAGCCACATTAAGTTAATTACTGCCAAAAAAGTTTAATTTCGCCCCACTGAAATAAATTAGTTTATTAAATATTAATTTATTATTAAATTAATTTATTTCAGTGTATCGCCTGCGTGAATTTGAATAATTACTTCCCAAAACAATTTCAATTATAGGTTCGTTGCAGGAAGCTATCAAAACAAATAAAAAGTATAGCAAATAAATTAAGAAATATATAAATGTTATGATCTACTCAAGTGATTGTATCTGTCAGTCCACAATAATATAAAAGACATACCAATTAATTATGTTTTCCAGTCCGAAATATCCGTTTTTAAAAACAATTAAAATTATTATTTATTCACTAAATCTAAAAATACAACTTATAGCTATGACATTCTATGCAGAAGTGTGTGATAACAGTTTGGATTTCTCTTGAAGAGAGATATACAAAAACGCTGACTTTACACTGATAGCGGGTTCCATCATCAGCGTGGGAACAATGAATCTGTTGTTTACCGGACACATAACACCTCCCTTCGCAGATTCAACTTAAGGTCACTAAAGTTGAACTTTGGTCAAATCCAACGCGGGCATTTCGACTCCTTCTTCCGTTTTTCTTGATGACCTCCTTGCCCATAATTTTTCTTGCAGCACAGGACAACTATAGCAATAACTATAATAGAATATAATAATATTGTCCAAACACTTGGGTACGAAGACGCAATATTTGACTTGTCCACTTGAGGAATGTTTTCTTTAATTTGATTTTTAATTTGCTGTAATTCGTCGAGATTAAGGTTGTCCAAATGTAAAGTTAAATTTAAATTTTCTTCATTATTAGGGCTAGCCTCGATGTCTGGAAGTAATAGCGGTTGAGCTTCTACTAGGACGTATTGTTTATTTTTTATGGTTTCCGAATTTGTTGAAATTTCACAATTTTGTGGGATTTGTATCAAAAACGTTCCAAATAGGTTTCTGATTTCTTCTCTACGACATTTTGAACTAATCGTTGTTTGTTTCGGAAAAACTGCTATCCATCGGTTTGTTTGTGTAATTGATTGTAACAGAGGCTTAGAAATTTTGACATTAATTGAATGACAGCTTGAACTATTTTTCATTTGCAGAAGTTGAACTTCACAAGGGTTGTTAACTTGTATTTCTTGAATTCTCTTCGGCGGGCATACGTAGTACATAGGTTGTATCTTCTCGCATGCTTCATTTGTGAATGCAAAGTACAGTTCATTTACAAGAACAAAATTTTGATTTGGAATAATCACTTTATATTGATTCCCTCGGAAAACAGGAATCGGATGTAAATGGTAATAATTAAAATTTGATGGATATAAAATTGGAAGATGTAATAGGAAATTGATTTTGTTATTTAAAATATAACATTCGACATCTATTAAATTTTCTAAAAGAAGGGTATTTTCAATTGTGATTTTTAATGGTAGTTGCTCTGGATTTAATTCCTGTGAAAGTTTTGATAGTTCGCGGTACAAATCACTTTTACTAATAATACTGGAATGAAGTGTATTTAATTTGGAAAAGGTTATTGAAGTTTCGATATCTTGGAGTACTGAGTTTATAATTTCGTAAACATTTATTAATTGATCCAAAATGTTCTTCGTAATTTGGAATTGATTAAAAGCTGTTTCCTCCTTAAATGCTTGTTCGATTCTAGATATTTGTCCTCGTATAAGCTTTTCGTGACGTGATATGCTTAATACGGTTTTATTAAAATTTTCAATTAGTTTGATTGATAGTGAATTTTGCTTTAAGATGGAGTCTTTTAAATTTTTCTGATTATTCTGTAATTGTTGAATTATTCTGTCATATCTTTCTCCATCACTAGCATCTAAGTTGCCAGTTATTGCCTTAAATATCGAGCCTAAACCATCTATAATTCCTCTTTTGAATCGACTAGGATGTGGTAATATTTCCTTAATTTTGCTCTCTACTTTTCCTTCAATTAGATCTAAAATTCTTACATAATTTAGTGTATCCAGTGTTAATGCTGCTCTTCTTGAAATATTTGATTTTAAGTTGCTCGCCTGAATATGTAATTTATTAGTTTCTTCGATTATTGGATTGAGATCGTAGTAATGAATAAATGTTCTAAAATATTCTCGAATTTTAGCTGTTCCTAATTTTGTTGGTAATATACCAGGGTTGCTGGACAGGTCAGTAAAAATAACATTTTCTTGCACTGCGAGGGCGACGTGTAATCTGTAAAGAGTTATTGATTGAATTTATATGTTTGTTTAAGAGGCCGTTTAACATTGTCCATACTAATTTTTACTAATTTGCCTTTTGAATTTTTATGAAATATTGATTTTCTTTGTTCATCAGCTTTACTAATTTCTACGACATGTTTCGCCTTCGATTCATGTTTTTTCGTTTTATTCTCCTTCGGGTAAACCTTTTGAGTTGGTTCGAACATATCTGGTTCTTCTCTATTTAAATTTAATTTTTGAATTAAGTTACCCTTTTTACCTAAAAGTTCGTCGTTTAATTTTGAATATACAATTTTGGTTCTTTCCCTATGTTTCTGCATATAATCATTAAATAACTGCTTATCTACATCTAAAGCTAAAGGATTATTATTATTAAGATGTCCATTAATTATGTCCATCGGTTTCTGGCTCGTGACTGAATGTATTGAGTTATTGTACGCTAAAACGGCATACAACATTTTGGTTGAAATTGAATCGTCCTTAAATCCTCGATTATTTAATAATCGGATATGTTCTGCGATTGTCGAGTGAAATCTTTCTATAGGACTGTTTGATTGTGGGTGTTCTGTATTTGTGAAATGAATTTTGACCTTATGTAATTTTAATAAATCTTCGATTACTGTATTTTTGAATTCGGTGCCTTTATCGCTAATTATTTGATCTGGAATTCCGTGATGATTAAAGTACATCAGTAATTTATCTACTATTTCGATACCATTTAAAGATGTTAGTGGGTACGCTTGAGCATACTTGGAAAATGTATCTATGATAGTCAAAAATTTGCCTGTTTCAATTTTGAATGTATCAATATGTAAGATTTCGAATGGTTTCGACGGGGTTTGAGTGATATTGAATTTTAGTTTTACTGGATTTCGTTCGTACTTACTAATTTGACAAATTTCACATTCGTTAATATACGATTGGATACTTTTACGCATTTTTGGCCAGTAATATTTCTTTCTAATCTTTTGATCTGTTTCCTCGATTCCTCGATGATTCGTCTTTCCTTCGTGATATAATTTTAGAATTTCTAACATTTCAGTTTTGTCAAAAATATCTTCTAGCATAGTATTACATTTTTTGAATTTATAAGATGGCCACTTAAAATTTCTTCTAATTACTTCACTAAAACGTTCATAAATTTCTGGTTGTTCAAAATAAAAATGATAATAAACCTTTGGTACTATATACTCTTTAATAAATGTAATGATGTCCTTTTCGAAATTGTTTTCGGAAAGTTGAACGTGAATTCTTTGTTTGTCAAATAATTTTTGAACAATTGGTTCTGCAGGACTATGATATACAGTACTTACAACGATTTGATTTTTTCCGTGGTTCAGAGGTTGTTCGGAAATGGGAATTTCGACTATTGGATTTTCGGAATTGTTAGTATGTACCGTTTGATCATCATTAGCTGATTTTTTGATTTCTTTTAATGTTTCTGGTGATGATAGGGTTTCTTCTGAATCTATGTCTGGATTTGCAAAAGTGGATATTTGGTCTAAATTTTGGTTCCGAAGATCTCGTGAGGTACTAGGGAAATTTTCATTAAGTTCCTCCATGTAGTCTAGAAATTGCTTCGTATGAGTTTCGATTTTTATACGCGAAAGTGCGTCAGCGTTCGCGTTTAATTTTCCCTTTTTATATTGAATTTTGTAATTGAACTCTTCTAATTTTAATCTCCAACGTGTTAATTTTGAGGTCGGGTCCTTCAAAGAGAATAACCACTGTAATGGTTTATGGTCCGTGATAATGGTAAATTCAGTGTCAAAAAGATACGGTCTAAAATATTTTATTGCCCAAACTATGGCTAAGAGTTCCTTTTCGATCGTTGAATAATTTTGTTCACAATCGCTCAGTGTTCGTGATCCATATGCTATTGGAAGATCTTGTCCGATAGGTCCTTGTGATAAAATAGCGCCAATTGCTACGTTACTTGCGTCTGTCGTTAAATTAAAAGGTTTGTCGAAGTCAGGATATTGTAAGATAGGTGAATTAGTCAGTAATTTTTTGCAAAATTCGAAGGTATCTTTAAATTCTTGATTATGTATAATCTTTGCTCCCTTTTTGAGGCATTTGGTTAGAGGTTTAGTAATGTCCGCGTAATTTTTAATAAATTTTCTATAGTAACCCATTAAGCCTAAGAATCCCTTAAGTTGTTTTGTGGTGTTCGGAATTGGATAATTTTTTATTACTCGTATTTTTTCAGGGTTTGGTTTTATACCATCTGCTGTTACAATATGTCCAAGGTAGCTTACTTCCTTCCTTAGAAATTCTGATTTGTTTAATTCAATTTTAAAATTTGTATCTCGCAATTTTTGAAAAACGTTTTTTAGTCGACACATGTGTTCTTGAAGAGAAGTTGAAAAAATTATTATGTCGTCCATATACACAAGACACTGTTCGTTTTGGATTCCACGCAAAACATTGTCCATCACCCTTTGAAAGGTGGCTGGAGCGTTTTTTAGCCCGAATGGCATTCTGAGATACTCATAATGACCATTCTCGACGTTAAACGCCGTTTTTTCTACGATCTGATGGAAGCCGGAAGTCAGATCGAGGGTAGTAAAATAATGACACTTGCCCAATTTGTCTAAAAGGTCATGAATGTTAGGTAGAGGGTATCTGTCGCTTATAGTCTTGTCATTTAATTTTCGATAGTCTACTACAACACGCCATTTTTGTTTGCCGGTTGCATCTAGTTTTTTTGGTACCACCCAAATTGGGGATGACCAGGGGGAATTACTAGGTTGGATAATTTTTTGGTCAAGCATGGATCGAATTTGGTTTTGGATTTCCTTTTTATGTGCAAATGGATACCTGTAATTTTTCGTGTAAACAGGAATTTCGTCTGAAGTCTTTATGCGGTGTTTAATTTGGTTAGTAAAGGTTAGGGGAGTTCCTTCATGATAAAAAATGTCTGAATATTCCTTACAAATTTTGTAAATGGCTGCCTTTTCTTCCGAATTAAGGTGTCCAGTTCGTAATTTAGTCACGTCGAGTAAAGGTTTTTTCCGATCAGTATCAAATACTGTGTCACAATTTAAATTATTAATTTCGATAGTTTTAGGGTCTACATATTCGTCTACTTGAATTGGTTCTGAAAGGTTTATCGTTACAGGGTGCATTTCGCTGTTTAGAATAGTTGTTATAGCTTTACCATTTTTCGCTACTGTTAAGGATTCTGGAATTTCACAATTTTCAATTTTTGTGTATGGGATTACAATTTCGCCATTTGGAATGGATGAATTAATTTCTATTACTTGTAAAGTGCGTGATTGTACTGTAACATTATTTAAATTCATTCTTACCGGTTGGTATAGCAAATTAATTTTCGTATGAGGGGTAATCAAAATGTTTTTGTTAAAATCTAAATGTGCCTTAAGAATTTTTAAGTTGTCAAGACCTATTAATCCGTCAAATATGTCATGAAATTTGAAAAGATAGAATTTTAGTTTTAAATCTTTATTGGGAATTTTGAAAATATTGGAAGGGGGAATTTCACAACTGAATTTGTGAGTTGATGTTTGAAAAACTGTGGATACTGTGAAAGGATCATCTTGAATTGTATTAGAAAATAATTTATTTGCAATTTCTGGGTGGATAAAGGATTTTGTGGATCCGGTATCAATTAAAAGTTTAATTTTGTATTCCGGAAAATTAATATAAGGTAGGTCATTCGAATTTACGTTGTGGAAAGAAATCTCCGTTATGTTTCTTCGTTTGGCGGTGTCTCCGGGATAAAATCCTGGGGATTTTCCTCGTCTTGGAAATTGTTTTCTGAAATGTGTTCGTCACCTTCAGTTTGTTCAGGGTAGTAATAATTTTGATCTGAATTTTCGTGAGAATATGACGGCTGGTATTTTTGTTCGTCAGTTTCTAAATTGTACAGTTCTTCTACTCGGTATTTATTTTGAGGTTGGTATGGTTGTTTTCGGAAATAATTTTGGTTGGTCTGTCTAGTCGAAATAGACATTGGAGTTGGACCTTGATTTATCGGTTTCGGGGTATTTTGATTTGGTCTAAAAGCGTTTGGTCTGGGGGTGCCAAATACTTGTGAGTTAGTAGGAAACTTTTGCGGGGTAATTGGTTGTCTTGGATTTATATTTATAGGTTGGCTAGGAAAATTTTGGGGTCTTTGTTGCTGAAAATTTTGTTGATAACTTGGTCGAAAATTCGGTGAAAAATTCGGTTGAAATCTTGGAGGTTGATAATTATTATTGAATGGTTGTTGCTGGAAAGGATTTCTATTTGGGATTTTATTTGATTGATAATTAGTTTGGATGTTTCGGGTAGGAAATTGTTTTTGTGGGTTTTGGTAGTAATTAACGTTTTCTTCTTGAATTACAAAATGTAATGCGTCGCTCAAGTTTGCGGGCCGCATACATCTAATTGTTGTTCCTAATGGTTCCTTAAGACCTGATAAGAACGTTTTTAGAGTTAAATTGGAATATAGATCCCGTTTTAATTGTTTCTCGCCTTCGCTATTGGCGTGAATATCTACATATGAACAAAGTAAATTCAACAATTGTAAACATCTATCGTAGAATTGTTGGGGTTTTTCATTTACATTTTGTTTTAATAAGACTAGATCCCTATTTAAACAGGACTCATCTCTTTGATCTGCAAAGTTCCTATATAAAACTAATTTTAATTCATTCCAGTTTGATACGTGCTGGATGTTTACAACTAATTTAGCATTACCTTCTAGCTTATTAATAATTGAGTTTAAAATATATTGATTCGTAAAATTACCGGGGTTGTTCACGTCATAAAAAGCATTTATTATACCTTCACTTGTGGACAAAAATCTATTTAATTCGTTCGGGTTTCCGTCGAATTTCGGAACACAGTTTAAGTATTCAGATTTAAAAGAATTCTCTGCTTGCGCCATTTCTGTAGGTGAGGCAGGAAGTTCGGGTAAATCAGTATAAAGCGTGTTAATTTTAAAGACGCTAAAGTATTTGTTAAGTTTTCAATTGACATGAAATCTGTACTTACATTACAAAAAGGACTTTCATGCTGGGAATTTCTTAATTATGAAGTATCGATCAGGATTCTGAACAGCGATTGTTTTCTTCCTTCTGGGTACTTCTCAAATCAGACCAATGTTGAGTGTCTAATTTCGCGTCGCCTTCTTCTGTTTGACTTCTTTTGGGTATGCCACAGACACTGATGGCTTTATACGGGCACTCTTGAAGTTTGAAGAATGCGCACCAAAGAGTTCAAAACAGTTATAAGTTCCGCCTGGCACTACGCGATGTAGGTCACTTTTCAGGATAGCCGTTAAATTGTTGAAACAAAGGAAAAGTACTCGATGTAATTTCCACGACTATCCTACCGACTGCGCCAATTATGTTTTCCAGTCCGAAATATCCGTTTTTAAAAACAATTAAAATTATTATTTATTCACTAAATCTAAAAATACAACTTATAGCTATGACATTCTATGCAGAAGTGTGTGATAACAGTTTGGATTTCTCTTGAAGAGAGATATACAAAAACGCTGACTTTACACTGATAGCGGGTTCCATCATCAGCGTGGGAACAATGAATCTGTTGTTTACCGGACACATAACAAATTACTTCTTTTTTTGGCTATTACTTTATTAACAACACGCTCAAAATAAACAAAACTTCATTAATATTTCTTAATTTGCATGTTCTACAATTATGTTGATACTAAAATAACACAGGGAAATATAATTTACGAATTATTTATAAAATTAAATATTATGCTACAATATTTGAACAATTTACCTGCGTTTAACTTAATTTTCATTTCAAATCTTTAAACTTCCCTTCAAAACTCGTGGGTAAAAGTTTGAGGTTAGGATTTAATACATCAACTCGATCGCACCGCCTCTGACGGATATTGCGTAAACTAAAATTGGGCACATGCCCCATTGAGAAGAGTTTGACAGCTACAATTTTTTGAAGTGAATTCAAATCTTGCATTCGCGCTATTTGTTTGTCACATATGTAGATCTAAGTAGGTATATGGTAGGTGTCTCTCGAACCGCCACCTCGATTTTACGTCATCGAAGTGGGAGGAGCAAGGAGCAATATGCGCCGTAGCATACCATTGTATTTATATTATGATATCACCCATGATAATCATAGCACTTGTTATATTACCTACTAGAATATAATTCATAAGCCATTTGATACGATTTGCAGATTTGCACCAATAGATACTAAAAATTGACTTGGTTACATAGCTGTCACAGCGGTAATAGAAAACAAAAAATTATCACCTTTTTGTGTTTCATTGTTAGGAATAGCAATAGGATATTATTCAGATAATCAGAAAGCATTTATTTGTCAAATCCCCGGTCAAATCTGACAGTTGATTTGTGTCATATTGCAAATGTAAATTAAGTTTCGTTCTTTAAATGTTTCTCTCGTGAAATATAACTCGTGCTATGATTAATAATCGAGGATATCACTCGTGAAACTGAAACAGCACATTCAACTCCTCCTTCGGACTCATTGAATCTGCAATGCCGTTTCAGCTCATAGATATCATCGATGATAATCATAACACTTGTTATATTAAATTACCTACGGTATAAATTATTGTATGAACACATGAGATACGAATTCTTATGGCTTAACTATAAAGCAGAAAGTTAAAAGTTACCGTCCGATAGCAAGAACTTTTTGGAGAGCGAGTTTTTTAAACAGGATAGGCACATAAATCCTAGACAACATCTTACCCCAACAAGCAGGTTTCAGACCTAATTGGAGCTGCGTAGATTAAGTTCTAACTTACAGACGGTCCGTCTATGCAGTAAATTTGTTGTGTGGGCTTGTAAACAAAGCGAACGCCATATTGGTTATTTCCAACCAAAGTTTCGCTAGCCACCGATTGATGTCGCTCGTCTCTTATCTAAATATTAACACCATTACCTAGTGCAAGCTTTCGCTAATAGTTAATAGATTCTCTGACGTTCCTACTTCAACCAATTTTATATTCTTGCCATTTTTTCAACACATAAAAATGTCAGAAAATAAATAAAAGTAGCAAGGCTACAGGCAACCGATTTTAATGGTTCATGAATGTGCTAAACAATATCACAGCATTGAATACTGTTTAACATTTATTCATAAATCATCAAACCTGGCTGCCTGTAGTCTGGCTACTATTATTTATTTTCAAACATTTGTATGTGTTGAAAGGATGGCAGGAATGGAGAATTGGTTAAAGTAGGAATGTCAGATAATCTATTAGTGAAAGCTTGCACTAATGGTGTTAATATTTAGATAAGAGACGAGCGACATCAATCGGTGACTAGCGAAACTATTAGTACTACAGTTGGAGAGAACCAATATTGTGTTCGTTTTATTTCCAAGTCCATGCAACGAATTTACAGTAAGTTAATTTCGTCTGTGATTATGCATATTGAAGCAGTGTTGCGGAACGAGGAGAAAATTAAATTGGCACTCCCCGTATAGGATTTATTCGGATTTTACACAAGTCTTTTACAAGACCAAGAATTCAAAATTAATAACAAAAGAAAGAATAAATTATTAGACTTCCTACCTAGCACCAGGCAACAACGATTAAAACAATAATTCAGATTGTTGATTCCCCAGAGGCTGCTAGACTCGCAAACAAACCGATGCTCCGAATATAAATAATTGAATGAAATAAATACGTTTTAAAATATAAAACGCCGTTCGGAAAAAGGTAAGGAAATGCGAGGCGCACAGCCGCTTTTTGTACTTATTGAAACTAATAAGAAATATATACAAAACAAAGCAAAATATTCCTATACAGGGAAAATGTTTCGCTACAGCAGGTTTTCAAAAGCAGGAAAAAATGCTGCGTATGACACAGTTTAGAAAGAAAGATTCTTTTACAAATTGAGGCATTCAAATATCAAAGGGGCTAAGTGCCAAAAAAAATAAACAAAAAAATTTTTTAAGTTAAACGGTTTTATTGTAAAGAAACATGATAATGATGCCGATAATGTACTAAACGCTAAAAAATAATTAGGCAGGTACCAGGTACCAGTCAGCACACCACTCTCCTCATCAATCTAGAGCAGCGTTTCTCAAAGTGTGCTCCGCGGAGCCCCAGGGCTCCGTGAAAGATCCGTAGGGGCTCCGCCGCCAGTGAAGTGTGAAAATTTCCTATTTCCCCGTTGCCATCAAAAATTCCTTAAAACTTTAGAAAATGCTGGTTTGTTATTATAATTTTAACTTTACTTATTTTTTTTTGCAACTTAACTTGATACTATACTGGGCTCCATCACATTACATCCGACCTTAAAGGTGCTCCGTGTTTAAAAAAGTTTGAGAAACGTTGATCTAGAGCATTGATCAGACTAAAATAAACTCTTTCGCTTTCAGTTGTAAATATTGTACATACGTTCAGTTCAGAATAAAGTTTTAAGTTTTCAGATTTGTAAATAATTAGTGTTTTATCAAGAATAAAGTTTAAGTTGACGTTACAAGTTGTTATTCTTCAACACAACCAACAAAGAGGTCATTCGAGTCGTATTGGAGACTCATGCCGTTCAAAAGAAGTGAATGTACCAAGAAAACGATTGAAGAAAAGATTGAATTTCCTGTTGCGAAGAAAAGAAGACAATGATACAAGAGAGAAGTGCAAAGAAGATAATTTAGGAGACGTCAATATCAAGAGTGAAGTCTGTATCTTCAAAGTTATCTGGTGAGTCAACAGCAAGAAAAAAGCTAGAAGTTGAATATGAAATGGCAAAACCACTGACTGAAATTGAGAAGAACTTTTGTACAAGAAAATGGAACTGGAAAAGAAGATCGAAGAAGAAGGAGAAAAAGAACGAACTTTGGCTGTGTCAGAAGTCGAATATGCCAATGCCGATTAAGACATCAGTAGTACTTAATAATGCTGTACGGTAGTCGCTAGAAGAAATGATTTGTCAAGAGCCAGTTTCAAATGAAGACAGACTGGTTGAAGCTTTTGCTCAAGCATTGCGAACACATGCTCCAGCACCAGACCAGTCAATGTTTGTCAGAACGGCGGCCCTAAAGGATTTACCTACTTTTTCTGGCAATCCCGTGGAGTGACAGAATTTTCTTCTCTGTTGGAAGAGACCACGAAGTTATGTCAGTTCAGCAACGCCGAGAATACGGATCGACTAAGGCACTGTCTTCGGGGCGAAGCAAAAGAACTGGCGTATCTGTTGCTGTCAAATCCAGAAAATTATGAGGAAATTGTCAGCACACTTCAAAGTGGTTTCGGCCAGCCTACATCACTCATCAAGAGCATGGTTCAAGATGGGAAAAGAATGGCAGCAATTGGAAAATACATGCGATCAGTACTGACTTTCTCCTCAAAGGTGCAGAATTTCAAATGTGTTAAGTCAACCAAGCAAGAAGGTTAACTGTACCACCCTGAAGAATTTATCAGTAAAATGGATCGAGAATGAAAAAGAAGATGGACAGACTACTGCAGCTGCTTCGATGGAAGAGATCTTCTAACCTAGTTGGCAAACTTTTAGTTGAAGAAGCTGAAAAGGAATGTGAGAGTGGTGTGTTGGGTCTTTACGAAGAAAAAAGAAAATGCAGAATTACGTCCAAAAAGGAGACATTTGTTTATACAACAGAAGAAAAGAGAATCAAGAGTGATTCATTTGATTGTCAATTATAGTAGAAAAACGCCTATGCCATCGAGAGTAGCACCGAGTTTAAACAAATGTCTTTGGATGAAAGATGGAATTGTGCCTAAGAATCGCACCAGTGTTTCCAATGTTTAAGAGAAAGACATCCCCGATTTAATCACAAGAAAAAGAAAGCATGTTTCAAGAAGCACCATCCTCTTTTGCATGCAGAAGTTAAGAAACAGCCTTTCCAAGTTGATGAAAAACCTGTGAATGAAAAATTAGAATCATTCAAGAACGAACCTACATCTTGCGTCGAAAATGTAGCGAATGTTTGGACAAACAGCAAGAAGATATTTTTGAAAATATCTTCGGTTAAACGAACAACAAGACAATTTTCCAAATTTTTTGGACATTATTCGTCCAAAAATACAATTTACAAAAGAAACAGAAACTGAACACAAAATCAATTTCTTAGATTTAATTTTAATAAATGAATTTATAATAAAATAAATTTCGATATTTTTAGAAAACCAACATATGTATACAGATATTCCTCTTTCATCAAATTCATTTCATCCCTTTTGTCAAAAATTTCTGCTTACAATTCTATGGTACACAGGGCCTTTACAGTACCGCTATCTTTGGATAAATTGAATAAAGAACTACCTAAACATAATTAGAACAATTGCTATAAATAACGGATTTAAGATTGAAATCATCAATAGAATCATTAACAATAAAGAATTTAAAATTTATTGTAACAGCAAATTTTGCAGAATTACTTATTTTCGAAATATTTCTGAAAAGATTGCCAGTATTTTAAGAAAAAACAACATACAAGTCACATATAAACCTTCAAATATATTATCACATATTTTATTTAACAGTAACGACAGAACACATAAACTTTACCACACAGGAATATCAAATAAATTGCACAAACTGGCAGGTACATATAATGAACATTTAAGATCATTTCGTTTCAAAAATGATCATTCAAGTTTTGCTATTCATTTACCTGAAAACAATCATCAGTTACCTGCTCTAGAAAATCCTTATACTAATATATTAATAGCGAAAGTGATTTTACATTGAAACTTTGTTCGCCAGATATGTCATAGAGGGTTCTGTCGATTTTAACAATTTTGGGCTCTACGGAAAGCTCTAATGCTGTAGATGTGCCTTTTCAGGGGTTTCGGGGTTTAAAAAGCTTTAAATAGTGTCTTTTTGCAGTTTAAAGTTCATTACTTCGTCGGAGTATGAGGCAGAAAATTTACAGTTTTTTGTTTGGTGTAACTTCGCAACAAACAAATTGGCGGAGACATTTTCCATCAGTCATCAGTAAATATATAATTTAGTAAAATTGTGACAGCGTGTGACAGACGTGTGGCATAGCCCACGGATTCCACTTGTACTAAATTATAGTTTAATTTTGAAAAGAGTTATCAATTAGATATATTGGAGTCTATAGAAATTTATAAACATAAAAATGATAAAAATTGTAACTTACTAAATGACCACGTTTATTTAATACAATCTAGTTTATTTAATCTTTTGTAAATGTTTCTCTTATATACTTTTTCTGAAGTACTTGTTTCTAGTTTATTACAAGATTACCTTGATGTTAACAGTTGTCAAGATTCCATGGACGTTTTTTTGTTTTATTTAGTTATTTTTCTGTACACTGATATTTCACTTGAATGTTTTTCGCAATTGAATTGATTGTTTTTTCCCAAATGAGTTTCTTTAAATTCATTGGTTTTTTCCCTTCAAGCGGTATCCGAATTTCCATTCTATTTTTAGTTTTTCTAATGCCTCGTAGTAAATATTGAAATTCAGTTATCTACACTGACGAGCATAAAATTAGGGTCACTTTGAAAATTGCCAATTTTTCTAAGAATTCAAAATATTAAATTTAAATAATTCTTGAAGGCAATAACACTTGCATTATTTCTGAGAACTGTTATAAGCTTTTTGTGGTTTCTTTTGCACAACAAAGATTCAATATTTCCAATTTCTAAGAAATGCTTGCAGGTGCGCTACTTGGAAGCTTATTTCTCGGCGTCTATTTTTCAGTTTCCTTTATTTATTCACTAACTTTCCTGTGTATAACTTGACGGTCGAAAAGTGTAGTCTTTGTTTATTTCCTTATAATGGCTTTAAATCCTGTCACGGCGGCCAGAATTATAGCGCTGTTGCAAGATGGTCAGGTGCAACGTGTAACGGCAAGAACAGTTGGTGTAAGTCTTTCTACAGTTCAGCGGGTATCCCAACGATTTCAGGAAACTGGTAGGCTGACGAGAAGACCAGGATCAGGGCGGAAAAGAACCAGCACGCCAAGGGATGACCGTTTTCTTGTGTCCATGGCTTTACAGAATCGGACCGCTTCGGCAGTTTTGCTTCGAAATCTCCTCCAAGAAGTCAGAAATGTTAACATTAGCGAATGGACAGCTAGGAGGCGACTTCGTTCTGCTGGATTATCTTGTCAGAGAATGGCTACGGGCCCTCCACTTCTCCGTCGCCATAGAATTGCAAGACTGAACTTTGCTCGAGATCACTTGGGATGGACAAATGACGATTGGGGGAGGGTATTATTCTCAGACGAGTCGCGTTTCTGTTTAAATGGGTCGGATGGACGTCGGCGGGTATGGCGAAGAACCGGAGAAAGATATGCCCAGGCTTGTATTGATGAGCGACTTCCATTTGGTGGAGGCTCAGTTATGGTGTGGGGAGAAATTTCTTCAGAAGCACGTACCGAATTAGTGTTTATCGGCAATGGATCCCTAACTGCGCATAGGTACGTAACGGAAGTTGAAGAAAATCATGTCGTGCCTTTTATGGCGGTTCTCGGAGAAAATGCAACTATTATGCATGATAACGCTCGACCCCACGTGGCAAGGATTGTTAGCGGTTATTTGGATGAGGTTCAAATTACGCGATTTGATTGGCCATCACGGAGTCCCGACTTGAACCCCAAAGAGCATATGTGGGATGAGCTAGGACAACGTGTACGAAGTCATACGCCGTCTCCCACCAACGCACAGGATCTTAGGGAGCTCCTACTACAGGAGTGGAATAACATCCCCCAAAATGTGATCCGTAATTTAATTGAGAGCATGCCACGTCGCCTCCAGGCTGTCATAAATGCACGGGGAGGAAACACTCGTTATTAGGGGTCAAAATTTGAACAGTTCCTTGTTTTATTTCAACATTTTTCTCACCACATTTTTAAGACAATTTTGTTAAAATTTGCTTCTTTACGAATTTTCAATAAAAACATTAGAAAATGAAACGTTTTCTTTTTAGAACATTCCTGTTTAGAGATATGTATACAACGAAATCCATTTATAATAATAAGATACAATAACTAACTAGAAAAGTTGAATTTTTGAAGTGACCCTAATTTTATGCTCGCCAGTGTAGTTAGCTTATTTCTTACAGCGAAAATCTCATGGATATTATTTTAATTACATATTTGTATTGTTTTGTCAACTTATACGTTTCCTTGTCAACTGTTACCTTAGGGTCATATTAAACTACTTACTTTATGTAAACATATTCTGAAGACTAGATTTTTAATCTTGAAACCAGTCAAAATTCTAATAAACTTATTTCATTGGTATTACACGAAGTATATTATTAATTCATCATGATTTACTACCAAGAAGTAATTGAAGAAAATACAGTGACAGCCATAAAGTCTGCACCATATGGAAAACTTTTTTATTTATAGGATTATTGGAAACTGTTTTCGGCATTAGTTTCAACATGATTAATAATAGTTAGAGAGCTACCGTCATTTTTGATGACAAAAAAGTGTCAGGCTGGAACTTTGCCAATCACTAGTTCAGAAGGAGGCAGACACTTTTTCTATGTGACAAAATTTTCGCTTGCATTCATTTCTATTTTTTATTTTTAATAAAACGTGTACCTATTGGACAGGTCGTGTGACAAATTTGTATCTGGCTCATATCTTTTGCATACATTACTTGACTATCGACGAACCTGAATTTAAAACTGGCCGACATTGTTTCATGTCTTAGGATGGAGGCAGATCTGTGGAACTGGTGAAATAATAAAATTGCGATGACTAATTAGTGTCAAGTTAATTTTTTTTCTACACATTGTTTTTTCGTACTATGATAAGAAAATGCAACTGGCAGACATTTTCTGCAGAAGGCAGACGTACTGAATTGGGGGGTTGGTGGGAAGGGCTCGGTGACAAATTAGTGTCCGTCTGTCAAATAAACAGAGGAGTGTTATATAGAGGGATCAAAGTATATGCACAAAAATTTTAATGTAGACACTAATTTGTCTCCAAGCCCTCACCAACCCCCCAATTCAGTACGTTTGCCTTCTGCCCTTGACTGCAGAAAATGTCTGCCAGTTGCATTTTCTTATCATAGTACGAGACAACAATGTGTAGAAGAAAAATTAACTTGACACTAATTAGTCATCGCATTTTCATTAGTTCTCCAGTTCCACAGATCTGCCTCCATCGTAAAACATGAAACCATGTCTGCAAGCCTTAAATTCAGGTTCGTCGATCGTCAAGTAATGCGTGCAAAAGATATGAGCCTGACACAAATTTGTCACACGACCTGTCCAACAGGTACATGTTTTATTAAAAACAAAAAATAGAAATGACTGCAAGCGAAAATTTTGTCACATAGAAAAAGTGTCTACCTCCCTCTGAACTAGTGATTGGCAAAGTTCCGGCCTGCCACTTTTTTGTCATAAAAAATGACGCTAGCTCTCTAACTATAACTAGAAAATTGACAAAAATATTTGTCATGTCAAAACTATGACCGCCAAAATGTCATTTGAAATTTTAAAATTACCCGAAATGCCCTTATTGATCAAAATACGGAAAAGTGCGATAAGGAAAATAATAATAATAATAATATAATCTTTATTGAGCATACATAATAATAATAATAATGGAATTACAAGCAATAAAAATAAGTTGTATGCCAAAAGGCGAAGTTCAGCCCAGTGACTGTTCTTCCACTTAACCTTAACCTAAAGATTCTAATAAACATATAAAAACAAAACTGTAAAGCCAGTGACAATAACAAGGAACAAAAATATAATGAAAAATAGAAAATGAGAGAGCGTAAAGAGAAAAATCAACGAAAGGTAAAAAAATGAGAACAGAAGGAAGACAGGAAAGAAAGGGAAAGTAAGTCGGAGAAATATGACCAGTTCAAACAACCCCAAACCAACAGACTTTTTCTCCCTATTGACCAGATAATAGTATCTTTGCGAGTTTTTTTCGAAATGTCAACAAGTTACAGCTTTTTAGTTCACGAGGTAAATTATTATAAATTTTACTAGCATTAAAAGTGAAAGATTTCTCGAAGAACGACGTAGCGTGTATTGGAGGAGTAATGAGTGATTTTCTACGAATATTTAAGTTATGCACATCTGTTTGAAAACGAATTTTGAAATATAAATAAGGTGGACTACGAACTAAAATTATTTTATGGAAGAAGAGACACATGTGCAGGTATCTTCTATTCTTCATGTTTAACCAACTCAGTTGTTTGACGTATTGCGAGATATGTTCTGTTCTTCGAACTCCACAAATTAGTCTTGCACACGAATTTTGTACCACCTGTATCCTACGCGCAGTCTGTGCGTCTATGCAAGGTCCATAGATGACATCACCATAAGTAAAGTGGGACAATACCAAAAGATCACACAGCAATCGAACTGTTTTTTTATTTAGTACCTCTTTATTAGAGTAAATCAATTTTAAGTTGCAAAAAGCTCTTCTAACACAGTTATTAACGTGAGTTTTAAATCTCAAATTCTCATCAACAACTACTCCAAGGTTCCTGGCCTCTCCCACACAATTCAGTTTAACATTATTTACTACTATATTCAATCTACTTGAAATGCCATCCCTAAGTGCATTTTTTCCAAACAACATCAAAACCGACTTATCGGGATTAATGACCAAATTATGATCTAAAGATGCTCTAACAAGGTTTAACAAATCTGAGTTGATGTGAGCATTTGCTTGTTCTGCATCAGTAGGGTTGAAGGAATAGTACATCTGGGTGTCATCCGCATAACAATGAACCTTGGAATAATTTATACAAGAATACAAATTAGACGTATAAATGGAGATCAGGAGCGGGCCAAGGATGGAGCCCTGAGGCACCCCACAGTCCAAGGTGCCCTCCCTGGAGCATATCCCATTCAGTTTGACCACTTGTTTCCGTTGCGATAAATAATTTTTAAAAAATAAAATAACCTCATTAGAAAAACCGCAGTAAGATAATATACTAAGTAACAATGAGTGATGTATGCAATCAAAAGCCTTCGAATAGTCTAATAGTATTAAAGCTGTGAACTGGTTGCTTTCTTTAGCTCTACAAACATCATCAATCACATGTGACAAAGCTGTGACACAGCTATAGTTCTTCCTAAATCCAGACTGAAATGCAGGTAGGATGTTATAATTATTTAAGTGCTCCGTTACTTGACGAAACACCACCTTCTCCAGCACCTTGGACAGTAGGGGCAAGATACTAACGGGCCTGAAATCTTTATAATCCCTTGGCTGACTGACCTTCGGTAACGGGTGAACATAGGAAATCTTCCACGCATTCGGAAAAACATTGTCCAATAAGCAGGAATTAACAAGATGCACGATGTGAGGCAGCACGCGAGGGAGACAAGCAACAAGCATATTCAAAGCTACACCATCACAACCCACAGCGGTACTCTTAAAGTTATTTGTAATTACATTAAGATTCTAAATACGAAATTTGGTGAGACAATTTCAATGTTTTAATTTTTCCTTTTTTTTTGAAAACATCAAATAATATTTAAGATACTTAAACATATTTTCTAACAATATTCTCTTAAATTAAATATTGCATTTCTGTATGTCTTCCTTCTCTATCCATACATGCTATTGTCCTGTTGAAAAATTCTTTGGTTATGTTTCTAAAAATCTTTAGTAAATAAATCCGCATTATTCACTTTTAATGCTTTTAAATAAATTTTAATAGGAATTTTCAGTTTTATTTGTAATTTTAATGTAGTTTAAATGAACAATAGTTTTTTTAATATTTACGCCCATTATCGTGCAAAATTCCACTGTAAGGGTTTAAAATTGCTGAAAAGAGTCCAAAAATGTACTGTTATTTTTCGTAAAAAAGGTTATTTTGCAAGAAATTAATTACCTAATTTAAAAAATAAATGCAACATTACTGTATTTTTGCATTGAAATATTTTAAATTAACTCAACTGTAAACAAATAACACACGCACAAAAGTAAATGTTAAGTATTTTTGGAAAGAAAAAGAAAAAACTATAACATTGAAATTGCCTCACCAAATGTCGTATTTAGGATCTCAATGTAATTACAAATAACTTTTCCTTATTGCACTTTTCCATGTTTTGATAAATAATGGCATTTCGAGCCATTTTAAAATTTCAAATGACATTTTGGCAGTGTCATAGTTGTGACATTGCAAATATTTTTAACCCCCGACAAAAAAGAGGGGTGTTATAAGTTTGACGTGTCTGTGTGTCTGTCTGAGGCATCGTAGCTCCTAAACGAATGGACCGATTTTGATGTGGTTTTTCTTGTTTGAAAGCTGACGTGATCGAGATGGTTCTTAGCTATAATTTATATGCTTATTTTGCAATATCCAGTGGTCACCAAGCAATTTATTAAAAATTATTGCCTTTCAAGTACATATAACTGTCAGTGATTTTGCAAAGTTACGGTGGAGAAACCTAGCAACACCGTCATCTAATAGAATGTTATAAAGATACCTATGTCAAGGAGTATTTGATCTCGTAATTAATTGTGATGTTAAGTTTTCAAATTATTATCGTATGCACGTTTTTAATTAACCCGTAGCTCCTAAACGATTGGACAGATTTTGATGCGGTTTTTTTTTTGTTTGAAAGCTGATGTGATCGAGATGGTTCTTAGCTATAATTTATGAAGATCTGTTCAGGCGTTTGATGATGTGTCGGGGGTTACTTAAAATTTTTAAATTTGATTATCTAGTTATTAATCATGCTGAAACTAATGCCTAAAACAGTTTTCCAATAATCCTACAAATAAAAAGTTTTCCATATGGCGCAGACTTTATGGCTGTCACTGTATAAACTACATACATTTACAAGAATTATTTTCTGCCTACAAAAATTTTCTATAATCCAGTTACGTAACTGTTTCTTTTTCTCTTGATTGCGCAGTGTATAAAATTGAATCTTCTCGATCAACCCATTCTGGAGAAATTATTACAACACAAATTTTTCGTTTTTATAAAAATTCATTATAATTAGTCGGTCCAAAAAAATTTTAATCATCGCGAAGCTTTTGGAATACCGTACATTCTTTTTGTACCTATAATTATTTTTCAAATTATTGCAGGTGAATGGTAATAAATTCCAATGGGGTTATCATTAGGCGATGCCACCAACAGGAATGAGGCTTGAGAGCCGCAAGTGTAACAATAATAACTTGTCGTGTACCGAATTAGCATTACTAGCCAAACTGGAAGAAGCAAATCGCCTGTTTGAATCTGATGCCAAGTCCCAGAATTCATTGGGTGGGACTTCGGCTTCAGGGCATTCTAGAAAGAGTTCTGATATATCTCAAATTTCACTAGTATCAGGTGAGTAAAATAGTTCATACTAACAGATTCAAAATTTCTCCGAAATAAAGTAATTTTATCTGCTTCTATCAAATTATACTTTTATTACTTGTATACAGTGTGAGTAAAAAGTCTGGAACTAATTCGATAAAAAATTCAGGAATCATTTCTAGAAAAAACGCTCGGACACGTCAACCTGATTTTTTTAAAGTGCATCTTTTATGATAATTGTCGTTTTTCGATGGTTTTTTGATTTCGTTCTGTGACGTCATCGTCCATTTTTTTAAATGGCTCCCCATACTTTTGAAGTCGTAGTTGGATAGTGGCTGAAATTACGAATTGAGTGATATGCCACAGTATGACATTGACCTCGATATTTTTCGAAATAACCAAGTTTAAAATGAAAACAAAAACTTTAAAAGATTTATAAATTTCATTTACATATTAAGGTTAATTCGCCATCAGATGGGACTGTCCTCAACTTTTGTATCTTTGTCTCTCTTGCACAGTTTGGCTTCAGACTGCCCGTTTGAGATTACCCCCTCCCACCTCCCTGCAATGACATTATAAAGTTGCAATTATACTTGTTATAGGTATTTCCAAAATTATGACACTTTTAAGTAATCTGTGGTGTGTAGTTTACTTTACGTAACGATGACAAAGAGCAGTGTATTGTTATGTTTCCTTCGATAATTGTTAATAAGTTGCGATGACTAAAAGTGCTAGTTAGTCTACATGTATAGACTTAAAAATGAATGGAAAGTTTCAATATAAGTATTATTTATGCATTCAAATGCTACAATTTACAGGTACAAGCATAACACAAGGACGGTCCGAAGATCATGGGGAAGAAGACCTTTGGACACTTTGGGGTCACATTGTTAATGACTGGGAGCCTTATTGGAAGAAGCAAAATCTTCAGATTCGAGAACTTGTTAGAAAAGGGATACCTTTACACTTTAGAGCAATAGTTTGGCAGTTATTGTGCTCAGCTGCAGATGGTCCTGAGAAAAAGCTGTACGCTGAATATATTAAAGTAAGCCGTTAACTTATTTTTCCAATTTTATCCTACTTATTGTCCAAATATTTTAACTTTTCAGTCTTTAAGATGGTACCTTTTAATCCACTGCAAATTATATGATTGTTATCTTTTAATTTTACAATAATATTTCAACTTTACTTTTCTAATAGGTACTTGCATACATCAATAAGGTACTGAAAATGAAAGCTTATTGGATATAATTTAATAATATACATATTCCTTCTAGAGAAGGGAGTGTATTATTTTCTAGTCATGATCACTCACTCTCACGCAGTGTGTATATGTCGTGGCCACATGAAATGCCTGCTCTGTTAGCAGGGTTTTAGCGAAATAATTCTTGTTTAGCCATATTTTTAAGGCTTTGTTAATCAGGTCAGGTCAGGTTTTACGGGTGTAGAGTTTCACTGAGCATTTCCGAACTCAAACAATCGAAAGGTCATTGAACTGTTTCTTTGCATTGCTTTTTGTTCAAAGTCGATCCAGAACTGGCATATATTGTTTTTTCTAATGCCTAGTAGGTAAATACAGTAGAGATCGCCTATAACGGCCCCGTTTATAACGGCCCTTCGGCTATAACAAACTTATCTGAAATTACGTACAAAATTCCCTATGCTGCCAATGCAATTTAAACCTTTTATAGCGGACCCGTTCATACCGAACTTTCGGCCATAGCGAACCCAATTTTCACTAAATTTGAGCAAAACGCGTCGGCTATAACGAACCGTAGCGTCATGCCGTTGCACGCATGAGCACAGAACGAAGGTCAATCGCTTTCGACGGCTGGAACGAGCGTGATTTGATTGTTCTTGCTTGCAGTCTTTTGTAGCTCTCGACGGAACACTGTCGGTTTCAACAAGGCGGTGAGGAAATAGGACGTTATCTTGCGCGCGAAAATGTCCCACGTAAGCGGAAAACTCCAAAGAAAATCATTTTCATTGCAGACAAAGTACGATATCATAAAACAATTGCAAAATGGCAAAAAACAAAGCGAAATCTGTAAAGAAATGAATCTGAGCAAGTCTACCGTCGGAACAATATGGAAAGACAAAGGAAAGGTTATTTCGGCCTTTGAGGAACATAATCCTCGAATTAAGAAAATGCGAAAATCAACTCATAATGATGTAGATCAATCCCTATTAAAATGGTTCGGCCAACAGCGGCAAAAGAACGTTACTATCAGTGGTGCTGTTTTAAAAGCAAAAGCGGAAGAATATGGGTCTAAGCTTAACGACAGGCAAGAATTTTCGTGCAGTAAAAGTTGGATTAGCAGATTCAAGAAAAGACATGAAATAACAATTGCTAAAATTATGGGAGAGGCGGCTGCGGTGGATATGAGTGTAGTAGATAATTGGTTAAAAAATAGGCCGTGGATAGTAGTCCGCAAGTTACAGATCACTATCATTTGTCATTACGGTTCCGAAAGTTGTGGGCATGCGAACAGGTGTTAAATATTGTGTATCAACGCATTTTAGACACACCCTTTACTTGTCCTCGCACCAGACACACTCATTTTATGCGAAAAAGATAATGTGGAAACGTGAGAAAAAAATAACGTTTACGGGAGCCGATCCTACCCGGCCCGAGAGTAACAAACCACTAGCTCTCTACGATAACCTACCTACCCACAAACGCTGCTGGGTGGGGATTGAACTAACGAAGTACTTATACGAAAGTATAACGCATAACTTGCGGAACTGTAGTACACTTGATGGGATTCCGTAACTTGCGGACTACTATCCACTGCCTAAAAAATAAGTGGCCTCAAATCAAAGAAACCTTTTCCGATGACGACATCTTTAATGCGGACGAAACGGGGCTTTTCTATAAATTAATGCCAGACAGAGCCTTGAAATTTAAAGGGGAGCAGTGTACCGGCGGCAAACTTTCAAAAGAAAGGGTTCCGGTTTTACTTTGCGCCAATTTATCAGGAACTGAGAAACGATTGCCGTTAGTGATTGCAAAATCCAATAAACCGCATTGTTTTAAGAACATGAAAAAGTTACCAGTAAAATACAAGAGTAATAGAAAAGCCTGGATGACATCAGAAATTTTTAGAAACGAATTAGAAGAATGGGATAGCGAATTAAGAAAAAATAAAAGGCGAATTCTCTTACTCGTAGATAACTGTCCAGCGCATCCGGACATAAAACATCTGCAATGCATTAAACTGGTGTTCATGCCACCGAACACTAGTTCAAAATTACAACCTATGGACCAAGGAATTATTCACGCATTTAAATCATATTACCGTCAATTTCTACTTTTTAAAACCGTTAAATGTATCGACGATGGTACAAATTTTGCTATTACATTACTGGATGCTGTGAATTTTATTGACAAAGCTTGGCAGAAAGTGTCATCGCAAACAATTTCTAATTGTTATCGTCACGCCGGATTCACACCTAAAGGAAACATTGATGATCAATTCGAATCTGAAGATGAATTAGACTTGGCAAGTTTTATGAGACGACAAAAGGATAGACAACAAGATCAACAACCTTTAGTAGAAATTCGTGACATAGAAAACTACAAGGATTATGACTTAGAAGAGTTTGTTCGCGTAGACGACGATGTTCTTACCACAGAATTTTTAAATGACGATGAAATTTTGGCCCTATCCCGAAGTGATGAATCTCAAGACATTCAAGAGCTAAGTAGCGATGAAGATGTAGAGCAGCAAAACCCTGAACCTGTAGAGATTCCGTCGGCTTTAGAAATTTTGAAAAACTTGCACGGTATCCGCCTTTTCTTTCAAACCAAAGACACTCCAATGAAAATTTTTGATTACCTATCAAAACTAGAAGACTATACAGAAAGAGTGTATTCTTCAACAAATAGAAAGCAGACGAAAATTCATGATTTCTTCAAATAATTAAATGTAGGTACATATACATATTTATGTATGTACCTACATATAATATTTTAAAGAATCCATGTTAGCTTTAGAAAATCGTTTTGGTGTCTTTATTGGTACATACATGACTGAACATTTTTGTCATAAAATTGTAAATTTTAGGTATGTTATTTGTTTATGTAAGAATTTATTTTTGTAAAGTTTTTATTTAATAAACGAAATAATTTAGAACCAAAAATAATTGAATTTTGTAAAGTCCTTTTATTACGAACTTCGGTTATAACGAACTGTTTTAAGCAGTCCCTTAAGGTTCGTTATAGGCGGTCTCTACTGTACTGAAATTCAGTTATCTAGTTAGCTTATTTCAACGATATCATTTTAATTATTTGTATTGTTTTGTCGATTTTAGTTACCTTGTCCACTGTTTCCTTAGTGTCATATTAATTTATTTACAATTTTACTTTATGTAAACATATTCTGATGATGGGATTTTTTAATAGTATATTTATACATCAAGGTTAAGAAGTGTACTATTATTGCCCGAGCACCAATTTTATATTACGAGGCGCGTAAGCGCCGAGGGATATAAGGTGCGAGGGCAATAATAGTACACTTCTCATCCATGGTGTATATACTATTTTTTTCACTACTAGTGCAGCGAGTACTTTTCTTCTTTTCTCGGACGTCACTTAACGACGTCCTCGGTACGGGCCCTTAAATATACACCTGTATCCCTCGGTCTCACATATTGGGACACGCTGTATATCTAAGGGGATCTTGACGTTCTCTTATGAACAGGTCTCTCGTCGTCTCTACGGTCTGGTCGGTTGGAAGATTTATTCGCTGATAACCCTTAAGCTCTTAGTCGCAGAAGGGTTGGGTTCATTAATTATTGCTAAACGATGATTGAATAAAAAGACATGAAGAAAATATAACTTGACTCTATTCGTTTTAACTATTTACATTTGATAAAATTGCGGTGAAATTATACTACGGAATATGTACAAAATACGAGATATATTTACAGTGAAAGAAACAGAAATAAAAACCGGTTCTCGCGGTGTACTCTGATAATGCGGTTTGCTCGACGTACGGTCCAATACTGAATTATTTCTAAGGCCTCGGAGTCTACGTGGGAGCACCAAAAGGTACAGACTCGGCGGGCTTTGGTGCGAGATTCTCGTCGCAGCACCAGGCTACTATATCTCTGGGGAAATACCCCTAGTCTATACGCTGCCAGTAAATAATGATTAGTCTGCCGTCGGCATGTCACCAGCGGCCGCCGATTACCCGGGCACGATCGTTTTCCGCCAGTATGTCGCCTCAAGTTACAGGCACAAGTGCTACACGAGGTTGCCAAAACGATCCTACCTTCACCAGCAGACACCCCTAATTCCCGAGTTTGGACGCCTCACTACTCACTGGTCTCGGATAAACCAGGCCATGACTGGATGATGTTTAATTGTTGATATCGTAGTGATAACAACCATCAAGCACCAGGCAACTATTCAAAAATTATCTTACTCAAATATTTACGGGTCGGTTACTTTCAGTGGATCACACGGCGTCGTCAGAACGGTTTATCAGGTACTAGTATTTCGGATGCGGCGGCCAGCATCATCTCCGATGCTGGGAGCACTGGTCCCAGCTGATGGCCGGACGACCAAGTACTGGCTTCTGGCTTCTGCCTTCTGCTGCCTCTACTTTTATAAGCTTGGAGGGGAGCATCGCCGGCGGTTTATTTCGAGATTTCCTACGTCAGCGCTGGGGGTCGTGTGCAGAGATTCATCTAGCATTCTGATATTTCGGAAAGGTGGGCGTCCGTATTCACTACGTCACGTTAGTGCAGCGTGCAGAATCGATTCGGAATTCCCATTCTCTCGCGTGACGTCGGTCGCATCTGGGACTTGCTCATCTCTTTCATCGGTGCATGCGTAGACGGACGGACGGACGGACGGATTTATTCAGCAGTACTTTCGCTTTTGATTTGCCGGCCGCGGTCTCGTAGAACAATTATCAAATGCCACTCTAAGTTCATTAGAGCTTTTAGGCATTTTTACGGTGCATTGTTACACTAGCACCTTAATTTCATCATTTAATAAGAAAAATTTCGATACGTGACATATTTCAAAAAATGTCAACTCCAGTGACAGTGAGTTTTGTATTAATAATAATGATTCATAATTCAATATTATTGACCTAGGTCAATAATGAATCAATCATAGACCATTATAACAAATAATGTGAATCACCACCAGGGGTGTCGCTGACGGGGCAAAAGTTCGTATCAATATATATTTAACCGTCCAAAACTTGTGCAAAATTCGATTCGACTCAAGTGTAACCGTAACGAATTTAATAGCTACGTGGTGGCATGTAGTGCGCATCTAGATTCAGAAGTTTTGAAGTTACTACTTATTTAATTATTACAATTAATAAATTAATAAATTAATAAATTGAACCTATGGACTTACAGTGTGAGGTTATGTTGAAAAATCATATTTGCACACTAAGAATGTAACTTTTTAAACAATCATTATAAAGTTTTCAGTCCGAAAACTGGTTGGACGCATATCTCCATCCCCTCCTATCCTGAGATAACCTACGCATTTCCCCAAAGTTGAACATCCTACATCCCTAAGTATTTGAGAGCAGTAGTCTAATCTGGGCCTGCTCCTACCTCTTTTTATTCATATCTCTGACTCTAGTATGTCGCGAACTAAGCTTTCGTGACTCAGAAGGTGTCCTACCATCCTATCTCTCCTATTCCTTACTGTCCTCTATAAATTTCGCTTTTCTCCAACTCTTTCTAATACCTCTCTGTTGCTAACCTTATCTATCCACGGTATCTTCATCATGCGTCTATAGCACCACATTTCCAATGCTTCTAATTTTTCCTATCCGCTTCTCCTATCGTCCAAGTTCGCATCCGTACATTGCCGTACTCTAAACATACGTTTCTACATTTATCATTACCGAGCATAATAGTTGTTTCATTTTATTAAATGCAATTCGGCCCTGTGCTATTCTTTGTTTTATATTTAGAGCTCGTACCATCACGAGTTATTTGACTTCCTAAATAGCAGAAATCTAAGACTTCCTTTATCTTCTCGTTTCCAATTTGTATTTTCGTTTTAGTCCTATTTTCACGCCCCCTACACACCAAAGTTTTGATCTTCATAACAAAGCCCTCCGTCAAAACCACTTACATTTCGTTCAGAGCCCTTCCTAATTCTTCTTTGCTGAATGCTTTAGTGATGAGTCGGTATTTCAGGAACGGTATTTTCTCGCGGTATTTTCTGGTAACGTTCCATCGCGTTACTCGTCGCTCAAATACCCGGTTACTTGATAACGCATTGTTCGCACATGTATCCGCATATTCCGCGATCGCGAACGCCAAGTTACGTGTAACGAAACATAAAATCAGTTACTTTAGAACAGGAACGTTATTTTGGGCGGTTTCACTTAAGCAACGTAAAATGGAAATAGGTAGTTCCAATGCAGCGATTCGTAGCGTTGCCACCGCGGAAACTTTTGTGATTTCTTTGTTCCAATAAACAGCTTTTTATTATTGAAAATGGGTTCATCATCATAAGGTTCTCAGTCCGAAGACTGGTTGGACGCGTACCTCCATTCTTTTCTATCCTGAGCTAACCTACGCATTTCCCTAAAAGTAGAACATCCTACATCCCTAACTATTTGATAGCAGTAGTCTAATCTAGGCCTACCCCTACCTCTTTTTATTCCTATCTCTGACTCTAGTATGTCGCGAACTATTCCTTCGTGTCTTAGAAGGTGTCCTACCATCCTATCTCTCCTACTCTTTATTGTCTACATAACCTACTGCTAGGAGCAGGAAGTACGTAGAGATCTAAGGATGTTCCAAGCCCAACGATATGTTTGGGGTAGCATTCAGTATGGATCTCGTAGTACATAAAATCTGGATTTAGTTCTATAATTCAATGCCTGGCGGGGTATTTGCCCGAGGAGTAGTTGTTCGAACGGTCCAGTACCACTGATGCACATCAATATATAGCTCAACTTACAATTTCAATTATTTGCCTTAAGTGCTTTCAAATATGAAACTAGGGAATGAATTTTCATTAATTTTCATTACTATTGGAGCTGGAAAAGGCAAGTCAGAATCTGGAATCAACCACATTATTTATAAACTTATTTAAAAACCATACAGCTAAAAAAAGAATTTACGATATACCTATTAACCCGGCATTTTATTTACCGGTCTAGTCTGACATCTATGAATTTGTCCGACTACGGTTACACTTGAGCCGAATCGAATTTTGCACAAGTTTTGGACGGTTAAATACATATTTACCCGTCTAGTCAGATGTCTATGTATTTTCCCGACTAGACGGATACTTATGTTTATATCTGACTAGACGGGCAAATCGCCACTGCAATTTTTATATTTTCCCCTTTCCTCTGTTAGACTCACAATATGTTTCTCTACGGATTTTCATTTCCTACGGCCACATTGTAAGGAAATATTCATTTCCTCCGAGTTTCATAGGCTACTAAACTGTCATTGAGACATTTTAATTCAATGATTAGTGAATCATACCGAAGCCGAACGATAATACAAGCCAGAATGTAGCGCGTGGAGCACTGCTGTGACGTCACAGCCGTGGACGGAGCGCTGCTACTTGATAACGAATAGTCGGGGAGCAAAGTGCTCTAATTCGACATACAACTCGAACACACGCAAGAAAATGAAGATAATTCTTATGTAAAATGACCTGCTAGATTCGAATTTTGAGGTCGCGAAAAGATCGGGAATTGCAAAAATGCCGGAAAATCGATTTTTCGTAAAATCAATTTTCGTCCATTTTTAATACTTTCTTGTTGTATCTCAGCAACGAAAAGAGTTAGAGACCTGTTTTTTTCGTGGAATGTACACTGAAGTGTGCTGATCATCACAGAGTACTCCCGTTGCCTCTACAACTTTCCAATGTTATGAAAAAAAATGTTTTCTTGCTAGACCACAAATTTGTGTAATGTATTTTTCATGTATCGGGTAAGTAATATTATTTTTCGGAATTAACATATACATATGCGAGACCAAATACGGACAAAGGCTCGAAATTATTTTTGGTGAAGAAACGAAACATTAATGTTGTTACTGAAAAAAGTTATAGCCGGTTAATAAACACATATAAATTGTGCGCGCTAGCCGCACTGAGCCGTGTAGGCGTACAAACAAATTGCATTTCCCCTCACATAACCATATAACCATTATACATTATATTTTTTAGTTTTGTTCTTCATGCGGAATGCGGTTCATTTAATATTATTAAATACATCATCATCATCATCATAAGGTTCTCAGTCCGAAGACTGGTTGGACGCGTACCTCCATTCTTTTCTATCCTGAGCTAACCTACGCATTTCCCTAAAAGTAGAACATCCTACATCCCTAACTATTTGAGAGAAGTAGTCTAATCTAGGCCTACCCCTACCTCTTTTTATTCCTATCTCTGACTCTAGTATGTCACGAACTATTCCTTCGTGTCTTAGAAGGTGTCCTACCATCCTATCTCTCCTACTCTTTATTGTTTTCCATACCTTTCGCTTTTCCCCAACTCTTTCTAATACTTCCCTATTGCTAACCTTATCTATCCACGGTATCTTCATCATGCGTCTGTAGCACCACATTTCAAACGCTTCTACTCTTTTTCTATCCGCTTCTCCTATTGTCCAAGTTTCGCACCCGTATAATGCCGTACTCCATACATACGACGTTAAGAGTCTCTTCCTAGTCTCTATATTAACCGTTCTCGAGCATAACAGTTGTTTCTTTTTGTTAAACGCAACTCGGCCCTGCGCCATTCTTTGTTTTATATCTTTAGTGCTCCTACCGTCTTGAGTTATTTTACTTCCTAAGTAGCAGAAATCCGCGACCTCCTCTATCTTCTCATTTCCAATTTGTATTTCCATTTTAGTTCTATTTTCACATCCCCTACATACCAAAATTTTAGTTTTCTTTTTATTGATTTTCATGCCGAAGCCCTGTGTCAAAACTGCTTCCATTTCATTCAAAGCCGCTCCTAATTCTTCTTTGCTAGATGCTAACACTGCTATATCATCCGCAAATCTGAGCATGTTAATAGTTTGGCCCTGTACATTGATCCCTGAGGCTGTTCTTTCCTTAACAATATTAATCGCATCTTCGATATATAAGTTGAAAACTAGAGGTGACAATGCACATCCCTGTCTCACTCCCTTCCGGATATCTACTTCCCTTTGTTCCTGCTCACATTCTATAACTGCCTTTTGCTCTTTGTAGAGATTATGTATTATTCTTCTGTCCCTGTATTTCATCCCTACCTTTCTCAGCACTTCGAACATCTTCCCCCATTTTACGTTGTCGAAGGCTTTTTCTAAATCTACAAATCCTATATAGACGCTCTTTCTCTTTTCTATCGTTTTTTCTATAATTACTCGTAAAGCTAGAATGGCCTCGCGCGTTCCTCTATTTCGTCTAAATCCGAACTGATCTTCTCCTAATATTTCTTCCGCCTTTTTCTCCATCCTTCTTTGCACAATTCTAGTTAAAATTTTTGACGCATGGGAAGTTAAACTGATAGTTCTAAAATTTTCGCATCTATCCGCGCCTTTTCTTTTTGGCAAAGCTACTATGATGTTCCGTTTGTAATCTTCTGGAATCTCGCCTGTCAGGTATATGCGACTAACTAGTTTAAATAAACGATCTATTACCTCTTGACCTGCGCACTTTAAGATTTCTGTCTGCAAGCCATCTATACCTGGTGCTTTATTATTCCTTAAACTTTTTAGTGCTATCTCAAACTCTTCTCTCATTATAGGACTCCCTAGGTTATCCCCCTCTACACTGCTTTCGCTTTCTAATATATCTTGCACTTCCTGTCCCGCATATAAGTTTCCTAAATATTCTTTCCACCTATCTGCCTTCTCCCCACTTCCGATTAGGATATCTCCTGCCTCATTTCTAATGTTTTTGGTACTAGATCCAATTTCTCTAAAATTTCTCCTAATTATTTTATATGCTTCCTCAGTCTTTCCTACTTCGAATTTATCTTCCACTTCTTTGCATTTATTATCGATACATTGCTCTTTCGCTTTCCTACATTCCCGAATAATTTCCCACTTGATCGCCTTATATCTTTGTTTCCCTGTTTCATCTAACCTATTTTTATATTTTCGCCTTTCCTCTATTAGACTGTTATCCAGGGTTTCCTACTTTCATTCTGTTTATGACCCAAAATATCCCTAGCTGAGGAAACTAAACTATTTTTAATGCAATTCCATTCTGCCTCTATGTCCCTAACAATATTTCCACCCGTGCCCTTTAGTGCTTCGTTTGTCTTTTTCTCGAACTTATTGCGCATATCATCATCTTTTAGTTTCTCTGGGTCAAGATACCTTCTTCCGCTTCTTTTTTTCAAAATCTTAAATTTAAGATTGGCTTTCATAACGACTATGTTGTGATCACTATCTATATCTGCTCCTGGATAACTTCTACAATCCCTAACTTGATTTCTAAATCTTTGCCTAACGAGAATGTAATCTATTTGATATCTCCCTAAGTCTCCTGGCATCTTCCACGTATAGCATCTCCTAACATGATGGTGAAATAGAGTGTTCGCGACCGTTAAGTTATGTTTATCGCAGAACTCTATCAGTCTAACTCCCCTATCGTTCCTATTGCCTAATCCAAAGGGGCCAACTATTCCGCCCTCTCGCCCTGTGCCTACGACTGCATTGAAATCTCCTGTAATTATTAAATTTTCGTGCCCTCTCACAAAATCTAGCACATATTCAATATCACTATAAACTGCCTCTACGGCCTCATCACTGTAGTTAGAAGTGGGCATATATACCTGTATTATTACTGTTTTTACAGGTTTCGAATCTAACCTAACCATAACTACCCTGTCACTTTGCTGTAAGAAATTTTCTACTCTCTGTCCTACTTTTTTCCGCATAACAATTCCTACTCCCGAATTTCCTCCTACAGATCCTGTGTGTATTACTCTAAAATCTCCGCTCCAGAAGTCTCCAGCTTCTGGCCATCGCACTTCACTGATACCTCCTACGTCTAATGCTAACCTATCCATCTCAATTTTCAAATTCTCTAACTTCCCTACTTGTTTCATGCTTCTAACATTCCACGCTCCGACTCGTGAGATGTTACACTTATCATTTCTGATGACTCCCCCCGAAGCAGTCCCCGCCCGGAGATCCGAATGTGGGACTATTTTACCTCCGGAATATTTTACTCCAGAAGGTGCCATCATCATAAATTAAAGTACGCTGTACTAGGGATAAAATAATGTGGTGGTTTCCCGTTGCCTTCCACATCGCAGTAGTGTGTATCACAGTGCCATACCAACCCTCACGATCTCTGCCACTATGATTACTGAAAGAGCTGCTGCCCCCTTCCAGGGACTTGATTTAGTCTGGCTTCTCAAATAAAAACCCCTCCAATATGGTTAAACCTATGGTTCGGCTCTTTATATCATTGAAGCGCGCAAGCCATCCCACCCGTCCCAGTATTACTAGAACTGCGTCAAGGTACAAGTCCTTTGGGATAAATACATATTGAGTTTAAGTTCTGTAGGTTTTTAATGTTAAACACGTTTGTTCAGAACCTGAAAACCGTTCAGGTATATTTAATTAGATATTCTCTTAATAAAAATTTCAAAAGTCCAGTTGTTTTTATTGAATATTTTGGTAAACTAGCATTATTTCCATGCCGCGAACACCGATCGTCCATACCGAGTCGGCCACGATTACTACGTCACGGCCGCTACATTCCGGCTTGATTTATCGTTCGGCTTCGATCATACCCCAATCATACATAGAGAATCAACTGCCTCTAGGAGGTTTTGTCAGTTTGACAAAGCATCACTGTCACTGTACAAGTCCCCATAAATTCAGTCAATTTATGGAATAAAACACTATTCTTAACTAGAAGTAAATATGGATAGCGATTGTGACAATAAAATATTAAATTTAACACACCCAGGTATCGTAGAAATGGCGATAACAACCTGCTTAACTTTACTTCCAAAAATATCAAAGAAAAAATAAGAAAATTCGTACAGAAATTTCATGGATTGGCGCAAAGATTTTTTTGGAATAAATAAAGTAATCGTAGAAAAGTATAGTGTACAATTCGCGCGAAATGATCCTTTCCCACTCGTAGGCACATGAATTTTGTAGCACGAGCGAACGAGCGTGCCTGCTCGTAGGAAATGGAGTATCATTTCGCGCTTCTTATACAATATACTATTGTTATCCAAGGTATTCTACTTTCATTCTGTTTATGACCCAGAATATCTCTAGCTGCGGAATCTAAACTATTTTTAATGCAATTCCATTCTGCCTCTATGTCCCTAACCGTATTTTCACCAGCACCCTTTAGTACTTCGTTTGTCTTTTTCTGGAACTTATCACGCGTATCATCTTTTAGTTTCTCTGAGTCAGGATGCATTATTCTTCCGCTTCGTTTTTTCGAAATCTTAAATTTAAGATTTGCCTTTACTTTTAAAATAAAATCGTGTTCCACTGAAAATTTTTTTATTCGATTTAAGTTCTGCTCCAAAGTGGCCCTAAATAACGTACTTTCTAACAAATTATCGTAAATACAAACATGCTAGGAGATCCGACCTATTCCACGTCGCAAAGAATACTGCCGAACTGCCAATTTGAAATCAGATCAGAAGCCACCTGCGTTCTCCCACTTCAAGAGCCCAGCTCCACCTCGTGCATTAGCGGACAGCCTCTTCGGTCGTAATCCCCTTTCCCCTGGGACCCCAGAGATGGTCAAAAGAAAGTTAAAAGGCACCTTAAGGCTAGTAGTGAAAAAATATTATTATAAACCTTTTCCATTGGTAGTACACAAAGTATTTTATTAATTCAACATGAATTACTACCAAATAGTAACTGAAGATAATATAAACCATATATCAGATTTAACTATTGTAAGGTGCTTTTATTCTTGTAACATGCCACTTAATATTGCTAGCAAGCCATATTTAAAAAAAATGGTGGAAACATTACGCCCTTGTTATCAGCCTCCAAGTAGTAAGGAACTGGCTGGTGGGCTGTTGAAGAAAGTATATGACGAATCTGAACAAGAGATGAAGAATTATTTAAAAGGAAAAACTCTTACACTAATGCAAGATGAATGGTCGAATGTTCATAGCAATACAGTAATTGCAAACTGTGTAAGTGATGGTGAGAAATCGTTCTTTATAAAAAGCATTGAATCTACAACAAATCACAAAGATGCTTCATATTGTTTAAATTTTGCTTCTGAAGCCATAAGAGGTTGTGAATCAAAATTTTCTTGTAAAATTAAATCTTTTGTAAGCGATAATGAAAGCAAAATGAGAAATATGCTACTTGCTCTACAAACTGCAGAAAACGAAAATAGCCGTGACAATTCATTTATTTCTTATGGTTGTGCGGCCCCAAATGCGGCCCACTACATGAATTTATTAATCCAAGATGTTTGCAACATAAAGAATATTTCATCTATTTTATCTCAGATTGTAGAGTTACCAAAATATTTTCGTAATCACCATGTGCCGAAAGGGTTTTTAAACAATTTTAATGGATCTGGAACCGCAACTCCCAGGGGTCACAAGGTGGAATGGTCAACTAACATGCGTGGAAGTTTTTTTTGAAGTGAAACTTCTTACTCGACTTCGGAGACGGTTGCGTTAAACGTTTAACGCCACTATGGTGGGGGAATGTGAGCATTTAAGTTTAAGCAGTCGCTTGCTGTTAATAAATGCATTGTTGGCACTAACATAGTGCGTATGACGGGCCGTGTTAGGATTTACGTGCTATTCGCAAGATGGGCTCTCGCACTGATCGCTATGTCAGCGGCCGCGCTAGGCTGGGTTGGTCTGCCGGCTGAATATTCGCCTAGCACTTACGCGTAAGAGATCATAGGCATAAAATAGTTAAAGATAACCACAAATATAAAATATTATATTTTTGAAGTGAATCCAGGGAATTCAGAAGTTATCTACCAAACAAATTAAATTGTAAAATCAACAATAGAAAATTTAAACCTATTAGAATTTTAAAATTACTATTGAATTTAATGTTATCTTTACTTATACTTATAAATGAATATTGACGTAAACTTTTTTGGAAGGTATGTGAACTCATGATTTTAATATATCATCAATAATATCATCGATAATAATAGATACAATATTAACTTTATTAATCATCAAGTCTATATTATTTAAATTATGGTCTGTATGAATTGAAAAATCAATTAAAATAACCTCCGCTTTTAAATATCATAGTGTGAAGTTTCACTTCATCTGCGCAGAGGGACTCCATGCACCAGTTTTTTTTAATTGAGACTTTCACTGCAAAATTTGAGCTGAACATTCTGGTGATGTTGAGAATCGGATAATAATTATTATAGCATTAAATGTAGAAGCTAAACAATTGGTGAATATTGGTTATTCACTAAATAAATTTCAATCGGGCATAGGTTTATATTTCTACTTCAATCTGAAGATTTAACGCCTTACAAGATACAAATTCTTCTTCTTCTTCTTCTACACTTCTCCTTTTGCCTTTCGGCATCGGATTTTAGGTCTGGTTGTCTTTTATCCATCTATCCCACTTCTTCCTGTCCAAGGCCATTATACTCATCTCTGCCAGTGATTTTCTCCTGCTGTTTCCAATTTCCTCTATTCTCTTCTTCCATATTTTCCTAGGCCTGCCTCTCCTTTCCTCTGCCACAAGACACAAATTAAAAAGCGATATTTAGAATGCTTAACACACCTCAAGAATTTGGAAGTCGTACATAAGTGGATATTAACAAAAATAGAACTTATTCAAGTTATCAATTGTATGTTGAGGCGGAGGTTTTGGATCCTAGGCAAATGTTCTGCGAGACTGTTATACTCAACACCAAAAGACATCAAACCATTAAAGTCGATCATTCACATTATACAAGATACGGAGTCAACTCCCTTGTTATACCCAGAGTTAGGAAAACAATAGGTCAGAGATGTTTTACATTTTTTGGTCCTAGAATATTCAACATCTTACCGCAATATGTTAAAATGTGTAATTCTGCCAATCTTTTCAAGAAGCCCGTCAAGAAATGGATATTGTCCTCACCGAGAAACTTTATACACAACCTGTTAGATATCAGTACCCTCAATTGTTATAATTGTTATAGTTCTAATCTGGCATGATAGAGAAACTGTATTTGTTCAAACCCAAACCTGCACTTGTCTTTTGGCTTACTGCAGGTCTTGTCTTTTTGTTTGTATTTGTTTCCTTCGAATTTCGAGCCATTTTTTTTCAATCCATGTGAGACATCTGGCAAAAACATTTTGTATCTACGAACGTGTCGCCACAAGTTTTGCGATACCACTCATTTTTTATTTAGATTTTTGTTTAGGCTCAACTAGTTTTTAGTTTATTTGGCAATTATTTGTGAATCTTTTTGTGCCTGCCTTTTTTTTTCTAAACAAATATTTATATTATTATTATTTATAATGATAAATGCTCAAAAACAAATGCACTTTGATTTAACCCTTTTGCTGCTAATGATGTAAATTTACACCGCCAAGAAAACGTGCCCCTGTTGCGAATGATGTAAATTTATGTTCTAGTCATAGATTAGAGACTTATGTAGATAAGCGACTCCCTGTATTTTCGCCGGACGAAATGGTTTAGTTACGCTTTATGACACGAAGCGCTAGTATCGCAAACGCCGGGAAATTTGAATATAAGCTCCTATTTATAATGAAATTTCTTTTTATTTTATACTTATAAAAATTTTTGTATCCAGTATTTGCTACTTTTAGAAGAACATAAAAATAATAATAAAGGATACAACAATTTTTTAAGTAGAAGTAAAATTTTATATATGGAATGTTAAAAAAAATATTTTCAAAATTAAATTTATGTATTTTATAAATGTAATATTGACACAATAAATTACTAATAATTGTTTTATACAGTAATAATAAAGGCTATAAACTCCTTAAAAAAGTTTGCTTTGCGAAGTCCAAGAACTGTGTACTGCAGAGGTTAAGTGGCATTCGTTTCGGCGCTGAAATTATCAATGCTATATACGAAAGTTTATAAAAAAAACCTCATAACAATAGGGAAATATGTGCATTTTCACTTTGTTGGAGTTGTTTCCACATTTCTTCACAACACATTTTTGATACTTTTAAAGTCCATTTTAAAAAATGTTTCACTAAAATGTTGCACAAAAACAACAGTAAATTTGCTCAAAGCTTGGTACACTCTCTAATCAATGGCTTGGAAAAAAAACGAGTGAAAATTCAAACTTTTACACGACTGGCAAACACAACACGCCAACACCAACCAAGAAATTGCAAATGGCGCACGAAGCACGAACCAAACAATTTCCAGATACCGGTTACCGGCAGTCCGGCAAAGATCGCATTGAAACATAGAGCATATACTTTATCATATCTGTGGACTCTCGCCCTACATCAGTGCCTTTGTGCCGTCAAGCGTAACTAGTACTTCGTCCAAGTTTTCAGGATAGAGTGAACATAGAACATAGCCTGGTTCTAGTTTAGATTTCAACTGCTGGTGGTGTAAATATATTTTTGATGGTGGGGGATGCAGTAGGAGGTGTTTCTGCGCATCCATTACATTTAACATCCAATGATTTTTAATCTGATGATGGGGTGGGAGTGCAGTTGCCCCCCCAATTTCAGTAAACCAAATTACATTCCCTCTGAATCTGATCAGTATTTTTGTACGTGTGGCTGGGTGTAGATGATTTATTCACAATGCCGTTGCCTAAACCGAAATTCGGAAAATACTATCCTAGAAACCAGAGGAGAGTTGGAGGAAATTTTTATCGGAAGATGAAAATGAAGATGGGACTCGTTCGATCCACAGCCAATATTTTTCCAACTAATCATGTTGTCTGCTATGTTATTATTTCTAAGTCATTAATACACACAAAATAAAGCCAAAAAACCATAAGTATCTTCAAAAAAACGGCATAAAACGAAGTGCGCACGATATTTATATACTACGCAGTAAAATAGCCGCACAGAACGCGCGCGCACTCTACACAAATAGCCGCAGCGAAAGGGTTAACAAAAAAATCTGGATGTGGAAAAAAAACTTATTTTGATTTTGATCAGTCCACAAAAAAGACACTTAAAAACCACCCGGTTTTTCCACTGTGATTTTTTCAGCCAACCCTGGTTTCAAGCTTCTAGTATTTCTTGATTTGGGAAACCCTCACTATTGTTTTGTTCTTTTTAGACTAAGTCACCGTATGAGAAAGTAATAAGGCGAGATATTGCAAGGACCTATCCAGAACATGAGTTTTTCAAGGAGAAGGACGGGACAGGTCAAGAATCTTTGTTTAATGTAATTAAAGCATATTCGTTACATGATAGAGAAGTTGGTTATTGTCAAGGCACTGGCTTCATTGTTGGGCTGTTACTTATGCAGGTAAGAAATTTATATCACTTTCTTAAATATTTTGCTGTTCTATTTGCTATTGACTATTGGTACAAGTCTTCTAATAAATTGTATATGATTAAAATTTGTACTTTTGTTTACTAGACTGAGTAGATGAAGTTGATTGAATTATTTATGTGACGTGAGTGTAGCGTAATTGCTGCGGTGCAAATGTGACGAATGTTGTTCAACTTATTCTTGGCCAAGTTAGCGTTTTAACATTGAATATGTTTAAAGAATTGGAAGTGTGACGGTATATCGGGGTCCTAGTAGGAATTTCTGTGATGCCTGGAAGTTTCGCAGTTTTTGCACATTTTTGAAAGTTCTATGAAAGTCAGGTCAATGTTTTTGGTGTCATTTTGAAGATCCCATCATATGCGAACTTTGGGGGGAGGGATAGAAAATGCAAGATTCGAGGGGGCGAAAATAATGGGGGCTAAAATGATTTTTTGGTCACTGAAGCGTTCGGTGCTGCTACATCGTACGCTTTGTGAAACATCCAACATTGGTTTTGGGTTAGTTGGAAAGAGGATGAACCAGCCAACATTGTATGGGTTGGTTTTTGGGTTTTGCGATGCACGAGGACAAGATTATAGGGGTGTAAAGTTGAGGTACGTTTTTAGCAAACTTTAAGGGCATTGTTATATTGCATATTTCTGTAACATCCAAATTCAATTTTGGGCTAGTTGGAAAGAGAACGATGCATGAGTGCGATATTTTGGGGTTTAAAGTTGAGCTACGTTTTCATCAAATTTTAAGTGTTTGGTGCTGCTACATCGCATACGTTTGTAAATAATAAAAAAAAATGGAAGTGTGATGGTATACATTGGTCCCAGTAGCAATTTTTGTAACGCCTGGAAATTTAGCAGTTTTTGCGAATTTTTGCAAGTTCTACGTATGCTAGGTCAATGTTTTTGGTGTCATTTTGAAGATATTGTCAAATGCGAACTTTGAGAGGGGGGGGGGGGGGATAGAAAATGTAAGATTCGAGGGGGCTATGTCATTGATTTTGTTTCGGAGATGAAGTATTTGGGAGTGATCTTGGAGCCTCAGTTAAATTTTAATATATAAATATATTGATTGCATGTGTAAGAAGATTGGTAAAAATGTTGGGTTTTTAAATGTATATCTAAGTGTTTGTTTCAATGGACCAAGCTGCTGGTGTATAATAGTGTGATTTTTCCTCACTTTTCATATGCCTGTTCGTTGATAATTTCTTGTACCAAAAAAGATGTGCAGGGACTTCAATTGCAACAGAACAAAGTTATGAGAGTCCTGTTGAACTCAAATAAATATACTCCGATTAGTGATATGCTGCAGTCGTTAAATTGGATGAGGGTTGAGCGGTACATTGAGAGAGCGAATCTTATTTTGATATATAAGGGACGAACACAGTTTGCAACCCAGTTATTTGAAGTTCTATCTAGAAGAACGTTCAAACTCTCATGGATATAATGTTAGGTCTAATGAGCACTATAATATTCCGATGGTAAAAACGACTTCTTTGCAGAAAACTTTACTTTATGATGGGGTGCGCTCTTACAATGATCTGCCAGATGATGTTAAAAACTCTCCTAACTTAGGGCTAGACTCCCTACTAGACCAGAGTTCGATTTGAAATGGGTGTTGCGCTACTTGTCGTGCTTATTTAGTATCAACATATGTGATCTGGTTGTATTTTTATATGCAAGGAAAGAGGATAGAGAAAAGAACTCTCACCAAAACTTTTCCCTTGCAATTTATGACTTTTATCGCTTAAGACTATTGCGGATTGGTTCATAGGTGCACTGTGAGACACTTATCAAGTCCGCGTGGACTGGCGGTACCGCTCATAAAAGATTTCTTTGTAGGTATTTTTTATGATCATCAAATGGAGGGTGTTACTGGAAAAGGAACCAAGCGCCATTTACCAAATTATGGGAAAATTGACTCAAAATATCCATTTATTTATAAATCACATTCGAAATTTTTTAAATATTTTTTTACTAGTTTCGAAGTATTATTTTCTAAGTTATCTACCAGTCACATATTACTTTTAAATTAAAAAAAAATTAGTACTTGGCGCTTGATTTCATTTCTAGTAACACCCTCCAAATAGAGTACTGGGCCTTGGATAGATGTAATGAAAGCTACAACTTACGGGGGTAATTTTAAATCTGAACACATTGGGATCTCCTGAACTATCTCAAACACAAGCTTGATTTAATTAAACAATATTTCTATTAGTACAGGGTGAACACATAGCAGTTTTAAACCAACAAAATATTCTATGATTTACAGGATACGTACCTATGTACAACAGAAGCGTCGAATTTGACAGTTCTATGATATTAAATTTGTAAAGCTTCATTTACATTCAATTTCACATCGGCTTAAATTTGTTATGTCAAATTTGTAGGTTATATTCCTTTTTTACAACATGTTCTATGGAAGATAATAATTTGTATTAACAAAAATAATTCAAATATATTGAAAGGAAACTTTAATGCACTCAAGTCTTGCATCAACTACCAAGAATGAAAGAAAATTTTGAAACCATAATTTTTGAATTGTGCGCATTGCGTGAAATATCAACTGCGCATGACAATTTCAGAGCGAATTGGCGTATTTGCTTGCCTTTTCCAAGCAGAAGCTTTCGCTTGCACGACTTCAAGGTCAAATTGGGAAAATTTCATGTTGAATTTTGAATGTAAATGGTAAGGAATAAAAGCGTATGACAAGCAATGAAATTTCGAATTCAATTCGTGATGAAAGTCAATGTAAATGCTACTTTAGGTTTCTTGCTATATAAAAAATGTCAATAAATTCGATTTCTATTTAGGTACTCAAAGTAACAGGCATAGATCTGATTTTGTATTTTAGAGCAAATTTATCTCCCGCATTCAATGTAGGTAAAATATTTTTCCAGGCCTACCAATTACAAATTGGGGACACTAATGGATTTCTTTCATCTTTTATAGATATAATTTGCTGTTCACTACAGGTTCACTTTGCGGTGGCATGATTTAAAAAAATCCTACACTCCTACACTCCTACAGTTTCGTTTATGGGCCATTCTTGAATCGACACGTATCTACACTTTGCATTTAGGCTGAAGTAGATTTCTTGTGTCATAATCTCACCTTTTCATTTTCTGACGAACACTTAACTTTTTATACCTCTTTCGCCGTTTCGTTGGGATGTCACACTTAGTAATAATTATTATTCTTTGCTAACGTGCAATGTACCTATAAGTGACACAGGAAATAACAAGAAATATGTAGATAAACATAAAGGTACCTATTGGGGATATACAATGTATCCTATAAAGTTCTCTACATATGGGAAACTTTTTTATTATCTGTTTATGAAAAAATAATTCTTCGTAAAATGCTCTGAATTGTTCAAAAACCAAAATGCACTCGCAACATTCCAAAAATATCAGGTAATATACAGGCGAGATCAAAAAATAATAATTTGACTAAAGAGTAAAGTACCCTTATTTTTGAAAATAATGAAAAATGTGGGAAAGTTATTCAGTATAAAGAGTTATGGACTATTATGAAATAACAGCCACCTATGATCAAATTTATTTTTCTAAATTATAAACGAGTTAATATCTAATAAACAACTAAAATTATTTTAAATTAACTTAAATTTAAATTAGAGCACTTGCTAAACTATTGCCTCAACATATCCACCTTCTCTCTCCATGAAAATTGCTGTTCTTGCTTTAAATTCACGTAAAACATTTCTTATTACATCACCAATCATGGTGAAAAATAAATTTGATTATAGGTGGCTGTTATTTCATAATATTCCATAACTTTTTATACGGAATAACTTTCCCAAGAAACATTTTTCATTATTTTCAAAAATAAGGGTACTTTACTCTTTAGTCAAATTATTATTTATTGATCTCCCCTATATTATCCGATATTTTTGGAATGTTGCGAGTGCATTTTGGTTTGTGGGCAATTCAGAGCTTTTTATGATGAATATTTTTTTTCATAAACGGGTAATAAAAAAGTTTCCCATCTGTAGAGAACTTTATAGGACACATTGTATATAATATATTTTAAAATTTATAACACTGACAGAACAAGTAGGTAAGTGTTTTACCTACGCGGACAACAAAATATAATGGAACTGGACAATATGAAAAAATAATTCCCCCGGGTGGTGGCTTTATAATAAGATTTCCAAAGAATAAAAATTATGAATCCTGAACTTTTATTACCCAAGCGGCTCTACAAAGAAATATTTACAAACACCGTGCCGCATTTGACATGCCGACAAGCAATAGATGGGCGGAGCTACATCTTTCGATCAGTCCTGTCGTACCACATACCACAATTGATTTCACTAAATTTTGCTGAAATATTTGGAATTTGTTTTCCATTTTTGGACCTCGTTTTCAAGGATTTTTGAAAAAATAAACCGGTTTATTATTGCTGAACGCTGGGAAATTTGATGTAAACCCCATAGTTTCCAGTTTTAAAAAAAACTTTATTTAAGGTCTTACAAACAATTTCAAAAAAATATACTTTTGTCCATTTAGACATATTTTTTTCAAGAATTTTCACGCAAATTTGGAAGATTTTAGATGAAAAATAAAGTTTAAAAATGGAGAAAACTATTTCGTGACCGGGCATCTAGCCTTAAGTGTTTTTAGCAAAAGGCTTTTGGGATATTTACGGATTTGATTTTTTAGTCGATGTAATTTTGTTTGTAAAATTCTAGCCAGGTGCTAAATAAAATTTATTATTATTATTACAGCAGCATGTCAAGTTATATTTGATATTTTTTCATATTGCAGATGCCAGAAGAAGAAGCATTTGCTGTATTAGTGAAGATTATGGAAGACTACAGAATGCGTGATATGTTTAAACCAAGTATGGCAGAACTAGGCTTATGTATGTTCCAGTTAGAAAATTTGGTTTCTGAATTTTCACCTGATTTGCACCAGCACTTCCAGTCGCAAAATTTTCATACTTCTATGTATGCTTCCAGTTGGTTTTTAACATTATTTACCACTGCCTTAACGTTACCATTAGCTTGCCGAATAATGGATGTATTCTTATGTGAAGGAATAGAAATCATATTTAAAGTTTCAATGGCTATGCTTATGCTTGGAAAAGACGATCTGATGTCACTGGATATGGAAGGTATGCTGAAGGTGAGTAGAAGCAGCTAAGACATTTTTCAAATTATAGTACTGTCTGCTTATAACGAACCTTGAAATTGCACAAAATATGATTCGTTATAAGCGGAGTTCATTATAAAAGAAAATCCAAACATTGCTATTAATTATGGGCGTGTTTTTAGCACTTTCATAAGGGGTTCGTTTTAACAGGACGTTTGTTGTAAACGGGTTCGTTAAATGCGGACATTACTGTATATACACTGCCGGACAAAAAGAAAACGGGACACATGTTTTTACACTGGCGAGCATAAAATTAGGGTCACTTTGAAAATTGCCAATTTTTCCAAGAATTCAAAATATTAAATTTAATTAATTCTTGAAGGCAATAACACTTGCATTTCTGAGAACTGTTATAAGTTTTTTGTGGTTTCTTTTGCACAACAAAGATTCAATATTTCCGATTTCTAGTAAATGCTTGCAGGTGCGTTACTTGGAAGCTTATTTCTCGGGGTCTATTTTTCAATTTCCTTCATTTATTCACTAACTTTCCTGTGTATAACTTGACGGTCGAAAAGTGTAGTCTTCGTTTATTTCCTTATAATGGCTTTAAATCCTGTCACGGCGGCCAGAATTATAGCGCTGTTGCAAGATGGTCGGGGGCAACGTGTAACGGCAAGAACGGTTGGTGTAAGTCTTTTTACAGTTCAGCGGGTATCCCAATGATTTCAGGAAACTGGTAGGCTGACGAGAAGACCAGGATCAGGGCGGAAAAGAACCACCACCCCAAGGGATGACCGTTTTCTTGTGTCCATGGCTTTACGGAATCGGACTGCTACGGCAGTTTCGCTTCGAAATCTCCTCCAAGAAGTCAGAAATGTTAACATTAGCGAATGGGCAGCTAGGAGGCGACATCGTTCTGCTGGATTATCTTCTCGGAGAATGGCTACGGGTCCTCCACTTCTCCGTCGCCATAGAATTGCAAGACTGAACTTTGCTCGAGATCACTTGGGATGGACAAATGACGATTGGGGGAGGGTATTATTCTCAGACGAGTCACATTTCTGTTTAAATGGGTCGGATGGACGTCGGCGGGTATGGCGAAGACCCGGAGAAAGGTATGCCCAGGCTTGTATTGATGAGCGACTTACATTTGGTGGAGGCTCAGTTATGGTGTGGGGAGGAATTTCTTCAGACGCACGTACCGAATTAGTGCTTATCGGCAATGGATCCCTAACTGCCCATAGGTACGTAACGGAAGTTGTAGAAAATCATGTCATGCCTTTTATGACGGTTCTGGGAGAAAATGCAACTTTTATGCATGATAACGCTCGACCCCACGTGGCAAGAATTGTTAGCGGTTATTTGGATGAGGTTCAAATTACGCGATTTGACTGGCCAGCACGGAGTCCCGACTTGAACCCCATAAAGCATGTGTGGGATGAGCTAGGACAACGTGTACGAAGTCATACGCCGTCTCCCACCAACGCACAGGATCTTAGGGAGCTCCTACTACAGGAGTGGAATAACATCCCCCAAAATGTGATCCGTAATTTAATTGAGAGCATGCCACGTTGCCTCCAGGCTGTCAAATGCACGGGGAGGAAACACTCGTTATTAGGGGTCAAAATTTTAACAGTTCCTTGTTTTATTCCAACATTTTTCTCACTACACATTTTTAAGACAATTTTGTTAAAATTTGCTTCTTTACGAATTTTCAATAAAAACATTAGAAAATGAAACGTTTTCTTTTTAAAACATTCCTGTTTAGAGATATGTATACAACGAAATCCATTTACAATAATAAGATACAATAAATAACCAGAAAAGTTGAATTTTTGAAGTGACCCTAATTTTATGCTCGCCTGTGTATTTTTATTTTGAGGCCCTACAATATTTTATGTAACTTACGCAAATAATTAACGATTGCCCTTCTAGTGAGGAAAAAGAAACTTTTAGTTGAATATTGCACCTTTTGTAAGGCTAAACAGCCAAATCAGCATATTGACTCTTCATGCATCTTTATTGAAACATCAAAATCTTTTAACTTATTGGGTGCTCTGTATTTTCTGTTGTTTTTTTAGTGAAACTTTATTTGTGAATGTCAACCTTTAACATTTTCCATACAATTCGCCCCGAAATTTGCTCACAAATTGTTGCTTTAAGCCACGATGGCCGAACTGTATGGTATACTGCTCAAGTGCTGAATATACCCCGTAACACAGTGCAAAATGTACTCTTGCAATTTTGTGAAACTCATGGGTTTGTAAGGAAGGTCGGATTTGGTCGTCCCTGGACTACGAACCATCAAGATGACCATTTTCTCCATGTTGTGCTGCGCGATCGAGCATTGCCATCACTTATTCTTGCTGGACGGTTAGCCGATGTTCGAGGAGTGGCAGTTTCAGCCAGAACAGTTTGAAGAAGGCTAAACGAATATGGTTTGACTTCAAGAAAGCCCGCTATGGGTCCCCTGTTGACTGTGGAATATCGCACAGCACGACTTGCATTTGCACGGCAATACGTAAATTGGTACAAATATCAATGGAGGAACATGCTTTTCTCGAACGAGTCAAGATTTAGTGTCAGGTCACCAGATGGGCATGAAAAGGTGTGACGAAGAATAGGGGAGCGGTACAGTCAATGTTTCATATCTCCTACGGTCAGTTTCAATGGTGGTAGCATTATGGTGTGGGCTGGAATATCTCTGGGGGCTCACACAGAACTGGTTTTTATTGAGAATGAAACAATCACTATGAATTCTTAATAAGTTAACCCCGCACACCAAAAGACAGTGACATAGTAATTAAACTCGACACATGTTTCGCTGACAACCTTTTGGCGTGTGGGGTTAACTTATTAAGATTAATCTTCAACTCCTGAGGATGCTGACGTTGTCAGCGAAACACGTGTCTAATTACTGTGTCGCTGTCTTTTTTGGCGTGTGGGGTTAACTTATTAAGAATTCATAGCGAATTTACATCAAAGTTCTCGATCCAACTACTAGATAGATAGATAGATAGATTATGTGGATGGTTGCATTTTGCTGAATGAGAATTCTGCGAGTTGAGAGAGAAGAAATAAAGTTGAAATAAAGATTGGAAGTGAACTTGAGAACGCAGTGGGTGGAAGTTTGTGTTTGAAGTGGCATGATTATAAATTAAACTTAAGAAATAGTGTTTCTAAAGAATACATTTAGGGGTTAGGTGCAAAACGATAAAGGCGATTTTGGAACAACACGCTTCCGAAAAGTTGATTTGGGCGAAAGTTGTTTGTCGCGTGAACGCCTGCGAGTTTGCAACCCAGCGTACACCGGTGCAGTAGAGACAGCAAATGAACAGAAATAAACAGAATAACACCTTTGGAGGATCCAATAGACAGAGAACGGGCAGTTTGGGTGACATAAGTGAACTCCTGAAACGGAAAAGGATAGCGGAAAGCGAAACAGGAGAAAGTGATAGTGTAGGAGCTTTCCAGAGTAGTAAAAAGACAGTGAGATCACCAAAAAAAGCGGACGAAAAAGAGGAAAATACAGGCACAGAGATGGAAGAACTCCTTAAAGCCATCAGAGAGATGAGAACGGAAATGCAAAATGGCTTTGAAGATTGCAGGAAAGAAATTATTAAGGTACAGGAAGAAATGAGAATAAAGGAGGAAGAGTGGAACAGGGAAAAAAAGGAGTTATATGATAGAATTGAAGAGTTGGAAACTCGAATTGAGTTACAGGAAAGACAGAAGAGGAGAAACAATATTATAGTGAGGGGGTTGAATGTGGATGAGGTACAGCTTAGTGCCAGGGTTGAAGAATTTATAGACAAAACAATGGGGGTACAGGTGCAGATAAAGGAGGCGTATAAGATTGGAAAGGAAAAAGACAAAAAAGTAATAGTGGTGAAATTGCAAAACTGGGGACAAAAGATGGAGATTATGGCTGGTAAGAGAAAACTTGCGGGCATACAGGTAGGAATTGATGATGATCTCACAAAGAAGGAAAGACAGATTCAGAAGAAAATTAGAGATGTAGCCCAAGAAGAAAAAAGAACTGGCAACAAGGTACGGATTGGATATCAGAAATTATTCATAAATGGCAAAGTGTATAAATGGGATATAAAATACAATCGACTGTGCTACCAAGAAGAACCGCGAGCACACTGTTCAAAAAACTAGTGTATGGTGAAATAAGGGACAGAATACCGATGACGACTGCAATGACTAGGAGCACGCGAGAGAAAACAATTATTCAGGAGCAAAAGTTCAAGGGAGGCGGAAACAGATATTTAGAGGGGGTGGGGGCGAGAGTAGGATTTTGGAATGTGGCTGGTATGAAAAATAAAGATCCTGATTTTTGGAGTGAAATAGAGGAATGGGATATTTTGGGACTGGTGGAAACTTGGATAGAAGAGAAGAACTGGGAATGGCTGAAAAACTGTTTACCAAAAGGATACAACTGGGAATTTCAATCAGCGAAAAGGAAGGCGAAGAAGGGAAGGCCTATGGGTGGAATACTGATGGGGGTTAGAAAAGAAATAGAAGAAGTAAGAAAGGAGGTGGTCGGACAGGACGGCATAATGGTAAAAGAACTAAAAATAGGAGGAGAGTTATGGAAAATTGTAACTGTCTATGTGAACAATGATATGCAGGAAAAGTTGAAAGCGATAAAAGAAGTTATGGAAGGCGGAGAAGCGGGTGGGAGTGTACTAATCGGGGGTGATTTCAATGCAAGAACAGGGGAAAGAGGAGGAATGATTGCAATAAATGACGAAGGAGAAGCAATAAGAAGATCCAAGGATAAGAACACAAACAAGGATGGAAAGTTATTATTGGAATTAATAGAAGAGGAGGGATGGGGAATCATGAATGGAATTAAAGAAGGGGATATAGAGGGAGAATATACATTTGTGGGGAGTAGAGGAAACTCGGTGATCGATTACATCATAGGGAATTCAGAAGCTTGGGAGAGAGTAGTAAGCCTGAGGGTGGGAGAGAGCGTGGCCTCAGACCACTGCCCGCTCATTGCAGAAATAAAGGGGGAAGACAGCAGGGAGGTGAAAGGAAGCAATGGTGCAGAATTAAGAAAAGTGATAGATTGGTCATTGAAAGGGATACTGGAATACCAGAGGAATATCAAGGGAAAGGAAATAAGAGTAAAGAATGTGGACGATATGGTAAAAGATATGGAGCTGTTGGTGGGGGGTGGGATCAGGTGGAAAAGAATCAAAACAGGAACAAGTTGGGGAGGATGGAGAAATAAATGGTGGGACAGAGAGTGCAGAGACAAAAAACGAGAAGTAAGGAGAGCAATGAGAAGTTGGCGAAGTGGAAAGATGAGCACAAACGATTATAAGAGTAAGAGGACAACATACAAAAAATTGTGTGAAAAGAAAAAGAAGAAGTGAGGACCAGATTTTTGCAGGAGATAAAAAACATGAAGACGGAAAAAGAGATATGGGGTATAATAAATAGAGAACGAAAACAGAGAAAGGGCACGGATGAGAAAATAGAAATGGATGAATGGAAGAGATATTTCATGCAAATGCTGGGAGGGACGGAGGAAGAAAGGGGAGAAGGCAAGAGCAGACACAAAGAAACACAAGGAGAGGTACAGACGGATGAAATAAGACTAGACGAAATTAAAAGTACAATAGATAGCTTGAAAAAGGGAAAGGCAGCAGGGGTGGACGAGTTTCCGAATGAAGTTTGGATTCATGGAGGGGATGAAGCACTAAGAATGATAAAGGAAGTATGTAATAACATATGGAAAGGCAAAGGTTTCCCAAAAAGATGGAGAGAGGGATTAATTGTACCAATAAGAAAGAAAGGAGAAGGGAAAGAGGTGAGCGATTATAGAGGAATAACGCTGATGCCTTCGGCATATAAGATATACGCATCTGTCTTAGCAAGGAGACTGGAGGAAGAGATAGAGGAGGGACAAATTATTCCTGAAGGACAAACAGGATTCAGAAAGGGACGAGGCACGATGGAGAACATATATACGCTGAATCATGTAATCGGAAGAGAGGTGAGAGAAAAGGGAGGAAAGATAATGGCATGTTTTGTGGACCTCAGGGCAGCGTTTGATACAGTGAATAGAGAAGGACTAATGAAAATGTTAGAAAAAAGTCAAATAAGTGAGAACCTGAGAAACAGAATACCAGAAATATACAGTACAACGAAAAATAGAGTTAAGGTGGGAGAAGGAATGAGTGAGGTATTCTGGACTGAAAGGGGGGTTAGACAGGGGTGTCCACTGAGCCCGTACCTTTTTAACATCTTTATATCAGATATGGAAGAGGTCATGAGAAAGGGGCAGACAGGAGGAGTGGTGATAGGAAGGAAGAAGTACTGGACAATGGCATATGCAGATGATGTGGTGCTACTGGCAAAGGAAGAAAAAGACCTAAAGGAGATGTTGAAAAGGTTAGAACGTTATTTAGACAGGAAAGAATTGATGCTGAACGTAGACAAAACAAAAATAATGAGATTTCGAAAAGGAGGTGGAAGAAAATGAGAAGAACGCTGGGAATGGAAAGGGGAGAGGATAGAAGAGGTAGAAGAGTTCAAGTACTTGGGTTTCACGCTACAGAAGAATGGGGGGCAGGAGAAACACATTAATGAGATAACGAAAAGGGCGACAATAGCCATGAAGCAAGTATGGGGAATAGGGAAGAGGAACTTTGGGGGGGAGTGGAAAAGGAGAATGAAATTGTTTGATGCATTGGTAAACAGCATAGCGATGTATGGATCCGAGATCTTTGGGTGGGAAGAGAGAGCCAAGGTGGAGAGGCTACAGGAAAAATATATAAGGTGGACGCTAGGGCTGGACTGGACAACCCCGGGATATATGGTGCGGGAGGAAACAAAAAGATATAAATTGAGAACAGCAGCAGGAAAAAGAGCAATGAAATTTGAAGAAAAGCTGAGAGGCGGAGGCGGCAACGAGCTGGCAAGACAGTGTTGGGAAGAAATAAGGAAGGGAGGAACTAGGAAATCAAGGTGGGAAGAAAAGCGGGAAAAATTTTACCAGGAAAGAGGTTATGCGAATATGGAAGTGGAGAACAGAAGAATAATGGGGTGGAACATGAGGAGTGAAGTGGAGGAAAGAGACAAGCAGATACAGGAACAAGAAAAGGATGAGAAGATTAGAAACTCGAAATACAACAGCCAATACAGGGAGATAAGAGCAATAGGGTTGCCCAAATACTTACAGAGGAGAGGAAAGGAAGAGAATATGATAAGAGTGGCAAGGTTCAGATTGGGGAATGAAATGAGAGGAGGAAGATATTGGGAAAGTGAAGACAAAAGGAAGTGTAGGATATGCGAGGCGGAGGAAGAGACATGGGAACATGTGGTGGAAAGGTGCGGGTGGTGGGAGAACACCAAATGGAATAGAATGGAGAAGATCCTGGAGGAGAGCGGAGGAGGGTTGGAATGGATGAAGTATCTGCAGAGGAAGAGAAATGAAAAAAAAGAAAAAGAAGGATCGTAACTTTATTTTGTGGTTAATTTTGATTTGTTTTTTTTTTGTACATATATATTGTATATATTGCGGGATGTAATGGTGTGACATGTTGAAGTCCCAGAAGGGAAACAATAAATCTATTTATCTATCGATCCAACTACTATGTGTAATGGAACAATGACTGCACACTGATACATTGTTGAGTGCCTGGAACCCCATGTCACACAATTTTGTGTTTATGAATGACAACGCCCGCCCACACACAGCAAGAATTGTTACCGAATACTCTGAAGAGGTTGGTATTGGACGTCTCCCATGGCCATAGTGCTATAGTGCAGACCTGAATCTCATTGAACATCTGTTGGACCAGCTTGGGAAAAGGATTAGACATCGCCAACACCTACTATAAACATTAAGTGACTTAAGGATGACGCTTCAAGAAGAATGGGAACAAATACCCCAAAAATCTATTGATAGCCTCATTTAGAGTATACCATAACATTTGACGGAAGTAATAAGAGTTCGTGGTGGTAACACCCATTATTAATTTGGTTCTACTAATGTGCTTTTCTATGAAGCGCCGTTTGGGCCATTCCAGGTCCTAAATAATATTTAATTTATCCGCTTAAATATTATTTTTTGCAACAATAAAAAATGTTTTCGTAGTCAAAAAATATTTCTTTATTAAAAAAAAATTTTTTTCCTTAAAAATATTATATTTCCAATTCTCAAAATATTTTTATTTTGCACAAAAAAAAAATTTTATAAAAAGATTTTTTTTGAATTCGGAAAACATTTTTATTTTGCACGAAAAAATATTTTTTTTTAAAACAATTTTTTTTTTTTTAGATAATTATCGACTTCTCAAAATATATTTTCCGCAACCGTAACGTACGCGTAAGAACGGAAAGCGCGATGCTTTCACAACACAGATAACGAGGCGTATTTGCGCCAAGGTGACATTCAAGCTAATGAGACGGAGGTGTGCTCATTCCCGAACTTCATGAATGTATTTTTAATCTCACAGTAGCCAATTTGTTTATCGACAAAATCTAGCTGCTTTAAGAAATATCGTTAATCCACCCATATAATAAAAAAAATTGTATTTTCATTTCAATGCACCATTATTTGACTTGGCCATTCATTGATGCAGTGGTTTATTTGATACTGGAACTGTGTGGATGTGGATATAGTCCCGTACGCATATTAACATCCTTTACAGACCTACAGCATAGGAGCATACATTAAGAAAGCGAGTGCTTAAAAACGAGTTAGTTAAGAAGCGTTGCAAACAGTTCGTGGCTCAGTGGGAGAATCGCCGACAACGAAGGTGCGAGTTTGGGGGTTCGCGTTTTGCTGCGGTCGGTTTGTTTTGTTCTAGTGATTCGGCTTTTTTCTTATGAACAAAAATACGATCTCAGGTCCAAAAGGTCAGAAAGGTCATCACCATCAACGCCTAGACATTTTCACTTTTACTGTTGATATATAAGTCCCACTTATTTACAAGTCGCTCGCCCGTTGCTGTAGGTCTGTAAAGGATGTTATTATGCGTCCCGTACGTGGGACCCGAAAATTAAATTTCAAGTCTTCCACTCATGTGTGTTAATCTACCTATTTACCTATCTACCTGTTTAAGTGCCTCGTTAGATGCAAACGCAACCAGCAACGTCGGTGGTAGGTAGGTATCGCATAGAACTGGTAGTTTGGTATTCTCTGGCGGGGTGGGATCAGCTCCCTAAGAGGTTAGTTCTTGTCTCATGTTTTTACGTTGTTTTTTGCAAAAAATGCGTGTACCTGACGGGGCGTCAGCTAAGGGGTCTGTTTAAAATGCGTGTGCCAGGTCTGATGTGTTCTGTCAGCAAAATTCGGCCCGTGGGGGACTTGAAATTTAATTTTCGGGTCCCACGTACGGGACTATATCCACGTCCAAACTCTATATTCTGTGCTGATACTACACAGAGTTCATATAATAAGTGTTCTGATTGGTCAGCTGCATACGTAGCGGCGTGGCGCCAGAACTGAAATACAATGTAAACGCTTACTCCCTAATCTAGGAACACATGCAAGGATTATGGTGGGTTTTTCCCCTGGAATATTGCAATAATTTTACCTAATTACCTATGATATTTTGATCGAACGACATTTTCACAACAAAATTAATTTTTAAATTAAAGAACAAAAATATATTCCCACATGGTGCGAACTTTCTACTGTCACTATAAATTTCCCATTTTTAACATGCTATAATAAATTAATACATACTTACTTAAGAGGATTTACATTGGGTACTAAGAACTAAGTGCCAATTTTAGCACTACAATTTGATGTGATGAATTTGGAATATTTAGGAAACTTATATGCGGGACAAGAAGTGCAAGATATATTAGAAAGCGAAAGCAGTGTAGAGGTGGATAACCTAGGGAGTCCTATAATGAGAGAAGAATTTGAGCTAGCACTAAAAAGTTTAAGGAATAATAAAGCACCAGGTATAGATGGCTTGCAGGCAGAAATCTTAAAGTGCGCAGGTCAAGATCGTTTATTTAAATTAGTTAGTCGCATATACCTGACAGGCGAGATTCCAGAGGATTACAAACGGAACATCATGGTAGCGTTGCCAAAAAGGAAAGGTGCGGATAGGTGCGAAAATTTCAGAACTATCAGTTTAACTTCCCATGCGTCAAAAATTTTAACTAGAATTGTGCAAAGAAGGATGGAGAAAAAGGCGGAAGAAATATTAGGAGAAGATCAGTTCGGATTTAGACGAAATAGAGGAACGCGCGAGGCCATTCTAGCTTTACGGGTAATTATACAAAAGAGAAAGAGCGTATATATAGGATTTGTAGATTTAGAAAAGGCCTTCGACAACGTAAAATGGGGGAAGATGTTCGAAGTGCTGAGAAAGGTAGGGATGAAATATAGGGACAGAAGAATAATTCATAATCTTTACAAAAAGCAAAAGGCAGTTATAGAATGTGAGCAGGAACGAAGGGAAGTAGATATCCGGAAGGGAGTGAGACAGGGATGTGCATTGTCACCTCTAGTTTTCAACTTATATATCGAAGATGCGATTAATATTGTTAAGGACAGAACAGCCTCAGGGATCAATGTACAGGATCAAACTATTAACATGCTCAGATTTGCGGATGATATAGCAGTGTTAGCATCTAGCAAAGAAGAATTAGGAGCGGCTTTGAATGAAATGGAAGCAGTTTTGACACAGGGCTACGGCATGAAAGTCAATAAAAAGAAAACTAAAATAGAACTATAAAGTTGACATACAAATAGGAAATGAGAAGATAGAGGAGGTCGCGGATTTCTGCTATTTAGGAAGTAAAATAACTCAAGACGGTAGGAGCACTAAAGATATAAAACAAAGAATAGCACAGGGTCGAGTAGCGTTTAACAAAAAGAAACAACTGCTATGTTCGAGAACGGTTAATATGGAGACTAGGAAGAGACTCTTAAAGTCATATATATGAAGTATGGCATTATACGGGTGCAAAACTTGGACAATAGGAGAAGCAGATCGAAAAAGAGTAGAAGCGTTTGAAATGTTGTGCTACAGACGCATGATGAAGATACCATGGATAGATAAGGTTAGCAATAGGGAAGTATTAGAAAGAGTTGGGGAAAAGCGAAAGGTATGGAAGACAATAAAAAGTAGGAGAGATAGGATGGTAGGACACCTTCTAAGACGCTAAGGAATAGTTCGCGACATACTAGAGTCAGAGATAGGAATAAAAAGAGGTAGGGGTAGGCCTAGATTAGACTACTGCTCTCAAATAGTTAGGGATGTAGGATGTTCTACTTTTAGGGAAATGCGTAGGTTAGCTCAGGATAGAAAAGAGTGGAGGTACGCATCCAACCAGTCTTCGGATTGAGAACCTTATGATGATGATGAATTTGGACAAAATATCTAAAGTTAAAAAATAAGATTAAGAATGATAATTAAAAATAGTATTATGCTTTTTTAACCGTTTGTATAGTTTCTCATTACCATTTTTATCAGCCTTTAAACTCAGTTCAATTCTATTTTTTAAGCATTAACGAAGGCCTATGAAATAATGAAACTAATTTTCTAAAAACAGGATGCCATAATCCTTGCATGTGTTTCTAGATTAGGAAGTAAGCTGTAAGCCTTTACATTGTATTTCAGTTCTGGCGACACGCCGCTACGTATGCAGCTTACCAATCAGAACGCTATAATTTTGTACATTGGCAAAACCTAGTTGGGATATAAATAAACGCGTCAATGAAAATGCCAGATTCATCAATTGCGCATGTGCTGTGATGCCAATTCTGGGTTCTAGTACGTTTCACCGCGTTGCGATTTTGATGTTTACTAGAACGAGGAGCATTCGTAAGGTGTTAGAAAAAGAAAATTTGCGGGAAATCCACGTTTCGAGGGCGTTTTGGCCAAGAAACTGGCGGGGCGGGAGCGAATACAGGACGTAAGTGCCTCGTCATACGGTAGATTTTCATTCCTAACAAAACAAAAGCACTTGCCATTTGATATTATTTACAACAATTTAACTAGTTTTTGCAATATAATTACAGACGTCTTGCAGTGAAAGCAGTTTATTTTCAATTTGTGTGTCTGGCCTACGTGTAAAAACTTGAAAACAACTATAATAAATTATATTGCAGAGGTTAGGTTAAAACGTCAGAAAGCACGTGGCATTGTTTTGTTTGGAATGACCTCAACAGGAAACACAGAACCAAATAGATTATGTGCCGTGAAACCATCCTTTTTGCAAATTATATGTGTAAAAACGATTTGTTCATAGTTCATAACCTGACAGGTGACAGCGAATGACAGTTTACTTCATTGATGGTAATATACTACACTATTATAGTAGTAGCTAGTAGCATATTATGTGTAAATAAACAAATGTTTGCCCTCCAGCTGGCAATTGTGTGACGTCATTCTGAACTGATCTATTATATTGCATAGGTTAGGTTAGAAAGTCATGTAGCACATGGCTTTGTTTTGTTTGGAATGAAAATCTGACGTTTGTGACGAGCAACTTTTGTGATGTATTTATGTTTAAAGTTTTACGGCTCAGAATCTGTGTCCCGTGCCCAGTCAGATAGGGAATCACGTTCCAAGAAAACAAGTTACTTCTTGATTTATAACATGTGAGATCACCTTCCTGAACCAAGCTGATCGCGCATACTAGTTTCATAACTAAATTACGCCGCCCCGCTCGGCTTAATCAAAGCTCGAACATCTATAAACATAACATTTTTCTCCTCCCCTAGTACTTATGCTTTACTTTAGTTATACTTTACTGGTCAGCGTACGGCCTACGGCATCATGTTTTTCTTATTGATTCCGCTTTACACTTTTTTACATAAAAGTCCGTCACGTCAAGATCAAGCATAGCGTTACCAGTATCATTCAGGCGTTTATAACATTATTCTTTTTAAAAAATTTTCCTTTAAAAAATAACACATATTGCGGTAGAAGAATTAGCTCGAATCTAGCCGAGCGATTCACCCATATGCATACTGGTTACATGCAGAAATTATGCAGTTAAACTATCTCTTCCTCATTGGAGCATGTGCATTACGCCACTATTGGAACAGAAACTAAAAACTTGTAATTTCAAATTTTCTTCTCGCTTATCTGCTAAGAGCTAAGATTAAAACATCTGATCCCTACTGCCATTGATTGAGAAGTCGATCCCAGTATCAGCATAGCTTAGGAAATTCCTTGTTTGGGCTATGGTATCAGTTATCAGTATCAAGTAAACCACTCCATCAATGGGTACGTAAGTCAAATAGGTAATAGTGCATTGAAATGAAAATCCAATAATTTTTATTATATGGGTGGATTCTTATAAGCAGCTAGATTTTGCTGATGAACAAATTGGCTACTGTGAGATTAAAAATACATTCATGAAGTTTGGGAATGAGCACACCTCCGTCTCATTAGCTTGAATGTCATCTTGGCGCAAATACGCCTCGTTATCTGTGTTGTGAAAGCATCGCGCTTTCCGTTCTTACGCGTACGTTACGGTTGCGGAAAATATATTTTGAGAAGTCGATAATTATCTAAAAAAAAAAAATTGTTTTAAAAAAAAAATTTTTTTTCGTGCAAAATAAAAATGTTTTCCGAATTCAAAAAAAATATTTTTATAAATTTTTTTTTGTGCAAAATAAAAATATTTTGAGAATTGGAAATATAATATTTTTAAGGAAAAATATATTTTTTTAATAAAGAAATATTTTTTGACTACGAAAACATTTTTTATTGTTGCAAAAAGTAATATTTAAGCGGATAAATTAAATATTATTTAGGACTTGGAATGGCCCAAACGGCGCTTCATACTTTTCCTGTTAATTTTTTTTTGTTTGTCTTTATAAGTTCTTAAGTAACAGTTGATCTCTAAAAAATACTTCTGTTAGGTTTTTGATGACGAATCATTTTGTTTCTTGTTTTTTATTTATTGTTAAGATTAAAAGAATATAGTTAAATGGGGTCTATCACAAAAATGAAAATTGTAGAACAAAAAATTATAAGAACAAATTTTCAATCCGCACTTCTTTACGACAGGCCGTTTCAGAGATATGCGCGCTAAAAGATATGTAGCATTCTTTCGTGATGTCATGGCAACACCGCGCGGTGTAAAGGCTGGGGCGCGCATTGTGAGTCGACCAGCTGCGGCGTGTGTAACTCGTGTTCAATAATTGTTACAAGGTTATTTCACGCAGTTCAGTTGCAAAAAATTATTGAGCATGGCTGTCGGGTTTGAACCAAAATATAGTGAGTCGGAAATGAGGTGTATGGACACTGAAAATCTTCAAAGAATCGAAGAAAATGATAATGCGCGGTTGAACAACTTCACTGTGTACTGTGTGCCAATGCCTACTGTGAAGGAAAGTGTTTGCTGTTGGGATAATGATGAAATAACTAAAGTTAGGAACGAAAATATATGCATAACTTTGCATTAAAGTTTTGATAATATAGTTTTAAATTTAGATATTTTAAATATATATAATATTAAAGGAAGTGCAAAAGCCACGTCGAAAAGAATAGGTATATGGAAGTGAATAACAGGCTTTGGCGTAATCTTTCCTACAAAAATTTTACATCTTGGGCTAATTCTTGGACTTCAATCGGACATTCCAATAAAATTGTTATTCCAACTTGCTTAGTAAACCAAATTCGGGAACGTTTCCCTTAAATTAATGGCATATACACTGGTTTCAAAGAATATGAAGATGGGCAAGAACAGTAAAATAATAATGATAGTGTGCTTTGAAAATTGTAATATTGATTTATAATGTACCTACCTAATCTTATACGTTTATTAACAAAATTTAACAAAATAGTTTTATTCTTAATAAATCAAAACTGAACTTAACCCTTTCGCGACCACGTCTGGAATCGTCCTTCATGCGCGCCAGACCGCAATAGGAAAAATACTAATTTTAACGTATTTGTTGACTATAAACGTGGAAAACCGTGTAATAAAAATAGTGAAATAACTACAATTCAAAAATAATACGAATTTTATCTACCAATACTGCATGCTACATGCTAGTACATCAATGGGTGAACGGTCATGCCACACTGTGTATGTGACGTACCACTACGTCAAGCAGCAGTAAAATGAGCAAAATCAAACACGTGAGTGTAAGTCTCTAAGCCACCAACAAGACTTTTTCCTGAATATATCGTACGCCATCAGGCTGGACGCAATATCTCACGACATGAGTACGTCATTGGGACGTTGGGGACATTTCAAAAAAACGTATACATACGTCATTTGTCACGAACAGGTTAAATAAAAACAGAATTGAAATTTTTGAGTACCTTTTTCCTTAAACCCAGATAAAAGTCTCGGCGATTTATTCTATTTTTCCACGCTTTAAACCGCTGGGGCTCCTTATTTTTATGAGGAAATCTATGTAACGATTCGGATGAGTTTTTAAGGTTGTTATTACACCGAAAATACAACAATTAGACATCTTAACCTGTGCTCTTAACAACTCCACCTTACGCAAATTTTATGGATGTCTCAGGAAAATACAAACAAGGGAAACTGCATGCAACAACCGATCTGGAAGAGCGGCACGGCGTACGCAGCGGCTTAAGAGCGCGCGCCAAATGTCGCCATGACGTCGCGCCCAATAACCGCTCAACTTCAGAAATGAGTATCTCGAAAACTGTTGCAGTTTTTTAGATGCGGATTTCGCTGTTATTCTTAGATATTTTTTTACTATTTTTTCATCACAAGTTGTATTTTTGTGACAGACCCCCTTTAAATATGATTTCAAACCCTCCGTTGTTTTTTTATTCACTAAAATAGTAATTCTGAGAGTGTCCCGTTTTTCTGTCTGGCAGTGTATGTTACGGTAAATGTAATAAACTATTACGTATATTGCCAGTTCATATATACAGTGTGTCTCTAAATGATTGGGACAACACGCTACCACAGTTTCCCGACACAAAAATATTTTGATTAAACCAAACATCTCTATACAAAGTTACTTGGTTGAAGCGTTATCGATTGTCAAAGTTCTTGAAAAAAAAATTAATAACTTAAGACAGTTCTTTGATTGGAACGAGTGTTGGCAGGTGAACTTTTGGTTTGAAATGAAGTATGTTGCCTTTTTATTTTTGGGTTTTTGTTTAATGCATATGGAAAAAACTAAGCCATCCACATCTAAAGAGCTGCATAATTTTTTAACACTGCGATATATGACCTTTAAAAAAATCCGTGAAGATATCATTTTGTTAGGTTTCTGTCTCTTATTCGATTTCATTATTTCCAATAGTTTAGTTAGAAAATTGTCGCTTTCTTAATGACATTGCTAGGCATCTGTCTAGAGTTAAAAGTGTCACGTTGAATGTTCTTTTGTATTATGCACTGGTACAATCAGTCATAAGCTATGGAATTATTGCTTGGAGAGCTCTGGCGGTCCCTTATAAGAGAAAGATTGAAATTATGCAGAAAAGATTTATAAAAATTATGTACAATAAACCTATCACATATCCAACTGAACAACTCTTTGCCGAGACAAACTTAAAAACTGTCGGCGAACTGTACTTCGCCAACGTTGTTGTTCATCAGTCCAAGAATAAGGAAAACCTCCATCAAATAAGTTACTACCACAACACAAGAAACAAGGCAGACATGAAGAATGAAATAGCAAGGTCTTACAAGAGCATTGGCCGAAAGTCACTCTTATATGTATGTGATTCAGAACGGGTGTGCCAAAGTAAAATGGGTGCTAGAGGAACTCCAAATAAGACGAAAAGTTTATATGAACATATGTTCTAAAGTGACTACTAACAGAGATACAGGGTGTAAAAGTTTTAATATTTTTTAAATATTTTTTTATTATCTTAGTAACTAGGAAAGTTATTGAGTTGAAATTTAAGGTGTCGTTTTCATTGGCCAAGTTCTAATTTTAACAAAAAATTTGCTCTGCTAGCCCCTTCAGTAGCGTTGCTACGGGGTAGGCCGTTTATTTATTTCCCCGATCCAATGTTACGCCAGGTGTTATAAATGTATTTGAAATCTACGTTAAATTTGGAAAGAAATTGGTATCTTCAAAATTTTTCGTAAAATGCTTAGTTTTTGAATGAAATAGCTTTTTGTGAAATCGTGCACATGCACTAAAATTTTCCATAATGCAATAATGGCTTCACCGATATGCAAGGAAAGTGAAAATTTGAAAAAATAGTTTATTAAAAATAACACTAACAAAACTAACAAGAAGAACGAGATAACACATCAATTATTACATTACACTATTTAAAAAAATATTAAAACTTTTACACCCTGTATCTTTGTTAGTAGTCACTTTAGAAGATATGTTCATATAAACTTTTCGTCTTATTTGGAGTTGCTCTAGCATCCTTTTTAATTTGGCACGCCTGTTCTGAATCACCCTGTATAGGACCAAGATTTATCAACGAAATACCGAATGAACTGAGAATCATCAGGGTGTCTAGCGACCGGGAATTCCTGGAAAACCGGGGATTATACGGGGTTTTTATGGTATACTTGAAAATACGGGAAATGTACGGGATATTTCGCTGACATCCTTGGAAATTGATATAAAAATAAAAATAATTCCAAAATCCTCCAGAACTCCATGTCTGGGTGTGGTAAATGAACCTAAAACAATTAACTGCAGATGAAAGCTTTTCTTCTTATGCTCTGGTGCTTGTAAAGTTTAGCGGCCGCCTTTGACTTTGTCGGCGAAGCCGCGAAAGTGCCGGCGAGTGTTGGCATGACATATTCATGTACGTCCCTATTAAGTATTTTTGTGATTTGTGGGTAGTTAGTAATCTGCTGTTTTAAAAGGCCAATAAAAAGTCACACACCTGTCAATGATGTAATGATGAAAGAAAACCCCAGATTTCTCAGTTTATGAGTAACGACAGAAGTGTAAAGTTGTGTTTTTTGTCCTCTGTTTTACTGGGAAGCAAACTCTTGCCAAGGTACGTATTTGGTAAGTATGTACTCGTAACTTATTAATTATTATGCGCAAAACAAGATTACTGGAACGGGCGGTTTCGAGACAAGTCCTTAATTGTTAAAGTTAAAGTTTTTTTGTTAAGGAGGAATTGTTGGAACTGATTTTATGTAAGGAAAGTAAAAGTCTACAAATGATTTTTGGCGCAAATCATATATATATCGCGATTAGTTGTGATGATGGAAATATTTATATAAGCCGAAATGGCGTGTGGAGCAAATTCTGAATGTGAGACACATGATTTTGCGAAAAAATCGAACGGAATAATGTCCACAGATTTGTGTTTCTGTTTCGTCGAAGAAATGTGCCTTTTGTATTTCATAAATTAGTAGATTATACCAAAGACTTCTAGAATGGACCTGGCGTCCTTATGCAACAGCTGATTTTGTTTTTGAAGTCTACACGTTCGTAGGCCAGCGGGTCACCGATTGCGTTATTTGTTATTAAATTCAAGCAAAGGACCCGGCGAATGTTCCGCGATACTCTGTTTCCAGGGCGGCACGTGTTTACTACACATCTGGTCGGCTGCTTTGTTTTGCCTTTTCCACACACAAACGCTTAGACTGTGAGTATTCACCCTGCTTCAGTCGAAAATGTAAATAGCTAAGTCCCCTCTACAAGTCTTTGGATTATACGGTGTGTGATTCGGAAAATGAGCGCTGTTGCGATAAACGCAAAACGTAAAATATAGCGCTTATAGATGCCGAGTGAGTTATTTGCCGGCGGCAAACTATCATCCGTTAACATGTCGCCCCGCATGTCGCGCTACAGGCAACAAATTTTTGGGACTGTGTTGTATATCGCTGTAATTTTGTCATGTTCGGGAATTTTTATTTCTACTTATTGCTTACAGTTAATGGAAAATATAAACGGAACAAACATTTTTCCTTCCAGGAAATGGCCAAACGAGGAATTACCAAATTTCAATCATCATGGAGCAATGAATTTGCCTGGGTGGGGCCAGTAGTAGAGCTTTACAAGAAAAATTTCGCCATTGAGAGTATGGGCCGACAAGCTGTTGTTAGTCACTCGAAATCCAAAAAATATCCTACATCCCCAACTATTTAAGAGCCGTAGTCTAATCTGGACCTACCCCTACCTCTTTTTATCCCTATCTCCCACTCTAGTATGTCACGCACTATTCCTTCGTGTCTAAGAAGATGTCATACCATCCTATCCCTCCTATTCTTTATTGTCTTCAATACCTTTCGCTTTTCCCCTACTCTTTCTAATACCTCCCTACTCCCTATCGCTAACATTATCTATTCACGGTATCTTCACCATGCGTCTGTAGCACCACATTTCAAACTCTTCTAGTCTTTTTCGATCCGTTTCTCCTATTGTCCAAGTTTCGCACCCGTACAGTGCCGTACTCCATATATATAATAATATAACTTTATTTAGCATAGCTATTTACAGTACATATCTAAAAAAAAAAATATTTAAGAGTCTCCTCCGAGTATCTACATTGACCGTTCTCGAGCATAACAGTTGTTTATTTTTATTAAACGCAGCTCGGCCCTGCGCTATTCTTTGTTTTATATCGCTAGTGCTCCTACCATCGCGGTTATTTGACTTCCTAAATAGAAATCTGAGACTTCCTCTATCTTCTTATTTCCTATTTCTATTTTAGTTTTAGTTCGATTTTCACGCCCTCTACATACCAAAATTTTGGTTTTCTTTGTCAAAACTGCTTCCATTTCGTTCAGAGCTATTTATAATTCGTCTTTGCTGGAAGCTAAAACTGCTACATCGTCCGCGATCTGAGCATGTCAATAGTTTGGCCCTGTACATTAATCCCTGACACGTTGCGTGAAACAAATTCTTTTAAAATTATTTTGTCCAAGGCAAGGCAGCTATGTAAAAAACTTTAAACTCAAACTTATTTGTACCTACTTAATAAAAAAGGAACGTCACAAAAAACCTATACTAGATTGTATCACAAGGTGGAGTTACAAAGACTGATTGACTTGCAACTTTTTTGCTTTGAATTATCAAACGATAACAAAGTTTAACTCAAAATTATAAAACGTTTAATTATGCATCTTTGCTGATGGAAGCCAATCTCTGTTCATTCAAAATAACAATACAAGTAAAAAGAAAAATGACCGCCGTTGGATTTGAACTTCCGTATCTTATATGCAATTTCGGCGGTCATGCGACTACACTCACTAACCCATTTGGACATGGCTGTCCTGCTTTTTACACTTGTATTTAAAGTTAGTTGATTCCCACGCGATATATTTTTGGAAATATTTTTTACATTTTTTGTTAAACTTTGAAAATTATTGCACAAAAACGTTCTCTGGTGCACATTGCATGTGTCCTAATACTCGGAATATCCTTAAAATGCTCTGGAAACATAGAAATCGCTATTTCCAAATTTCCGGTGTTAAACAGGATGCTTCAGAATTCCCGGGACACAATTAATCAAACATACATAGACTAAATAAGACATAGCTGTTCCTATGTCCAATTTATATCATTCGTTAACATGAATTATACGCTTACCAATAGGTTTTTTCCATATCTGCCAGTATTTTTTTAACTTCAATCACTTGATAATTTTGTTTATTGTACAGAAATACATACATAATTTCAATGTGAAAGATAACGTAACGCAACGCCTAATTTTTAGTTAACGCTTTTTTCTTTTACTCCTCATAAAATTTCCGTACCGCGGGCTATAACTGAAAATCGATTCTTAAGGAGTAAACTCCAAAAAATAGAGATTTTGAAAATAACTTCCTATGGCCTTCAGCTAGACCTGTCAAGATAGATTGTTAATGAAGGACGTATATAGATTTTCATTTTCAGATTCAGTGGCATACCCGTAAACAGATGCAGATTGCATTACTTCCTTATTACAATGGATAGAACAAAACTTTCTGAATATTATCTTAATGGTTGATCCCCTAATTTTCAGCGACGTACACTATTCTTTTATACCTTTCGTATTTTTCAAGATTTCCGAAAAACTTTTCTGCTCCTGGCAATTACGTATGCCGAAAAAAATAACTTGTGAAGGATACATACATATGTTAGTTTTTGAAACTAGTGGCGTACTTAGAATATCTTAAAATTATTTGCAAATTACGTAACTCATTTATTAGGGAAGATAAAAGAAGACTTTCACAACAATGTCCAGAGGCGTGCTCCGTGTTTTGGCTATTTATATAATATATTTTGAGTTTTTTTTAAGAACTTTCTGCTTTCTGCACGTATACATATCGGAGCAGGTTACTTACAAAATGTTTGTGTAATTGTTTTTTAATGTACAAATTAAACAAATAAAAAATATATGAAAAATATAAAACTCCCTTATCACGAAAGATGAAAAGATAGATGAAACAGTGGATTATCTAAATCGAAAAAATACAAATAGAAGTTGACTTTAACTAATCCATCTATAAACTCAAAGGTCGTCCGAATATGAATATATTTTCACTATTCCACCAACATATGTAAACTATCCCACCAACAAAACTTTGTTACGCACAATTAAATTCAAATACTAGTTATTACTATTTATTGAATTGCTTTATTTGAATTTGCAGTTTTTCCAAAAAGAATTACCTTCGCGAGCTGAGGCTGATCCAAATTCATTAATGGAATCTGCATACAACATGAAATATAATGCCAAGAAAATGAAGAAATTAGAAAAGGAATACAATGCAATAAAGACTAAAGAACAAGAGGAACAAGCCGAATTGAAGGTACTCTAAACAAAGATCATCATAAACCACTATTTACTGAATCCAAAAATTCAATAATACACATACAAAGGTTGTTCAAAATTGTCACCGTGTATTTTTTGTTAATCTAATGTTCAGTTGAACCAATTGTTATTGCTCTATGGTGTCGTGGCTGCATTGGAGCCTGATGAGAGCATTCTAAGCAGGCACCTCAACCAGTGTAAATAAAGGCTGAGTCTAGGTGCACGCTAATGTGCACGCAAAACTGAAAATTGGGGGCACACGAATTGCGAACTCGTGTTAAATACTATTGTGTTGAAGCTTACAACAAAAAAATTATCAAACGAATCAGTCTACGGAAACCTGACAGAACGCATTTTTGAAACAGACCACTTAACTGACGGGGACATGACATACGCATTTTTTGTAAAAAAAGATCATGTGAAAACGTAAGAAAACAAAAGAAAACTAACCTCTGCGGGAGTTGACCGCACCTGGCCTAAGGACATCAAACTACTAACCTTAGGCGCTACCTACCCAAAGTTATTATATAGGAAGTTGCCTAATACCCGTAAAGCGCTGTAGCACCGCGTGAAGTACGAGTGGGGGAAGCATGTGACGTCAGCGATGGACCTCGGCCGAGCTCCGCAAGCATACTTGTACAGACGTCTGCATGTGTTTCCTGATTCCCACGCTTTATGCATGCCTTTGATGGCATAAATTTATGTATAACCTGCGTTCTGCAGGGTGTAAGTAAAGGTCCTAAAGGTACGTACTTACCTACCTCAAATTCCCGCGCTAAATTTCCGACACTTGTTACTTCCGTAGGTAGGTAATTGTAAAAACGGCGGATCATTTCGTTGCGAAATAGTCAGGTTCAAATTGGAATTTCATTCATTCGATACTTACGGACTTTCACGGGTTCTATAGTTTCTTCTGGGCGTGGGCCTGACTATTTCTGGTATACCTAAGGTTTATTACTGAAACTTAACTATCTATATGGATAGGTAATTTGTAAAATTTAAAGCAAAAATGATCGTATTCTAATATAGTAGAGTAATTTAGATTTTTGAATTAGCATTGTTAACCTAATAAAGTTAAATTTAGATTGAAAATGAAATCGCCCTCGATGCCGTTCAATTTTAACTGGAGATGATTAAAATAACAGTATACCTACTACAAACTAAAATCCACATCCAGTTTTTAATTTCAGAAATAAATACATACACCCATACTCCGACTAATTCCAAACAAAGTAAAAAGTTGAAAAAGTATGTTAATAACTTGAAATGTAGTAGGCAGTATAAATAGATATAGATAACATTATGTACAGTTATTTGAATAAAAATACCTACTTCTAAACACTTTCTGCTCGCCGCCGCCGATGTGTTTTTGAAAGCAAAACTAAGTATGTACCTACCTAATACCTACCCACCTTCATACCTACTACTACTCGAATAAATAAGTACCTACTTGCCTAATATCATTCCCGAGACTAATCTGGAAGTGTCTATTAGGTACGGTAGTACTGAATTTTGTGCATTCATTGATTCATCACTCATCATGGCGAAGAAAGTGTATTTAGGTACCTACTCAAACAGATGTTCACCGAAATTTAGTTTTTGGGTTAATAATAAATTATTATTATTGTTGTGTATCTTCCTTTCGTTCGATTAAAGGAAACGCAAAAGTTTTGATACGTATTTTATTTTAATATAATACAAAGATCAACTGCTCGCTACGCGTTCTAAAAAGCGAGTTTTTTTTCTCATCTTCACGTAAAACAGATACACACACACACACACAAAATTCTTATCCCTAAAATATAAACACATGGCTCCGTTCTATATAAAAGAATATAATACAAGGTGTTTGGAGTTTCCATAATTATTTTATACCTAAAGATTTATTCCACCGTTCTATGCGCTCCGCTTATCGGCTAATGTACGGCAGGAAATTGCGGTCCCGCGGTGACGTCAATTTCCGATCGCTGCTGACTAAGAACGAACCTCGCATTAGGCAACTTCCCATATAATAACTTTGCTACCTATCTATCTTCCTACCTACCGAAGCCGCTGCAGAGTTCACAACTAATGGATTCCTTAAACGTTTAACGTAAATGTATAACTTAGGTATATGATGACGTTTCGCATGCACCTATGTAGACACAGTGTAAAATAAAATCGCACATACTTGTGGTGCATATACCTGTGCTCTGCCAATTTGTTGCAAGTACTCGAGTAGTGTTGGTCTCTGAAAAATTGAGTCAGCCAGTCCGAAACTGTATCCATCAGATGGGGAAGTTCGCTCACATTTGACTGCAATACTAAACAGCTGTTCATCCAACGGCATATATTGGTCCTACCTTGTGCTAACTTGTCCTGAAGGTCAGATACTTAACTTTTACTAATCTACCATTTCCTTACATTAGTTCTGACCTGTGTTTTCTGCATTATAACGCATTTGTATCTTGTGTAGTTCATACCAAACTTATAGGGCCGGTTGTCGGAATGTGGATCAAAATGTAAGACGAGACTATATTTAATTCGGCTTTCGCTGCTAAGGTACTGACTTCGAGATTGGTTGTATCCTAGCAACGAAAGTCGAATTAAATGTAGCATCGCGTGCAAAGACGTTCTATTAGTATAGATACCAAGATACACTTTGATAAAGCTGAAAGCATGCGTGCGGCAAGAAAATATTTTCCGTCTTAGTCTGAAGCACGCAGAACTAGATTTTGCATCTATTTTAAGACAAAAAGTCAAATCTGATATTCACTGGGTAACCTTGATTTCACAAGTTTCCGAGTTGTATGCCAAACTGGAAAGGTAAATTCGCGTCTCAGTCTATGTTTTAGTATTTGTCGTTTTGTTCATATAATGCTAACCACCATTTCACTCGCCGCAGACGTGAATCCTTAAAATGTCTCTTCTGTGTAGTTGCTTTCAGTCGATTGTCGTGCGTAACTTGATAAACATATATATCACGTAAGGGACATCTTCTTAAGCGCCCTTTACGATCAATCGGATTGATAGTCCGGCCAAGGATTGACAATCTGATTAACTATGTAAGGTATTGATGAACACAAAATTGATGGATTTCTGTAAATTTTGAAATCGTCAGTCTGATTCAATTAGAATGTTAATCCGATATTGATCATGTAAGGGGTCCTTAATGAATAGACTTTGGCTTGCTGAATCCTAACAGTACCTGAGTACCCCCGATAAAATTTTCAGCAGGTACTTCTCCCCTGGAATGCATCAATATACGTATTCAGAAATGGTAAACTTCAATTGGTTTAAAATTTGATGAGTGGACTAGTCAGTAAAGTTTATTTCTATTACCCCCACACATAGTGTAGCGTTTTAGAAAGTGTCATCATCATCATCATCATAAAGTTTTCAGTCCGAAGATTGGTTGGACGCGTACCTCCATCCTTTCCTATTCTGAGCCAACCTACGCATTTCCCCAAAAGTTGAACATCCTACATCTCTAACTATTTGAGAGCAGCAGTCTAATCTGGGCCTACCCCTACCTCTTTTTATTCCTATCTCTGACTCTAGTATGTCGCGAACTAAGCCTTCGTGCCTCAGAAGGTGTCCTACCATCATATCTCTCCTATTCCTTACCGTCTTCCATAAATTTCGCTTTTCTCCAACTCTTTCTAATACCTCTCTGTTGCTAACCTTATTTATCCACGGTATTTGCATCTTGCGTCTATACCACCAAATTTCTAATGCTTCTAATTTTTTTCTATCCCCTTCTCCGATCATCCAAGTTTCGCACCCGTACAGTGCCGTACTCCAAAGATACCTTTTTAAAAGCCTCTTCCGAGTTTTTACAGTTACCAAGCATAATAGTTGTTTCTTTTTATTAAATGCAACTCGGCCCTGCGCTATTCTTTGTTTTATATCTCTAGAGCTCCTACCATCGCGAGTTATTTGACTTCCTAAATAGCAGAAATCTGAGACTTCCTCTATCTTCTCGTTTCCAATTTGTATTTTCGTTTTAGTCCTATTTTCACGCCCCCTACACACCAAAAATTTGGTTTTCTTTTTATTGATCTTCATACCATAACCCTCCGTCAAAACCGCTTCCATTTCGTTTAAAGCCCTTCCTAATTCTTCTTTGCTGGATGCTAATACTGCTATATCATCCGCGAATCTGAGCATATTAATAGTTTGGCATGCTGTTTCATTTTATTTTTCACTGTTTTTGGCACAAACGGCACCTCATACTGTAGTAATGTGACAGTAAAGATCTGATTCCACTAATTGTTGTGCTTCAAACCTCAGATATTTTTACACTTAATATATGTATTCCTTTTGATACAGAGACTTCGTTTGGAAAATAAACAGTTAAGAAACAGATGTGATATGTTGGAAGAAGAAAGTAGAGCACTAGCAGATCGCTTAGTACGTGGACAAGTTAGTAGAGCAGAAGAAGAGGAAACTGCATTTTTCTTACAACGGGAACTAGATGTACTTAGACATTCTCATCTTGAAACCACTCACCATTTAGCTTTGGCAAATGAAAAAATTCGCTCCTTATCACTTATTATGGAAGAAACTGTAAGTATTAATGTGTAGCATAATCTATGAATGTAATATTATATGTAACGGAACACAGGTTAATCGAGTTGCACATATTATTTTTTATCTAACTGTTCTAGGAAATATTTTATGAATTTTGTATGCGTTTCCGACTTATAAAATTTTCATTAATGTTGGCACTACAGTAAGAATTTATTTAATTAAGTACTATATGGTACTGCTGAGAAATCCTACCAAAATACGAAATTACAAAATTTTCATAAAAAATTAACATTTTTTTAGAAATTGGTTCTGTTCAAATTTAAAAAAGAAACAAATATAGGCTTAACGGAGATGATACTATTTCTATGTGATGAAAATGGTGCACTATTTGAATACTTAAACATTTAGTAAATTGTTTATTTTGAATTTAACACTAATGTAATAAAAGTTTTAAAGTCCAAGACATGCATAAAAATTAACAGCAAATTAACAGCAACAGTTGGATAAAAATTACATGTGCTATAAGAGTTTGGGAACAAGCAGAATTTTTTATATAGTGATATTTTTGAGAAGTTAAAAATTATTTTTTTTGTCCTCCTTGTTACTCAATCCGGGGACATACTGTATCCGCTGGGTTCTCTGGAAATAATGCGTGTGCCTTATTATGTTACACATGAATTTTTGGTGATTGTACAGACTGTCCTATTTTCGTTGTGATTTGGGGGTTTCTCATAGAAGCAGCAGAGATAGAGCCTCGGGGTTTTCGCGAACCTGAGCTACTTTTTTGAGTATAATAGAAAGCTGAAACCATAATTTGGATGTCGTTTTTAGTTTTCGAGAAAAAAATGTTGATTTTTATCGTTTTTCGAAAACTCTCTCCAATTCTTTTTGTACTAAGCAGACTAAAACTGTTACGATTGACTCATATAGAACTTTTTCCAAGGCATTCAGTGGCGTACGTAGTTTTTTTCTAGGGAGCGTATTTTTTGAGTTATGACATAAAGCTAAATTTTTTTAATGGAAATCATAGTAGGTTTTGGTCTAGTTCGAAAGGTCTTTTTTTTAAGCTATCAAAATATATATATACTTTTATATTGTTATTTCAAAAAACGGCAATGATTTTTTTACTATGATGAATTGAAAAATTACTACCCGTACTACCAATATAACGATTTATATACGATTTATATACATGTATATACATGTATACATTTCTGATGATGGAATCATTGTGAATTCTGAAACCGGTCAAGTTATAATAATAAATCGTTATATTGGTAGTACGCGTAGTAATTTTTCAATTCATCATGAATTTCTACCAAATAGTAAAATCAGAATAGATTTTTTTACTTTTTAAGTTTTAACTTTAGAAAATATAAGATAGGTAGGTACATCCAAGGTACCTGTGATTTTATGTTAACAATTGAATAATTTATTATCTGTTGACATACATTAGCAAAAGTTGCATGCAGCTAGTTTATAATATTATATACATAATGGCACTTCAAAATTATCAAAATTTCGAAAAATACGACATAATTGCTGTTTTCAATGAATGTCGTGAGAATGTAAATGAATAAATGAATCTATATCTCAACAGGTACCAAAAAATTCCTAGTTACCCATTTCCAGTATAATACCTATCCATCGATTTATTAAAGTTAGATACCCAGAAAGAAGACAACCAAGCAAAATGATGTTTTCGAAATTAAAATCAAATTTAATTCACTATGGGTCATTCAATAAACCTAGAAACAAAATTTATAATAAAGAAAATAGGGAAGAGGAAGAAATAAATGTTTTATCGTTGGTTGAGGCGACACCAAAAACTTCTTGTCGCGAAATCGAATCACAAGTTGGTATTTCCAAATCAAAAGTTCAAAAAATATTAAAAAAGGCAAATATAGGTCGTATAAAATTCAAATTATTCACCATCTCTTCCCGGGAGATCAAGAAAGAAGGCTTGATTTTTGTAGGTGGTACTTAAATAAAATTCAAGAAAATCCAGAATTTGGGCGGTCTGTCTGTGACGGCAGACGGGGCTCACCTGACAAAACCCTATTTAAAATGTGAAAATAAACAATATATTAAATGAAACGTCAGGATGACACCAGCCAGGTGAATTTCGTTTGTGCACACTGAGATCTTAACTTACCTCGATGAGTTCTTGATATCCTGTTAAGTAACAGGTATCATAACAACCTTTGTCGGATCTTACACATGGGCTAAAGGTAATTTTTCTTACATGAAATGAAATCTAGTTATCCTTTTACCCTATCCTTTATTTCCTATATCTATACAATATCTCGACACTTCCACTCCAAGTGTGTGTTATAAATTACCAAGTGTTATCAAATACAGAAAGCATCAATTCCTACATTTAACATCCTGCCTACCGACACCAGTTATTCATACAAAATTATAGACACCAATTTAATACCAGATCAATACACAAATGTTACAAATTGCTCTTAGCTCACCCATACGGTTAACCATAATCCAAGTTTTACCATGAATGAGGAAGGAATGCAATGCCGGTTGATCACCCATTATTCTCGCTTGATAGTTATTTCGGCCCACTCCAATAACCATATTTTTTCTTATACCATGTAAGAAATTTTATGCCACTTTTCACTTTAGTACTTTAACCCAAAACTACTTCTTAACTTGAGGACCCCAACACGCAGCTGTCTTCTGCACTTCCTAATACCCTGACCGCTAAACCTGACTTCTGATGTTCAACTGCCTCTCCTACCTTGTTCTACCCGCCCTTTATATACCCTCGCATGACACTGACGTCATGAAAACAGGCGTGCTTTTCCCTGATACGCTTATCTCCGATAGGCTAGAACCCTGGTTACCATGGCAAACGGATTGGCGTCATTTCCTTCTGACAGTTTTACCCAATTTATGTGTTTGTTTGTGCAAAGCTCAACCAGGTGCGTGCTAAACCCATTTTAATCCAAATGATATGACGTTTGGCGCCTAGCGGACGGCTCCTAACCCGCTTGCAGATGACATTTCATTAGTATTTATTACCCTATTTATTGCTCTGGTTATCTTCCCTTATTAATTTACTCTACTGGTCGCGTGCGGTCACCCACTTTAGCTTAATTACCATACTCAAAGATGATTCCGCTTGTTTGTGGAAATTTCTATTAGTCATGCTTTCAATAAAACCTGAATTTTCCCCAATATCTCTCAATGTTATGCAACTTGTAACTTTTATGAAATAAATACTGCATTTATTTCTAGACCGTAAGGTTTTGAAATCGAATCTTAAAGTGGCCCCGTTACATGTCATTTGGACAGATGAAACTTACATAAGCAGCGTAGGATTATTTACAAACATAATGTGCATCACTGGTCTGATACAAATCAGCACCAAACTTTAGAACGTCAGAGGCAAGGACGTTTTGGATTTAACGTTTCGTGTTTTATTTTGGGTGGTCAACTAGCATACCAAATTTTTGATGGAAACTTAACGGGATTGAGATACATTAATTTATTGAATATTAACGCAGAGGCGATAATGGAAAATGTTCCGTTAATAAACATAAACAGGGTATATTTCCAACAAGATGGTGCCCCTGCACAAAATTCTGCAATAGTTAGAATTTATTTAGAAAATCATTTTCCGGGTAGATGGTTGGGTACAAATGGACCTATATGGTGGCCTGCAAGATCACCGGATCTGAGTATATTAGACTTTTTTGTTTGGGCATTTTTAAAAGAAAAAATATACATACGAAGCTACAACAATCAAGCCGAGCTAGCAGAGGCAACACATGCAGCTTTCCGATATTTGCAAGCCCATCCTAATTTTTTAATTAATGCCATCAATCTATTAACTAAAAGATGTAGATTATGTGTTGAAAAACATGGCAATCAATTTGAGCAGTTTCTATAATTTTGTTGTTTGTTGTTTGATGTTTTTGTTTGTTTTGCTGTTTTGCTGTTTTTCTGTTTTTGTTACTTTTATTTCAGTTGTTATTAAAAGTTGCTAACATAAAATCACAGGTATCTTGGATGTATGTACCTATCTTATATTTTCTAAAGGTAAAAAGTACCTAAATCGTTGCCGTTTTTTGAAATAACAATATAAAAGTACCTATATATCTTTTGATAGCTTAAAAAAAGACCTTTCGAACTAGGCCAAAGCCTACTATGATTTCAATTAAAAAAAATTTAACTTTATGTCATAACTCAAAAAATATGCTCCCTAGAAAAAAATTACGTATGCCACTGAATTCCTTGGAAAAAGTTCTATATGAGTCAATCGTAACAGTTTTAGTCTGCTTAGTACAAAAAGAATTGGAGAGAGTTTTCGAAAAACGATAAAAATCAACATTATTTTTTTTCTCGAAAACTAAAAACGATATCCAAATTATGGTTTCAGCTTTCTATTATACTCAAAAAAGTAGCTCAGGTTCGCGAAAAGCCCGAGGCTCTATCTCTGCTGCTTCTATGAGAAACCCCCAAATCACAACGCAAATAGGACACCCTGTACATTGTTGAAAACGTTCTCTCTACTACTATTCTTCCCTTCGACAACTTATAGAAAAAAATATATACACGCACTTAACAGCAGGAGCTTTTGATAAAAATAAAAACGAGATGCACTTAAAAATATTTTAATTATATCAAGTTACCTTAACCACTGATTTGACTAAATTCAGAGGTGCCGAACAAAGTCCGTTTACTTCGACAATTTGCAACTTTAGAAATTTTAATATTTGATATTAATTTCATCTGGATTTACCAATCAGTGCAGTAATGGATGCTGCTTTTTGGGGCTTCAGCGTTCGATATACAACAGCGTGAAGCGCTGAATGAGTGAGAGTGGGTGTGTGAATGTGAGAATGGTTGTGCGTGGGTAAGTGAGTGACTGCCTATTGTGTACTTATAGTGTAGTTTTCTTTTCTGTGCATATTTTATGTTTTCTAATGTTTTTGATGGGGATATCAGCTTATAGCTGCCCTGATGTAACCAATGTTTGTTGGATGATAAATAAATAAATAAATAAATAAAATATCAAGTACCCAGTGTTTCTGATAACTGTATTTTTCATACTGCCTTTTTATTGAAGAATTTAAGAATTTCATAAAACCTATTGTTTTCTCAGATTTTGTAACAATACTAGGAAAATACAGCTATTTAAAGAAAATTCAAATTTGCGAATGAAATGCTACCACATTTTATAGTACTTACTAAATCTTTGTTCGAAATGCAACAAGATTATATGATTATTACAGAATAAATCTTTGTATGTATTGGGTGTTCTGGATATTTTATTTTGTTATTTATAGTTCGGATCACCACTTGTTTCGGATAGTATCCAAATTTATTTATTTATTGACGATCGCCAATACATAGTGTAGGTACATAGTAGTGAATGAAACATACATATTATACGAGCGCCAACCGCAACAAAATTCAGTCATCCCCAAACGAGGTTCCTGGTCTTCCGTTTCGCCCAATCTGAACAACTAAACCTAAAACTAAACTGAACTCAAAATTACGAGCTACACTTTAACTTGTAAAAGCGATCAACTTAAATTCAATAATTTTATAATAGCCTATAGAAGATAGAGAAAAAGAAAAAATAGAAAGAAAGGCGAGAAGAAAGAGAGAGGGGGAACTACAGGAAGAAATGCGCATGTCATTGTTGCCTCAATAAATCAAGCTTCAGATGCATTCCAAAAGTCTTGGTTCCGCAAGCAAAGCTGTATACACGAAGCCTATTCATACAACCAGCAATGTTATAACTACGAGTATATACATAGCATCGTTTAAAAAGTTCTTTGCGGTGTTGTGGAATAGTCAATAGATTTTTCCTACGGATAATTAAGTTGTGGACATCGTTCTGAAGGTCAATTTTTCATAGAGGTATGAGGGAGTTTTAAATTTTATTGTAATGCAGAAGAAGTAAACAGAATGAAGAAATCGTCAGTTATACGTACTCAGCCAACCCAGGTCAAGCAGTCTGTGCAAAATTCGCCTGTCTTATTCCAAAAATTAATCGCAAACAAGAATTCTGAACCCCTTGGACACAACGCACATCAGCACCATTCAAGCAGGAACCATAAACCATAACACAGCAATTGAAGTGCGACAGCCTCTTCAACTCCACAATAAAGCTCGCTACAGACTATGCGTGTGTTCGCGATTCGCCGGCAATTTGCGAATAGTGTGTATGGACTTATTCGTTCTAAATTGATTCGTAAACAACGCGGTGCATGTGTTCGCAGCGATTCGCTCTTGGAGGCGGTAAATTGACGGATACCAAAGGACATGCATTAACACGAATCGCTGATTTGTCAAAGTTCACGCTCATGCATGCTTATGCGTATAGGTTCATCTGTGTGGTTTGAGTTCGCGAATGAGGAAGATCGTTTGGAGTCTCTCAAATTTGCGCATCGCGAATCGCGATTACATGCATAGTCTGTGTACCCTTTGATTTGTAAATACTACGAACTACAACGAATCGGACAAATTGCGAATCGCGCATTGCGAATCGCGAACACACGCATAGTCTGTAGTGAGCTTAAGGCAGTGTCTTTGTGAATGGATAAGCTTCAGTGACATGCTAGCTCTCTTCATCAATGTTGTAATGTGTTCCTTCAACCTAAGTCTGTAGTCCACGCCAATACCTAGGTTTCTTGAACAATCACTGAACCAAATCAATTCCCCTCCCATACGTACGTCCATAGATCGCAGAGCAATTCTTCTAAGATTTTCATTTCCAAACAAAATAACATTTTGCAGGATTCAATCTAAGTAAAGGTGGGATTTCCTAGCGACGTCCAGCCTCGACGATTTTTGGATTTGGTTGAAGCGTCTGGCGTCCTCGTTTTTGTAGTAGTGACAGTACAACCCACAGTATCAAAAATGCTTTTGTGTTCAGGTACTACAGTTGACTGCAGTTTAAGTAAAAGTGGCTTGTTGCCATGTTGAATAGGAATACTCTAACAGCATTTTCCAGAATTTGATAATCTTTGAAGTCTTTTTTCATGGTCATAAATGTAAGGAAATTCACGTACACGATCAATCAATACTTCCTCGTCTGCATGTCTAAATTTTTGTGACATTGTCAGTCGTAATATCCACCACAATATGCTTATTTCAACATGTGACTGCTGGGGTCTACGATGATGTTTTTTTGAGCAGTCGGGTCGCAGCCGCTGACGGCCGGACGATGAGACGACGAGTCGCGACGTTTCAAAGAAAACAGTTGTATTCAAAATTCATTATTGGGTCATTAACTGTCAGCAGTCGCGGCGGGCCGCGAACGCTGGACGTCGCTAGGAAATCCCACCTTAAATGGGACTTGGAAACAGTTAGAAGTTTATTGAGGTCTTGATTTATTAGCGATTTTTAAATTGAATGGGAAATAGATTTGTGTATCATCCGCGTAAAGATGATAATTACAGAATAGTGACTTATGAAATCCAACTGTATAGATAATAATAATAATAATATTTATTCATTCAAAAATTACTATATAAGCATAGAATACATCAACAAAAAAAGAAAACAAACAATTACGATACTGTACAATTACATGTTGGGTTGCCCCTCAATATGATCCGACACTGTATACAGATTCCTTAGATAAAACCGCGGAGCTAAAACTGATCCCTGTGGAATGCCAGAGGATATCTGAAGAGGCACGGATAACTCATCAATCGTGACTCTCTGCACCCCGCCACACAAGCAAGAAGACTCAAAATCAACAACTGACCTCCCAAGACCTATATAATTCAAAATAGCAACGAGTATTTCATGATTAAGAACATCAAAAGCCTTGGAGTAGTCATCAACTCTCTTGTTCACTGTGTGGTCGCCATATCCGAAGCCTCCTCTTTGTCTTCTGAGCTTCAACATATCACAGAGACTTTGACCAGTAACAATTACAACCCTCGTGACATTAGAAGGACTATCTCCAAGAACCGAATTCCGCCCAGACCAAGAGCCAGTGACACGACCACCCTTACAGGCATCTCATATATCCCATACATTCACAATGTTACTGTTCGTATAGGCAATCTTCGTAAACATGATATCAAGACTGTCTTCACACCTCACAACAGAATCTCAGATCTATCTTCGGCTAAGGATCCCTTACCTTTGCACACGGAAGGTGTGTATCGCATTCCTTGTTCTTTTTTTTTAAATCTTTATTGCACTCAAACATACAGCACAAACAGTTTTGTCTGCGGCAAACAGCAAATGAATCAATTTAAAATTGTTTTTCATCATCACTGGAAACTATACATACATATCATTTATTTATTGAGTTAGGAAAGATTGTTTTTCTAAGTAAATTTCTTTTAATTTCTTTTTTAATATAAGTGTCGAACAGCTTCTCAGATTTTCCAGCAGGGCATTATACAGTAAAGCAGCTTGATAACTAAAACCACACTCAAACTTGGACGTGTTATGAACGGGAATGCTGAGCTTATCAGAGTTTCTTAGATCTATATCACTTTTATTACTTATGTACCTAGGAGTCAGTAGAGAGAAAAGATACTCGGGTTGCTTTTTATATTTCACTTTACACACAAGGTCTATGTAGTGTATCTCACGTAAATTGTCTACTTTTAATATTTTTAGATTATTATAGAAAGGAGTCACATGATCATGTCTTTTGATACTACAGTAAGAAAAACGGAGACCACTATTTTGGACGCTCTGAAGTTTAGCTTTCAATATCACAGTTAAATGGGGCCTGTACACTGTATCACAGTAATTTATTTGACTTATAATTAGGCTCTCAAAAAGTCTCCACTTGACATCACTCGGGAGAAAGTCCCGAAACTCATAAAGAGCCTTTAACTTCATGTATGCCGAGCTAATAAGTTTGTTCACGTGTTTTTCAAAAGATAGTGTGTTGTCAAATGTGACACCAAGGTTTTTTGCACTCTGCACTTTTTTAATAGATATACCATTTATGTTAATGTCAAGATCCTCTTCATTAAGAGCCTGCAGTTTACGACTGGTACCAATCACCATATACATTGTTTTACTTAAGTTGATTGTAAGTGCATGATCATCACACCATGCTTGAATATCCTTTAATTCTTTATTTATCGATACTTGAGTTTCATGGAGATTATATAAACTAGTTGACCTAAGAATTTGAATATCATTTGCATATAACATTATCTGATTTGCTGTAACCTCCTGTACAATTAACGAAGTGTATATAGCAAATAAGGTTGGTCCCAATATACTGCCTTGGGGCACTCCACTTTTTATATTTAAGTGGTCAAAAAATTTTATTATTCACTTTGATAAATTGCGTTCTGTTGACCAAGTAATTTTGAAACCACTTTTTGCATGTTTTTGTTATACCATAGTACGCAAGTATTTCAGTTAATAATTCATGACTCAGGGAGTCAAAAGCTTTGCTTAAATCGAGCAGAATTAAGAAAGCTATGTTACCATCGTCTATAGATTTACAAAGGTCATATGTGATCCTTTGAAGAGCAGTTGTTGTACTAAAATTCGCTCTGAAGCCAGATTGCTGCTCTGGAAGTATGTTATTTTGTTCAATGTATGCTTGAAGTTTACTTGTTTACATCGGTGAGACTAGGCGGTGCATCGTACTCGTGTTGCTGAACATGAACGATGTACGAGGTTGCTCAATTCAGCTGGTTCAGCATTGGCGGAGCACAGGTTAGACACTGGTCATCAAATCAATTTTTCAGAGACAAAAGTTCTAGCCCGAATCTCAGATTTCTACAATAGAAAGATTAGGGAATCGATAGAAATCATTAAATATCCCCTCAATGTCAATTGTGACAACGGCTTCTACCTACAAAATATATGGAAGCACATCATCAGTCACCCGAAACCATCACACTCCACGGTAGCGATTCATCCAAATCATTCCCACTTGACTGACCATTCTTCGGGTATAAATAAGACCCCAGATCTTAGTCCTACCAGTTCAGTGCCAGCCCAGCAGCACTGAAGATGTCCCTTGTGATAGTAGACGAAATGTCGGCATCCAGCCAATCCATGATGCGGTCTTCGCCCAGAAGCCAAGGTAACCATATAGACAATGGCCACGGAAGCCTGCAGCATCGTTTACAACTGTAGCCCGGCCTAAATCCTGACTGTTTTGGAGGTAATATCCTGTGAGCATTTAAGTATGAACGCAGTTGTATTTCCATAATTTTATCCAGTATTTTGGACATTACAGGGAGTACACTCTTCGACCCCTGAGGTGACCAAGCTCGATGGGAGTTTTTATTTTTGACACCAGAACAACAATGGCTTTCCACATTTTAGGAAAATAAGACTTCCGTATACATTTTCCCACAATATGGGTAATGAAGGGAACAATCTGATGACAGCATAGTTTCAATAATATAATATTTAACCAGAACCAGACTACTTATTATTTTTTATTATATTTAATACTATTTCTTCAGTGACAAACTCAAAAGCAAAAGACCCATCCACCTGCACCGCTTTATTCGTATTATAAAAATTTAGGAGATCAACATTCGGCACATTAATATTACTAGATGAATTTACGAAAAAGTTGTAGACTACATTGACATCTTTAAGAAGATTTGGAAGAGAGATTATTCGTTTCTTGGTGACATTAATTTTACCAAGTAGGATCCCCATTTCCTTACTTGAGGAGTTCCTAAACTTACTTGCAAGATACGCTTTCTTTTCAGATCTGATAGCTGTAGTTGTATAATATTACGGATTTGCTTGTAGTAATTCCAAAGCGCAACCTGCTTAGGACTCTTATATTTTTTAAGCGCCTTATTCCGTAAACGCTGCATGAGCCTTATGTTGTCCGTAATCCATCAGGCATACACACGATTGGAAGTAGAATTTACAGTAATTTGTGGGCAATGTCATAAAGTTGAAGAATATTATTATTTAAATAGTCGATTTTTTGATCTATATTTTGCATGCGGAAAATAAAATGCCAAGGAATGGATTCGAGGTCCCCAGTAAAATTATCAATATTTATATTATTGAAAGATCTGTATGTAAATTTTCGTGCTTTATGTAAGTTACTGCAGTGCTCATAATTATAGAAAATTGGCAAGTGATCCGTAATCATAACATCACCCACACCGTTCTCAAGCACATCTTCTGAATTTGTAAATATTAAATCAATAAGTGTCATAGAAGTGCCGGAGATGGGAGTAGGTTCACCTATCATCTGTTTCAAACCAAATTAGTCTGCAGCCGAACCAAGCAAGGAAGTATAGGAATTAATATTCAAGATATTAATATTGAAGTCTCCAAGACACAATATGTCGTTATAATCTGCAAGAATCTGCAATAACTCTTCCTCAAAAGCATCAATAAATAGTGAGACATTCGTATTTGGAGGCATATAAACGTTACCTATAACCAGCACTTTATTTGCAATGGTCACTTTGAACCAAAGATCTTCAGAGAACCGGAGACTACGACAGAAAATGACAGAATATTTTTAAGTCATTTTTTATATATATATATATATATACGTCTATCCCCCCCCTACCTGCCCGGTCACATCTCACAAATTCATCTTCATCCAGATACACCAGCTGACTGTCCACTCCCGGATGCAGCAAACTCTGATATCCCCAAAACGTCAAAACCACCACTAAGAGCATAACCCTGAAGTGGAACAAAATTTGACACAAATGATCCATCATTAATGTGCACAATATGAAGAACAACATTGCTACCTCACTTATCTTTAAAGATAGAAACACTTTTAAATGGGAAAAACTTTTACAATTTGGAACCCTTTAATATGCCCTCATAAAAATTAACTTCGCTCTGCTGGTTTCCTAGAAGGAAAAATTTCCAATTTAATTTTTTGTTAACTTCTTTATTTATTAAGATTTTGACGATTTGTTAAAACAGGTTTAAATCGTTGTGTAACCCGCATATTTTACAGTACTTTAAAATTGTCTCCGACCTTTCATACAATTGCAGGTTTATTTTTCCTTATAGACGCCACATTGGATTCTTATGTCATTAAATAGTGTTTAGTATCCCAATAGAAGGGTATGCAGTGGACTGTGCTTACCAACTTGAAAAACAATAAACTTGGAAATTAACTACTTGTTTTATTCCTTAAAATCGTACACCAAAATTCCTTACGTCAACAATGAGTCGCCATGTTATATCCACTCCTACTTTACCGATACTACCGGTGTAGCGTCTAGTCAACAAATGTAAACTTAAAGTCTAACCTCCATAAATCCTAGACAAATAGTTTATTTTTTTCTGAGAATAGCAACCTACGACAAGTCGATATTCTACCAAAAATAATAGCTCCAGAAAATAAAATTCATAATTTAGTGGGAAAATTGGAAAAATTTTGATATCCATGGAAAAACAACTTCATTAAGGAGTAATTCTGGAACAATTATTACAGTTTTATTTCGTTTAGTAGAAATCAATGAAACACCCATAATTTGTAGCAGTAGAAACTGCCAAAAAATAGTTTAGTTCAAAATTTTGTTTGCCGCCCCAAGAAATTATAATTTTTTTAAAATTCAAAGTCTTTATTAACAAAATTCATACAAATGAATAAGTAATAAACTCTTAGAATACAAAGATTCTACCCGAGTTCCATATTTCATACATAAAAGTATGAATTCTTAATTTAATCCAGTCTTCAGCCTACTTACTAACTTACTTATTCTACCTACTTTATCCTAATAAGACAGTAGTAAATAAAACGAGAAAAAGAAAACAGTATTATACTACAACTTCTTTGGAAAGGTCTGCCCCTTTGTACTTAGTCTGAGTCATTATGTATTTTTTTTTTTTAAATGTGTATGCATACTTTAATTATTGAAACTGCCGTTACACAAAGTTGAGAAATTTGCTAGTTCTTTTACTTAACTGTACTACACCTTTTCTTTCCGTCTTTTCATTAATATTTCTCTGACTTCAGTTTTAAATTTTTTTAGACTTTTTGTATCTTTAACTGCATTTGGTATTTTATTATATAATATCATTCCGCGTCCGATGATGAAGTTTTGAGTTTTTTTTAACCTATATGATTCCTGGTGATAATTTTTCGAGTTTCTTGTGCACTGTCCGTGTATGTCTTTATTTTGGGTTAAAGTAATATCCGCTTTCACCAGTCCCAGTTTTACTTTGTGGATTAATTTGACTGTTTCACTCTCTACTATTTCAGTGACATTCAAAATTTCAGTGTCTGCATATACTTTAACCGTTGGTGTCATCCAGTGCATGCCATATAGTACCTTCACTGCTCTATTTTGTGCCCTTTGCAGTTTTTGAATGTCAGTGGAATATGCTCCACCCCACACAGATGCTAAATAGACTAGATGTGTTTTAATATAAGCATTATAAAGCAATTTCCTTGATTTGGCATCCAACATTTTCCTGACTCTGTATATTATTCCCGTCCCCTGTTTAATTTTATTGATGATATAATTAATGTGCTCTTTGAATGTTAATTCCTTGTCCATAATGAGACCTAGGTATTTGAATTTTTCTTGTATTTGAAAATTGAAAAACAAAAAACATCAATAGAATAATAAAAATTAGTTATGAAACAAACGAAAACAACTTATTTTATTGTCGCAATTGTTCATAATGTGCGCTTTCGTTCTCGATACAAATTTGCGCTCGTCGTACAGTTGTGCTGGAAGCATTCCGTATGTTTTTACGGCTAATTTTTAGGCCTTCAACAACTGGAATCGTAAATCGTGCAAGTTATTGTAACTTAATTCAAAATTTTCCAAGTACACGGACTGTTTTGTAAATGAAGAAAGAATGCATTGGGAAGACACCATCTTTAAAACTCAAAAACATATAACTTATTTCTAATTTCATCGTAATGCGGTCTCAGGACTCGGTGAACAGACTTTATGTTCATAAGAAATTTTTTTGATATGTGTTATTATAGTATATTATTTTTGATAACCAGTATATTTAAGCATTTTTACACATTCTTGACATTACAGCATACTTCAAGGCAATCATCCATAGAAGAAATGTCTCTAAAGCAAGAACAATTATCGCAAAGAGAAGATATGATACAGTGTTTACAAGATGAGCTCGTGAAAGTACGGTTACGCGAGGCTGAAAATGATGCTCTTATACGAGATTTGCGTCGACGCATTCATGAGCTGGAAGAGGATAAAAAGAGTTTACGTGAAGTTACTCCTGATAATAGTGTGGCCCATTTGCAAGAGGAACTGATTGCAGTAAAATTACGTGAAGCAGAGTCTAACTTATCTCTAAAGGATCTTAGGCAGAAAGTTACAGACTTAACTTCCCAGTGGCAACGACATCTTCAAGTAAGCAAATTTATAATTTATTATTATCAAGGATGAAAGTTTAAACCACAAGCCATAGGCGATTGTTTTAATTCATCCAATAATCGCCATAACTCGAGAATAGTTTCTTGATTGTATTGCATACTTTGTAATCCAGATAATTTCAGTTTTGGTAATCCAAATGCACCTCTAACGTACCTTTTAAATGCTTTGTGGGTACGTCATCCCCTCTTAAGGTGTTTTTCTCACCAATGGCCAAATCAGACGTTCGGCGGCAAACCAGCGTTGCCACAGCTAGTACAATTGTATGAATCTAGTACATTTTGGGCCTGACTGTATAAAAATACATTTTGAAAAATCTAGTACGCCACTGGTACAAGTTGATTTTGGTCAGCTGCGAGCGGTGGCAAGGGTATCAAAGTGTGAAAATAAAAATGCCGGCAATCGACACACTTGCTTGCAGCTTATGGGTGCCATGGCAGCTTCTTTGTTTTGCAAAGGAAATACCGACGCCTTCAAAGAGTCGTCGCATTGGAGTTCCAGAACATTTTGACATTAATGACTTTGCTGGATGAAATTCAAAATTTATGACTTACTAGAATTTTTGAACTCTATAAATGAATAATGGATTTACAGCAACGGATTGGGATGGTACCTCTACTATCAGATATAAAAAAACGAAAAAACATTATTCAGGAGTAGGTTTTCTTTACCAGATTTGTATTCTTATGTGTACTGATAGAGGATTTTCTGGATTGGGGTTCCTGATACCGGAATTGATCCCGGGAAAAAATCAAATGAAAAAATCATTTTTTTTTATTAAAAATATACTCAAACTTTATAAAATAAATATTATAAACTCAAAATATGAGTGAATTCAAAGTGCTAAATAGGTAATTCATAACTCAACATAAAAAGTGAAAAATGTCAACCAAACATTCAAAATAAGTAAAATATGTAGGTATAATAAATCGTAAAATACATAAAAGTAGATATTAGGTATACGATACTATAATTTTTCTGAAACTTCAGAAGACTTTAAAATAATAACGCAAGAACGTGAGTTCATCAAGAGCACTATCTGATAACTTCGACCTTATTTTTGCGCAGATTAATCCGGCAGCCAAGAAAACTCTAAGATTTCGCCCTTGTAGGTGGAATAGTCAGCAAAAACTCATACACTAGCTGTAAATTTCTTCCTCTATTTCCACCTTCTTCATATAGCACCATCTCCTGACGAATGGTTGATGTTAAGGATCCCTTTTTCGAATGATGAGGAATAGCAGTAGGTTTCATGCTCTTCATAACAGCTTCTTGTAACTTTTGGCTCAGCTTTGAATTATATGAAATTTCGGTTAGTTGTGCAACTCCAGCAAGTGGAATATTATCATCCTCATCAAATACTGCTTCAATATCTGAATCGGAATCATCTGATAATTTTGTTAACCTTCTTATAAGTTTTTCCGCCTCATTCACCATAGTATCTTGTCAGATATTGTAAAAAGCTGATCAGTGTTTCTGTCATACGGATTGTGCAAATATCAAATTAATCCAGAAAAAATGATTCGTCGTTCTTTTATTCGATGTTTGAGAGCTGGTTTCAGTTGTTCCCCAAGATTTGACCTGATTTTCGTAATTTCTTCTAGCATAAACATCAATGCTGCATAAGCCTTGCAGAAATTTACATCTCGTTGGCACAACACATTGACAGTCAACTTAATTGGTTCCAACAACTTTACCAAATTATTCAGCAATTGAAATTCTGATGACGATAATGGATCCATTTTAAAGTCTGAACCTTCCATTTTTCGATTTTATATGAACCATTTGTTGATACGCGCGATAAGTTCGAGAAAAAGTCAAACGAAGTACTAAAGGGCGAGGGTGGAAATATTGTTAGGGACATAGAGGCAGAATGGAATTGCATTAAAAATAGTTTAGATTCCGCAGCTAGAGATATTTTGGGTCATAAACAGAATGAAAGTAGGAAACCCTAAATAACAAAACATATTGTAAGTCTAATAGAGGAAAGGCGAAAATATAAAAATAGGTTAGATGAAAGAGGGAAAAAAGATATAAGGCGATCAAGTGGGAAATTATTCGGAAACGTAGGAAAGGAGAAAGAGCAATGGATCGATAATAAATGGAAAGAAGTGGAAGATAAGTTCGAAGTAGGAAAGACTAATGAAGCATATAAAATAATTAGGAGAAATTTTAGAGAAATTGGATCTCATACCAAAAACATTAGAAATGAGGCAGGAGATATCCTAATCGGAAGCAGGGAGAAGGCAGATCGGTGGAAAGAATATTTGGGAAACTTATATGCGGGACAGGAAGTAGGAGATATATTAGAAAGGGAAAGCAGTGTAGAGGGGGACAACCTAGGGTGTCCTATAACGAGAGAAGAGTTTGAGCTAGCACTAAAAAGTTTAAGGAACAATAACGCACAAGGTGTAGATGTCTTGCAGGCAGAAATCTTAAAGTGCGCGGGTCAAGATGTAATAGATCGTTTATTTAAATTAGTTAGTCGCATATATGTACTTCACAGGCGAGATTCCAGAAGATTACAAACGGAACATCATAGTAGCTTTACCAAAAAGGAAAGGCGCGGATAGGTGCGAATATTTTAGAACTATCAGTTTAACTTCCCACGCGTCAAAAATTGAACTAGAATTGTGCAAAGATGGATGAAGAAAAGGGCGGAAGAAATATTAGGAGAAGATCAATTCGGATTTAGGCGAAATAGAGGAATGCGCGAGGTCATTTTAGCTTTATGAGTAATTATAGAAAAAAGAATAGAAAAGGGAAAGAGCATCTATATAGGATTTGTAGATTTAGAAAAAGCCTTCGACAACGTAAAATGAGGGAAGATGTTCGAAGTGCTCAGAACGGTAGGGATGAAATATAGGGACAGAAGAATAATACATAATCTCTACAAAGAGCAAAAGACAGTTATAGAATTTGAGCAGGAACGAAGAGAAGTAGATATCCGGAAGGGAGTGAGACAGGGATGTGCATTGTCACCTCTAATTTTCAACTTATATATCGAAGATGCGATTAATATTGTTAAGGATAGAACAGCCTCAGGCATTATACGGGTGCGAAACATGGACAATAGGAGAAGCAGGTCGAAAAAGAGTAGAAGCGTTTGAAATGTGGTGCTACAGACACATGATGAAGATACCGTGAGTAGATAAGGTTAGCAATAGGGAAGTATTAGAAAGAGTTGGGAAAAGCAAAAGGTATGGAAGACACTAAAGAATAGGAGAGATAGGATGGTAGGACACCTTCTAAAACACAAAGGAATAGTTCGCGACTTACTAGAGTCAGAGATAAGAATAAAAAGAGGTAGGGGTAGGCCTAGATTAGACTACTGCTCTCAAATAGTTAGGGATGTAGGATGTTCTACTTTTAGGGAAATGCGTAGGTTAGCTCAGGATAGAAAAGGATGGAGGTACGCATCCAACCAGTCTTAAGGCTGAGAACCTTATGATGATGGTGTCATTATGAAGATCTCGTCAAATGCGAACTTTGAGAGGAGGGATTGAAAATGTAAGATTTGAGGGAGTGAATATACGGGGGTTAAAACGATTTTTTGAGCTTGGAAACGTTCGGTGCTCTTAAATAGCATACTTTATGAAACATCCAACTTTGATTTTGGACTAGTTGGAAACAGGATGAACCAGCCAATATCGTATGGTTGGTTTTTGAGGTCTGTGATGCACGGTGAGGGCGAGATTCTAGTGGTGTAAAGTTGAGATACATTTTTAGTAAACTTTAAACGTTCGATATTGTTACCTTTATCAGATATTTCTGTAACGTCCAAATTTAATTTTGGGCTATTTGGAAAGAGGAGAAACCAGAGAACATCGTACGGGCTGGTTTTTGGGGTCTAAGATGCAGGGGGCAATATTTAGGGGTGTAAAATTGAACTACGTTTTTAGCAAATTTGAAGCATTTGGTGCTGTTACATCGCTTACTTTCGTAAATAATTAAATGGGCGAATGATTCGCTTAATTTACCTTGTCTTCCTATCACTTTTTCACACACAAATTTTTATAAGCATAGCAGGGCACATAACATGATGGAATTGTGAAATAAAACAAACACAAGGTTTATTAATCACTCTTTAACTTCATAGTGCAATTTGCAGCATTCAGAATCGCACTAAACTAAAATACGTATCAGACTTACGTGATATGCGTAAGCAAAAATAAAAACCAGTATGTACGTACTTTCTTATAACGTTTGGTAATACAACAATAATGTAACTGCATATATTTCATTTTTGTAAAAGCAAATAATCTCAACATACAATAGGAAGAGAATCTCCGGGGGTAAATATCAAAGTAACTGTTAAAGGTAGATATGGGAAATGCTAATTTTTCACTTTATGACGAAATCGTTGCAGTACCTAGTCAAAATAATATGTGCTGGGACAAATCAACTTTTGAGTTGACCATGTTGTTTTACAAGGATTTCTGTGGGGTACCGTAAGATTGAAGTTCACTTAAATAAGACATTATGGCATATGAGAGAGGAATTGACAGAACAATTGTGGAAGAGTAAAATTGCTTCCAGCTGAATCTGCTGTTGAACTTAGCCGATAATATGTATGAAAACCTTTCTCAGACATAAAATTAAATTTAATTTCTATTTCAGGAACATAAATATAAACAAGAACCAACATCATCAAGTGAGTCACTTGGTACGCCCAAGAAACTGCTTTTCTGGGAGAACAGAAGCAATGAATTACAGAAATTGGAGGACGAGTTAATGACAACGAGGTTAAGGGAAATGAATGTGTTAGCTGAAGTTAAAGAACTTCATCTCAAGGTATGTACATGTTTCTAAGTATCACTGCTGGAAAAAGTCTAGGGATATTGTTATGGTTTCGATTGGAAAATTATCATACATTTATCAGGAAATTCCTATAATTTTTGTGTTACTATGTCATAAAGAGTGCAAAAAGAAAAGAATATCTAATTTTTTAATTAAAAAACACCAACTACACAAAACTTAAGAGCAAAAATCTCTGGAAGAAATTCGAACAAAAACAGAAAATAACAAGTCAAAACGATTTTTTTCGTGTTTCAATAAGTTGAATGACCTCTTCTATTGTTAATGACTGCCCTACATCTCCTGTTCATGCTTAAAATCAAATTATCTAAATCTTCTTTTGGTATTTCACTCCATGCATGTTTAAGAGCGGCAAACAAATGTCTTCGGTTCTCAATTACCACTTAATTTTCCACAACACTTCTTTGGAGCACTTGTTCAGTGGCAGGAAACGTTTGTGCAGTGTGGTGCTTTATGCTCTTCATTTTAGTGGTTAAGTTCAATAGTTTAGTACTTATACTTGGGCCGCCGAACAGACGAAGTGATCACCCTCCAAGAACGTGCTTTAGGCGGGACCACTATCAATTTAGGACAACCGAACCGCAGTGATGCGCTTTCTTTAGACCCAATGAAGTCGCATCACTCCAATTCGGTCGTGATAAATTACGATTGGCACCGCTAGAGCACGTTCTTGCAGGGTGATCACTCTGTCTGTTGGGCGGCCCAAGTATAGTAGAGTAATCGTGTATCAAAATGGATGTTGGAAACGTGTTAGTCCGTGAAAAAAACGAGGGTAGCAGAAAGAGGCAGAAGGGAGTTACAAAGCGGCAAAAGCAAAAATCTAAAAGATAAGACTATATTACGCGCGAATGGAGTTGTTCCTGGCAAAATCACTTGCATATTCAATGCTTACAATATTGTAGGTGGTGCTTATGGGTAGTATACTAACTTGCATGATTATTTTCTGTCTTTTCAAACAATAACGGTGTTGGGGTTTATATAAAGTGATTGAAAAAACTTCAGCCAAAGGGAAAACTTCCTTATTATGCATTTTAGGAGAAAGATGTACATATGTATGCTCAGTATTTCAAAATTTATTCATTTATACCAAATAGTTCGAACTGGATTTTTCATTTTGATTTTAATAATTTGTTGTAGGTTCAAGTTGAAAATTTGTGCTCCGAATTTAAATTTGTTTCGAAAGAATACATTTTTCTAAAATGCATAATAAAGAAGTTTTTCCTTTATATTACACGAGAATTGACTTATTGCCAACAAAATTACTTGGAATATTGTAGGTGGTTCTTACGTTTAGTATAATAACTTGCCTAATTATTTTCTATCTTTTCAAACAATAACGGTGATGGGGTATATCTCTCTCTCTCTTTAGATATATGTACCCATAACGATGGACCTACATTCTTCTGTGGAAAAGTAGCATTGCATGACACCAAGCAGCTGCGTCAAAAGTTTTACCAAGAAAATATCAAAACAGAACAAGACATCAAACTCTGTCATTTAGTTTCGGTGGTGCCTATTATGAGGAAACGGTCAAATGAAAATTCAAAGAAGCACTCCTTTTCAGCGCATTATTTCATTCCAACGAGACTTACAAAAACAAAACTGCAAGTTTGCCAAACTTTTTTCTTACGAGCTTTGAACGTTACGAAGGACAGGGTGAACGTTGTAACAAACGTAATTTTTGCTGGGGAGGCTCCTAAGGAAAAGCGCGGCGGTAATCGGGTATCACAAAAATCTGAATTTAAAAAGACAAAGATTCGAGAGTTTTTCAATAATTTGGAGGGCAAGGAGAGCTATTATAATCGGGCAAAATCCAAAAGGATTTACTTAAATGCAGATCTCAATATTAAAAAACTTTACCAGCTGTATCAAAATCAGTGTAGCGAAGTAGATAAGGTGAATTTCCAAATGTTTAGAAGAATCCTTGTGAATGAATTTAATATTGGGTTCAGCAGTCCAGCCTCAGACGTTTGCACCAAATGTGTGAATTTGAAGCACCGAATTAAAATCGAAAAAGTCGCAGAAATAAAAAAGAGCCTGAATGTAGAACTGGCTGTCCACAAAAAGAGAGCTAATGCTTTTTACGACTTATTAAACAAGATCCAGAGAATTTCCTTACGTTTTGTTTCGACCTGCAGCAGGTTCAACCCCTGCCACGCACCCCTTATTAATGATGCATTCTATGCCCACCAAGTTAGCTTTTATGCATTTTGTTGTGTCTGTGCAAGTTCAAAGTTTCCTACATTTTTCACTTGAACCGAGAACCAAGCCGGAAGATGATCAACAGAAGTCGGATCCGCTCTTCTTATATTATCTGGACTCCTTGAATTTAGAAGGCATCAGTACACTTCGCCTTTTCTGCGATGGCTGCGGGGGCCAGAATAAAAACAGCCACGTTATCCACGCACTATATTTTTGGCTCAGATGAAAATCCCCACTTGGCGTCACGAAAATTCAGATTGTCTTCCTAGTTCGTGGACATTCCTTCCTTCCCGCTGATCGTGTGTTTGGTCGGGTCGAAAAAATTCTCAAAAGGAAATGAACCATTTTTCCCTGCAGGGAATACGAAGAAATTTACGCACAAGTTGGAGAAGTGCGAAGATTAGGGTTAGAATGGCAAGTGTTTAACATTAAAGGTCTACAAAGTCACCTTAAACAAATCAAAGGAATCTCCGATTCTAAACGAATAGTATTAAAAAAAAAATAAAGGAAATCTTATAAAGTTTTGCTTTTAGGAACACTTTTTTTTCTGAATCTGGCATTGAAGCTTTCCAAAGACTCTTGAAAAGTAAGGCAAAGGATGAGGATCTCTCAAGTCTTGAGTTGGTAACAAACTTAGAGCGTGGCTTGCCAGAAAAGAAGAAAAAATCCCTAAAAAAACCTTCTAGCTCAGCAGTTTGGCCCCAACTGGGAAGAGCAGGACGTCCCAGATATTGCCTGGTACAAGAAACTACTGAGTGAACCTGAAAGGGATGAAGGACAGCAAGACGAAAACGAAGAGCCACACTGCGACTGTTTAGAGGAGGAAACTGCTATAAACGTTTAGTTTTAGTATTTAAACAGTTTATTAAATATTGCTTGTGTTTGGAATAAAGTTTATGTTTGGTAGAATTTTATTTTTATTTTCTCAACATGGAGGTGCAGAAAAGTTCAAAATATCACAAATCTCGGGTAAGATTTTCAACTTCCAATCAAAACCCGATAAATCCAGCAGTTTTTTTTTTGTTTTTTTTAATATAATCTGTTGTGCTATGTAACCCTCACTTTAGGATAATATTCTTCACGACACGAGACATCATTTAAAAAAAAACACAGTTGCATTCGTCCACGCGATCGTCCGCTACAGGTTTTTCTTGAATATCTCAAAAAGGGTAAAAGTGGATTTATCGGGTTTTGCATGTCAGCTCCTCAATTGGACTAAGATCTGGAGACTGTGCAGCAAGCCATGGAAAGACCTCGATGGTGCTAGCATCAAGGAACTCTTCAACTAATCTTGCTGTATCAAATTACGCAGTAACATGAGTTGCAAAAGCTCCAATGATTTCTTATGATCAATAACCAATTCGAAAATCAATAACCCATTCGATAATACATAGATAATCAATAATCGCTAGTCAAAAATCTACAATCGATAATCGATAATCAATAACCAATTCGGTAATCGATAATCAATAACCAATTCGATAGTCAATAATTGATCATCAATAACCAATATTCGATAATCAATATCAATAATCAAAATTGAAAGGGTGTTGGTTTACATTGAATGATCTTGGGCATGATATTGCATATCTTATTAGAGATAGATATGAGCTCTTCAGGCCTTATAGGCCCATGGCTTGTCCTACTATTTTTCTCCACTCCGCTCTGTCTTGTGCCTTGCTTTTCCAGTCCTTAATGCCTAGTCTCCTGACATCCTCCTCCACACATTCTCTCCATCTTCTCTTAGGCCTTCCTCTCTTCTTTCTTGTCTCTCTCTTTATCTCAAGCATCTGTCTCGGTATACGTTCTTCCCCCTTTCTAGCGACGTGCCCTAGCCATCTCATTCTCTGCGCCCGCACATACTGTACTATGTCCGCTTCCATGAACATTTCTCTTAACTCGGCATTGTTTCTTCTCCTATACTCATCCCCATCCTTTATCCCTCCAAAAATTGTTCTTAATATTTTCCTTTCCCAGATCTCTAATTTCTGCTGGTCTTCCTTTCTTAAAACCCATGCTTCACTTCCATAAGTTACTGTCGGTCTGATAATGGTCTTGTATATCCGTATCTTCGCTTTTCTTGACACATTCTTGTCCCTCAGCACTGTCCTCAGAGCCCCAGCACTTCTGCTACCTATCATTATTCTTTTTTCAATTTCCCTTAGTTGGTCGTTGTTTCTTGTAATTTCTGTCCCCAAAAAATTAAAACTCTCCACTCTCTCAAATATGCTCTTTCTATCTTTTCCACTTTTCACGCTCAGATGTTCTTCCTCTTCTTTTGCTTTCTTTGTCGTCATGTACTTTGTCTTTAGCTCGTTTATTCTTAATCCATAAGTTCTTGCTTCTTCTCCTAGCCGCCTTTCAATTCTTCCTTTGTTCTTGCTATCAAGGTTACATCATCAGCATATGCAATACACTGGTGTGAGTTCTTAAGCACTGTACCATCTCTGTTTATATTGCTGTTTCTAATAATTTGCTCTAGTAACAGATTAAAGAGCACCGCCGACAGTGGGTCTCCCTGCTTCAGACCATTGCCGACCATAAAACCTTCTGACATCGTGCCATTTATTCGAACTTGGTATTCTGTGCTCTCCAAAGTCATTTTCACCAAGGCAATTATTTTCCATGGGACTCCCAGTTGTCGCATTACTCCATCCAACTGTCGTCTGTTTACACTATCATAGGCTTGTTTGAAATCTATGAAAGCCACGTGTAGTTGCACATTCTGCTCCTCACATTCACTCTGTATCTGTCTCAAGGTAAATATTTGGTCTATAATAGATCTGTTCTCTCTAAATCCTCCCTGGTATTCCCCCAACATCCCTCCTGTACTATCCTTCAGCCTTTGTGTTAATATTTTTGCAAATATTTTGTATACATTGCTTAATAGGGCTACTCCTCTATAGTTCTCACACTCCTGTTTATTTCCCTTTTTATGTAATGGGCATATTATTGCTTGTCTCCACTCCCTCGGCATTTGCTGTTTCTCCCATATGTCCTGGAGCAGCTTGTGTATTCTGTTGTGCAGCCCGTGGCCCCCATATTTTATCAGTTCTACTTCTATCTCATCTTTTCCTGGACTTCTATTGTTCTTTAATTGTTTTATAGCACTTTTCACTTCTTCGAGACTTGGTGGTTCTATGTTGTTGTCCCGTGGTCTCATCTCGTTTTGGTTGGTATCTTTACCATCTCCATGCACCTCAGTCACATTCAGTAATTCAGAAAAATACTCCCTCCACCTTTCCAGCACTTCCCTTTTCCCACCCACAAGCTGCCTATCCTTGTTATAACAGTACATGGTATTTACACTATCCTTCTTTTTGTTTTTTCTTACTTCTTTATAAAAATTCCTTATTTCTTTCTGGTCGTAATATTGTTGTATGTTTCGTATTTTCATTTCCTTATACTTTCTCTTCTTTTCTCTACATATTCTTTTTGCTACTCTTCTTTTGTTTTCGTAGTCGGCTTTGGTCTCTTCTGTATTAAGTTCCAACATTCTTAACCTTGCTCTATTCCTCTCCACCAGCCTTTCCTTGCATTCTTGGGCTATCCATTCCTTACTTTGCTGCTTTTGTTTGTTCCCTATTACCGTTTCTGCTGATTGGCATATTATACTTCTTAACTCTTTCCATACATCTTCCACTTCCCCTTCTCCCACTCCCACCATTCTTTGTTCGATCTCTCGTGTGTACTTCACTACATTTTCTTCCATTTTTAATAGTCCTATATTATGTGCCTCCCTCTTACTTATTATTCGTCTATTCTCCTTAAGCATTTCCTGTGCGACTTTTACTCTCACCATAAAGTGATCAGAGTCAGCGTCTGCTCCCCTACAACTTCTTACATCCTTAATACTGCCCGCATGCTTCTGTTTGACTAAAATGTGGTCGATTTGATTGATTGTTTTCTTGTCTGGTGATACCCATGTTCCTTTATGTATCTCCTTATGTCTGAAAAAAGTTCCACATATTCTCATTCTCCTGCCAGCTGCAAAATTTATCAGTCTTTTTCCATTTTCACTACTAATGTCATGCTTGCTGTGTTTTCCTATCACAGGTTCGTATATCTCTTCCTTTCCGATCTTAGCGTTCCAATCTCCCAATATTACTTTTAAATCATAGTTTGCTATTTTCTCAAGTTCTTCTTCCAGTCTTGTGTAAAATTCTTCTTTCATCTCTTCGTCCTTATCCTCGGTTGGCCCATGCACATTGAAGATGCTTATTTTTCTGTATTTTCCCTTCACTCTCAGTTTACACATTCTGTCTGTTATCGGTTCAAATTGAATTATTGCATGTCTTGTTTTCCTGTTAACAAGGAAACCCGTTCCGAACCTTCTATCTTGCCCTCCACTCTTAAAAAATGTATAGTCTTCGATATCCATAATTTCCCTTCCCTTTTGTTTAGTTTCCTGTAGTGCAATTATATCTACCTTGTATCTACGTGCTTCATTTATTAACTGCTTTAATGCCCCTTCTGAGTAAGTTCCTCTCACGTTCCATGTGGCCAGTATCAGCTCCCCCTTTTTTACTGTTTTTCCAACTTCAAAACCATTATTCATGTTCATTAATCTCGCCCTGTCCGTCATATCTTTTTCCCGTCCCATGTCACTGCATTTATCTAGTTTTTTGCTGCCTCAATCAGAAGCTGCAGTTCCCCCTCTCTGTCATTCCACTTGTATTCCCTTCCATTAATTTTCAGCTTTCGGTATCCAATCTTAGTTCTGTTGCCCTTCATCTTCTCTTCCCTTGCTCTCATCTTTATTTTCGATTGCACTTTCCGCTCGTCCACAGTTAGATCATTCTCTATATATATCTCTCTGCTACCCAACCTTCTCTTATTCTTCATTACTTCCATTTTTCCATCAAAACTCTCCATCCCTGCAACAATAATTTTTCTATCTTCTCTTCCAACCATGTAAGCCGTCTTAACTGCAGCTCTCACCCCAAGCTCTCTGTTCAAAAACTCTTCCACCTGCACACTTATTTCCTGAACATGGGATTCCACTTTTATTCCTTTTATGACTATATTTTTCTTTCTCTTATATTTTTCTTGTCTTTCCAGCTTATCCTCCAGAGCATCTATTCTTCCAACAAGCACGTCCCTTTCCTCTTGCCATTGAGCCTCTCGTTTTATTAGTTCTTCTTTCAGTCTCCTTATCTCATCACAGTTCTTTCTCTGTTCCTCACTACTCTTCCTCATCTCCTCCTTTACCTCATCACTATTCCTCTGCATATCTTTTCTTATTGTATCCAGTGCTTCAAGTACTTGTTGTATATCACTCATTTCTGATGTTCCCTCTTTTTCACTCCTAGTTTTTTTTCTCTGCACTACTTGTTCTGCCTTTGTTGGCGTTCTCTGTATCACTTTACTTTTCTTAAAAATCTCGCTTTCTACAGTTTGTTTCTCTTCCCTTTGATCGCGCTTTCTTTTGAAATAATCGTCTATAGAACTCGCACTACCCGCTCTTTCTCTTATGCCTGTGCCTCTGCTCATTCCTAATTTCCGGCCGCGGTCGTACAGCGGTGCGCGTCTGGTTGCCTACCGCGCGGCGATAATTGTCCTAGGTCGATAAACCTTTCGACGGCGAGCGGAGTAGTTCAAACACACATGGCGACGGAAAACCGCACAACCACAGTCACTCAACAATGACCCTTAATGCTTCTGTTATTTTAACCTCAAAATTCAACTTTTCTGTTCTCAAACTACCTCCTTCACTACTAATTTCTTGCCTATCTCTGCACTATCACTTGAAACACACTCTCTCTTGACCCCTTTGACTTTATTGTGGTTTCATTAGCTGGGCACAGTCCAAACATGGGTTTTAATACCGCAGCAACTAAACCACATCCACACACCTCAAGAGCTCAACAATATCTTATTACTCAGTTGCGAAATATTCAGTATGATTTACTCTTCTTCGACTTTCAAATAATCTTCAGCGATGTTCTTTTACTTCGGTTTGTCTTGAACATTATACTGCAGCATTTTTGCTTTGCAAGTAATTATTTGACAAAAGCAAGCAAAATAAATAATGATTTTTGGTAGCAATTAAAAAGCTAAATTCTTGTACAGCATTGCATAAAACTACATAACTAATGCAAAATAGACAAAGAAACGATTCATAAAAAACAGTGTAATGATTGTATCGGAAAAGATGGTATAATAAAAAACTGCAAATATGTTTGCGAGAATATTTATTAACACAAAAGTTTTGTTCATTCACAAATTAAGTGAATATCGGGCAATTACGAGAATGTGGGAAAACTAACAGAATAGAGAAAATAAGAATGCACTCTCACATTTAATTTAGAAATTGTAAACATTTGAATATTTATACTTATTTACTTCAAAAATTAAATAAATTTGGAAAAATATTAGGTAGTGCCTCCGTAACCGGCGCCGGCTACAGTTTTATAGGTGTATTGTTGCCGGAGCCGGTTTCCATAACTTCGGACGGCTGTGCCAGTTTACGAATTAATAATAGGGCAGTTTAAGTACCTTGTTAGTTGTAATGCATCCAGCAGCGACGGTAGGTAGGTAGGTATCGCATAGAACTGGTAGTATGGTATGCTCGGACCGGGTGGGATCGGCTCCCATATAGGTTAGTTGTTTCTCTCACGTTTTTACATTATCTTTTTTGCAAAAAATGCGTGTGTCTGGTGCGAGAGGGCAGTTAAGGGGTCTGTTTAAAATCAGGGTTGCCACTTTTCTGGAAAACCCGGAAATGTCAGGGAATTTAGAAATTTCAAAAATGTCAGGGAAATGTCAGGGAATTCTGTAAAGAGTCATGGAAATTAGCAATATTCTACTTAAAGTCATGGAATTTAATAATCTTCATATTTTTCTGTTTTAAAATTCAATTAGTCAATAGAAATTGAAATTTTTCTACTGTTTTTCTATCTGTAAGAATTATTTATTATTTTTCTTCCTTGAATAAATGTTTATTTTGTTTTTTAAATGTCGGAGCATTTATTATATTTTTCATATGACTCCTCAAATAATTTAGAACAAGTCATGGAATCCCAAATGAGAAATGCGGTGGCAACCCTGAAAATGCATTGTATCCATATACCTATTATATTAATACAAACAACTCCCCATTCCTTGCATGTGCAAAAAGCGTCCTAGAGAAGAGGCGATACAAATAGAATATTCTACTTCGTCTTTTATATTTGTTAGATGCATACCAAGCATGCGCAAGTAGGTACGTTCGGTGGACGGTTGCGACTTATGCAGATTTTGTATACATCTGTCTCCCAATGTCTAGTACGCTTTCGGAGCGTAATGCAGACCCACTGATTGTATCAGTCTTTCCGTTCCCAAATATAAGCGTGCCGGCAACTATACGCAAGGCCGGCGCCGGCTACGGAGGCACTCTCAAAATATGAATGTATAAAAATTTTTGATTGTTCAAAGATTACCCAAAATGCAGAAAAATACTAATGAATAATTAAATAACATAATATTTAAAATAACAAATGATCGTTTGCAACTCATTGGTGAGCAAGTAATTTCGACGCCTTCGCTCTACACAAAAATTTGGTGAAACCCTTTCAAAGGAAGGGCCTCACATGCAGAGAAAGAAAGATTTTTAACTACAGAGTTTCACGTGGGAGGCGTGTCGTCGAAAATGTGTTTGGGATTCTGGCCTCAAAGTTTCGAATTTTTCACACGGCAATCAATTTGAGCCTGTGGAAGATTGATCTGGTGGTCATGGCTTGCTGCATTCTTCACAACTATTTAAGAAGAATGGGGAAATCTAACTACATTCCTGTGGGTGTGGCAGACAGAGAGGACCCTGCAAATCACACCTTGATTCCAGGGGAATGGAGGGAAGAAGAGGAAACCTACGCTGGATTGAGTCATAGAAACAGCCCGGCAACTCATAGTGCAAAAGTAAACAGACTTAGATATGTACAGTACTTCAATACAGTTGGCGCCGTGGAATGGCAAGACCATATGATTTAGATATAGTTAACTATCGTAGTTAACTTTTTTTTGTAAATTATATACTTTTAAGAACTTAGGTATTTTCAAAAAAGAAACAAAAATTTAAATATAGGTATTGACTTGAAGACAAAGAAAAATAAATTTCCTATTTAAGACAAATTGCCAAATTACTAAATTACCAAATTGATAAATTACCTGTTCGAGCACCCTCTCAAATGCCTCTATTTCTTCCATTTCTTCCTCCTCCAGGTCAATTAGTTGGGATCTTGACGGGCTGGCACCGCTATTTACAATATTGTCATCTTCCGGGATAGAACTAGATATTGCCCCATTGAATTATGTGCTAAGTAACCTTGAATATGATGCCGGTTGTCTTAATATGTACATTTTTCTAAATAAATCTATTCATGTTTAGCACATACATTAAAGTATTTACATTACGTTTGGAATGGAAGAATAAAAGGCTAGTTCAGATCTTATTCAATTTCTTAGAATTGATAAATAATATCTTCATATTACATTTGGAATAGGAGAAATGTTTGCATCAAATCTGAAAAATGGTGACTTCAGATGTATTTTTTATATTTATATTGCATCGTAAATTCAGTTAGACATTCATTGTACGTCTGCTCATCACGTTGTGCAAAACTATTGTTTTATAAGTTTGTTGAAGGTGAAGGAATAAAAATATTAAAAATTAATAATAATATACATAACTATATCCAATTTCCTTTATTTTTTATATTTTATTATATTTTATTTTATTAGTATATTTTAAGGCTGCATTCAAATTATGCAACAAGATTCATTCCTTCAGCATTGGTTCCAAAATCAATAAATTTCTTTGAATTCTATCCAAGAATCTTTCATGATCTCTTGCATATTTCCCACGGTCCTTTTCTGTTTGAATATCTTACATCCACATTCCACATAGTGTACTTGAATATTGTAACTGAAACGAACAGTTTTTCATCCTTCCTACATACTTATATTTATCAATGTCAGAACCGGAACAGAATTGGAATTTTTATTTTTCTCAAGGTCAGAACCGGAACAGTTACGAAACCCTTATTTTTTTTCGGTCCAGGTCCCTGATCCACATAGTGTACTTCAATATTGTAACTGAAATGAACAGTTTTTCATCCTTCCTACAGCTTTCTTGTTGGTTGTTGTTTTGCAAAGTAATTGGCCTAATTTCCTCAATTCAAATATGTATGACTAAATTTTGAGCAAGTCTTTTAAACGATTGGAGGAAAGGTTCGAGTATTCATTACAGCTACAAGTTTTCATTCCTCCTGCATCATTTTTCTTGCAGAGGTTTCTTGATGGCTGGTTCCAAAAAATATTTCTTTACTTTTTTTCTTAATTCATATACAGCTGAATCTTGAGAGAGTTTTCTAAGTGATTGAAGGAATGATTCTAGTCTCATTTCTAATTTTTCCCGGTTTTTCATTATGTCTAATTATTGTTTCTCTTCTTCCTCAAATTCTCTCTCTGTTTACAGTGCAACCTACGATTCCTTTTTGAACCAAATAGATCTTTCTTCATCCTTCTCTAATTGTGCATTAAAAGTTTTTGTGCGGTCCTACAATTCCTTGATTTTGTTCAAAGTCCACAACCACACTCTCACTATATGAGTTTTACACCAAAGAACGCTGCTAGTGATTCGAGTCAACTGATCAGGATTGCGGGTAGATCTATACAGAGAGTGGGAGACATCAAGTTCTTGGGTATAGTTGTTGACTAAAAGTTACCATGGGAGAGTCATGTGAATAGTGTGATTGGCAAATTGTGCACATCTTGTATCTTGTTTTGCAGTTGCGTAACACTGTGTCATTGGAGGTTCTGAGACTGGCTTATTTCGGTCTAGTCCAGTCCGTTCTATCTTATGGTTTGGAATTCTGGGGATCGTCCAGTCACATGGCTTCAGTTTTTGTTGTGCAGAAGAGAATAGTGAGGGTGATGATGGGGGTTGACAGCCGTACAACGTGCAGATCTCTCTTTGTTCGGTTGGGAATTTTGATGCTGCTGTCTCTGTACATCTACAGGTGCTCGCTCTTCATATTCAAGAATAAGCACCTCTTTCGGCAGAACTCATGTATTTACAACCACAATACGAGAAACTGTCATCTAATGCATAAACCCTATGAGAGACTGTCTGTATCTCAACAGTCTCACATATACCGGGGCATAACATTTTACAATAGATGTGTTGAACTGTTTGGAGTGGTTCCTGATTATTTTACTTTCGAAGACATGCTTTTTAATTACCTAATGACGGTCTGTTTGTATTCAGTTAATGATTTTCTGTGATGTACTGTATTACTGGGAATTTATATTGCTTGTGCCCGAATGCATTTGGGCAGTACTTTTAAAGTGTTAATGTATCAATTTGTCTTTGGTTTATCTTTTTTTTTTGTCTGCATACTACATACTGCTTACTTCTGTATTCTTTGACTAGCCTGATAACACGCCTAAATGAAGTATCTTATACTATTCTGTCTTGTGTTTATAGGTGAATAAAGGTTATTATTATTATTATTATTATTATTATTATTATTATTATTATTAAACCTTTCACTGCATATTTCTTACTTTTTCTTCCAAATCTTTTTCATTCAAGTATGGTATTATGTAAGACTGCATGTTAAAGTTTTGGAAGACTGACATTTTGCGTTATTCGCTCTCGATTTGGTTATGTATGGCCTCTATGATCGGTTGAATTCGGAAAGCCTTTGTAAAATTCGACACCAATGATCTTTCGATCGGTTTAGTTCGGAAATGCTCGGTGAAATTATATATTGATAAAACTGTGTGCTGGGTCTGGGCCTGTCCTTGAACATACATGTAAAAGCACTTCAGTTGTAACAAATTACGCTGGAGAAATCAAATGACTTCTCAGGTTTCATATTACCATGAAGTGTAATGCGGTACCGCAAATATAATACGAAACTGGAAGTTGAATAACCTCGAATATGATGCGATATATCTTATTACACCGAGTTTAATAAATCTACGCATGCATAATTTGAAACCTCTGTTGAAATTCGCTGGAGACATCAAATGACATCTCAGGTTTCATTACTATGAAGTGTAATGTGATACCACAAATATAATATGAAACCGGAAGTTGAATAACCTTGAATATGATGCGACATATCTTATTACACCGAGTTTGAATAAATCTACGCATGCATAACTTAAAACCTCTGATGAAATTCGACACCTGCTCGGTAAAATTCGACGCCTCCTCGATGAAATTCGAAATTAGAATTACAATGTTTACAAATTTTGTTCGAAAAATTATTGTCATTTTTATACTTTTCCTTTTTAAATAATAAATATTGACAAAGGCCCTTATTTTCCTGAGTACTACACACTGCAGAAATTTTCGATAGTATTCCCTTATTATCCTATACTCTTGCGTTAAAAAATTGCCTTCAAGTTGAAAATGACTTTGGAATATGTGACCTTGAACCATATTTGGCCTTGAATTAAAATGACCTTGAATTCAAATTTGACCTTGAGCCGAAAAATTGTCTTGACCTTGAATTGGAAATGACCTTGACACTTATTAATTTATCCATGAGTAAAAAATTACCTTGGAACGGATTTGACCTTGAGTTAAAGAATGCCCTTGTACGAGGTCACAGTAAAGGTCGAGTAGTTGGGGAGTGTATCCAGAACTATCCACTTTTCTCTACTTTCCAACGCAACAGTGTTTTCTTCTTTTTCTTGTTTACACCCTAACGTAAAAGATGAACACCGACGTTAGCGTCTGGTTATCGCTAAACGCTGAGGTCGGGGTTGGGCACCCATCTTGCCACACCCTGCAGCCCGTTTCTTCTGCTGCAGCCCTAGTTGAAGAAAACCACACTTCTCCAGAGGCTGTTGAATAAGATCTTATTACAGTCGAAGAAGTGAATGACATCTAGAAAGCTAGATGGACTGGTTTCGTATTGTCTTTTTTAACTACTCTGTTGCTTTGCAGTATTTTAATATAAACATTGCAACTTCTTACAATAGTTTGAAAAAATGTTTAATTGTTCTACATTCTATTAAACTGTTTTTTTATTCAAGGTGATGGAGCTGGAAACACAAGTGCAAGTAGGAACTAATCAGTTACGACGCCAAGATGAAGAAATAAGAACGCAGCGTGAGCAGTTAGAATTGGCAAGTATAAGGGACCGTGAAGCCGCTGCTCGGTTATTGGAAGAACAACGTCGATATGCAGACCTTGAAAGCAAATTGCAAGACGAATTAGTGAATGCTCGAATTCGTGATGCTGAAAAAGCCCAGGCAGTGGCTGAACTAACACAGAAAATAAGTCAGTTGGCACTCAAGGTACTTAGCAATTTCAATTAATCAGTTTTGGTAATAATTAATATTCGTCAGATCTTAAAATTTTTCTTGAGAGAATTTAGGATTTGGGGATTAAAATTTTTATGGGAATAAAACTATCGTAGTCCCAAAGGATAACCTGGCCTACCCAATCTGCTATCGCGGTTGCAGTAATGAAGAGCACAATGTTTGGATGCTCCATACTTTTTAGTTCCGAACTACTACTCATTTGACAGTTTGCAATAAAATATTAGTGCTGTTTGGTGTTTGTTCATACCCTTTGGCCGCACCAGTGTAAGTGGGGCTTCTAGGCGATTGTGCGCGCATGGACAGTGAACTGGCCAACTACTTGGAGACTTTCTCCGACATCCCCACTCTCAGAAGGGTGCTTGGGAATACATTGTTTCAAGTTGGGTGTAGCAAACTAGTGACGCGGCATTCGGCCGAAAGCTAAGATAACCATTACGTCAATGGCCACGAAAGCCTGCAGCATCTTTTACATTACGTATCTATAACTCATATTCTGTAACACATGTTAACCTATTTTTTAATAGTGTTTTCCGCCTACTGCTCACAAAAGTCCTGGATGTAGGATGTTCTACTTTTGGAAAATGCATAGGTTAACTTAAGGCACCCACTCACACACGTACTTGCGTTAAGTTTTGAATGAACAGGCAAAAACCTCAGGTTTTGTTTAATACAGTGGCGCGCAGCAGGTGACATAGTTTTAACGGATTTATTTGATTTTGAGTAGTTAATATAATAGAAGTAGATAAGTAATTTTTTATATATGTAGAGGGTGAGTCGTAAGTCACGCCCCACCCGTAAAATATGAGTTTATGACGATAAAATAAGTTGAAATTAAAGAATAAAAAAATTTCGATTTCGCCTTCGTTAACAAGTTATTGACAAATATGCTGAAACTACTATCGGTTTTTCTGGGTCAAATTAAAGTTAGATAATAATACTTGGAACATTAGTTTATTTAATTAATTAATACTGATAAGTACAATTAGAGATGTTCAAATAATCCAAAATGTGCAGGTGCACCATCATGCTGGTACCACATATTTTCCCTAACGTTAGAAGAAAGGCGAAATCGATTTTTTTATTCTTTCATTTCAACTTACTTTACCATTTATATATATGGCACTACACTCCTCAAGGAGTTTCGCCGCTTCAGTTGAAGCCCTTACAATCCAGTATTTTTGGGGTGGATTAGTCCCCGTTATTACATAGTGTGTGTATGTGACTCATCCTTTCATCATCATCATAAGGTTCTCAGTCCGAAGACTGGTTGGACGCGTACCTCCATTCTTTTCTATCCTGAGCTAACCTATGCATTTCCCTAAAAGTAGAACATCCTACATCCCTAACTATTTGAGAGCAGTAGTCTAATCTAGGCCTACCCCTACCTCTTTTTATTCCTATCTCTGACTCTAGTATGTCGCGAACTATTCCTTCGTGTCTTAGAAGGTGTCCTACCATCCTATCTCTCCTACTCTTTATTGTTTTCCATACCTTTCGCTTTTCCCCAACTCTTTCTAATACTTCCCTATTGCTAACCTTATCTATCCACGGGATCTTCATCATGCGTCTGTAGCACCACATTTCAAACGCTTCTACTCTTTTTCTATCCGCTTCTCCTATTGTCCAAGTTTCGCACCCGTATAATGCCGTACTCCATACATACGACGTTAAGAGTCTCTTCCTAGTCTCTATATTAACCGTTCTCGAGCATAACAGTTGTTTCTTTTTGTTAAACGCAACTCGGCCCTGCGCCATTCTTTGTTTTATATCTTTAGTGCTCCTACCGTCTTGAGTTATTTTACTTCCTAAGTAGCAGAAATCCGCGACCTCCTCTATCTTCTCATTTCCAATTTGTATTTCCATTTTAGTTCTATTTTCACATCCCCTACATACCAAAATTTTAGTTTTCTTTTTATTGATTTTCATGCCGAAGCCCTGTGTCAAAACTGCTTCCATTTCATTCAAAGCCGCTCCTAATTCTTCTTTGCTAGATGCTAACACTGCTATATCATCCGCAAATCTGAGCATGTTAATAGTTTGGCCCTGTACATTGATCCCTGAGGCTGTTCTTTCCTTAACAATATTAATCGCATCTTCGATATATAAGTTGAAAACTAGAGGTGACAATGCACATCCCTGTCTCACTCCCTTCCGGATATCTACTTCCCTTTGTTCCTGCTCACATTCTATAACTGCCTTTTGCTCTTTGTAGAGATTATGTATTATTCTTCTGTCCCTGTATTTCATCCCTACCTTTCTCAGCACTTCGAACATCTTCCCCCATTTTACGTTGTCGAAGGCTTTTTCTAAATCTACAAATCCTATATAGACGCTCTTTCTCTTTTCTATCGTTTTTTCTATAATTACTCGTAAAGCTAGAATGGCCTCGCGCGTTCCCCTATTTCGTCTAAATCCGAACTGATCTTCTCCTAATATTTCTTCCGCCTTTTTCTCCATCCTTCTTTGCACAATTCTAGTTAAAATTTTTGACGCATGGGAAGTTAAACTGATAGTTCTAAAATTTTCGCATCTATCCGCGCCTTTTCTTTTAGGCAAAGCTACTATGATGTTCCGTTTGTAATCTTCTGGAATCTCGCCTGTCAGGTATATGCGACTAACTAGTTTAAATAAACGATCTATTACCTCTTGACCTGCGCACTTTAAGATTTCTGCCTGCAAGCCATCTATACCTGGTGCTTTATTATTCCTTAAACTTTTTAGTGCTATCTCAAACTCTTCTCTCATTATAGGACTCCCTAGGTTATCCCCCTCTACACTGCTTTCGCTTTCTAATATATCTTGCACTTCCTGTCCCGCATATAAGTTTCCTAAATATTCTTTCCACCTATCTGCCTTCTCCCTGCTTCCGATTAGGATATCTCCTGCCTCATTTCTAATGTTTTTGGTACTAGATCCAATTTCTCTAAAATTTCTCCTAATTATTTTATATGCTTCATCAGTCTTTCCTACTTCGAATTTATCTTCCACTTCTTTGCATTTATTATCGATCCATTGCTCTTTCGCTTTCCTACATTCCCGAATAATTTCCCACTTGATCGCCTTATATCTTTGTTTCCCTGTTTCATCTAACCTATTTTTATATTTTCGCCTTTCCTCTATTAGACTCACAATATGTTTTGTTATCCAGGGTTTCCTACTTTCATTCTGTTTATGACCCAAAATATCCCTAGCTGAGGAAACTAAACTATTTTTAATGCAATTCCATTCTGCCTCTATGTCCCTAACAATATTTCCACCCGTGCCCTTTAGTGCTTCGTTTGTCTTTTTCTCGAACTTATTGCGCATATCATCATCTTTTAGTTTCTCTGGGTCAAGATACCTTCTTCCGCTTCTTTTTTTCAAAATCTTAAATTTAAGATTGGCTTTCATAACGACTATGTTGTGATCACTATCTATATCTGCTCCTGGATAACTTCTACAATCCCTAACTTGATTTCTAAATCTTTGCCTAACGAGAATGTAATCTATTTGATATCTCCCTAAGTCCCCTGGCATCTTCCACGTATAGCATCTCCTAACATGATGGTGAAATAGAGTGTTCGCGACCGTTAAGTTATGTTTATCGCAGAACTCTATCAGTCTAACTCCCCTATCGTTCCTATTGCCTAATCCAAAGGGGCCAACTATTCCGCCCTCTCGCCCTGTGCCTACGACTGCATTGAAATCTCCTGTAATTATTAAATTTTCGTGCCCTCTCACAAAATCTAGCACATATTCAATATCACTATAAACTGCCTCTACGGCCTCATCACTGTAGTTAGAAGTGGGCATATATACCTGTATTATTACTGTTTTTACAGGTTTCGAATCTAACCTAACCATAACTACCCTGTCACTTTGCTGTAAGAAATTTTCTACACTCTGTCCTACTTTTTTCCGCATAACAATTCCTACTCCCGAATTTCCTCCTACAGATCCTGTGTGTATTACTCTAAAATCTCCGCTCCAGAAGTCTCCAGCTTCTGGCCATCGCACTTCACTGATACCTACTACGTCTAATGCTAACCTATCCATCTCAATTTTCAAATTCTCTAACTTCCCTACTTGTTTCATGCTTCTAACATTCCACGCTCCGACTCGTGAGATGTTACACTTATCATTTCTGATGACTCCCCCTGAAGCAGTCCCCGCCCGGAGATCCGAATGTGGGACTATTTTACCTCCGGAATATTTTACTCCAGAAGGTGCCATCATCATAAATTAAAGTACGCTGTACTAGGGATAAAATAATGTGGTGGTTTCCCGTTGCCTTCCACATCGCAGTAGTGTGTATCACAGTGCCATACCGACCCTCACGATCTCTGCCACTATGATTACTGAAAGAGTTGCTGCCCCCTTCCAGGGACTTGATTTAGTCTGGCTTCTCAAATAAAAACCCCTCCAATATGGTTAAACCTATGGTTCGGCTCTTTATATCATTGAAGCGCGCAAGCCATCCCACCCGTCCCAGTATTACTAGAACTGCGTCAAGGTACAAGTCCTTTGGGATAGCATCCTTTCATGTCTTCCGTAATATTTTTCCATTCCTCTCTATTTTCTGCCTTTTCCTTCCATCTTCGTACTCCCAACCTTCGTAAATCCTCTTCGACCTCTTCATACCATCTACTCTTTGGTCTACCTCTTCGTCTTCTGTTGCCCGGTTGCCATTCCATTATCGCACGTATTTTGCTGTCCGCTCCCGATCTCCAGACATGCCCCAACCATCTTAACCGTGTGGATTTGATGTTTGTTACTATATCCACTCCATCCAATTTTTCCGTTATTTCATGATTCATTCTCCTTCTTATTTCATTTTCTCCAACTTTTACGGGTCCCAATATTGTCCTCATTATCTTTCTCTCCATTACACTTAACATTTGTTGCTCTGTCTGAGTAAACGACATGGTTTCTGCAGCGAATGTTAGTATGGGTCTTATTATACCTAGTTCTATACATTTTAATCTTTGTGCTTGTGTTTATGGATTTGCTACACAGTATCTTTTTATTTGCATAGTAAGCCCTATTTGCTGCCTGGATTTTTTCCTGAATCTCTTCCTGTTTTTCTCCATTATTTGTAATTGTAACTCCAAGATACTTGAACTTATTCACTTCTTCAACCTCGTATCTACCGATTCGTATTCTTCCTGTTGTTTTTTGACTGCCGATTCTCATTATCTTTGTCTTGTCAATGTTTATTTCCAATCCAATTCTTCTTCCTTCCACTTCTATTTCTTCTAGGATTCCCTCCATTATTTTTCTTTGCTTCGTTATCACAACCAAATCATCGGCATACGCAATGATCTGCCCTCCTCTTGTTCTCAGTGTGCCTCTTTTGTCTACTCTTAGGACGTACTCCAATACAAGATTGAAAAGAGTAGCAGAAAGCGCATCACCCTGTCTAACACCCCTATTGATTTGAAAAGTTCTTGTTTTTCCATGCTCAGTCTGTACAGTAGCGTTTGTCTCTTTTAATGTCATTCGTATTAGTCCTCTAAGTTTACACGGTATGCTCAACTCTTTCAGAACTGTCATCAGCTGATTTCTTTTTATTGAGTCGAAAGCTTGCTTGAAGTCTATAAACAGCATTTCAACTTTGAGGTCGTATTCATATGCTTTTTCTGCTATTTGTTTGACAGAATGTATCGCGTCCACCGTTGACTTTCCCTGTACGAAGCCACATTGATATTCTCCTATTAAGTTCTTAGCATACGTGTACAGTCTTTTTTGAATTACTCCTGACAGTATTTTATACGCATTGTTCAGCAGTGTTATACCTCTGTAATTCTTGCATAACGTTTTATCTCCCTTTTTATGAATTGCTATAATTGTACCATTGTCCCATTCATCCGGCATTCTTTCGTTAATCCATACTTTTTTGATCAGATCATGTATTTCTTCCTGCAACTTTTCTCCTCCATATTTTATCATTTCCATATTTATGTTATCTTCTCCAGGCGTTTTTCCATTTTTGCTCTTTCTGATGATTTCCATTATTTCTTCTATCGCTGGTTCTTCTATGTTCTCATCAGATCCTTCTGTTTCCTCGTCATACTCCGGTTCCTCGTCGTCTCTCAGCAGTTTCTTAAAATACTCTTCCCGCACTAGTATAGCCTCTTCTTCGCTCTCCACTACTTTCCCATTACTATCTTTTAGTCCCTTTATTCTGTTCTTCAGTGGCCTCCTTTGTTCATTTATTTTTTGATAAAATTTCTTAGAGTTGAAGTTTCTGTTTTCTCTCTCTATTTCCTCCATTCTATCTTGTATCCATATTTGCTTGTTTTGTTTTATAACTCTGTTGCTTTCTCTTCTCCTTCTATCATATTCTATTTTATCTTCTTGCTTTTTGGTTTATAGCCATCTCTTCCTTGCATTTGCCTTTCTCTCCACAACCAACCTACATTCTCCGTTCCACCATGCATTTCGACAGTGTTCTTGAGCCGTTCCTATTTCCATAAGCGCAGCCTGGTTAATGCGAGTCTTTATTTCGTCCCATCTCTCGTTTGCATCCTTTTCTGTGTGTAGTCTTTCTTCGTTCTCAAATCTTGATTCTAAATATTCTTGGTATTTCTGTCTCTTTTCTCCCTGCTTCAGTCTTTCTATATTCCACTTTCGTTGCTTTCCTTGCTTCTTGGTTTTTATTACCTTTTGCTTCAATGTCGCAGTGACCATGAACGGATCCGAATCAGCATTGGCACCTCTAAACGATCTTACATCTGTAACAGAAGCTTCCCGTTTCCTATTTATTAAAATGTGGTCAATTTGGTTGCCGTAATTTTGGCCTGGTGACATCCAAGTAATTTTATGTTCTCTTTTGTGTTCATATTTCGTACTTACTATCACCATCCCTAATAAAGTCGCTATATTGCACAATCTGAAGCCGTTGTCATTCGTTACTTTGTGAATAGTGTGTTTCCCCGTTACTGATTTTAAATATTCTTCCTTTCCAATCTGAGCGTTCAAGTCTCCCGCCATGATTATTGTATCTTGCTTAGGTGCCTGATTATGAAGTTTTTCTATTTGTTCGTAGATTTCATTTTTTGCTTCTTCATCTGCGGCTTCTGTGGGTGCGTATACATTTATAATTGATATGTTTAAGGGTTTTGCTCTTAATCTCAGATAAGCTATCCGTCCATTTATCGGTTTAAATTCTATAATGTTGCGCCTCATTCTGTCTGTAACCATGAAAGCTACTCCATTTCTGCCTTGTTGTTTTTCACCTGAATACAGTAGTGTGTACTGTTTTTTATCTATTTGGCCATAGTCTTTCCATCTTGTTTCCTGTAATGCTGCCACATGTATCTTGTATTTTATCAGTTCTCCTGCTATTTCTTCCGTTTTTCCTACTGTCAGCATTGTCTTGACGTTCCAAGTACTCACTCTTAATATATTTCTTTTATTCCTTCGTCATTTGTCCCATTTACTCGCATGTTTCATCATCATTATTACCATTATAAACTCATATTTTGCAGATGGGGCGTGACTTACGACTAATGTTCCAAGTATTATTATCTAATTTTAATTTGACCCAGAAAAACCGATTAGTAGTTTCAGCATATTTGTCAATAACTTGTTAACGAAGGTGAAATCGAATTTTTTTATTCTTTAATTTCAACTTATTTTATCGTCATAAACTCATATTTTACGGGTGGGGCGTGACTTACGACTCACCCTGTATATTTATACTGAACGTATTTTTGAACATTATTATGTTTTTTCAACAAAAACAAACAATTCGAGTATAATCTCACCCGTCCACCCGTCCCACAATCGTCAACCTCGCCCCGAATAGCTGCGAAAACGTGAAAAATCGAAAATATTTTTTTAAAGAACACAAAAAAACGGGCGAAAACACCTTCGATCTGGATGAAATTTGAGAAGTTCAAAGGCGAATTCGTCCCGGATCCGCAGTGACCATCTCGATTTTTCCAAGCGATAACGAACTCGGCGTACCGGAAGTGGCCGAAAATGTTCCATCGCACCCAGAAGAACAAGCCATGCGAAAAGCGGGCGTCGTCCGCTCTTCCGCCGACAAAAGTTGTAGGTCATAATGCGATCTCGAACGCGGGAGTCGAACCGCCAGCGAGATACGGCGCCCTCAAAATAAGGATAGTTTTTTATAACGGCCAAGCTGGGGGTCGCCGGTAGCCCAGTCGATCGGACCGAAAATATTCAAAAATCATCTCCCTCGCACAGAGGTTGATGGGGGAAATGATTTTTTCCCCGAATCAATGCAAATTTTAAGGCAAAAAGCATGCAAAATGGGGGCCAAATTCGTCCCTGGAGGTCGAAGGGGGAAGTCCAACGGGGTACGGTTCGAAATGGGAAAGTTCAAAGAGTGTTAAGTTGGGCGGAATTTTGGATCGGTCAACGTTTAAGGGTATAAAAATGCATTAAAACATGGCAAACAAAAATTTCCTGCGATCGCGAAATCTTCCAAGATCAGACACCCGCCTGTCAAATTTTTCGTCGAAATTGCGCATTTTATTATGCTCGGGGTGACTTTCACAGACCGCCCCGACGAGTGCAACTCTTGTAAGAGATGAATATGTGAAAAGTGATCACTTTTCAGCAACCAGTGTTTCTCCCATCTGCTCCGACTGAATCTTTGTTTATTTTTTTTTTTCAAAATAATTAGGCATGCCACTGATAATAAATTTAATTCTTCTCTCTGCGAAGTGAAAATTGTGTGCGTGTGGAGAACCTTCGCGCAACATTCCGTTCAAAACTTTTGAATGTACAGTTTTGAATTAACTCTAAATTGCGTGTGTGTGGGGCCCTTTAGGATTGGAAATGATGCAGGTGCACGTCCCTCCAGCATTCAGATAAAAAATTTTGATGGTGAATTATGTGTATATATTTTTGTATTGCATCGGATAGAGGGTATTTTTCTCTACACGATGTGCGAAAATGGTAATAGGTTGTATAAGGAAAAAATGGAGAAAAAAAATTACGAAAAGAAGGCGCGCGCCGAACGCGCCCATTCAGTTCAGTTGTGGCTGTGGCTAGGAAGCTGTTCTGTCAATGCGTTGACAACTAGTTATAGCAAGCGTTCATTTCTTTTATTTTTTTCACTCTTGCAAAATTTTGATTTACGGCTTGGTTTACGAGATGCAGCAACTCATTTGATGTGTTGCTGATCGCTGTTTATCTCCCAATTTTTCTTAGGTGACGAACTAAGCTCGAAAAAAATGTCCTTGGATGGATATGTTCCTGGATAACGTTAAAGCTTCAGAAAATGCCCTTGGATGGTACCGATTCGGATATTTTCCTGCATAACGTCTAACAGCCAAATTAGCAAAATAATCTAATCTTCTAATATATAAAATTCTCGTGTCACGGTGTTTGTGGTCGAACTCCTCCAAAACGGCTCGACCGATTTTTATGAATTTTTTTTTGTACATTTGGTAGGTATGAGAATAGGTCGTAAAGTATTTTTCACCCTCCTACCCCCACCCCCTATTGTTTAATCGCGATTTTAGTATTTTTGTATGAACAATATCCAAATAATTGAAATTTCTTTTGTACATTTGGTAGGTATGAGAATAGGTCGTAAAGTATTTTTCACCCTCCTACCCCCACCCCCCATTCTTTAATCGCGATTTTAGTATTTTTGTGTGAACAATATCCATGTAATTGATTTTTTTGTACATTTGGTAGGTATGAGAATAGGTCGTAAAGTATTTTTCACCCTCCTGCCCCCACCCCCCATTTTTTAATCGCGATTTTAGTATTTTTGTATGAACAATCTATTTATATATATTAATGAATCCCTATTTCCCTTGGTCACGCCATAACTTGAGAACGACTTAACAGATTTCATTAATCTTTTTTTTGTGGTTTCTAATACTTCGTAGAAGGTTCTTACGGAACGGAAAATTAAGAAAATTGCGCAGAAAATTGGAAAATTTGAGAAAACGTAACGACTATTTTAACTTCGCGCGTTTGACAGTCTGTACGTGTGTATGTCACCGAATTCCTCCTAAACGGCTAGACCGATTTTGATGAAATCTTGTGTGTGTGTTGGAGTGGGTCCCTGGATGGTTTACATTTACAATTGGACCCGGTAGGTGGCTCTGCAATCGGGTTCTAGGAATTTTTTTGAACGGCTGGACCGATTTTGATGAAATTTTTTGTGTGTGTTGGAGTGGGTCCCTGAATGGTTTACATTCACAACTGGACCCGGTAGATGGGGCTGCAATCGGGTTCCAGGAGTTTTTTGAACGGCTGGACCGATTTTGATGAATTTTTTTGTGTTTGTTGGAGTGGGTACCTGGATGGTGTGACGTAACCTAAAAGACTAACGCCACAATGGAGGATCCTGCCGCAGCTATGCTCGAAGCCGAAGATGGGGTGGGCTAAAAACAGGAAAAGGGCGCCAAGGAGTTGTTGGCTGATCCTCTGTAGCCAACACACAACGACTACAACTCCTAAAAGCCGCTGGTACACAATAGGGCACAATAAAATAACAAAAGAAAAAAACGTAGTCAAATAGTATATCATATAATGAAAAAAAACAAAATAGGTATGTAAACCAGATATGGCGATATCTGACAATATATATATAATAGCAATACCAAAAAAACCACCAATGATATCAACAAATTAATTATTAATGAATATATATAATATAAATATAAAAAAAAAGCAATGAACATAAACCTGGGTGAAATTTAGACACCCGGTACTATCGTTGCGCTAAAAAGGAAAATCAAAAATAGGCGCGGATGACGCGGTAAATACACTACACGAATGGAGCTCCGCACGCGCAGCGCACCGACGGGTCAATCGCACGCACGCTAACTACAACAATGAAGTCAGACGCAAACGGGAGTATCGACTGTTACTAAATCTTGACAAAAAAAATAGATATTACTATTAATCAAAATGAAATTTAAAACTAAGCAAAATTATTGAAGTGACTATAAACAAAATGAACCAAAATTATTAAGTACTGACTAAATGAATTTTAAACAATAATAAACTACTTAACTACGTGAGCAAAAGAAACAAAGTTAATAAATGAATAAATTTTACAAAAGTCCAAAAGAACAAACAGGGTGACCACAACAAGCCGTGGCCAGGCATCTACATATGAAACTAGCCGAACGGAGACGAAAGTTCGATCGGACGGGCGACGCGAAATCACAAAAAAACGAACACAAAAATTGGCACAAAAAGCTGTGCCGGGCGCAACTTACAAGCCAGCCGCTGGACACGGTGTTCCAAACGGACTGGGGACAAAAACTATCTGACCTTACAGAGATGATCGATGGTCAGCTGGGCCGCCGGGTAACTTGCGACTCTCAACGCCCTGGTAACAATGGTCGATTTTACAGATGGACGGGCTACTCAGAAAATGTCCAAAAGCACGTGGTCCAAAACGCTGTACCAAAAAAACGACGGAGGTACCAAAAAAAGCGTTCCCCCAAAAAAAAACCCTAAAATGTCGTAAGGACAAAAATTAGAATAAAGGAAAAGAGAAATGAAGAAGGCAACACAATACTAATAATAAGAATTAAACAAATGAAGGAAAGAAAAAGAAAGAAACACGTGCTCACCTCGAGATGGTTTTTTCCAACAAACTTCCAGCCAAAATCGACGGTAAAACGGTCCAAAATCCCCAAATCGGGAGTAGACGACGCTTCCTACAAACCAAAACTAGGGCTGAAACGACGTCTGGAATATGTCCGGAGAAAATCCCAATTTCTTGGCTATGAAAAAAATAACTTCACTACTCTCCGGAACACACTAAACCAAATACCTTCGAAATCGGACTAGAAGTGAGTATGGCTAGCGGAAATTGCAAATTTTGAAAAAACGCGCACGTGAAGAATACGCGGCGATCGACCTATGAAAATCCAAATCCAAACTCCCTAAACCAACATCAAAAAGCATAGGCGTCGCCGGGTGCAGAATAATAAACAGATGGAAAGAAACGCTCTAAAGACTTGCAACTCCGAGCAGAAATATAATAAGGATGATAGAAACCTTAAGGAAACCTCTCGAGTTGAAAGAAAAGAGAATAAAGGACACAAAGAAATGAAAGCATCAATTTAGAAAGCTGAAATAGATTAGTACACCACTGGCCTTCTGAAAAGCAATACAGTCGAGGTGATCTTCACACATGACAGCTGGGGAAATCGCAAAATCAAAACATAGCCCCAAAAGTCTGACAGATTACCTCAATGATTTCCGTAAACTAAATGAAACACAAAAGTCCGAAAGATGAACAATAAGGCGCACAGAATTGATCAGAAAGAGGGTAAATATCAAATAATGACAAGAACAAAATAAACAACCAGCAGATACAGGCAATATCCAGAATCCAGCTAGGTGACAAAGATACAAGAAAACAGGGTAGTACAAAAGGTAAATCTCAACAAATCTCATTCAACCTGATAAACTAATAAAGGTAACTCGAACTAGAAGTGAAACAAAATCTACAGTGACCTAAGAAGATAGGGCCGAGGGCTGGGACGGAGGCATCTGCGAAAGACAACTGCGATGGCAGCTAAGGAGAGAAACTAATCATTAAATGGAATAAATAAGTTAGAGATAGCATAACAAACATTCCTAGCACGTTGTAAGTACCATAATCTTATATGAATTTAAATAAAATAAGTATTAAAATCCGAAAAATGTTTTAGTGTAAAATTTCACCGTTACAATGGTTTACATTCACAATTGGACCCGGTAGGTGGCGCTGCAATCGGGTGTTACTGAACTCCTCCTAAACGGCTGAACCAATTTTGATTAAAATTTTTGTGTGTGTTGGAGTGGGTTACATTCACAGTTGGACCAGGGTAGGTGGCGCTGCAATCGGGTTCTAGGAATTTTTTTAAAAACGGCTGGACCGATTTTGATGAAATTTTTTGTGTGTTTGAGTGGGTCCCTGGATGGTTTACATTCACAATTAGACCCGGTAGGTGGCGCTGCAATCGGGTTCTAGGATTTTTTTTCGGAAATTCTTTTAATGTCGGGCAGGACAACGTCTGCCGGGCCCGCTAGTTATTAATAAAACAGGTACCATCTAGGGGCATTTTTCTGAAGCTTAGACGTTATGCAGTAACATATCCATCCAAAGACATTTTTCGCGATCTTAGTTCATCACGTAAGAAAAATTGGGAGATTTAAACAGCGAATGGATCGATAACACATAGTCAAATGAGTTGCAACATCTCCTAAACCAAGCCCCAAATCAAAATTTTACAAGAGTGAAAAAAATAAAAGAAATGAACTAGAAGGGAAGGTGAGGTGTGCATATTTATATAGGATCCAGGTAATAAACTTAAATTACGGAGGTATTACATTTGTGTTGTAAGATGAATGGCGATGTCTAAGACTGGGTTTTTCTCGAAATCTATCTGTATTTGTTACATTCCTATTGCTAAGAAGAACTGTTATTATTGAAACCGTGGTTTGTTTCTATACAATGTTCCACGAAGCCGGTGTTTTGTTGCTTGTATTTAATTGAGGTTTCATGTTCTTTAAGTCTTTTTAGACATCTTTGTAGATCGCGTCACCAGTAGTAAGTTAATATATAAATGCAAGCAAATAAACACTAGATTTACCCCGAATACTACAAATACATACATTTTTTTCAACGCAACTTTCTTCTCTTTTGATATTTCAACAATTTTCTTGTTTGGTGTGGTTCGGGAATGATGATGATGAATGATGTGCTTTTAGGTTTCTTGCTCTGTCTAGAAATTCGTTGCTCATTACTTTTAATATTCACCTTCTTATAACTTTCGTTATAATTAATTTTGAATTCAACTTGAAACAGATATTGAGTATATTTAATTGATACGACTTTTGTATAAGGCACAACTTTGTAGTTAAAAATCTTGCTACAAGAACCAAAATCTAAAAAGTGTTGCTTATTGAGCTGTATCACAACGAATTGATTTTTTCTGTTACCTAACCATTTTTAAAAACCCGAACCAGTCCAATTCATTTGTTCGGAATGTTTTTTTTAATATGAAAATTGTCTACTTCTTGGACACCTGAGTGGCCCGGATCGGAATATTTCATTCATAGAACAGACTCCATTTGTGGGTGATTTTTCAAAAAATACATTACCGCATAAGACACACCTACTATTTCTGTTCGGCGAGACAAACGAATATTTGACTGTATGATATGCGAGTACGAAGTTCTGACTGGTTCTAACTGAGAGAAATTCATGCGACAAAGTTCTATCTGAAATAGGATCTTGCGCATTTGATACAAACGGGTTCTAACTGTGTACATCAGTTGTTCATCTATTTACAATGTTAGATAGAACCCTGTACTTCCAAAATCTCAAGAATAGTATGATTATAAGTGCAGATAGAACCTTATACCAGTAGTATTTAGTGAGCTGAAGCGAAACACGTAAAAATCTCTGTTTTGGTAAAAAGTGCAGTTAGAACTGTGTTATTCCAAACCCGCGACCGATTAACGATCTTAAAATGATTTTGAAAACTTATTGATAACCGCCCCCTGGAACTTATCCAAAAAAGCACTTTATTGAATACTATAAATACACTGTTAGAACAAAATTATTTGACATTTAATAATAAAATCTACAAACAAACCAATGGCTTGCCAATGGGAAGCCCCTTAAGCCCTGTTTTAGCAGAAATCTTCATGACAAACTTCAAAAATATCCTTTTTCAGCCAATAATACCCTAATGAAATATGGCCACTTTTGGACTCTGTACGTGGGTGATATATTTTGTGTATGGACAGAAACAAATGACTACTCAATAATTTTCTGAATCTGCGAAATTAAGATTCAATTGACAAAAATATTCAATTTACAGATGAAATAGAAACAAATAAATCTTCAAACTTTCTAGCTCCGACTACAAAAATTTGTGACAATAAACTACATAGAATACGATATACGGGGTGTCCCAAAATTAGGGTGCCAGACGTTAACAGTAGCTTCTACACCCAAAAACACAAGAAAAAGTTCATATTATAAACATATCTCAAGAAATGCTTTATATAGAAGATACAGGGTGTTGAAAGTGCAGATCATGAAGATGTTTTTTTACAAATATTTTCGTCGCTTTTAGAGATAACTAAATCAAATTTTGGGCAACTTCAGAACTTTTTACATTTTTTAAGATAGGTGGGTAAAATTTGAGGGGGCGGGGCTGGAGCTTCCTGAGTAATAACCCGTCCAGAAGGGCTTTGCATTGAAGAAAATGGAAATATTTTCGAGCAGTTATTGTAACCATTCGGTTTTAATTATTAATTTGTGCACAATATTAAATTGGTAGTCAACGCCCGTTTTGTATTTCATGGCTAAATTATTGAATTTTACCATTGATATCATTAGTAAAATAATTTTTAAACCGATTTTATTCGAAAACGGTGCATCTTATGGGAAGGAGACAAGTGGACATTTTGATTTCAAATTTGGAAAAAGTCTTCAGATAAAAAAGTTAGGGCAATTTTTTTCCAGATCCCCAAATTTTACCCACCCCTGAATAATATCGAGACATAATTTTCGGACTATCTTATGAATTAAAAAGTTTAGTAGTTGTCTAAAATTACATTCGGTTATCTTTAAGTGACGAAAATATTTATAAAAAACCACCTTCATGACCGCACTTTCAACACCCTGTCGCTTCTATACAGTGTGTTTGATTTTATGTGTCACAGCAGATATCTCGGCTGTTGTAAGAATTTCAAATAAATGTTATATATGAAAGTTGAAAATCAGAAAAACAATATTGAGCATCAAATAATTCAGATCTAGCAAACACATTCAAAATTTTAAATGGAACTTACCCAGTATTATTACATATTCTAAAACTGTATGAAATTCCCTTTATAACGATATATCACATGTCATAGTTATTTAATCAATTAAAGGCATAAATCGATATTTAAGTAAGAACTGCACGCCTACATGACTTAGAGTTTCAATCGAAAGAGTAGGCTTTGACAAGAAAAATTGCTATCACGTGAACTGTCAAATTAATTGAGTAAATTACTGCATATTGTTAATTTTTATATTAACGACGTGTATTAGAAGACACTATACTAGGTTCTTATTTTTATCGAGGATCGCTTAATGCGGAACGATATGCCAATTTTCTTCTGAATGAATTCGAAGATGATTATTTGGATGATATAGGTACCCCTAGAAATACATCGTGATATGTGGTTCCAACAGGTCGAAGCGCCTCCCCACAATGCAAAGAACACGTTGTTCGTGTTATGTTGTTCATGTTTGTTGTTGATAAATTGGCTTAATTATAACATTTTGATATTGCTTTGTTTTGTATGCTATTGGACTACGCACGTAATACAATTTTCGAATCCATTTTACTAGAAAACGGCCCGTCCTATTGATTATCAACAAGACCACATATTTGTTTGAACTTTGAATTTTCATAATTTTACATCAGAACCGAGAAAAAGAAACATACAAAAAAGTAGGGGCAGTTCCTACCCCACCGCCTCCCTATTTGGCGCACCCCTAAATAAAATTTTGCGATTGATATGAACCCATCTTGTTGAGCATAAAAAGATTAGTAAGTTTCTAAAATTTCACTTCATGATCTTCATTAGTTTCCAAGATACTGAATAAAAATCGTCTTCAGGGTCGCACATTTAAGAGGCTGCAGCTCCCTCGAAAGCATTTTTCGACCCTAGTTTATTCAAACTTTTTTAATTATTTTTGAACGTAGAACTTGCCGGTGAAGTTTGGCAGGCTAATTTTGGGACACCCTGTATAGTGAAACAAAAAGCTTTGTGTTTTATTTACAATGTTTCACCTTGTACCAACCGAGAAATCCATAAAAAAAAGGAAAAATAGTCTAAACCTATAATTTGTTTGAATATTACATGTTTTGAATGTGTATGGGAAACCACAGATCAACTGCTTTCGTCCTTCTGGGACTCATCAGTACGGTGCTTTTCCCTACACACTCAAACCATGCAATTTAACTTGCTGTAGCTGCCGCGCTTTGGACAGATGTCCGCAAGAGACAATTACTTCAGTAATTATCTGGGAGTAATTACCGCAGAGTAATATTGCTCAATAGCTATTGAATAATGAACCTTATGCGTTCTGAAATGCACAAGTGATGGGCGTATAATTAGACGTTTGCAAATAAAATAAATAAACATATAACTACCATATGGTATTATTATACTACTTGTTTTTCTTCAGAATGAAGAGATAGCTACAGAAGGGGAATTGCGCAGTCATTCAGTTGATGACAATGACAGGGTTCGAGAACTCCAAGATAAAGTTGTGGATTTACAGGCTGAGGTAAGTATTACAAACTTATAATTATGCCATATGTACATATCTAAAAAAGACATATTTGTATAGCACATAACAAGCTTTGCTTTGATTTTAATTTATGTATATAATTTCTTCAAGTTCTAATAATTTCTGAAAATATTGTATGTGCGAATTCATGTTCTAATGAGCCTTATAGTTTCCAACGCCTATCACAAGTCCGGATGCAGAGCCTTGGAAGTGGCTCGAGTAAGTTATGAATAAATATTTTAACAGTAGCGATGCTGAAGTCGAGATTTTTAGTCACTTTGTCCCCGTCATTACTTTCAACTATGACGAGCTTTGCTTTACTGAAATAATTCGCAAATATTTGAGCTTAATGCATTTTTCTGCATCGAGACAATCATAATAACTACTCAAAAATTCTTAAATTTATAAATAATAACTGAAAGAAAGGATCTGGTAATAAAAGAATGAAAAGATACGGGAATGTTTCTACCTTATTTCGTCAAAATTATTCAGTAGTTCTTTTTCCAAAGTATATGAAATATCAAGTCCTTAATCAAATATAGATATGACATGTAACTTTTGGTTAAACGTCTTGACTACAACAAATCATTCTTGTTGCTTTTGATGTGTTTCTGCATATTTTGTGTGTGTGTGTGTGTGTGTGTGTTGCTTGATGACCAGACTATTTAAATACTGGAATGGTAGTTCACAAATTAGTGCACGAAAAATTTATTGACAGATATTTTTGCAACGGCCAAATTTATTGTATATCTACATACTTTCTATTTTCTAGCAGAATAGGTTAATAGGGAATTTTGCATGAAAATTAAGTTTTTCTTTAAATTAACTTACGGAAAATGTTATGAAACTGGACACGCAGCCAAATTCTTAACAACAACAATAGGTCACGCTCAGGAAAAATGTGAACAAATGGTGATTGGGAGTTGAAACCAGGTCTTCCACTTGTCGGGCGGCATATTCATATCGAACGTAGCTTATTGTACATCGGAAACTAAATAATTGTGTCGATACGTCATACTTTCGTTTAAGTAATTCCTTACACCGTCAGCGGTTTCAGTGGGTAGGTAGGTATCGCTTAGAGTTAGTGGTTTGATGTACTTAGGCTGGGTGAGGCGACTCCTGTCTTCTTGCTGACCTACAAGTCTTTCTCTTAAACAACTGAGTTTTCACTTGTTACCAAAACTTCGGCAAGAAACAATTAATGCAACAATGTAATTAATGCATGAAATTACTTGCGGCAGGCCAAGATGTAAAATAAAACAGTTCTAACAGGCAATAAGAAAGAAATTATTGCCTTCTAAAAGGCCGTAAGACAGAAATTTTAGTAGGCCATTAGAAATCCGATATTGCCTTCTAAGAAGCCACAAGAAATGAGTTATTGCCTTCTATCAGGCCACAAGAAATGAATTGTTGTCTATATTATATTCAAAACGTTTGGAGGCGTTATTTCTAATAAGTATAAGTTCCTCCGTGCTGTCGACTTCTGAGTCTTTGGAGTCGGTGTCTTCTATACTTCCTCTATTAAAAGGTCTGATCTATTCAACCGATACAACTGCTCCGTACTTTTTTTATACCCTATTAGACCTTTTAAGACAATACTCTCATATCTATCATTCACCAGGACTTTAATGATTTTATATGGATCGCCAAACTTAATTCCAGTCTTTCTGTTTGTCTCCTTAACCGATTTGTTTGCTCCTGACCACAAGACTAGCTCTCCAATTTTGTATATTTTTCTCTTTTTTCTTTTTCAATCAAAATACTTTTACATTTTATCGCTGTTTATTCATGGAACACATTGCTTCTTCTCTGTCCTGCTCGCGATTAATTTCTGACAACGCATTTTCCCTTATAGTGCTCAACAAATTTTTTTCAAAGCCAAACATAAGTCTGTGTGGAATAAAGCCAGTGCTGGCGTTAACGGAGTTATTTATGCCTAATACTGCATGTGGTAACTTTTCGTACCATTCGAGTTCATTGTCTATACTAGTATTTAGCGTGACCAGCAATGTGCCATTATATTGCTCTACCTATCTTGGAGACGACACAGTATTCAAAACTAACCAAATTTTATATTCGAGGCAAAAATCTTTAAACCGTTTTGATTCGAATGCATTTCCCCTATCTGCTATAATTTGTTTACGTACTCCAAACATACTGAAGAGAAGTTTCAACTCATATACCGCTTCTTTTGAATTAGTAGTTTTGGTGGGTCGGGCAAATAGATATTAAGGACTCCATGATCGTAAGTTTATTGCGAAAAATTTGGACTTTTGCAGAATGATCCCGAGTGGTCTATGTGCCAAGCACGTAACAGTTTTTTGATGGGAAACTTCCACACCGGCTACGCTTATATGCACAATCAAGTCACACATTTACGTATTTTCTTATAAATCTGGTCATCCCTTTAAACCAAAATTGGCTCTCAATTAGTTGGTCACATTTGGTGAGTCCGATATCGTCGTGATATTTTCTTAATAAGTTGAACCTAGACGACACAGGTACCTAGGTATTACCAATTTCAATTTTCCATCTGCCGTCTTGCCGTCTTGATATTTTCTTGCCATGTAGGTATTTTTTAATTCTGGGTCCGGGTTTTCTTGCCTTGATCTTCTAATTGATGCTAACTCTTTGTCCTGAGATTGAATACAATATATCCAATCATCAATTTGCATCAAAGTATTTGATTAGTATCGCCCACGTTGGGACTCAGTGCATCAACATGTAGCATTTTGTTCCCCGGTCGATGTTCTATTTCAAAATCATAATCTTTCACTGTCAACCACCATCGAGCAATGCGTGGTAATAAGTCTTTTTTGCTGAATGTCAATCATACTGCACTACAGTCAGTGACAATTTTAAAATGGATTTCTGACAAATAGATCTTGAATCTTTTAATAGATTCTACTACTGCCAGGCTTTCTAATTCGTAAGAATGATAAACTTTTTCTTCTCTTGCAGCGGCTCTACTGAAATACATGGATTAAGATGTTAGAGACTGTGGTTAAATAATTAATTCAAGAATCAATTGATTGATTATTGAATTAATGAAATACATGATAGGTTTCCTCCCTTCTGCATGATATTGCATTAAAATTTCTGCAACGCCTTTACTGCTCGCGTCAGTATGCAATTCAGTTCTTAAGGTGTGATCAAAAATAGCTAGTTACTTACAGTCTTGTAGTTAAAATTTCTTCGATTTTCTTGAATGAATTCACTTGGTAGTCTTCCCACTGCCAAATCTTGTCCTTTTTTAAGAGTTCACATAGTGGTGATTTTTTATAAATTTTATAAAATAGGAACTTAGTCCTATGAACTTCCTTACGTCATGCACTTTTCTTGGAGTTGGGAAATTTAGAACGGCATTTATTTTTCTCTGTCCGGGTCTTACACCACTTTCATTAATTTCATACTCTAAATAATCAATGGTTGTTTCGAAAAATCTACTTTTTTCGATATTCAGTTTTAGATTTGCCATTTGCAAATGTCTCAGTACAGTCTCCAACGTCATCATATTAATCTCCTCTACTGAATGACTTCGTATCAAAATATTGTCTAGATAAACAATTACTTTTTCATGCCGTAAGTTTCCCAAAATACCGTTTAGGAGTTTTTGAAATGTTGCAGGCGCGTTACATACTCCAAAAGGCATTCGCAAGAATTCATACTGGCCATCCGGAGTTAGGAAAACGGTTTTCGCTATTGAATTTTTAGAACACGGGAACTTCATATTACCCCCGAGTCATATCTAGGGCACAGAAATACTTTTACCCCTTTAAACGTGCAATGATGATCTTCAATATGTGGTATCGGGTATCTGTCTTTTAATGTGATAGCGTTTAATTTTCTGTAGTCGATAACAACTCTATAATCCCCATTTTTTTTTCTTAACGAGAATTGCCGGACTTATAATATTGTTTAATAAGTCCTTGATTTTGCCGCTAATAATATTTTTCTTCTTTTCTGATAAACGATTTGGTTTATAGAAAATTGGATCAAGTGACTTCAAATTAATGTGGAATTCCACAATATCCATTACCCCTAAATCACTCGTGTAGGTTGCAAAACAGTTGTTAAATTCGTTTAACAGCAAAATTAAAGAAGAAATGCGATTAGCTTCTATTTCACCAGTACTAATTTGAGACCTATCTATTCGGCCTACAGTTGTTATTCCATGTGAATTATTAGGGTCAGAGGAATTCGTATTTAATCGATATCCCCTAAATAATGCTGTATTGTCACGTATGTTGAAAGATTTTGACCCAACATTAGTTACATGAACAGTAGAAAATATAGGCGCAGCACTAAGAACTGTTGACATACGAAGATTATTTTGTAATTTTGCCGGCACAATCAGGCCGCAATTATTATCGCTTTTAACCCTGGAAGGAATGTATGTATTTCCCATAACTCTTACGTCACATTTATTATAGTCTTCTACAGGTAGATCATTTAATTCATTTACTACTTCTTTCAATTCTACAAAATTGCCAAAAATTTAAGACTGACGCCATTTTTGGACGTAAAATTATTGTTGTTTCTAATGTAGAAACATTTTAAAGTGTTACGTTTTGTCTGTTTTGTGTCGTTCATGAGCACTGTTCGTCTCCAGAATAAGTTTATATTAAAAACTGAGGTTTTATAAGTCGCACCATGGCTTATACACATGTTTAGCAGGACATCAGGCTGGTCACCAGTTTTCAAAAATGTTAGATTATTAGTCGGCCAGCCTTACTGACTACGAATATTTCACTACGTTTGCCTAAATAAGACTCATATTTTCAGTCCCTCAACTGCAAAAATTGGCTTCTCCAGTTGAAGTTCTTCAAGTTTACTTTAAATTAGACAAACATTGTTTCTTGGATTGATCTTGTGCTTTTAGAGCATGTTTGTCTGTTTCGATGAACATTAACTCTGATTGGCATGAGGCCACATATTTATACTGGTTGACGGTTCTGATGTGCAGGATAGATGACTCTTTGGTCACACACCAAGAGTTCTCCTAATTTCATACTGCTCGTTGATTGGCTTCACTGACCACGAGTATTTCACCACGCTCCAGAGCATTCTGACTGCAGAAATTGACTTCCCCAGCTGCGGTCGCTTCCAGATTTGTGTGCTGCTTATTTTCCATCCTTCCTGCGGACCAGACTTGATTGCCCAGCAGAGTGTTACCTTTAGCTAGTCTTAGGAACTTTATATAATCACTTTTCTTGACCTGAAGATGGGTTGGTAATTTAAGAACCCGAAGCCATGGTCGTCTGTACTTTTATATAATAAACAAATTAAAAAGTGTTGAGGATTATGAACGGATAAAATTCCTTCCCTAATTCAATAATAACCTCGATAATATGGAGCAATTCAGAATTTTCAAGTTTCATTTTGTTTCCATGGCTTATCTCTTGATGTAGTCATACATTCGGCTTCGAATTTATTTAGTAATACCCTGGAACAATTCTTCTGGGGTTTTGTAGTTTCCACTTTTAGATTCGCCCTACAGTGATACTGGTAGTCCGTCGACAATGCAAGAGACAGCATTTGCGTTACTTATCTCACATTTTCTATATTAATATGCATTTTGAATAATAATAATACATCATTGATTCACTGACAGTCTTTTTTCTGTCCATCTTTTTGAGATTGTCGATAAAATGGTCATGTGATGGAAATGCTTCTGCAACTGCTCTTGCCAACTTTTGTTGTAATCTCGCATAACATTATACCAAACTTTTGCAACACCAGTCAGCTTTGATTGCATATAGTATGATTTTGTGACGTCTTTCCGTCCATGCACAATGACTAATTGTTCAATTTTATGCAAGAGTTTCAGTTTGATTCTAAATATGAGCCTCTGGACTCATTGAATAAATACACTGTTCTATTATAAAACCAATAAATAAATAAATATTGCATATTACAAGTTCGTCATCAGCACCCATTTTTGGTAAATACGAGTATATGTGCCGGAATTATTGGTGATCATTTAATTGGTTCATACTTCTTGCCTTTGAGATGAAATGGGGGTTTGTCACCATTTTCTTGAAGCAGAACTGCCAGGGCTGTTGGAATACACTGTTCTATTATAAAACCAATAAATAAATAAATATTGCATATTACAAGTTCGTCATCAGCACCCATTTTTGGTAAATACGAGTATATGTGCCGGAATTATTGGTGATCATTTAATTGGTTCATACTTCTTGCCTTTGAGATGAAATGGGGGTTTGTCACCATTTTCTTGAAGCAGAACTGCCAGGGCTGTTGGAAGAGGTCCCACTTCAATAAAGAAATCGGACATAAGTACATACTTTGTGAACGATGACGCTCCAGCACATTTCGGCATGTCAGTATTTGGACAATGTGTATTGGAATCGGTGGATAGATCGAAGAGGACCATAGCTTTGTCAATACTATAATCCATATGAGTATCGCCACGAGTGTCTGTTGATATCATTATATCTTAAAGTGTCGTTTACATTATATGTTTTCTCTTTTCCGAAAAAAACAAGTATTTCCAAATGTTTTTGACTATGTTTTTACTTGTGAATAAACTGTTGTGAAAAATCATTCTGTTTGAGTTGCCAAATGCTGACTGAAAAATCACTCATAAGAAAACACATATGAGAAAACGTACAATGTAAACTACACTTTACGATATGATGTAGGGCATTATTTGTAGAAATCTGCCTTCTCAACTTAAATTTAACTAAAAGATGTGCCCAGAGATTGGTGTAAAGCCCGGTGTAAAGTCAGCTGATGGTGTCACCTTGAATGCTAGAATGAACCAGCGTAGAAGTAACGTGAAATTGAGCCAGAATTGTTATAACTTACCTATCCTAGTAGGTAGTCTAGGGGATTATGTTTTTCTTGCTTTGATGGTTGTTGTACATAAATAAAATTAACGTCAATTTCAGTAAAGCACACATTGGTGAGGCTTCAAAACTTTAGTCTTAGCTCACTTCGTTGCATGACTATTTTGTTCTGCCACATTTTATGTAGTGTTGTCATTTTGTTCTTAATTTTTAGAAGTGTGAAATGCATGAATAGCAATAGTATGTCACCCCTTTACGTTTTTGGGAGAGAAAACTGGCAGCTATCTAATATAATATATTTTACATACATATTGTTAAATCTAAAGTTGGCCGAAAATTGTCCTGCGCAAAAGCACATAATTCATAATATTTGAGGTAACAGTATGTAATGCAGCATATTCAGACATTTTTTTCAAGTTAATTTAAATGTAAAGTTCGTAAATGTTTGTCTATAAGAAATATGCAAACATTTGAAAAGCTTACAGCAGTTTTAAACTTTGAGAGCTCATAACTCTATCACAGAATCCTTGAAATGAATTCATTTTGGGCTTAGCTGGCGTTTATTCACCAAAAAGCTTGTCAAAAGTATGTGGGTATAAAACATTTTTTTATATTTTTGTCAAGTTAACACGTTCATTATATTTGCATTTCTTAGAGCACAAAAAGAGTTATTGCCCAAAACCATGAATAATGAATCTAATAATGAATAGTGAATCTAATCTAATTGTATTGCAATTTTTGTTTTTTTTTTTGTATATAATTCGTGTTATAAATGTTTTGTATATCTAGCATTGCTAATAAATTCAACTTATTAATACTAGTATATCGAGGATGCTCTGATGCGGAAATCTTCAAATGTGAATTTACGTATTGTTGGAAAATTTAAAGGGGCTTTACGAAGATTCAACTGTCGCTCACGCACGTTAATCATCCCTGAGAACGAGGTGTTCATTTTTCAAAAGCTTCACAAACATTTTTCAGAGTTTCTAGCTGATATTTTGCACACTTAAACTTCTTGTTGTGCAGATATGTGCGCTCTATGATCTATTTCTTGTACTTTTACCTTACTTAAAAATTAACATTTTTTTCTAATTTTAATTTGAAAAATAAGCCATTTCTTTCTGAAATTACAAAAAAACTGAGATCATAAGGCATATTTACAAAATAAGATGTTTAAGTTAGTGTACAAAATTTCAGGTAGAAACTCCGGAAGATGTTTGTGTAATCTTTTGAAAAACGAACACTTAGTTCCCAGGGACAGTTACTGTGCGCGAACGAGACAGACGAGACTTCGAAAAAGCCCCTTAAGTGCAACTTTCTATGAGTATTCTTAGAAAAGTATAGAATGCAACTCGGAAGTTATGAACATTATTTATTAAAATAAATTAAAACTCTCCTACAGCTCGTACTTACCTCAAACTTTTCTTTCGCTTAATAATAACCATCATAACGTATATGTTCAAAACATGCAATATGTGAACAAAGACCTGCTTAAAAGTATGTACGTACATGGAGACGCATTAAGATTGCTTCAAAGCCACCTTAGGTGGGGTAGTTTTCTGTGACGTCTCGTAGTACAAAAAATCTGGATTTAGTTCTATAATTCAATGCCTGGCGAGGTATTTGCCCGAGGAGTAGTTGTTCGAACGGTCCAGTACCACTAATAACGTATATATCAAGAGTTTCGTTAGATATATTTGTAGGTACTATAACAAGTGCTATGATTATTATCAATAATATCTATGAGCTAAAACTGAACTGCAGGTTCAACGAATCCGAAGGACGAGTTGAATGTGCTGTTTCGGTTTCACAAGTGATGTCCTCGATTATTAATCATAGCACGAGTTAGATTTGACGAGAAAATATAATGACTAAGAAACATTTAAAGAATGAAACTTAATTTATATTTGAAATATGATGCAAATCAACTGTTATATTTGACAAATAAATACTTTCTGATGGTCTGAATAATATCCCATTCTTAACAACGGATGAGCACAATAAGGCGATAGATTTTTTGTTTCTTATTGCCGCTGTGATAGCCATGTAACCAAGTAAATTTTTAATTTCTATTGGTGCAAATCTTGTCAAATGACATGAATTATATTCTCATACGTAATTGGACCAGTACTTTTTGTTTTGCCGGAAAAATTTCTGTTTTGAACGAATTTGTGTTTGCAAAGCCGTATCTTCAACCTTCAACTAGATATCATGAAACTATTATCAATCAAATGTGGGAGGGAGCTTCTAATAATATAGATTCAAGCAGTGTTCAACGCAATATCACATAATAATAACTGTACCTTTAATTATAACAATCTGATCATTAATGAAATAAATCCAGTAGGAATTTATTTCATTTTGTATTCATGTAAAATAATCTGATTGAATACCACTCGATCTCTGAATTTTCTCTGGTCAATTTTCTCAAACTTCCTGCATAGCGATTCAAATCGTGTCCATTTGACAATGAAATCCCTCCAGCGCTTCGAGCTGACGAATGTGAGAATACACATAATTATGGGGGACTCGATTTTTAAACATTTTACACTCAAAAAAATAAATTTGCAACGTCGTCATGGTAATAAAAGGCAAATAACATAATAATTATTGGGGGTAATACCACATGAGCTTTAAAATTACCATTAATTTTTCAGGATTGCACGTTTTCTTATAATTTCACGAGTCCACAGGACAAGTGAAATTTATAAAGAAAACAAGCATTAGTGAAAAGTTCTCTGGTTAATTTCAAAGCACGAATGGTATTTAGGGAGGATATTTCTCGAATAAAAATACTGAAAACACAAAAAATGGTACCTAATATTGAACACAAACTATTTGTGTATTAAAACAGTTTATAACAAATTTAACAATAAATACAATAATCCTAATCAAAACCAAATTATTTATTTATTGAATAATAAAAATTGCAGTTTTGATAATAAGTTAAAAATTTATTGAGCAGAACGAGAGCAAAAGTTATTCAGAATACAACGAGGAATCCAAAAAATGAAAAATATTAACATAATATCACTTGGTTAATAGCCGGGCGATAGAACTGAAAGTGCTAGAAAGTTGAACGTATTTTTCTTGAGGAGATGAGGAGAAAGGAATTAACCTTTAAATTTTCATATTTCCATTATAACGGGAATCCTATCTAATGAACTATTCGCTTGGGGTGCCCTATATTCTGTTACTTTAGATAATTGCCAGTTTTTACTCTCAAACCCTCCACAAACTTGATTTGTCCATGATATTTTGGAATGTGCACGATGCTGTAACAAATTTTCATTTGTTTTATTGCATGTTTATAGGTCATGAGATTGGAATCATTTAAAAGAAGATGGATGGACAACGACAACTCTCGCTTAAGAAATGAATGTTCAGCTTCCTTTGATAGTACCGACGAAGATAGAATAAGGTTGGATGATCCCTCGTTACGACTTTGCATTACTGAATCCTCTAGTCCAATTTCTGATGACCTATATGAATAATAATTTTAAGTCATAATTTAAGACAAGGTATGAAATCTGATTTTGATTCTAACAGTGGCGGCTCGTGAGGCAGGGCTCAAGGGCACCGCTCTCCCTAGCATAATTTTTTAAATAAAGAAATACAGTAAATTCAGAAAATATTGCGTTTTAATTTATTTTATATGAACTAATTATAAGAGCATCTTAAATAATTGGCAACATGCGCCTAAATAATCAAGATTCCGATTGCCGCTCCGCGACAGAATCTACCGTAATGATGGAATACATTTTCTACCAATTCGGGTGGACTCTGAGACAAACGCACACAATCCAAAGTCACAGAATAACCAGAATAATATCATCCTGTTGACTCGCCTTCTATCTTGGTTGCACTAGAATTCGTGTTTTATTTGTATCACCCAAGATAAGGGTGGTTGTTCATTGAAATCGACTTTGAAAGATCAAAGCTGCTGACAAAGAGATAGTATCTGGTTATCTTTGTTCTGCGCCACAGTTGAAGTGGTATCGCAAAAACGCCTGCGTACTATCTTGCTATGCCAATGGTGATGCCCTCCAACGGAATAGCATAGATGTTAGACTCAGTGACTCCATGTACTGCAAATCAGTTTTACAAATTGTGGTAAGAAAGTTTTCGGTATTGTTTCCTCAGGGATTTTAAGGAAAAACAAATTCAATTAAAATGAATGTTTCTAAGTTAAAACCTTCCTCTAGTTCACAGAGTTTAGTGAAGAAAATTGACATTAAGATTAAGAACCGCGGGCGTCCTCTTTCGATCTTAAATATAATTCATATTCAAACCAAGTGCAAGACCAGGACTGGGTTTGCCCGATAATTTGATCAAACAGTCTTCGACGAAACTTACTGGTTGTGCGGATGTGAAGAGAAAAACGTGTTCTTTTGTTTTATTTGAATGCTTTCCGGGGGCGATTATAATAAATTGGACCAAGAATGAGGTGAATTAAAACATCTTCCTGAAAAGAAAACAGTATAAAAACTATTTTTCAAGCTGATGTCAATTGTTAAGCAAATCTAATGTAGCAGCTTGAATGAATAATGCTTACGCTGATCAAATTCATGATCACATCACATACAAAAAATCTTTGTGTGCTATCAAGAATTATTAATATTTTAACATGTTATCAGTGGAAAAAACTTTTGCATTTGAGATTAAAGATTCCGACAAAAAGCTGAATGGCTAAATTGTAAAACTTGAGTTCAGTTTCAAATAGGTAAGAAAATTAATGTTATTCTATTTAAAATAGGTTTTAGTTCATATACTTATAGCAGCTGAGTCCCTGCACAGGAAAAGCCACTGGTCGCCACTGGATTGTAATGTGACTATTCAAAACCATTAATACATTAATTTGACTTTTGTTGTATTATTTAATGTACCTATATGTGTTTTAACCTATACTGCAGATCAGTGTTTTTCAGTTTAGTGTGGGGAAATACAATAATTTTAAAACTTCTGGACTAAGAAAAATCATGTATAATAAAATGTGCTTCAAAATTATTGTAGTTTTATCTTATCATTATTGATAACCGTTTTAACAATAGATTCACGTAGGTCTGCAGGAGAGTCACGATGAACACTTACTGTCGAGATTTGTTTTTATAAGTATTTCGAAATTACTAATGAGTCTCCAACTCGATGCTGAGATGCAGATAATAAATATCCCAGTTTTTATTCCGTGGGTATTTTGTGCTAATTTGTGCCTTCGTTTAAAAATTTTGTGCTTGTCTTATTTTTGAGTTATTGCGATATTACTAAATTAAAGCTGAGACGCACATAATCAATATCACAGAATTTGTTACATGGGAATTTTGTGCTCATTTTGTGCCAATTTGTGCCGTTGTTTAAAAATTTCGTGCTTGTCTAATTTTTGATTTATTGCGATATTACCAATTTAAACCTGAGATGCAAACAATCAATATGTCAGAATTTGTTGCATGGGAATTTTGTGGCATCATTTCAAAAATTTGTGTCTGCCTAATTTTCGAGTTATTGCGAAATCTTTACAAAGAGCAAAAGGCAGTTATAAAATTTGAGCACCTTTGTTTAGTGATTTTTTATGTTGGGAGGTTAGAGTCAGGATGATGGTTGGGCATCCGTTTCCGGCCAAGTCGACGACGAGCCAAGATGGCTGATGTGTTGTAAGTTGTAGCCAAGCGCCTTATGTGGATGGTTGCATTTTGCTGAATGAGAATTCTGCGAGTTGAGAGAGAAGAAATAAAGTTGAAATAAAGATTGGAAGTGAACTTGAGAACGCAGTGGGTGGAAGTTTGTGTTTGAAGTGGCATGATTATAAATTAAACTTAAGAAATAGTGTTTCTAAAGAATACATTTAGGGGTTAGGTGCAAAACGATAAAGCCGATTTTTGAACAACACGCTTCCGAAAAGTTGATTTGGGCGAAAGTTGTTTGTCGCGTGAACGCCTGCGAGTTTGCAACCCAGCGTACACCGGTGCAGTAGAGACAGCAAATGAACAGAAATAAACAGAATAACACCCTTGGAGGATCCAATAGACAGAGAACGGGCAGTTTGGGTGACATAAGTGAACTGAAACGGAAAAGGATAGCGGAAAGCGAAACAGGAGAAAGTGATAGTGTAGGAGCTTTCCAGAGTAGTAAAAAGACAGTGAGATTACCAAAAAAAGCGGACGAAAAAGAGGAAAATACAGGCACAGAGATGGAAGAACTCCTTAAAGCCATCAGAGAGATGAGAACGGAAATGCAAAATGGCTTTGAAGATTGCAGGAAAGAAATTATTAAGGTACAGGAAGAAATGAGAATAAAGGAGGAAGAGTGGAACAGGGAAAAAAAGGAGTTATATGATAGAATTGAAGGGTTGGAAACTCGAATTGAGTTACAGGAAAGACAGAAGAGGAGAAACAATATTATAGTGGTGAAATTGCAAAACTGGGGACAAAAGATGGAGATTATGGCTGGTAAGAGAAAACTTGCGGGCACACAGGTAGGAATTGATGATGATCTCACAAAGAAGGAAAGACAGATTCAGAAGAAAATTAGAGATGTAGCCCAAGAAGAAAAAAGAACTGGCAACAAGGTACGGATTGGATATCAGAAATTATTCATAAATGGCAAAGTGTATAAATGGGATATAAAATACAATCGACTGTGCTACCAAGAAGAACCGCGAACACACTGTTCAAAAAACTAGTGTATGGTGAAATAAGGGACAGAATACCGATGACGACTGCAATGACTAGGAGCATGCGAGAGAAAACAATTATTCAGGAGCAAAAGTTCAAGGGAGGCGGAAACAGATATTTAGAGGGGGTGGGGGCGAGAGTAGGATTTTGGAATGTGGCTGGTATGAAAAATAAAGATCCTGATTTTTGGAGTGAAATAGAGGAATGGGATATTTTGGGACTGGTGGAAACTTGGATAGAAGAGAAGAACTGGGAATGGCTGAAAAACTGTTTACCAAAAGGATACAACTGGGAATTTCAATCAGCGAAAAGGAAGGCGAAGAAGGGAAGGCCTATGGGTGGAATACTGATGGGGGTTAGAAAAGAAATAGAAGAAGTAAGAAAGGAGGTGGTCGGACAGGACGGCATAATGGTAAAAGAACTGAAAATAGGAGGAGAGTTATGGAAAATTGTAACTGTCTATGTGAACAATGATATGCAGGAAAAGTTGAAAGCGATAAAAGAAGTTATGGAAGGCGGAGAAGCGGGTGGGAGTGTACTAATCGGGGGTGATTTCAATGCAAGAACAGGGGAAAGAGGAGGAATGATTGCAATAAATGACGAAGGAGAAGCAATAAGAAGATCCAAGGATAAGAACACAAACAAGGATGGAAAGTTATTATTGGAATTAATAGAAGAGGAGGAATGGGGAATCATGAATGGAATTAAAGAAGGGGATATAGAGGGAGAATATACATTTGTGGGGAGTAGAGGAAACTCGGTGATCATAGGGAATTCAGAAGCTTGGGAGAGAGTAGTAAGCCTGAGGGTGGGAGAGAGCGTGGCCTCAGACCACTGCCCGCTCATTGCAGAAATAAAGGGGGAAGACAGCAGGGAGGTGAAAGGAAGCAATGGTGCAGAATTAAGAAAAGTGATAGATTGGTCATTGAAAGGGATACTGGAATACCAGAGGAATATCAAGGGAAAGGAAATAAGAGTAAAGAATGTGGACGATATGGTAAAGGATATGGAGCTGTTGGTGGGGGGTGGGATCAGGTGGAAAAGAATCAAAACAGGAACAAGTTGGGGAGGATGGAGAAATAAATGGTGGGACAGAGAGTGCAGAGAAGTAAGAAGAGAGTAAGTAAGGAGAGCAATGAGAAGTTGGCGAAGTGGAAAGATGAGCACAAACGATTATAAGAGTAAGAGGACAACATACAAAAAATTGTGTGAAAAGAAAAAAGAAGAAATGAGGACCAGATTTTTGCAGGAGATAGAAAACATGAAGACGGAAAAAGAGATATGGGGTATAATAAATAGAGAACGAAAACAGAGAAAGGGCACGGATGAGAAAATAGAAATGGATGAATGGAAGAGATATTTCATGCAAATGCTGGGAGGGACGGAGGAAGAAAGGGGAGAAGGCAAGAGCAGACACAAAGAAACACAAGGAGAGGTACAGACGGATGAAATAAGACTAGACGAAATTAAAAGTACAATAGATAGCTTGAAAAAGGGAAAGGCAGCAGGGGTGGACGAGTTGCCGAATGAAGTTTGGATTCATGGAGGGGATGAAGCACTAAGAATGATAAAGGAAGTATGTAATAACATATGGAAAGGCAAAGGTTTCCCAAAAAGATGGAGAGAGGGATTAATTGTACCAATAAGAATGTCTTCGGCATATAAGATATACGCATCTGTCTTAGCAAGGAGACTGGAGGAAGAGATAGAGGAGGGACAATTATTCCTGAAGGACAAACAGGATTCAGAAAGGGACGAGGCACGATGGAGAACATATATACGCTGAATCATGTAATCGGAAGAGAGGTGAGAGAAAAGGGAGGAAAGATAATGGCATGTTTTGTGGACCTCAGGGCAGCGTTTGATACAGTGAACAGAGAAGGACTAATGAAAATGTTAGAAAAAAGTCAAATAAGTGAGAACCTGAGAAACAGAATACAAGAAATATACAGTACAACGAAAAATAGAGTTAAGGTGGGAGAAGGAACGAGTGAGGTATTCTGGACTGAAAGGGGAGTTAGACAGGGGTGTCCACTGAGCCCGTACCTTTTTAACATCTTTATATAAGATATGGAAGAGGTCATGAGAAAGGGGCAGACAGGAGGAGTGGTGATAGGAAGGAAGAAGTACTGGACAATGGCATATGCAGATGATGTGGTGCTACTGGCAAAGGAAGAAAAAGACCTAAAGGAGATGTTGAAAAGGTTAGAACGTTATTTAGACAGGAAAGAATTGATGCTGAACGTAGACAAAACAAAAATAATGAGATTTCGAAAAGGAGGTGGAAGAAAACGAGAAGAACGCTGGGAATGGAAAGGGGAGAGGATAGAAGAGGTAGAAGAGTTCAAGTACTTGGGTTTCACGCTACAGAAGAATGGGGGGCAGGAGAAACACATTAATGAGATAACGAAAAGGGCGACAATAGCCATGAAGCAAGTATGGGGAATAGGGAAGAGGAACTTTGGGGGGGAGTGGAAAAGGAGAATGAAATTGTTTGATGCATTGGTAAACAGCATAGCGATGTATGGAGCCGAGATCTGGGGGTGGGAAGAGAGAGCCAAGGTGGAGAGGCTACAGGAAAAATATATAAGGTGGACGCTAGGGCTGGACTGGACAACCTCGGGATATATGGTGCGGGAGGAAACAAAAAGATATAAATTGAGAACAGCAGCAGGAAAAAGAGCAATGAAATTTGAAGAAAAGCTGAGAGGCGGAGGCGGCAACGAGCTGGCAAGACAGTGTTGGGAAGAAATAAGGAAGGGAGGAACTAGGAAATCAAGGTGAGAAGAAAAGCGGGAAAAATTTTACCAGGAAAGAGGTTATGCGAATATGGAAGTGGAGAACAGAAGAATAATGGGGTGGAACATGAGGAGTGAAGTGGAGGAAAGAGACAAGCAGATACAGGAACAAGAAAAGGATGAGAAGATTAGAAACTCGAAATACAACAGCCAATACAGGGAGATAAGAGCAATAGGGTTGCCCAGATACTTACAGAGGAGAGGAAAGGAAGAGAATATGATAAGAGTGGCAAGGTTCAGATTGGGGAATGAAATGAGAGGAGGAAGATATTGGGAAAGTGAAGACAAAAGGAAGTGTAGGATATGCGAGGCGGAGGAAGAGACATGGGAACATGTGGTGGAAAGGTGCGGGTGGTGGGAGAACACCAAATGGAATAGAATGGAGAAGATCCTGGAGGAGAGCGGAGGAGGGTTGGAATGGATGAAGTATCAGCAGAGGAAGAGAAATGAAAAAAAAGAAAAAGAAGGATCGTAATTTTATTTTGTTGTTAATTTTGATTTGTTTTTTTTTTTGTACATATATATTGTATACAGGGTGAATCAGGAATCCTTCTATGGATTGGTATTTTTGTTATTTGAAGAGCTACAAAGTCGGTTAATGAGAGAAAAGTTGCACTATTTGGGGCCATCTTAAACCTACTTTCAAACTTTCAAAAATTTTCACAGCTTTCTAGATATAATTAAAAAATTAAAATTTCCGATTGTTTTCTTTTGTTGATAATTCGTCTGTGGTTTGTGCAAATGACTTGAAACTTGGAATGCTTGCATAAAAGAACGCTGTGCATCGTTTGGTGACATTCGCAGTGCAGTGCGATCTGTCATTTTTGCAGAGCGACAGTCAACTTTTTTTTTCTTTATGGCCGCCATATTCATTTCTGCCGCTGACATTAAGACAGCATTATTATGATTACAACGGTTTTTTAATTTTTTAAATCGAACGTCAAATAAAGAAGTTACAGAGAAAAACATGTTAGCCATGGAATCAAGGTAGCCATGCAACAAAACAGCTGCGGTAAGTAAAAATCTTTATCAATAAACAATTTACTTTTCATTGGAAGCCCACGTATTCCCACCTTTTCTATTTGAAGAGATAGAGATTCGGTTAAACCAGCGAATACTTGCGCAATTACTAGCAATAAACGGTGGTTCCAGAAGAGTTTAAGAAATCGGCTGTGGTCAAAATATTTATGGAAATTTTGAAAAGGGCCAATTAGTACTTGGATTAAAAAAAATCCTAAATTTTTATTTTTTTTATTAACTATGGAACTTTAAAGAACAATAAAATAAATTAACTAAAACGAATAAACAATTTAACAAAATGTCATGAAACAACAATGTAGAATTTTATTTTAATCCAAGTACTAATTGACCCGTTTCAAAATTTCCATAAATATTTTGACCACGGCCGATTTTTTAAACTCTTCGGGAACCACCGTTTATTGCTAGTAATTGCGCAAGTATTCCCTGATTTAACCGAATCTCCATCTCTTCAAATAGAAAAGGTGGGAATACGTGATCTTCCACTAAAAAGTAAATTGTTTATTGATACTTACCGCAGCTCTTATGTTGCATGGCTACCTTGATTACATGTGCTAACATGTTTCTCTCCGTAACTTCTTTATTTGAGATTCGATTTAAAAAATTAAAAAACCGTTGTAATCATAATAATGCTGTCTTAATCTCAGCGGCAGAAATGAATATGGCTGCCATAAAGAAAAAAAAAGTTGACTGTCGCTCTGCAAAAATGACAGGTCACACTGCACTGTCAATGTCACCAAACGATGCACAACGTTCTTTTATGTAAGCATTCCAAGTTTCAAGTCATTTGCACAAACCACAGTTGAGTTATCAACAAAAGAAAAGAATCGGAAATTTTAATTTTTTAATTATATCTAGAAAGCTGTGAAAATTTTTGCAAGTTTGAAAGTAGGTTTAAGATGGCCCCAAAATAGTGCAACTTTTCTCTCATTTAACCGACTTTATAGCTCTTCAAATAACAAAAATACCAATACATAGAAGGATTCCTGATTCACCCTGTATATTGCGGGATGTAATGGTGTGACATATTGAAGTCCCAGAAGGGAAACAATAAATCTATCTATCTATCTATCTATCTATCTATCTACAAGGTGTTTCTAAATTGAGTACCATAAATTTAGGAGTTTGTAGAGAAAGTTAAAATAACACTAAAACCTTTATATAGTTTTGTACAAAAACGCTTCCCTTCCAAAATACAGAGTGTTATAATGTCGACTGGCTTATCAGTTATTAATACAGCCCCGAATACAGCAAAACAAAGACAATATTTTAATAGCACTGCCACATAAAATCGTGCATATCTCGAAAACGAAAGACTAGAGATATTTAAAAAGAGTATCTTTTTTGCAGTATTTTGATTAGAGAATCTAAAAATAAAACGATATTTTCAAAAAACCTAACCTCAAACTTTTTATTAACAAAAAGGTATTACACGACCCCTTTTCCTACGCCCCTGAATTATCGTATTACACTTAAAATATTGCTGGATTATCTGTAGTTTTGAGTAGCACTTGCCCACAAAAATTTAGATTCCTCAGGCTGCTCTAGTTACATATATAACTAAATAACTGATACGCCAGTCGGCATTATAACACCCTGTATTTTGGAAGGGAAGCGTTTTTGTACAAAACTATATAAAGGTTTTAGTGTTATTTTAACTTTCTCTACAAACTCCTAAATTTATGGTACTCAATTTAGAAACACCTTGTATAGTCTTTAACCCCTTGTACCTTTCAGTGTCGGGGTATTGTCTTTTACACACTAGCACTATTTACAAATTTCTTCCACTGCTTTCTGTCTTGTGCTAAAAGCTTCGCTTCTTGTAGTGTTTTGTTTTTCTTCTTTATTGCTGCTATTGCTACATTATCCCATTTCTCTTGTGGTGTTCCTCTTCCTCTCCTTGTTCGCACCCTAGCTTCCCATATTCTCTTGACTATTCTCTCGCCCACCATTCTTTGCATATGCACCCACCACCCCAGTTGTTTCCTTTCTATGTATTCCAATATAGACTCTATTCCTAGTTCCGCTCTTACTTCATCATTCCTTATTCTATCAATTCTAGTTATTCCTTTCACTCCTCTCAAAAATTTCATTTCGGTCGCCTGTACTTTACTTTTCATTGTTCTGTCAATTACCCATGTCTCACACCCGAATGTTAATACTGGCCTGTAGATAATCTTAAAAATTGCCATTTTTGTCTCTTTGGATATCTCTTTCTTCCTTATAAAACTTTTATGCATTGCATGGTATACTTTAACTGTCTTTTCTACTCTTTCATTTATGTCACCATTCTGCTTTCCGTTGTTTTGAATTAGCACTCATCATCATAAGGTTCTCAGTCCGAAGACTGGTTGGACGCGTACCTCCATTCTTTTCTATCCTGAGCTAACCTACGCATTTCCCTAAAAGTAGAACATCCTACATCCCTAACTATTTGAGAGCAGTAGTCTAATCTAGGCCTACCCCTACCTCTTTTTATTCCTATCTCTGACTCTAGTATGTCACGAACTATTCCTTCGTGTCTTAGAAGGTGTCCTACCATCCTATCTCTCCTACTCTTTATTGTTTTCCATACCTTTCGCTTTTCCCCAACTCTTTCTAATACTTCCCTATTGCTAACCTTATCTATCCACGGTATCTTCATCATGCGTCTGTAGCACCACATTTCAAACGCTTCTACTCTTTTTCTATCCGCTTCTCCTATTGTCCAAGTTTCGCACCCGTATAATGCCGTACTCCATACATACGACGTTAAGAGTCTCTTCCTAGTCTCTATATTAACCGTTCTCGAGCATAACAGTTGTTTCTTTTTGTTAAACGCAACTCGGCCCTGCGCCATTCTTTGTTTTATATCTTTAGTGCTCCTACCGTCTTGAGTTATTTTACTTCCTAAGTAGCAGAAATCCGCGACCTCCTCTATCTTCTCATTTCCAATTTGTATTTCCATTTTAGTTCTATTTTCACATCCCCTACATACCAAAATTTTAGTTTTCTTTTTATTGATTTTCATGCCGAAGCCCTGTGTCAAAACTGCTTCCATTTCATTCAGAGCCGCTCCTAATTCTTCTTTGCTAGATGCTAACACTGCTATATCATCCGTAAATCTGAGCATGTTAATAGTTTGGCCCTGTACATTGATCCCTGAGGCTGTTCTTTCCTTAACAATATTAATCGCATCTTCGATATATAAGTTGAAAACTAGAGGTGACAATGCACATCCCTGTCTCACTCCCTTCCGGATATCTACTTCCCTTTGTTCCTGCTCACATTCTATAACTGCCTTTTGCTCTTTGTAGAGATTATGTATTATTCTTCTGTCCCTGTATTTCATCCCTACCTTTCTCAGCACTTCGAACATCTTTCCCCATTTTACGTTGTCGAAGGCTTTTTCTAAATCTACAAATCCTATATAGACGCTCTTTCTCTTTTCTATCGTTTTTTCTATAATTACTCGTAAAGCTAGAATGGCCTCGCGCGTTCCTCTATTTCGTCTAAATCCGAACTGATCTTCTCCTAATATTTCTTCCGCCTTTTTCTCCATCCTTCTTTGCACAATTCTAGTTAAAATTTTTGACGCATGGGAAGTTAAACTGATAGTTCTAAAATTTTCGCATCTATCCGCGCCTTTTCTTTTTGGCAAAACTACTATGATGTTCCGTTTGTAATCTTCTGGAATCTCGCCTGTCAGGTATATGCGACTAACTAGTTTAAATAAACGATCTATTACCTCTTGACCTGCGCACTTTAAGATTTCTGCCTGCAAGCCATCTATACCTGGTGCTTTATTATTCCTTAAACTTTTTAGTGCTATCTCAAACTCTTCTCTCATTATAGGACTCCCTAGGTTATCCCCCTCTACACTGCTTTCGCTTTCTAATATATCTTGCACTTCCTGTCCCGCATATAAGTTTCCTAAATATTCTTTCCACCTATCTGCCTTCTCCCCACTTCCGATTAGGATATCTCCTGCCTCATTTCTAATGTTTTTGGTACTAGATCCAATTTCTCTAAAATTTCTCCTAATTATTTTATATGCTTCATCAGTCTTTCCTACTTCGAATTTATCTTCCACTTCTTTGCATTTATTATCGATCCATTGCTCTTTCGCTTTCCTACATTCCCGAATAATTTCCCACTTGATCGCCTTATATCTTTGTTTCCCTGTTTCATCTAACCTATTTTTATATTTTCGCCTTTCCTCTATTAGACTCACAATATGTTTTGTTATCCAGGGTTTCCTACTTTCATTCTGTTTATGACCCAAAATATCCCTAGCTGAGGAAACTAAACTATTTTTAATGCAATTCCATTCTGCCTCTATGTCCCTAACAATATTTCCACCCGTGCCCTTTAGTGCTTCGTTTGTCTTTTTCTCGAACTTATTGCGCATATCATCATCTTTTAGTTTCTCTGGGTCAAGATACCTTCTTCCGCTTCTTTTTTTCAAAATCTTAAATTTAAGATTGGCTTTCATAACGACTATGTTGTGATCACTATCTATATCTGCTCCTGGATAACTTCTACAATCCCTAACTTGATTTCTAAATCTTTGCCTAATGAGAATGTAATCTATTTGATATCTCCCTAAGTCTCCTGGCATCTTCCACGTATAGCATCTCCTAACATGATGGTGAAATAGAGTGTTCGCGACCGTTAAGTTATGTTTATCGCAGAACTCTATCAGTCTAACTCCCCTATCGTTCCTATTGCCTAATCCAAAGGGGCCAACTATTCCGCCCTCTCGCCCTGTGCCTACGACTGCATTGAAATCTCCTGTAATTATTAAATTTTCGTGCCCTCTCACAAAATCTAGCACATATTCAATATCACTATAAACTGCCTCTACGGCCTCATCACTGTAGTTAGAAGTGGGCATATATACCTGTATTATTACTGTTTTTACAGGTTTCGAATCTAACCTAACCATAACTACCCTGTCACTTTGCTGTAAGAAATTTTCTACACTCTGTCCTACTTTTTTCCGCATAACAATTCCTACTCCCGAATTTCCTCCTACAGATCCTGTGTGTATTACTCTAAAATCTCCGCTCCAGAAGTCTCCAGCTTCTGGCCATCGCACTTCACTGATACCTACTACGTCTAATGCTAACCTATCCATCTCAATTTTCAAATTCTCTAACTTCCCTACTTGTTTCATGCTTCTAACATTCCACGCTCCGACTCGTGAGATGTTACACTTATCATTTCTGATGACTCCCCCCGAAGCAGTCCCCGCCCGGAGATCCGAATGTGGGACTATTTTACCTCCGGAATATTTTACTCCAGAAGGTGCCATCATCATAAATTAAAGTACGCTGTACTAGGGATAAAATAATGTGGTGGTTTCCCGTTGCCTTCCACATCGCAGTAGTGTGTATCACAGTGCCATACCAACCCTCACGATCTCTGCCACTATGATTACTGAAAGAGCTGCTGCCCCCTTCCAGGGACTTGATTTAGTCTGGCTTCTCAAATAAAAACCCCTCCAATATGGTTAAACCTATGGTTCGGCTCTTTATATCATTGAAGCGCGCAAGCCATCCCACCCGTCCCAGTATTACTAGAACTGCGTCAAGGTACAAGTCCTTTGGGATAGTTAAATATACTTACATTAAACTAAATAATCCGTTTATTTTACTATGAAACAATATCCTACAATATCGAAGATGCGATTAATATTGTTAAGTGCAAAACAGTCTCAGGGATTAATGTAAAGGGTCAAATTATTAACATGTCAGATTTGCGGATGATATAGCAGTGTTAGCATCTAGCAAAGAAGAATTATTAGGAGGAGCTTTGAATGAAATGGAGGCAGTTTTGACACGGGGCATGAAAATCAATAAAAAGAAAACTAAAATTTTGGTATGTAGAGGGAGTGAAAATAGAACTAAAATTGAAATACAAATAGGAAATGAGAAGATAGACCAGGTCGCGGATTTCTGCTATTTAGGAAATAAAATAACTCGAGATGGTAGGAGCACTAAAGATATAAAACAAAGAATAGCGCAGGGTCGAGTTGCGTTTAACAAAAAGAAACAGCTGTTATGTTCGGGAACGGTTAATGTAGAAACTCGGAAGAGACTCTTAAGTCGTATGTATGGAACACGGCATTATACGGGTGCGAAACTTAGAGAAGCGGATCGAAAAAGAGTAGAAGCGTTTGAAATGTGGTGCTACAACGCATGATGAAGATACCGTGGATAGATAAGGTTAGCAATAGGGGAGTATTAGAAAGAGTTGGGGAATAAAGAATAGGAGAGATAGGATAGTAGGACACCTTCTAAGACACGAAGGAACAGTTCGCGACATACTAGAGTCAGAGATAGGAATAAAAAGAGGTAGGGGTAGACCTAGATTAGACTACTGCTCTCAAATAGTTAGGGAAATGCGTAGGTTAGCTCAGAATAGAAAAGGATGGAGGTACCCGTCCAACCAGTCTTCGGACTGAGAACGTTATGATGATGCGAAATATTAATATTATTGCAAAATTGAAGAAATAAGTGACACTGGATAGTTTGAAGTACTTCTCAGTCAAGTACCACGCCAAACATCGAATTATAGAGCTAAATTTAGATGTCACAGAATACTACCTCAACTAACATTCAGAATACAGGGTGAGTCAATAGTGCGATATTCTCAAATAGCTCTTAAGCGATTGAAAATATAAGAAATTTGTATATACGAAAGTGTTATGAATGCAAAAATTAGGTAAAATTATTTTTGTTTATACAGGTTGTCCCAACTCTGCTGTAGGGCATTTAACTTTCTTATTTTAAATGGAACCCCCTATATATTTTTACATTTTCCAATTCAACGCTTAATTCTGATAATACTTTGTTCAAGACTGACTATGTGAAAAGTGTATAGTTTTTGAGTTACATTTTTTTTTTAAATCTTGACAGTTGCATGCTCTATAAAAAAAATGTGTTTTTTTATGTGTACCTACTATTTATTGAATTGAAATTTTGGGAACTCAAAGATCATACCTACCCTTTTGCGCTGACCGTTTCAAAAGAATCAACAAAATATTCTACAGGATGTTTAAAGGGGTAGTATACTTGAAAGCAAAAAGAAAATATACAAAAAACTAAGGCCAAATCTTCAAACCTCAGTTTCCTGCGATTAGTAGTTTTTGTGTACCTTGGTTCAAAACCGAACGTCATCGGGATTGAAAGATAACTTAAATCTGCAAAATTTAATGGAATCGGAACTCGCACGTCGTAAATCACGGAAATTAGCGCACTTCTCAGACTCTGCGAGTCGGTGGCATGTTGGTATGACGTCACGGTCAACAGCCTTCTCAATTCGATCAATAATATTTCAAAAACTACTAATCGCGATTAACGCGATCAACGTACGTATCCCTCTTAAGAAAAACAAAACTTTTGTTTGGTACTCGAGAGTATGAACACCTGTACTCGTATTTCGTATACACCAAAATAATTTTCTCAGGTGCTTCGAGGGGTTCTCCACATACATGTAAAATGTTCTTACAATGGAAATTTTGGATAATAAGTAAGTTTGTATAAATTGGTGTGGCGCCTTTCAGACGCCTTGGTTTTTAAGAACTTTCCGCCGACGGACTCCGTCGACACACTGTGCTGGAAAATGTATTTCGACCAATTTGTTTGTTGCCAAGTTACACCAAACAAAAAACTGAAAATTTTCTGCCGTTCGAACAGCGACAGACTTAAAAACCAAAGCTTTATAGAGTGACAGGTTGGAAATGACAGGTACTGGGTGAATGATAGAATTATGAAGCGATAAGACGAAGTACCTACCATATATTATTACAGGTTTGAAAGACTTCTCAATCAACGCTCAAACCCAGCCACCGAAAAGCAAATTTGCGAAGGGAACAAATTAGGTGCTCGATATTATAATCATACTGCAGAGCACACTTTCCCGTTAATTTATACAAATGCATGATTAAGAAATAGAAATTCGATGTAAATAACAGACACTCGATAATTATAATGAATACTCGGTATATAATTCACATGCTCGCTAATATAATAAATACTCGATAAATATGATAGACGCTCGATAAATGTAATGAAAGTTTGGTACAAAATTCAAATGCCTCCCATAATAATAAATATTCGATAAAAAATTATAAACTCTCAATTATTATAATGAATGTTCGGTATATAAAGGTATACAAAACGTACTGCTTTGTTTTATACTTGCCCGTCACTGAATACAGCTAAAAAAGTGGCTCCACGGCCCACTATTTCCGGTCTTTGGGCAAGCGGACCGAGCGAAGCGAGCGGAGCGTTTAAGTCTCCCCCCCGAGCGGATAATTCAATTATATCAAGCAAAATTTGATTTAATAGTGAACCCGACTTATCGAGCATTTACATTTTTTTAGAGCGCTTATTTGATTAAAGTAGCGACCAGAACTTATAGTGCAAATGAGATACTTTATCGGGTGGACTTCTTTAAAATACAAAGCATATTGTATTAGTTTCTTCAGCATTTTTATATTTTATCGAGCATTTATTATTTTATATCGATCATTTATATTTTTTAGTATGCAAAATGCATTAAATTATCGGGTGTAAATTACAACCCATTTACGAAACACGGTAGGTAGTTGGGTAAAAAACGTAACATGGAAATTCTCAGGCTAGGCGGCGCAGTCGTCCGTCGCCGAGTTAATACCAGGCGAGTATTAGGGAACATTTTGCTCCCAGTTTTATTTTTGTAATGTGCCTATGTCGCCTAACTATATTTATTATTTACTGGGTTATTGTTGTATTTACATCATAGGCATAGAAATAACTTCAAATGATGATATATGCGTGCATTTAATTGATTTCATTGAAATAGTTAATAAATTTCAAAGGGAATACAAATAATAAGAATGTTACTGGCAGTCAGTTGTTATTTTATCTTGATATAAGAGTAGTTTCTCATCACAAAATTTTTAGTCCGAAGATTGATTGGACGTATTTCCCCAAACGTAGAACATCCTATTTGCGAACAGTAGTCTAATTCTCTAATCTGGGCATACCTTTGCCTATTTTTATATTTTATCCCTGTCTCTGCCACTAGTAGGTTGCGAACTAACTAATTATCGTCTTCCACATATCTTTCTTTTTTCTAACTATTTTTACTTCCTCCCATTTGCTAACCTTGTCTATCAACGGTATCTTCATCATGCGTCGGATTGAGAAGGATATAACTAACACACTTTTTTAAACCAAAATTAAGTTAAAAACTCAAAATGTACAATTATTTCATAGATACCTATACAGCAAGCACAGAGAGTATAAAACATTAAGGCCTGGTTGTTCAAAAAAGTAACACAGACTTAAGTCTGACACCGGCTTCGTTGCTACGATAGAACCATTCTCAAAATTAATTTAAGTATTTTGCACAATCTTGTTAATGAAAGATTTAATTAAATTCAGAAATCCACCTATTTTTTACTGCAGTTAATCAAGAAACGGTAGTCATTTATACCATTATAGCAAAGGTACTAACTAAAACTAAAATATAAATTGGACGTGCCCAGTCTTTTTCTGCGGATTAATTTTGAATGGAATTTCTTCCTACTCGAAGCTTTTACTGTATTGTTGAGCCCCTTCAAATTTTATAATACTACCCTGATATGTGAAACCGATTGATAAATGCCGCGATCGTAAATCAGTTACGGTTGGAGTTCTCCAAAGGCATCTAAAATATATCAAAGACGCCGCACTGTATTATGCTCGGATATTGATTTATGTTTCACAAAGACAAATCTATCTTTGATCTTTGTTGGTAGGCCGCGACCGACTGTTGTGCCATCTACAATGAATAGAAACAACATTTTCAATTTGAAAACTGTAAAAGGTGCGTATCCGTACTACAATAACTTTTAAATAAATGGGAAATAGCGCGTCTGCTGCCATCTAGCGAGTCCGTTAAATCGGTTTCCCAATAAGAGCATATCACTGACTAACTATAACATCTTTAAACAATGATATAATTAAAAACCGAACGCAAACGAAAGCTAATAATGCAGCAGCACGCGTGTATTCTTATGGCAGCGCGGCAACTGCTGGTCGCGCGATGTCGGTATGACGTCACACGCCGTCGATGAGTAACTTTGTTGCCTCGCTGTTCAAAAACGAAACGTCGTACCGGTCTGCGGTTTTCATTTTTACTCTTAGATATTTTTGAAGTATTTTTATACGTTTTCATGAAAATTTGGTATACTGCCCCTTTAAAAAATGCCCTATGCTTAGAAAAATAAACTGGCATAACTTTCTTATTTCAAATGGAACGCTATAATTTTTGTAATGCCTTCGTATTCCCCACCAAATATGCTACCACTTTTGTATACACTTCCCATACCCAAAAATTGCTGTTTCGAGATATTTGCATTTATTCAAATAAATTTAATATTTTATAAGAATTTATGCAGATGGCTATGAAATTATTGCAATGAAAAACAAAATATTACCTACCTACATGTCAAGTTATTTGTGTACTTTAATTTTTTGAGTTGTATTTAGTATCACTTAAGATGAACTTCTCTCAAAGAGAATTGAAAGATATGCTATATGCACTCGGGGAAGGTGAACAAAACCATTTGATGGCTTCAAGACTGTATTCTTAAAAATTTCTCAAGAGAAGCCAACCGCCCATATATTTAGTTTTAGAAAACTTCACGAACGATTTGAAAGAAATGGATGTGTAAAGTACGAAACAAAGAAACGATGAAAAGCAGCTACACATGAAGAAAATGATTTTTTGACGATCGCAAATGTAATTGAAGATCTGCACTAGGGAAATAAGCCGTGAGTTGAACATAAGCCCATCTTCTGTATCTAGGATGCTAAGAAAACACTAATTCCATTCTTATCATGTTCAGTTGGTACAAGAACTTGACGAAAGAGATTTTCAGCGACGTTTAACTTTTTGTGAATAGAGTTTGACTAAATTACGTGAAAACCCAGAATTTTTCAACTACGTAATGTTCAGTGACGAGGCTACATTTCACAAGAATGGTTTCGTTAATACACATAATTTCCATTACTATGGTACAGAGAATCCGCATTTTATTATACTATGTATTAGACCACCAACACATATGGTCCTTACATGTGTGGGGTGCAATAGTGGGGAATACAGTAATTTATTGGTCCCTACTTTCTAGAAGATAACGTTACTGGCCAAATTTTATTTTTTTGCAAAATTAATTCCAAGATTTTATATATGAACTTCCACTTGATGTTTTGAGAAGATTATGGCTCCAACAAGATGGGGCTCCTACACACTATAGTCTAATTTATTACATTTTGCAACTGTAATATGACAGACCGACCAGAAAATAATATAGGGACAGAAACAATCCATTTCTCCATGTCAGCGTACAGTGCAAATGACAGCACAAAATGATCACTGAGTAAACACTGGGATATTTATCATCTGCGTCTCAGCGTCACGTTGGAGACTCATTAGTAATGTCGAAAAAACTTGAAAACTGACAAAATTGTAGGGTACTTATAAAAACAAATCTCGACATGTGAGTCTCGATTTTGACGCACCTTTGATAGACTCAGAAATGCAAAATTTAAGATGCATTTAGATAAATCAAAATTTTTAAAAACTGAAGTCGCATATTTAGGACATGTTGCAACATCACAGAAACCTAAGGTGGTTCTTCTCTTTAAAGCAACCAAATTTGAAATTCGTTCTCTGGCGTTTAAAATTAAAAGAATTTGATATGTAGTTTATATTTTCTTGAGTTACTTCTTGGTAGTAATTCATGTTGAATTAATAAAATACTTCGCGTACTACCAATAGATTTCGGTCGATGCTACCAGAACCAGATCTAGATCCTTACAGCCAACCTAAGACGAAGTGAGACAAATACTAAATTCGGAAAAGCAAAACAACATTCCTTCAATTGTCCATTCCATTGAAACCTATGAGCCTTTAGTAAGCATCTCTAAAAAGGACGAAGCTATTAACTGCTACCCAAATCAATTAATTAATTAATTAATTAATTAATCCAGAACCAGAACACACACATTCAAAATAAAAACAGAAATGTACAGACACCTTACATACACTCATACACACTTATAACTCAACTTTATAAATAATATCTTGTACCAAAAATTTCTTACGCATTTTACACTTCCAGTGATGATCTTGTGGCGTCCATATCGACGGCGTCACGACAAAAAGGCGTAAGCGGCTTTTGTCAAATTTTACAGGAGACCAAAAAATTGATTAAAACCTTAAAAAAGGTTGCCTAAGATGCAAATTTTAATTTATTAATTAGTTATAAAATTAGTAATAGTGTTTATAGTTAAAGAATGTGTATTTACCACTTGGTCTCATTTTTATTCGCATTTTTGTCACTTACGCCTTTTTCATTTTGCATTTGGTGATTACGCCTTCTTTTGTGGTGCATAAGCCTCTTGAAGCCATTTTTTTTTTGTTTTGAGGAGGCGTTTGAGTCTCGCATACGCCCTCACATTTCTCGTGAAATATTTTGATAATCGGTATATACGCCCTCTAATAAGTAATAGAAAATTCACAAAATCCAAAATATTTTAAGAAAAATGCTTTATTTAAAAATAATAAAAAACAAGAAACAAACTGAAAATTTTGAAATTTAACTCTCAAAATATTAACTATAAATTTGTATTATATAACATTTAAGGAAACCGACGGAAAATACTTTATTTAAAAATAAACGGAAAACAAAACGAAAATTTTAACCTAAGTAACATTTTTTGGCCACGAGACATCTAAGAAAAGGAAAAAAACAACAGGCGTAAGCGACGTATTGAAACGAAAATTCAAAGTCAAATTTGGGGAAACCTGTTGAATCTATAATTAATGTACACTGATATTTAAAAATTAAAGTAGCCTTCTAATCAATTTGTTCAAACATTTTAGCGATCTTGGCATAGGTAATTTTAAAAAACACACTCAAACATTGCATACGTTACGCATGGGGAAATGGCGTTTAAGCCCACCAAAAGTTACTGCATCTAGAAGGCGTAAACGACAAAATCTGTTTTCGAGGATTTTCCCCAATTATTATTAACTCTAAATGCCCAAAACTATGCAATCTAAGCCTTGCCACAATAGTTTTAAGATTAATAATAGTTCAAAACCACAGACTCATATAATATATCTAGACTGCTGATCGCATAGCCCCCCACCACTAGAAATCGCCCCAACAGGTAGACCGCCATGCTGTGTCAAAATCTAGTGATTTTTGCTATTTGGGGTTGTATAACCTGTCGCGTCTTCTTTAAATGTCAGTCCTCTGTCAATGTCAACTCTATTGTCATTTTTGTGATCTGGAGCGTGGTTTACTTGCGAGTTGTATTATCATATGTATTGTAATAATTGTATGATTTTGGACAGTTTTTAGTTATATATAGTTATTTACCTAGTTCAGTTATTTGTGTTCAGTGTGATTTATTAGTTGTTATTGTTTTATATACTCAAAAATGCCTTCGTGTTTTGTGGCAAGCTGCAAGAATCGTGGCAAGAGAAAGCCAAGATTGAGTTTTCATGCGTAAGTACCTGATACTTTTACTTTAAAATCGCTCAACTTATCGATATGGGACAATTTTTCGGAAACAAGCTGTGTAAATGACGCCCTCAACTTATAACGTGTTCAATGTACTTGTTTAAAATAAATGTTTGAATTTTTATGAAGACTTGTTATTTACTGCTGGATGCAGCTCTAAAATTAGCAATTTCGATTTTTCTTCTTTTCCAACCCTCATCACAGAACACGTTCTAATTCTAATCAGCACCTGCCTGTTGCAAAGTTTTCAAAACTGCCCAAAAAATGGCCAAGTTTTGTAGAATTTCCTTTTCAGTATGTAATTACAGGGAATCAGAACGAAATAATTAGTTCTCTGGCTGTCCCAGCCCGAATTTAAGAAATCCTTATGACATAATCGGGCCCAATAATTTTAAGTTTAATCCCACTACGAGTTTAATGGCCTGTTTGGCGCGTCAATCTTTTAAGTTTTCATTGGTTGATGTTGGCCAATCAGCATTTGACACAGTATGGCGGTCGGCACTGTTTGGTGATTTGCAATCTGTGTGACTAGAAGTCCATTTTAGGTGTAAGTGCGTGTTCAAAACCCATACCTGGTCAGGGCGTCTAATTAATGACGTTTGGCGTAACAGCACGTGCCACTGTGAGATCTTGGCGGTTACTACTTTTATAACCTCACTTTATTACAACTGAAATTGTCGCTTACACCACTTGAACTCAAATTTTCACGACTCTCGAATTTTTGGTGGATTCAACGGTAATATTAGCCGAAAGGCATGTCTCTTACGACTCGTTTGCTAAAATAATCTCATTTTCAGATTTTTGTCGCTTACGCCTTTTTGTCGTAACGCCGTCGATAGTCGATATACACTGTATATGGATGACCTACTTACGTATCTAACTGGGGCACCATAATAATTGCTGTGTAACTCATTTAGCAACTAAGCACATTCCACTGCATTGCAAATTTAACATTGACAGAGGTCAATTATGTAGCACAATACTACTACAGGGCCTGATATTCCCGACTACCAGAACGCGTCCGCTTCGCGCATGACATCACCCATTGAGTCAAATTGAAATCTTTCCATAGCTAGACTTATGAAATACAATTTAAATGCATTATAATTTTGATTGCAGCTTTAAATTGAGGATAGACTCTATGAACGTGACCAATAGACTACAAAAATGTATGAAACAGATTCGTACACAGTTTTATTTGAATTTCAGAGAAGTTATTGTACTATCAGCACCAAAATTCCTGTTCAATTCCGCTTAAAATGCCATAACCAATTTTTTTTTTTTTTTTTTTTTTCTTATTTGATGCTTTTATTATTATAAACTCTCAGAATACATGGATTCTACATGAGTTCCATAATTAACTTATACTAAATTCGACTTAGTCCTAACATTTTATTGTTACTATCTTATCTAGATTCTATCATTATTATTGTTACACTTATCTATTATCTGTAAACTACTACGCAAACTGAAACATAAAATAAAATAAAATAAAATAGAATACCAACATTTAACAATGTCTTTACTCAAGTGTTACATCCTTAAACAAATTGCACTTAACGTTTTCCTATCAGGTACTTGTACATTTCAGTCTTAAAATTCTGCAAGTTTTCTATTTGTTTTTTCCTGTCAGGTATTTTGTTATACAGTATGTCCCTAAAGTTTGGAATAAAATTCATCAAATTAAAATGAAAGCTTTTTGGAGAAACTCCTCGGACACGTCGATTTTTATTTTCAAAATAACGCCTGTAGGGATTGTTTTCAACTTTTTACCATCACCCCCCTAACCCCAACAACCCCAAATTTAAGATTTTAAATACGAAGATACCCCGTCATATACCTCATTTTAAAGCATTTCTTGTGCCGAAATCAACAAAAAAATTTTTTAGAAATTCGGTTAATAAATAACGGAGATATTCAACAAAATGGAGCTATATCCTTAATTTTACTATTACGAACAACGAAACTCGACAAAACAGAAAATTTTACAACAGTTGTTCAAAGTGACCACCATTCTGAACTTGGCAATAACCTATTCGATCCTGGACAGCATTTATAGAAGAAACAATTGTGTCAGGCGGAATTTCGCGAATAACTTCCCTTATTCTAATCTTCAGTTCTTCAATGCTTCCTGGGCGACTCTCGTAAACCTTGCTTTTCAGGTAACCCCATAAATAAAAATCTAAAGGGGTTAGATCTGGAGATCTTGGGGGCCATTCTACTGTTCCTCGCCTGCCTATCCATCTGTTTGGAAACGTTACGTTTAAAAATCTTCTAACATTTTCAGCATAATGTGCAGGAGCACCATCATGCTGGAACCAAATACGTTCATGAACCAAATCGGGTTCACCATCATGTGGGAACAAGACTATTAAAGCCGGCAATAATTCGAATTGTAAAAAATTCAAATACACATCTCCGTTCACATTTGCCTCGAAGAAATATGGTCCCAAAATTCTATTGCCAATTATTCCTGCCCAAACATTAACTTTTTGTGATCTTTGCGAATGGGTCTCTTGTATCCAATGAGGATTTATGTCATTCCAGTATCTTGTAGTTTGTTTGTTTACGTTGCCTTTAAGGTTAAATGTAGCTTCGTCTGAGAGTACATTATGCAAGAAGTATGGGTCATCATTTATTCTGATCGACACTGTTTCGCAAAATTCCAGTCTTCTGTCAGCATCATCAGGTAGGAGCTCCTGAACTTCATGTACTTTAAATGGAGACCATTTTTGTTTTTTTACATAACGATGAATTGTTGATTTCGAAACGTCATATTGCTGAGCTAATTTTCTCATCGAATTAATTGGTTTCTCCGTTAAATCGAGCATTACTTGAAGCCTCAAATCATCATTCAATTTTTTGGGTTGGCCTGATCTTTGCATATCTTTTACAGAGCCCGTTTGTTCAAATTTGTGGTAAATTTTACTCACGGTTGATTGTGAAATTTGTTGATCGGGATAAACATTGTTAAACATATCGCAAACTTCAAGCTGACTTCTCATTTTATCTCCACATCCAATCATAATTAGGATTTCAATTCGCTGCTTTTCTGATAAATTCGGCATATTGAAAATAGCTGCAATTTGACAAATTATCTTGTGTACAAATGCAAAACGAACCGCAGTGACTGATAAATGTGATTTTCAATGTACTTGTCAAACACAAACGACCAGCAATTGTTTTTAACTCCTTATTACTAGATCTGCATAGATACCCATTCGAAAAGATTTTTGTTGAATATCTCCGTTGTTTATTAACCAAATTTTGAAAAAAAATCTTTGTTAAATTCGGCACAAAAACTTCTTTAAAACGAGGTATCACACGGGGTATGTTCATGTTTGAAATTTTAAAGTTGGGGTTGTTAGGGCTTAGGGGGTTGGTGGTGAGAAGTTGAAAACAATCCCTGCAGGTGGCTGACGGAAACATAGTAACGTCCGGCATAAACGATTTGCATCGCAAACTGGAACACCACTTTTGGAATTTATAGTACATGAAATATTTCAAAAAATCTCGAAATAAATCATTGTGTTATTTTTTATTACAATTATAAAAAATTACAAAAAAAATAATAATGTAAAATGTAAATCATTATCATTTTTTATTCCTTCAGCCAAATACTTCCTTGCAAATGAGAATACTTACATATTGACTGACATTGGTTACTTAAAAACAAAATTCAAAATTTATGTTTGTAAAAATCAAAATTTAAAATTGTTGAATTAATAAAATACTTCGCGTACTAGCAATGGAATAATTTATTAAGAGTTCTGACCGGTTTCAAGATTAAAAAAATCTCATCATCAGAATATGTTTACATAAAGTAAAATTGTAAATAAACTAATATGACTCTAAGGTACACCTACCAAGAAAAAATGAAACATATTTGTTGCAATAATTAATTTATTATAGAGCGACACAAAATAAAATAAAATTAGTTAAAGATGTTTGAAAGAAATAAATCAAAACTAAATAAATGATGAATTTGGAAGACTTATGGTTCGTGCAATATTGTAACACGTGGTTAATTATTCAAATATGAAGCATAACTTTGATTTTCGAGTAAACTTAAACTTGTATTTATTAATTACAAAACAAATTCGGTAATAATATCAGAAGACTACCTTATTGTATTCGAGAAATATTTTTGAGAACAAAGTTAACGCGAGGGGCGTTTCCTAAAAGCAACACTAATTTTGTTAGAAAAGGAGAAAAAGTATTTGAATATACATACTAGGAAGGTTGAATAATATTGCAGTAGATTATATTTATAATTTCCCTCATCTAATAAGCAATAGAAATATGTATTATGCAAGAAAACTAGCCTCCTGATTGGTCGATATCGGTGCAAAGAAATTAATACGAAATGACTAATTAACTCACATACATTGTACAGGATGGTCCACTGAAAACAGTAAGTGGGATTTTATACCATTTGGCATATTTTTTACGCAAAAAGCTCAGACACGTCGATTTTGGTTGTAAAGGGGACATCTGAATTCGATGTTTTCATTCATGTAACTTCAACCCCAAAGCTGGAGGGGACAGCACCCTTAAATTGTTAAATGGAAGGTGGTATAAAGATACACACCGTTTGAAAGGCCTTTCAATTCTCTTTATAACAGTTTTTCATTTTTGTAAAACGGACCACTGACTTCTGAGAAAATGCAATTTAAATAGTATAAAATCGCACCTATTGGTGTTTAAAGGTGCCTTAATTAATATTATTTTTAAAGTGCATTTTCTTGGAGGTTAGTGGTCCAATTTTAAAAAATGAAACTGTTACTATGAAGAGAATTTAAAGGCCTTTCATACGGTGTGCGTCTTGACACTACCTCCTATTTAAAAATTTAAGGGTGCTTTCGCCTTCCGCTTTGGGGTTGAAGTTACATGAATGAAAACATCGAAGTCAGATGTCCCCCTTACAACCAAAATCGACGTGTCCCAGTTTTTTTCGTGAAAATGATGCTAAGCGGCATAAAATCGCACTTACTGTTTTCAGTGGGCTACCATGTACAATGATAATTCACATGACAACTGTGAATTTATCTATCCGCATAAATCACGCGGGAGCTGGGCTGAAGCTTACCTGAGGTAAATAGGTCCAGGAGAATGGAGAATTCTTCAGCTGGTGACCGTGATGGGCGGGTGATACCAATAATAAGCAACCATGAGGAAGTGCAGGTGCACGGAGTAACGACTTAAAGCCAGTTCACCGGTTTTTTATTTAACCACAAAACTTCGTTTCAACATTTCGCTACCAGCGCTGGAGACCAACTCCTCTTAGATTTTTTACGCGTGCCCAACCGTCTTTCTTCAAAGCGGGGAGGATAGAACTCCATGCCCAGATTAATGTGCACAAAATTTAAATCGGACAAAACACATTTAAATAAACTAAACTTTGTTGCAATGCCCACATTCAATTTTAATATTATTAAAGCAAGAAATTTAAGCAATTAAACATGCCGCCCGCCAAAATGCGCGAAAGAGCATTTTTAACACATTTTAGCAATAACAAAACAAAAAACTATGCAAAGAAAACATTATTGGTTAACAAATAGTATAAATCAAACAACTACACCAGTCCTCATCCTCAATCGGCAGAGGACATAATTTTACAAGTGGACGTTTGAAGGTACCTGTAGAGGTTATAACCAAAGACTTCTAGAATGGACCTGGCGTCCTTTATGCAACAGCTGATTTTGTTTTGAAGTCTACACGTTCGTAGGCCAGCGGGTCGCGGGTAGCGTTGTTATCAAATTCAAGCAACGGGCCAGGCGAGTGTTCCGCGATACTCTGTTTCCGCGGCGGCACCTGTTTACTACACAACTGGTCGGCTGCTTTGTTTTGCCTTTTCCACACACAAACGCTTAAAGTACATTTTCCAAGGCGCGTCTATCGCACAGCGATAATCGTGAAGCGATGATCTCTAAGTGATCATCGCTGACATTGATCGAATGGGTATTTTCCCACAAGCGATTTTGACAATTGTTTAACTGTCAGTTTACTCTTGGTTAGTACCCAGTCATGAGCTTAAGAGCCAAGTCTCCCTGCTGCATTTTCGAGCGATTCAGACGTTCGCGCCTTTACAAACTGTACTGGTATTTATTGATATTTTGCTTTCTAATTTTGCAAGTATATACAGAAATCATAAGAGCCAAGTAACCGATCGCGAACATCAAGAATTTTTTGCTCCGAAGCAGAGGTCGCCACAGTGCAGGGCATTAAATTGTGTTTGCAAGGGCCAGCTCTCTTTACAAATTACTTCCTTATTTATGAACCGATTTTGAAATTCTTTGTTTTGTTTGAAAGAAGAAACTGGTGGAAATAGGCCTCTCGTCTCGGATTTTTAAAAGAGTGATTTTTTAGTAAGTTATAAGTACGCAAAATATGGGTATATTTGAAGCCGAAAAAGACAAACTTCTATTCGTTTTTTTTTTAAATCGCCGACGAGACGACTTAGGGAATGCTTTCTGTATATGCTTGCAAAATTAGAAAGCAAAATATAAATAAATAGCAGTACAGTTTGTAAAGGCGCGAACGTCTGAATCGCTCGAAAATGCAGCAGGGAGACTTGGCTCTTAAGTAAAAGAAGAAGATGATGATTACATTATGATGAAAACATTTCCTCCGAGAAAAGACATGCACCAGATATATAGAACTAGGAATGAGGAAGGTTGTTTCCAATAATTAATTCAAAATCATTTAAATCAAGATGTTTTCTCACTTGCTCAGTCAACTTTTCATCTTCTTCAGTCGAGAAATGTAATTTTGAAGTTTGCGAAGACATTATGGAAACAAACACGTCCCGTCCAGAATTGCGATATATGTGGCGACTGCGATTTTTACTGCTCTGAGACCAGGCGACTATAGCAGCTCGGCGATAATCGCTAGCGACTGTGGCGATCATAGCGTGTTGGAAAACGGATACAGACAAATTACCTTCAAGTAGTGTATCGCAATAATCGCTAAACGATGATCGATGAGCGATTATCGCTGCAGTCGTGCCTTGGAAAACGTACCTTTTTAGACTGAGTATTCACCCTGCTTCAGTCGAAAATGTAAATAGCAAAGTCCCCTCTACAAGTCTTTGGTTATAGCGTAGCCGACCGATAGATCTAGCCGTGACACTCATCCCCACTACGTCGATGACGTCAGCAATGCCGATGCCGCGGTTCGCCGTACGCTACCGAGGGTAGGCACGTCTTTTATCTAAGCAGCCCTGCAGATTTATTATCAAATGTAAATTCATTGTCACCTAATTATGAATTGCTTATTAAGATACATACTTTAGTTTCCCCTGTTACCGGGCTGCAAAAGCAATTACAATGCGGCGGACAAAATAATCGTTTTTCGTTGTAACATCTGTGGATTTCATCGACATAACTTAATTGAAAATTGTATTGCACATTTTTCGAATGTATATTGCTAAATAATTATAGTAAAAATAAAAATTCCGTGCAGTCAAGTATTCTAAGAAAGAAAGAGTTGTGAAAAAACTTAGCAGTAAATAAGGAGATTATTGATTAACATTTTTATAATTTAAGTTTTAGTCGAACACACAATAATTTAATTTTCTTTTTTAAGTTCAAATTTCGTTCCTTTTACACCTAAGTATTTATTTTCCTATGAAATTACATATATTATTTTTTTTACATTTATTTTTGTTGAAAATAATTTTAATTTTATTGCCTTGCGCACGCGATTGGGTTATATTTTGTTGGAATTTTGTAATAATTTTATTTTGTGTTACTATATTAATATGTATACTTACATACAGGGTGTCCAAACGTTCTGCCTTTATTCAATAGGTCCTCTGTTTGCAGAGTTATGAAAATATGTTTCATACAAAAGTTCCTTGGATTTAACTTCTCTATTTCCCAAAATTATTTAAAAGTATACAGGCAGTTCCATTTCTTCTGCAAGGCACCCAACTTTGCATTTTAAATGGAACCCCCTGCATCTGATTACATTTTTGAATTCCTTGTTGAATTTAAGGGACACCTTGTTAACCATACATTGGGTTTAACTCCCATAATTTTGGCGTTATTTGACGTTAAATATCGCCATTTTTCAAATTTTATCAATTATAACTTGGAAACTGAACGAGATATTAAAAAATGGCTTGCATGTCCCTATCCTAGTTTTTAATTCTCTGTCAAACGGGGGTGGAAAATACTGGTCATTTTTTGATCATTTTTGACCCATTCCAAAGCAGCATTTTCTGCCCTCTTTAGATACAAGATTAAAAACTAGGGTAGGGACATGTAGGCCATTTTTTAATATCTCGTATAATTGATCGTTATAATTGATAAAATTTGAAAAATGACGATATATAACGTCAAATAACGCCGAAATTATGGGAGTTAAACCCAATGTTTGGTTAACAAGGTGTCCCTTAAATTCAACAAGGAATTCAAAAATGTAATCAGATGCAGGGTGTTCCATTTAAAAATGCAAAGTTGGGTGCCTTGCAGAAGAAATGGAACGGCCTGTATACTTTAAAATAATTTTGGAAAATAGAGAAGTTAAATCCGAGCAACTTTTGTATGAAACATATTTTCGTAACTCCGCAAACAGAGGCCCTATTGAATAAGGGCAGAACGTGTGGACACCCTGTATATCTGCAATAAACTGTTTATGTATCCGACTACCCAATTTCTTAAAACAATCAAAACTTTACCTACCGATATAAACAAGGCCACGAAGAATCAATAGCAGTATAATAGTATTGCTATATTCATGCATTTTTGATTATTTCCTTCGGGCTAAATAAACGAAAAGTGGATCAGTAATGTTTGAAATATACATATATTTAATTGCTGCGTGGAGAAAAAGTCACAAGTGCACCAAATTATAATAATAAGTTAGAAAATGTAATCACCGCGCTCGTATTTCCATATAAATATGTAGCCGAGCGCTCCATCGCCAATTGTGACGTCACTCAACCAGTGTCACGGCTAGAACTATCGGTCGGCTACGATATGATACATCTCTAATTAGCATCTAATATCTAAAAATTCTAACGGAAGAGAATATTAAAATAGTCTTAAAAAACGTCAAAAGTAGTTCATCATTCTTCAGTAATTTAAAAGATAAAACGTCTCTTGTTTTATATTTGTTCTTTATTAATATTTATACATTCATACCAACTTTCATCTGCACCTTTAAAAATTTTGTTTTCATATGCGTATAGTTCTTCGTCATTATCCATATCCTTTTTTAATACTTCTACAGATTTCTCTTGTCTTTCTTCCGTTTCTTTATATCTTGAGTGTCTCCTTTCTTCTGTATCTTGTGGTTTATCTTAATTCTCTTCTTTGTTCTCTACCTTGGAACTTATATCTTGATCCTCTTCCGTCTTCTGTATCTTGTGATTTATATTCTCTTCTTTCTTCTCTATTTTGTGATTTATATGTCACTGCTCCTTCGATATCTTGTAATATATGCTTTAAATCTCTTACTTCTTTATCTTGGGATTTGTCTCTTCTTCCTTCTGAGTCTGTAACCATATTTTCAGATCTATTTCTGCACATATTTGCAAAATGGTTTTTCATATTGCAGTTTTTACAAATTTTTCCAAACGCTGGACAGTTTCCAAATTTATGCACATAACCACATTTCTTGCATGAAGATTTACAAAGTTGCATTACTTCTACTGGCTTATTTAATAATTGTGAATGTTGTTTGCCCAACTCTACGGCTTTGCAGTAATCAATAATCTTATTTAACGATACGTTTGTTTCACTTAAAATTCTCTGTTGAATTTCTTTACTTATCTGTAATGCTTGTAATTAACTTATCTCGAATCATTCTTTCCTCGTAACTTGTAGAACAGTGTTGACATAAAAACACTGGCATTTTGTTGACTGCTCCTTCAATTCTGTTAAATAAGAGTCTATCGACTGATCATCCTGCTGTTCTGATTTATTGAATTTAAATGATTCCATAGCATGATTTATTTTTGGAATGATGTATTCATCGAAAGCTTTAATTACATCATCCATTGTGTGGTCTTGCGGCAGGTTAAATGTGTTATACCTATATATCTATACCTTCGTCACCTATTAGGTTTAAAAATATAGCTACTTTTACTTTATTTTCTTGATTGTTTTTTTCTGTGGCTATCATAAAAATTTGGAATTTTTGTTTCCATTTTTCCCATGTGCTTCCAACGTTCTCTTGAAAGTTCATCTGCTGTGGTGGCTTAAATTGTTTAAAGTCCATTTTAGGTACCTATATGACCTTCTTTCACTTTAATTTTTTTCAAAGACAACACCTGACACCATGTTTTATATTTGTTCTTTATTAATAAACGTTTTGTACGTTTTATACTTTTTATTACTGAACAAGTACACTTAACTAAACATTAACAAGATGGTTTCATGCCGCTTGTTACCATCATTCTGGCGGGAACGTCTGTATGTCGGCGCTACTAACTAACCTTAAAAACTACTGAACATAATAAAGGTTGGTTCACATTAGAACTAAAATAAAGGTGTTCACACTTGAACTCATATATTACACCTCTCCCTATTCAATCTAATGTTGTGTATAAATTGACATGTTCAGATTGTCATGCTAATTACGTGGGTTAGACGTCTACGTGGCTCAAACAAAGAATAGCCCTACATAAAAGTGATAAGCAAAGTACCCTGAACGATGTGCACTTGCTATGCATGCTAATACCTTCAATCACAATATTAATTACACTGACGTCCAAGTATTGAAGAAGGAAAGTAACTACCAAAAAAGGCTAATGTTAGAGATGTATCATATCAAACAACAGAGCAATGCAATTAATAAAAAGACTGATGTTAGCCAACTTAGCAATATCTACACCTATTTATTAACCTTGGGCACTTAGGAATGTAGCCTACAGGACTTTCTCAAGCCAAAATACATATTTCCAAGGGCGCCCATAGAGAATTTTCTAGGGGGGGCAAAGCAAAAATATGTGACATGTATGCAAAAATGGTCAATGCGCCGCAGGCGAAAATGTTGAATTTTCAAGGTCGAGATGTGATTTGCAAGTTACAAAATAAAGTATCAGGCACGTAGGTTAAGAAATCCAGCAATCCAGGGGGGGGGCAAGTGCACCCCCTTGCCCATGCCTATGGGCGCCCTAGCATATTTCCTTTCGCTTTGATCTCCTTTCTTCCTTAAAATTCACTTCCAATTCTCATAGTTTCTTTTTACGATGAGTTAACGACGAAATCAAGCACTCCGTAAGTTTCAAAATATAGATATATAAAAAATCCATCAACTGGTACCCCTACCTACTGTCATTTGCATCAATGTAAATTTTGAAAATATTCTTTAGCTATTTGAGTGCTTCGTATTTGCAATTAAGAAGCAAATCTACTTTTACATTCCTCTGAAATGCCTGATGTTTCGTTGTGTCGTTAAAATTTAATCTCGCTTTCTGTAAGTGATACATGTATTTATTCATGCTAATTTAATGAAATTATTATTTGCTCATTACATTGTAGACGCCCTGACGAAGAAATAAAATATTTCGAAAGCTTGGCAAGAGAATAAGGAGTGTTCTTTAATAACTCCCAGTCGAATACCCCTAATCCATTTGATTTAAATATTAACAAATACCTACGACTGTTACTTCTAAGTGTATATTTATATTATATTATATATTATTACTAGCGGCCCGCTCCGGCTTCGCACGGGTATAAAATATATAGCCTATGTCACTTACTGAAAAAATGATTAAAATCGATCCAGTAGTTTTGATTTGGATAAGGATTAATGCTGTATTGGTTAAAATCGCTTCGAAAATTAGCCATTATTTGTCGTAAAAAGTAAATGACAAAAAAATGTTATTGTGGGATATCCATAAGAGATAGACATATACCATCGCGGAGTTTTCTGTAGACCTTTTCAATGTGTACAATACTTAGTACATTATTTTGATAAATCTCGTAGGGTTCAGCCTGCGTTTGCAATGTAAGCGGAAAAAATGTAATTATTTACGACATCACATTAGAAACCTCAAAAATAAAAGTATTTCTCCACTATTTAATGGATGTTATTATACATATAAACCTTCCTCTTCAATCACTCTATCTATTAAAAAAAACCGCATCAAAATCCGTTGCGTAGTTTTAAAGATTTAAGCATACATAGGGATATAGGGACAGAGAAAGCGACTTTGTTTTATACGATGTAGTGATATTGCAACACAGCCTGTCCGTCTAGGTAGTTTAGTTTGGTTAAGTTAGTGTAAGGTGTGTCAATAGTACGCCGGATAGTGACATCAATTTTAAAATTATTTTTCCGTCGACAGTGTATTTATGAATATGATTAACAAACGCAAAACAGATCGTTAATGACCCCTATTAATGAACAATTTCTATTAATAAACGATTTTAGTACCCTAGGCAACCAAACATAGGTTCACAAAATTAAATATCCAAATCAAGTTCTCGCGCCATCAATATCTGTCACTGTCAAGTTTATAGTTTCTGAAATCGTAATTCGTCCAAATTTAATAAATGGATGTTGACGAAGATTTTACGTTAAAAGTCGACGGAAAAATTTTATAACTAACTCGTATATTAAAAAGCGATTAATAATCTCGACAATTAACTCACTCGCTGTGCTCGTGAGTGAAAATGTCTCGATTATTAATCGCCTTTATTAATACGCTTGTTCGTTAAATAACTATTGTCCACGACTATCTTATAATATACTCTTTATACTTGTGTTTCTTCAATCATAATTAGATACATTAATCACTGCAGTGATTAATGAATATTATTCACTACGCCAATAGGAACATCGCTTTGACCCTTTTTTACATTTATTTAGTAGGCCGCGATCGCGATGTGTCAGTTCAAATTGAAACGTCAAATCAGCATGGTTTGCTTTTAATTTGAAATGCATATTCTAAAAAAGAAGATATAATGAGTAGTGAGAGTGAAAACGAGGTTTCTTTAACAGCACCAGCAATACAAGAAGCTGCAGAACTTGCCTCATTAGATTCATTGCCCAAAAAAACAAGAAAATTATACCTGAGAGCGTATGTATGAATCTTTCTTACACTGGAGAAGGGAAATGAAGGTAAATTCTTTCTGGGAATCTGTTTTGATAGTCGTGGACAAAGTATAGTATACAACTCGTTATAATGATGCTATTATTATCTCGGATGATTACAAAACTCGCTCGTTTCCCTCGCTCGTGTTGTAAACTTCATCCTCGCTAATAATAGCATTCATTATAAACTCGTGTATAATATACTATTAGCGTGTGACAGAGGTTGTAAATTCGGTAGTTTGTGTGATGGCAAACAGGAACATTGACATCTGCCCACCCCGCGTCGGATATTTTACAATTGACACGTCTTCAAAAATTTAAAAGGAGGAATAAGTTAACCTAAATCCGGGCCTAAATCTTTTCAGCGCCTCTACCTCATGATTCAACTTATTAATTGAATCATAAAAAACGAGAAAATACCCCAGGTAGACGTTCTGAGCAGTCCCTGAGCAGAGGAAGAGGTTCTGAAAGTGTTTGGAAAGTAGGCCTACTTAGATTCAAACGAGCTGAAATGACTAAGTAGAGCTACGTACTTTTCTAAACATATTTAAAACGTTTGCCTCTGATCTGAGGCTGTTCAGGATCTCTGCCTAGGGTATTTACTTGTTCTTTATGATTTAATTAATGAATTTAACCACAAACAGGGGTACTGAAAAGATTTAGGTTAACTTTTATGTTTCGCGTTTTTGCAGACCTGCCAATTGTAAAATGTCCTACGCTGGGGTCTCGCACATGGATATTCCTGATTTCCAACAGACAATTTACAATTTTATATGAATACGAAGGGCGCTGAAATGAGTTATAAAAATTGTCGCTATCCGGCGTACTACAAGCTGTCAATAACAAAATGGAGAATTAGTTACGTTTACGTTTTGTTAAGAACATTGTTTTTTCTTGTACTGTTAATAAATGTTTAAATTGAAACAGTAAAATATATCAATAATGAATGATCAAAAAAACTAAATTGGCCGGTAAATTACGAATCAACTATCGAAATGTAGAACAGATATGCTCTGTATTGCAAGCAGTTCTCGAGTGCGTCCTGGCTCCCGAATGTTCTGTACTCCGGAGTCCAGACTCCGCCTTATGAGCCATGTGACTCATTTGATCCGGTTCACTTCTGCGGTTCGCCATCTGTGAGCTGAACTGAAGAGTCAGATCGCGAGAGCTTAACGAGTTACCCATGACTAGCTGCCTCATTTTGTTTATCTGTAACAACTCTTTTACCATATGTATTTTTATGTAAAATATACAAATTTTCGTTGTTCACCAAAAATTTTTTCCTAACATTTTAGTTTGTGTATGTTTTTCTCTTGGGGCATAAACAAGGCAGTACAGGATTTTCAGGAAAAAAAACGGAGAAGATAAGCTAACTTTTTTAAAATTATTTTCACTTTTTCCTGCACTTTTTTACTAAACATTGTAGGAAATTTTGCATTAATTATATTTGCAATTAAATAGACTCTCTTTGATTTTTCTTAGACGCTGTTTGATTCTTTGCTGCCTCTCCTAACCGTTTAACTGCCATGTTTTGTTTATCTGTAACAACTATTTTACCGTATGTTTTTTATTCACTTGTAAAATATAGAAATTTGTTCATTCAAAATATTTTTCTTAAAATTTTAATTTTTGTATATTTTTTCTCTAGGGCGTAAACAAGACAGTACAGGATTTTCAGAAAGAAAAACTGAATCGATAAGCTAACTGGTTTAAAATTATTTTGAAGGAAAAGTTGAACTGTGACCATCTTAAACTTAAGTACTTTGAAATTTTCAAAAAAAATCATGGCTTTCTAGATATCACGAAAAACGAAAAATTCTCATTTTTCCCTTTTCCAATATAATAATTCGGTTGTGGTTTGTTCAAATCATTTGAAAATTAGAAAACTTACGTCAAAGGACGTTGTGCATCACATTGTGGCATTGGCGATGCAATGTGACTTTTCTTTCTTGCATGGAGACAACTTTTTTATCTTTAAGGCAACCATCAACCATGTTCATTTCTGTCCCTGTCAGCTGTGCAACATTATTGTGATTACAACTGTTTTTTAATTTTTGAAATTGCAATACAAATAAAGAAAACATATTTAGCACATTTAATCAAGGTAGCAATGAAATAAAAGAGCTTCAAAGAGAAAAAGTTGGCTATAAACAGACGATCTACTTTAAATGAAAGTTATGTATTGGCACAGACGAATTTATATTCGTCTGTGGTATTGGCAACTTTCATATTTGAAGAGATAGGGTCGTTTGAATTAGAGGACTGACAGTGGGAAGTTTATGAGGTTGCTGTTTAATTTCAAAATCCTCCACAACATTCGTAATAAATGTTAGTTGGTAGTGGTATTTTGTATCTGTTTGACGTATTGTATTATTTCTTTTGTTTGTTTTACCATTGGGGCCACATAGTGCTTATGAACATTATGATATAATTCTGTGTTTACATTGACTGTGGATGAAAAGCAGAAAGAAGATAGAAGGGACCCTCACATCTCGCAATTTGGAAAAGCTGAACGGCAAGTTCACGAATATGTACATTTTTACTTTCCGAATGCCAAAAAAGATGCCTTCTCAATGAGATTACTGAGAGCAATGTGTTGGCACCTTCCGGAATCACCATTTAGTGCTAATAATTGTGCAACTGTTCTTTAATTTAACAGACTCTGTATCTCTTCAAATAAAAAAGTTGCCAATACATCGCTTCCATTTAAAGTAAATTGTATATTTTTTATAGCATTCCTTTCATCTCTTCGCAGCTCGTTCATAGCTACCTTGATTAAATGTGCTAAATATGTTTTCTCTGTAACTTCTCTAGTTGTGCTACAAATGTATTAATGTCAGCGACGAAAAGAATATAGTAGTTAGAATCTGATAGTTCAAGGACACTTCCAAGATGGCCGCTACTTCTCATAAGAAATGTACGTAATGAGAGTTCTGGGTCACTACGTAATTCCATGACTTTGGAAAAAGTCAATTAACAATTTAATCCTACAGCACTATGAGGCTTTGCGCAGCTGAGTGCGCATGCGTGGCGACGTCGCGCAGCCAATGGGAGTCGAGAGGCGTGGTAAATGCCCAATCAGATCCAAGGGGCGTGTCCGACAAGATTGCCGACGCGTCAGACTTGCAGCAGGACGTCAGCGTCCACCCCTGGCGCCAACATCCACACCAGCTTCTTAAATATATAAATGCATTATTGCAATAAGGTACTTTATTCCAACACCAATACACGAGTAAAACTTAACATTCGAAAAATGACAAAAATTAACATCTGATTTCTCAAAGGTCAAAAGAATACTGACTTCGCTCAGGCGCAATGCTCCTTGTATATTTTAAAACTAAAATTACATTTGGTGGCAACATCCTCCCCGCGTTGAAAGGCTTTAGGTCTTTAAATAATGTTTAAGAGCAGGTGCACTCTAAATGCACGTGAATATTACAAGTTGACATTTTATACGTAGGAACGATACAATACGTAGTAAAAGCACAAAATCTTGCGGCAGATTCAAATTTTACTTTCACTTGCACTTATTGTTTCGTCTTCCACTGAAAGAGCACACAAGTATTCTTAGAAGTGCGTATGGTGGCTACTCTCGGTACACCGTCCTTCCCTGGATGAAAATCGATTATTCGGCCAAGAAGCCAATTTAGCGGAGCCAAACAGCAATTTGGCACTCGTTCTTGCGCCATTTTCTCCTGGTTTGTAGTTCGGAAATATATTTCTGTAACCAAAGCCGCCTTATTCGTCGAATAGACAACTGAATTTTTTGGTAAGCAGCTAAACGATTTTCCTTGATATGATCTAGATCAGGAATTGCAGTTAGCGGTCGTCCTTTTAAGAAGTGAGCTGGACTCAAAGGATTGAGGTCATTATTTGAGCCCAATGATAAGTAAAAGAGTGGCCGAGAATTTCCTATTTCTTCAACTTGTACAAGTACTGTGTACAAGTCTTCAAATGTGAGTAGTGAATTAAAGAGAACACGTTTAAGGTGGCTCTATTGATTTTACTCCGGCCTCCAAAATGCCACCAAAATGAGGCGAGAAAGCTGGTATAAGTAAAGGAAAAATTTATATTGTGCGTTATACACAAATTTATTATTGCGTCTACATTGGTGGCAGGAAATTCGCCAAGGCGATTTAACTTGTTTTTTGCACCAACAAATGTGGTGCCATTATCAGAATATATTCTGTAACTTTCCTCTACGTGCTGTGAAACGACGTAGGTAACGCGGAAATAAAACATTCGGTAGTTAAATCGGATACAAGCTCCACATGAATGGCTTTAGTAGTGAAACATATAATAAATAGAGTTATGTATGCCTTAGTGACCTTGTATCCTCTACCCTTTCTATCCTTTATCGAGTAAGTCAACCCCTGTGACGCTAAATGGAGGTGAAGGAATAATTCTAGTCGAATGCAACTCTCCCATAAAGGCTTCGACTTATTTTGGATTGACTTTGAAGTAACAAATGCAACTGAACTGTTTTCCTGGCTAAACTTCTACCCAGTGTTGTGCACAGATAACCTTATTTTTATCTAGATAAGATAACAGATAATTATGAAAAATATTATCTAGATACAGATGAAAGATGATTTAGCAAATGATAATCTAGATAAAGATAATAGATGAAGTATAATTATCTAGATAATTCAATAGATAATCGTAGAAAAATTCACACCAGGTATTTTTATTTATAAATTTAACGTGGTTTAGGTACATAGGTAAGTAAGTACTGGATTTAGCAGCAGTATTTACGTAGCTCAACATTTAACATTTAAGTAGGGATCTATAACATATTGATCGTTATTATGTAGGTAGCTCAATTTTTTTGTCGTTTTCAAGATATCTTAAAAACAGGAGAAAAAATACCACTTACCTATTAGGCTATTACAGTTACAGAGATATCAAAATGAAAAATAACATGTTCATAAATAATAAACTTTACTGATTAGTAGATCAGATTAAACTGGTTAAAACTTAAAAGTAATACATATGTAATTCATTTTCTTAGGTTGCTTCTGCAAGCATTTCAAAATGTTTGTCGGTAAGTTTATTTCTGTATGGAATCATGGAATCAGGATTTGAACTTACTGAAAAAGAGGTATTTTGCGCGTTTTATGAAGCTACGGATTTTTTCCTTTGAAAATACAGGGTGATTCAGAATGGGTGTGCCAAACTTCAGAGGAACGTAGAGAAGCTTAAAATAAGAAGAAAAGTTCCTATGAACAAGTACCCAAAAGTTACTACTAACGGAGATACAGGGTGATTAAGTTTCCTTAAAAATTTATTCCTGTTTCAGTATCTCGAAAACCATGAAAGCTACTGAATTGAAATTTTCGGGGCGATTTTCATTTGCAGACATCTACTGTTTCAAAAAGTTTTGCTTTTGTACTGCTTCCAGTGGCGTTGCTACACGCTAGGCTGTCTACTTATTTTCTCTAAACTATCTGTGCAGGTAATTGTGAGGTACTTAATATCTGTGTTCAATCTGGAAGAAAATCGGCATCTTAAAATTTTTTCGTAAGCTGTTTTTTTTGAAATCGTTCATAATCTGCATTTCTGATGAAAAAAATCATCAACAATCGATTGTTCCAGAACTTCTTGCGATGCCATTTGCCAGTAAAAACACATTTTTTAAAATAATAGAGGTCTTCAAAGGGCACTCGACCTAACAATTTTAATTCAATGGTTTTCTTGGTTTCGGAGATAAAATTCTTTTTCCAGAAACTTCAACACCCTGTATCTTTCTTAATTGTAACTTTTGGTTACATGCCTACAGGAACTTTTCTTCTTATTTTGAGCTCCTCTATAATCTGTTGGAAGTTTGGATTACAGGTTCTGAATCACCCTGTATATTCGAAATATTATCTGTTATCTAATACCTTCAGATAACCTGTTTTTTCATCGAAGATAAGATGATAGATAATTGATTACAGTGTCATCTTAGATAAGATGATAGATAACAAAATTTTATCTAGATGATTTATCTAGATGATGCACAACACTGCTTCTACCGGAAATTGGCCAAAAGGCATCGCGTATAGAGGTCAGTAAATATTGTGGACCTTATTGGCAAAGTCTTGCGTGTTTATGTTTGAACAACAATTTATGTCTCTGTGGGAGCAAAATGGGATTCCTTTTGTTGTATTCAAACCATGATTCAAACTGAGACTGTTTTAGTCGGCCTCCAACTCTTATAATACCTTGCTCATCTAAAAAGGGACTCAACCCAACTAATTTGCCATTTAGATCATTAAACTTCTTGAGATGAAGTGAAGGAAGTTCTGAAGCGAAACAATGTTGTTGAACTAATTTGACGATTTTATTTAGGGAAGCATGTACCTATAGTTCTTCAGTTGTTAAGGAATTTGAAAAGCGCTTCTCTTTAGGATTTGAGCAACTGAATAGGAAACGAAGACAATAGGCTACACTTCTGATTAATCGTGTATAGCATAAATATCTCTCAATTTTCAAATTTTCTAGCTTTTCTACTTGTTTCATGCTCCTAACATTCCACGCTCTGTTTGTTGAATTGTTTAACTTATGCTGATGATTCCCCCAGAAGCAGTTCCCGCCCGGAGATTCGGAATATTTTACTTCAGAAGTGTAATGTTTTTTAACGTTAGGGAGTCACTGGTTTAGGAATGACACCACTATAATCAAGTAGGCTATTTAATGTATAAACAACAATAATGTTACACGACATTAATACACAACAACAACGCTTCGAGTCTCGTCATGTACTTTTTTGTTACTTAACTTGTTGCAAGGTTGCCAACCTTAAAGTTACTAAAACACTGGCGCGCGTATGCGCATGTACTTAAATACATCACACGCCCCTTCTTTAAAAAAAGAAAAATAATAACATGATAACCAAAAGTCTCATTTCATAAGTTCAATTTTACAAATTCAATTTAACAGGTTTTTTCACAACACGACCACTTCTTGTTGTAAGGGGGGCCGCGTCCATCTTTTGCGAATCTTCCATTTCGCTTTGCGACGTCACTATAGGATCTTCCTTACTCGCCCTCAAAGGAGCTGCACTGGGATCTTCGTCTTCCAACACTTCAGCTTCCACACGCTCTGTTTGTGGAGATGGCACTCTCATCGGCCTTAAGAACTGTCGGTTTCGCCGATACTCAGCGTTTCCCATCTTCACGTTGTAATCATTGGGACCAGATTTATTCATTACAATTGCTGGTTTCCAATCGCGAAGTCCTTGCTTCAGTAGAACGGGTTGATTCTTGTATAACTCTGTTAGCTTTTGGGTTGACCTGTTGTAGTAGGATGCCTGCTTTCTCTGGGCGGCTCGCAACTTCATTTTCAAGTTTCCAACTGGATATTTCGGCTTCAGTGCCAGCCACCTTTCCTACTGGCAAATTAGTTCTTAGTTTTCTTCCCATGAGCAAGTCAAGATGGTGATGGCCAATCCGCTTTAGGAGTCACGTTGTAACTGAGTATAGGTACAAGTGGATCAGTACCATCTTTATTGGCTTTTGTTAGCAAACCCTTAACTGTTTGGATAGCTCTCTCCACCATACCATTGGATTTCGGATAATACGGACTGGATGTTGTCAATATTATGTCATATTTTTTTCGCAAAATTTTTAAATTCAATTGAATCGAACGGTGGGCCGTTGTCAGACATGATGTCCATTGGTAAACCATTTACTGCGAATATGTTTTTTAGCGTCGAAATCACGGTTGATGCCGTTTTGTTCGGTAGTTTATTCACAACAACGAACTTGCTATAGTAGTCAACGATAACAATAAAATCAATCTTTCCAAAAGATTTAAAGTCTATTCCGATTTTTTCCCACGGAAGATCTGGGATTGGATGGGTGTTGAGTGGTTCTCTTACATTGCTTCTAGAGTATTCCTGGCAATTTTGACATTTCAGAACCATATCTTCTATATCTTTCGTAATTCCTGGCCAGTAAATTGATTCTTGAGCCAGCTTTTTACTGGAAACTACACCTTGGTGAGCTTGATGGATTAATGCCAAAAATTCATGTTCCAATTTGGAAGGAATAATTAGTGGCTTCCTAAAGAATAAAACATTTTTATGTTCGAAAATTTCATCTCTGATGGACCAGTATTTTCTAACATCAGGATTGACATTGCTTTTGTGGTTTGGCCATCCTTCCAAAGCAAATTTTTTCACTTGTGATAGAGTGTGATCCTCCTGTATGGCTCGTATTAGCCTGTTTTCATTTTCTTTTCTTGTTGCGATTACAGAGTATACTCGTAAGTTTTCATCAACATAGTCTGTATTTATGACATCGCTGGTTGGATCTCGGCTTAAAGCATCTGCTACTTGCATGTTTTTTCCTGGCAATTGGTATCGTAGAAGTCTGATTGTTAGTCTTTGCAGCCTAGGCGATAGATCATCGACAGGCTTTTTTAACAGACCTAGCAGTTGGCGATGATCAGTTTGGATTTTAAACTTTTTCCCACACAGGTAATAATCAAACCTTTCACAGCCATAAACCATTGCAAGAAGTTCTTTTTCTATGTGATTATACCTCTGTTGAGTTGGTGTAAGTGAAACGGATGCATATTCTATTGGATGTCCATTTTGTTGAATCACAGCCCCTAAATCGTATGGGCTAGCATCGACAGATAAAACTACTTCTTTCGACGGATCAAAATATACGAGTACCGGAGCAGTTGTCACTAATCGTTTCAGACGATTAAAACAAGCGTCTTCATTAGCGGTCCATTGCCACTCGACTTTTTGACTAAGCAGTTGTCTCAACGTGCTTGTTTCTTTAGACAGATTTGGAATAAATTTGGCTACATAAACAACCATTCCTAAAAATCGTTGCAAATCCTTCTTGTTTTCAGGAGGTTTCATTTTCACGATTGAATCCGTCTTTGCTGGATTTGGTTTGATACCGTCACCATTCAGAATATGTACGATAAACTTAACTGTTTTGACACAAATTTTAGATTTTTCAAGATTTAGTGTTAATCCAGTTGACGCGATTTTTAAAAGTACAATTTATAAATTTACGTTATGTTCCTCAAGGTCACGACCAAATACCAATATGTCGTCGAAATACGCGATGACTCCGCGCACACCCTCTAATGTTTTAGAAATGAATCTCTGGAAAATTTCCGGAGCCGACGAGATACCATAAGGAAGACGTAAATAACGATATCATCCCCAATAAGTTGCTATTGTACACAGTTTAGAACTGTCATGGTCAAGAGGTATCTGTAGAAAAGCTTGAGACGCATCTAACAACGTAAAATACTTTGCGCCACTTAGTTCAGAAAAAATGTCCTCAAACGTCGGAATTTGAAAGTTTTCTCTTTTTATGTAAAGATTTAACGACCTTGGGTCAATACACACATGTATATCACCGTTTGACTTTGGCGCGATCACAAGAGGATGAACCCAATCCGTTGGTTCCGTAACAGGTTCAATTATTTTTTCCGCAACCAATTCGTCAAGTTTTTGTTTAACTTTATCTTTGAGCTCTATAGGAATTTTTCGCGCAGCATAAATACGTGGTATTGCATTGTCTTTTAGTATTATTTTATACGTATTTCCAACCACTTTTCCGATTCCCGAAAACACTGTTTTAAATTTTTCCAAAATCTCTTGAACAGTCTCGGTATCCTTTGAATAATTGTTATTTATTGTCTCAACACAATGCCCAATTTTTTCGCTCGTGTTTATTATTTTTAGTTCACTCGCGGCCTGTAGACCTAATATCGAACACGGAGAGTTTGAAATTAGCACGTAAAACAAAAGCTTCCTTGTTTGGCTTTTAAACACGCAGTCTAATTTAATTTTGCCCAAAACTTTTATTTGGTGACCGGAATGCGACGAGAGTTTCACGGATGTTTTCAAAAGTTCATTTTTTGAAAGTCTCAACCGTTTAAAACCACTATTATTCAGTATATTTACTTGACTTCCTGCGTCGATTTTCAAATTTAAATTAATTCCCGAAATTTGAATTCGTTCATACCAGTCGATAGAATTCACCATGGTATTTGTAATTGTCCAGATGACTTGACGTGCGTCATCATTTTCATGGTCGTCGTTATCACTTTGTTCGTGATTGTCCTCGAGTTCGTGCACGAGTTTACTTTTACAAAACTTACGATAATGCCCGCGCCGTTTACATCTGCTACATACAGGTTGTTCATGGAATCATTCTACAATGGCTAACTTTTTTATTTGAAATCGGAGAAGGTTCGTTAAATGGACAAAGTATAATAATTTCTCGAGAAGAATTTGATGGTGGTGGCAGAAAAACAATCGAGCATCGCATCTTTGAGATATCGCTATCAAAAATGTATTGAAAGATATTGCAGAAACATTTAAATATTTCATTTAATTTGCAGGCTTATTTTAATTTTGCTATTTTTTAATTTTACTTAAATGGTTTTATATTGGCAATAAAATAAATAAAGTGTGTTAGTTTAACGTAAGTGAAAGTAACTATTGGAAGCACCACGTATAAAAAAATCGAATATCACTATTTTTGTGGAAAAAGACAGTATTTTCTCTATCATTTAATAAAAAATATTCATTTATCTCTATCCACTCAAGTATCAATGCGATTTCTTGAAAACATGTTTCGTCTTAAAATTTTGAAAATGATTTTTTTCTCGGAAACTAAAAGACATAGGTTGCTAGAAGTTTTAGTAAAAGTTACCACAAATATGTTATAGAATCCAAAAATGCGACCAAAAGTATGTCATTCCATTTAAAAAATTAAAGTCAGATAGCGCCACCTAGCAAAATGATGGATGGAATTCTATTTTTTGCCACAAAATATGTCCCCCTGACTTAGGTTTATTAAAACATTTTTACAATTTTAAAATCTTCACCCGTTTCCCAGATATTGCACTGTCCCATTCCTCGTTGAACACACTGTATAAGTTTATAAGTTTTCTCAATTTTAAACAGTAAAATAATTATTTGTGTCGGCATTAGAAGTGAGACATCTGTAAATAGTGAAATAAAGGCGGGATAACAAAAAGTGCGATAAAATAGGTATTACCGTTACTTAGTATAGATCATTATAGTAAGTGTTTAACGATTAATAGATAGTAAGGATAAGTATACCTACATGGTCCAACAGAAGTACCATAATATTATTAGCACCGACCTGTTTATCACTTTATTTTTATGTTTTTTTTTCTCATGTTTTAAACTCCTCATAGTTACTTATATAAGTTTTTTCATTTGTATTTTGTCTCTCATACCGACAATTCTGTCGTCTGAGCACATCTTTCTTTAAATAAATAAATAAATAAATAAATAAGTACTACAGGTTGCATGCTAGAGATGTGAAATTTCGTTACTTTTTTGTATTCGTTACAAGTCGCTACTCTCGCTATTTGAATTGGTTACTGAGTATTCGTTACTCGTTACATTTCGCAACGCTGCGGGTTGTGGTCATTATGCGTGTAACCTGTATGCATATTATGCAGTGTACGAGGAGAAGTAAAGAAGTTGAATATCATAGCAAATTTTTGCTTGGGCCCTATATTTTGCGATTCTGAACAAACTTTCTTAATTAATTCCTTAATTAATTAGTTCGACGTAGAATAAGACATTTTCCATTTAACCGAAATAGTTTTCATCGTCTTGTACACTTATCGTATAAGATAGAAAGTATTAGACCGAGTTCTCAAGGAGAGCTTTTTATAATAAATTTTTTTGTCTGAACGAAAATTTTATGCGATAAGTAAGTACCTAATAAAAGAGATATGTATTTGGCTGTTAGGTACGTATTTTTTGGGACACCTGTGAATATATTTTATAATTTGAATTTATATTTTCATCGGGGATGCAATCTTTAGGTAAATAAAACTTTGTATTTATCTAAAGACTGCATCCCCGATGAAAATATAAATTTGCATAATAAATACAGTCGAAACAAAATAAATACCTATCATTATATTTAATAATACAACAGATTGCTTACTGCTAAAACACAAAGCTAGCTACTGATCTGTGTTGTGGAAAATGTTTAAGTTGATCTACGAGTAGAACAGGTCAAAATAAAATACCTACAACATAAAAAGATTCAAACTAATGCCGGCCGCTTTATATTCGTTTATATTTTGTATAATTAGCCGATAAAGCACGCGCCGCAGCTACGAACGGCAACCCATCAAGTGAAAAAATGACGAGACCCGAGAGCATAATAACACATCCCTTACAGCAACGGGCGAGGGACTTGTAAACAAGTGGGACTTATACCCGGACTTATATATCAACAGTAAAAGTCAAATGAGTGAAAATGTCCAGGCGTTGATGGTGATGACCTTTCTGACCTTTTGGACCTGAGACCGATTTTTTGTTCATAAGAAAAAAGCTTTATCACTAGAACAAAACAAACCCACTGCAGCAAGACGCGAACCCCCAAACTCACACCTTCGTTGTAGACGAATCTCCCACTGAGCCACGAACGTGTTGCCAAGCCTCCTTAACTAAATCTTATTTAAGCACTCGCTTTCTTGATTTATGCTCCTATGCTGTAGGCCTGTAAAGGATGTTAATATGCGACCCGAGACGCAAAACTTCAACAAGTAGCGAAATAGCGAGGCTCTCCAGTAAGTAACGAAATCACGAAATGACTCCAGCAACCAGCGAGTAACGAAATCACGAAATGAAACAATATAGCAAATGGAATAGGAAAGTAGGCGCGAGTTGTTCCGCACCTGCGTAATTAAAGTACTCGAAGAACGAATACTCTTGTCGAAATCAGTATTCGTTACTTTTGCTACTACCGGAGTAACGAATACTTTGTAACGAATACTTGATATTTTCACATCTCTACACAGAGAAAACAGTTTCTTTAAATCTAAGAAACTAATTTATTTGAATCAGATTTCTCTTGGTCAAACGAAATTCATTTTATATAAAAATTTGTTGTTTCAGCGGGTCAAACGAGTTTTTTTGAAACTAATTTAAAATTTATTTGACCATTTATAGTGTTCATAATTTCTTATATATGTAATATTGCTTACTTTATTTCAACTTTGTAATGTTCACAGTTTCTTATGTCTGTGGGTTTCGTTCTGAGCATGCGCGTCCCTCAGACTTGAGCAGAATCTTTGTTAAGTTTAGTATGAACTCACTCGCCGAACAAGGACGAGTATACTGCTCTTCACACAATTTATAATTGGCGTAGCCGTTGTAACTTATGTTAATAAAGCAACAAAACTTTCTGTAAAGTGTCCTTCGATCCAACACAAATTGTACCATAAAACTGGTCCAAAACGAGCCGGATCAAATAGCAAAAAGCAACAAGAAGACGTCGGCAAGGTCAGCTTTTCAACAGGCCATTTTGTTGAAAACACAAGACAAGCACTCGACTGTCATCTTGAAAAAAACCATTCAGCATCCACTCAAAATCGAAAACATCGACTTTCAAGCACGAAATTGCCGCAAAAGTCCAGAATTGTTTGCAAACATCCCGCAACTCCAAACAAGGGAAACAGCGGAAAATTCCATCAATAAAAGAAGCGATAAGGCGTATTTCAGATGTCATGATGCAACATCTACAAGAAATGTGAGTCCTTTCCATTTCATTGTTTCTCCCTAAACATTTAAAAACATTTATTTGTAAATCCAATTTCATTAACTATAAACAAAATGTCACAAGACGAGCAAATTAAAATCCTCAAACGTAAAAGAGGTAGTCTCAAAGCAAAGTTTACAAACTTCGGTAAGTTTCTTGATAAAATCTCATAAGTAATCTCGAGCAACCGCTCTCGCGTCAAAATTTAATAGAGCTCCAAAAGCGTGACGCAGATTTTCAAGGAATTTTGTCTGAATTTGAACAAATTCAAGATCAAATCGAATCGTTAATATCGGATGAAGATTTCGACGAGCAGGCACCAGTGCGGGATACATTTGAAACGTTGTTTTATGAACTAGCATGTAGGTCATGTCAATTATTAGATGAAAATCAAAGTCAAATCCAAAGACCAAGTATTCCAAGCCCTTCGTTAAGCCGAGCCAGTATTTCGTCGATAGGTCCCGCAAACGATGGTCATCATCAACCCCCAGTTGACAACCACATTCGTGTTGGTACCGTGAAACTGCCCGCTTTGAAACTAGAACAATATGATGGCAAGCCCGAGCACTTTCCCGCTTTCTTAGACGCATTTGAAAGTCTGATTAACAATAACCCAGATCTTGATGACGTCTCACAATTTCTTTATCTTAGGTCTTCTCTTTCAGACGAACCGCTTAGAGTAATAGAATCTTTGGAAGTTATCGCTGATAATTACCCCACTGCTTTATCACTTTTGGAAAAAAGGTACCGCAATAAGCAATTAATGATACACAATCATATTAAAGGCATTGTTGACTTCCCAAACATTCAGAAAGATTCGTACACATCTCTGCGTCAATTACTTGATAAATTAGAAACGCACCACCGTGCTCTAAAAAATTTAAAACTGCCAGTAGACGAATGGGACCTCATTCTCATATACATAATTGTAGAAAAATTCCCATATCAAACCAAAAAAGAATGGGAAACCGAAATCGCCGATAAAGATCAAGACGAGCTTCCAACATACGAAAATTTTATTAAATTTTTGGAAAAACGTTGTCGGTTACTAGAAAAAATATACAAACAAACAAAGAATTTTGACTCCTCACAAGTTAAACCTAAATTCGACAATAAATTTTCAAATACTAAAAACATATCTCAATCTCATCTAGTAACTAAATCGTTCACCTGTCCATCATGTAAGTCTGATCATCCCCTATATGCATGTAAGGCTTTTCTTGATATGTCCGTAGATCAACGATTAGAGGAAGTAAAGAAAATCGAAGTTTGTCCCAACTGCCTTCGACCCGGGCACCCAAAAAACGATTGTAAATCCCGACATTGTAAAAAATGTTCGCATTATCATTCCACTCTTTTACACAAACATTTAAACGATTGCGCGTCTGAAAACCAAAACTCCTCGTCTAATACAACCCTCAACAATCTTGTCAGCTGTAACGTTGCTGAACAAATTCTTCCGACGGCTAAAATTATCATTTCACACAACGATAAATCATTAGTATGTACAGCTTTACTAGATGCCGGTAGTATGAGGTCATATATGGCGGTTTCTATTGCCAAAAAGTTGCAGCTAAAAGCAAACCCAGTAGATTTCTTTATCATCGGTATAAACAAAACCAAATCCAAAGTGTGTCATGAATGCTCAGCAAGCATAAAATCGATACATGGTAATTTTTCAGCTAGCCTTTCGTTCCTTTTGTTGCCAAAAATCACCGAGACGTTACCCGTTTTTACCAACATTAAAAATTTAGCAATTCCAAATAAAATTCCATTAGCCAATCCTGAGTTTGCCCAAAATTCCGAAATAGAAATCCTATTAGGAGTAGACATATTCTGGAAATTAATAAAGCCCGAACAGCCCTTCAGTCTGGATTATCCATACGTCATAAATTCAGAACTGGGATACATAATTTCAGGTAGTTTCTATAACAGAATGGCGCAGAGTAATCAAAATGTAAATTGCCATTTATCAATTTCGACTCTCTCCAAACAAATAGCTCAGTTTTGGGAGCAAGAAACGTGTGAAGAGAAAGGTACATTTTACTCAATGGAGGAGCAGCTTTGCGAATCGAATTTTGTTAATACTACAAAAAGGCACCATGATGGTCGTTTTATTGTAACATTCCCTCTTAAAAGTTCCTCAGATGTTTTAGGCAATTCAAAGGATAGGGCTACGAAACAATTTTTAGCAGTCGAGAGGAAACTCAATGCTAATTTGGAGATGAGAAAATTGTATTGCGACTTTATGTCCGAATATGAATCCCTCGAGCACATGAAAAATGTCGATGAGCCATCAAGTACAGCTCCTTTTGAGTATTACATGCCTCATTTGCCAGTAATTCGTGAACACAGCATTACGACCAAGCTAAGAGTGGTATTTAACTCATCTGCTCAATCCACCACGGGAATATCGTTAAACGATATACAAATGAACGGGCCTGTTATACAGGATGATTTGTTTTCAATAGTGCTCCGTTTTCGCCGATTCAAGTATATCTTATCCGGTGACTGTTCAAAAATGTATAGATGCATTCTTGTTGACCCGTCGCAACGCTCTCTGCAAAGAATTCTCTGGCGATACAACTCATCAGATCCCATTCAAATCTACGAGCTTTGCATAGTTACTTACGGCCAAAAATCTTCTAGCTTCTTAGCGATAAGATGTCTCTTTGAAATTGCAAAATTATGCGAAAACGAACACCCCGAAATTTCAAATATTATTCGTAAAGACATGTACTGCGATGATTTACTGACAAGTGTAGATTCGTTCGAAAAAGCAAAATATGTTTGCCAGACAATTTGGCACATTCTTAAGACTGGAGGCTTTGTCCTACGAAAATGGACTTCAAATGAGCCAAAAGTTCTTGACTCTATCAACAATAATGACATTTCAAACAAAGTTCTTCATTTTGGAGCCGATGAGTGTGCTCACACACTAGGACTTTCATATTTTCCCGTGTCAGATCAATTACAGCTTAGCGTCAACATTAGCAATTCTAGTTCAACACCCACTAAAAGGGAAGTTTTATCAGCTATAAGTCAGATCTTTGACCCGCTAGGCCTCTTAAGTATTTGTACCATTACTGCGAAAATCTTCATGCAGCAATTATGGTTAACAAAATTACAATGGGACGATACCTTAACACCCGAATTAAAAATCCAATGGGAAAGCTTTAGCAAAGATTTGATGATTTTGAACGAAATGCGCATCCCTCGTCATGTAATGCAACAAAATCCAGAAAGAATCGAGTTACATGGTTTTTCCGACGCGAGTGCTAAAGCGTACGGAGCTTGCGTTTACATAAAATCAGTTAACTCCAAAGGAGATATGTCTGTTCACCTGCTTTGTTCCAAAACAAAAGTTGCGCCACTAAAGCAGCTTACGATTCCACGCCTGGAACTTTCAGCTGCAACGGTTCTCGTCAAGTTAACTGATAAAGTCAAAAAATCTCTAAACTTGCCAATTCATTCTACATATTATTGGACAGATTCCAAAATCGTGCTTGCTTGGATCCGTACTGAAACTTATCGTCTGCAGACCTACGTGGCCAATAGGATCGTCCAAATACAAACCCTATCTAGCCCTTTCAGTTGGCGATATGTTCCAACAAAGGAAAACCCCAGTGATCTACTCTCAAGAGGAGTGAGTCCTCACAAAATCTTGAAATTAAAACTTTGGTGGAACGGTCCAGATTTTCTTTCTCTTAATGAATCCCACTGGCCTCTCCAAGATATTGCTGACACAAATTCGGATCTTCCTGAAATAAGATCTAACCTACAATGTCACGCATCTCAAGCCACAAATTCGCAATATATGTTTAAAAATTGCTCAACTTTACCTAAAATTCAGAAAGTTGCTTCTTTCTGCTTAAGATTTTTAAAAAATTGTCGCATTCCCAAAGAATTGCGTGCAAAAGGCCCACTCTCCTTAAGTGAGCTACAGGCAGGTCTTCATTTAGCTATAAGACTTTGTCAAGAGGATACGTTCAAATCTGAGCTTAAAATACTAGCTAGTGGCAAGGGACTTGATTCAAAAAATAAGCTAAGCGCCTTGAACCCTTTCTACGACGATAATTTGAAAATCATTAGAGTGGGTGGCCGCTTATCTCACTCTAATTTTGGTTATGAAAAAAAACATCCCATCGTTATTTCATCAAAGCATCATTTTACTGAAGTCTTATTTTACAGTGAACATTTGAGGCTGCTCCATGCTGGCTCTCAGCTTCTTCTTTCGTCTATTCGAGAAAAATATTGGCCGATTGGAGGTCGATCTTTGTCAAGAAAAATTGTGCGCTCTTGCGTTCCTTGTTTCAAAATTAAGCCTCTCCCAATTCATAACCTTATGGGTGATCTGCCGGCTGATCGCGTTTCTCCGCAGCTTCCATTCACGATAGTTGGTTCTGATTTTGCAGGCCCCTTTTATATTGAGGACAAAAAGGGCCGAGGAGCCAAGATTACAAAATGCTATATTTGCATCTTCGTTTGTTTTTCAACCAAAGCTACCCACTTGGAACTGGTTTCCGATTTGACCACAGACGCGTTCATTTTGGCGCTGAGGCGCTTTGCGGCACGACGGGGCATGCCTTCGAAAATTTACTCCGATAACGGTAAAAATTACGTTGGTGCTAAAAGTCATCTACATGAATTAGGTTTATTCCTAACTAAAAATCCAGATTTAGACAAAACCCTTGCAAACGAACGCTTTAATTGGATATTTTTGCCCCCTTACTCTCCTCACATGGGTGGTATATGGGAGGCCTGTGTTAAATCCATCAAACATCATTTGAGGCGCGTGATGGGAAACTTGTCTTTTACGTTTGAGCAGCTCAATACAGTTATTTGCCAAATTGAAGCTATATTGAACTCACGTCCTGTAAGCCCTATGTCATCTGACCCTAACGATCTAAATCCCATTACACCGTCACATTTTCTTGTCGGCAAGACTTTGACCATGGTGCCAGATCCAGATGTAAAGCATTTACAGCAGAATCGTTTAAGCCTCTATCAACATCTCCAGCGGATCGTGCAAGATGTGTGGACACGCTGGTCAAAAGAATATATAGCTGAGCTCCAATTACGTAATAAATGGAAAAGGCTTGACCCAAACAAACTTGAAGGCGCTCTAGCTCTTTTGGTTGACAACAACTTGCCGCCTGGCAAATGGCGTTTGGGGCGTGTGGTGCAATTACATCCTGGTCAAGATGGTGTCACACGTGTGGTGACTCTAAAGACTGCCGGTGGACTAACTCAGCGTGCAATTACGAAAATTTGTCCGCTACCTGATAGTGAAGATTGATAATTTGTTTGTTATTTTGTATTATTTATTTTTACACATTGTTGAAAGTTAATTTTATTAACCTTCCAACGGGGGGTAGTTATGTTCATAATTTCTTATATATGTAATATTGCTTACTTTATTTCAACTTTGTAATGTTCACAGTTTCTTATGTCTGTGGGTTTCGTTCTGAGCATGCGCGTCCCTCAGACTTGAGCAGAATCTTTGTTAAGTTTAGTATGAACTCACTCGCCGAACAAGGACGAGTATACTGCTCTTCACACAATTTATAATTGGCGTAGCCGTTGTAACTTATGTTAATAAAGCAACAAAACTTTCTGTAAAGTGTCCTTCGATCCAACACAAATTATACCATATAGCAAGCAAAATGTAACGCAAACAAATTTACTTCTCAATGAAACAAGTAATTTTTTTGAAAAATGATGATTTTGCATTATTTTCTTTAAATAAATAGTACATTATTTCAAGTAAATATATTATTAAATGAAATAAACTGAAGCAAGGAATACAAATAAATATATTTGTTTCGGTTAAAAACGCAATCCTTTAAGCAAAGCAACAAATTTTTCAATTAAAGATATATTTGTTTGATTGAAAACATTCCACCATTCTCAATCACGCCATTTTCATGTGCGGTTTTGGGGGGTTTAGTTGGCGTCATATTTCTTGTGCAACGACGGGGACAACGCGTTTTTTTTTATTTGTGCCTGTGTTTTGCAATGCAGAAATGGATCGGTGTATGCAATTTTTCAAAATAATATGCTCATCACTGGCACCTAAAGCTTAATCTTAAGTTGAGATACTGTATAAGTGTACTTGCTATAACTGGACACCGATGGAGTTTCATTCTGATGCAATTCAGCATTAGTTTTGTTACAGAGCAAAATATATTCTCGGATTTACTAACAAATTTGTCTGAGGTTCTGAGGAGCAAATACGCAGTTTAATCCCTGTAGTCGGGGACCAAGTAAGATTTAAAAAGGCCATAAAAAGTTTTCTGCAACCAGATAAGCCTATCCTCACATCAGATGCATTTCATTTAAATCGGGTAAGTTCTTAACACAGTTTACTCATATTTATGCATATGTAAGAATGTATGGTTGAAGGACAAAAAAAATTAAATCAATGTAAAACGTGTTTAACAGACTTTAGAAACGCCGGCATTGTTAAAATTAATGAATACTTTTTTTATAGAAACGGCCTGCAGAAGAGGATCCATCAGACGCATTGTTATTATATGCCACGAATGAAATGATATCTGAGTTTGTTACAGTTTCTAGAAATTTATAAATTTATGTATTTTTTTATGAATAAAACATATTTTTCACTATTCAAAGAAATATTTTATTTCAAACTCAAAAAATATTTATTTAAATCAAAGTTATATTCAACTGAATTATCAAACAAATTTTTATTTAGATTAAGCACTATCCAAAGAATTATTTCTTTACATACAGAACTGTTGTTTCAATGAAATATTTTTTTTAATGAAAGAAGCCTTCATTTTATATTTACAAATGAATCAGAAATTATAATGTAATAAATATTTCTTTGCTCATATACAAACAACATATTTCTTTCAAACAAATAAAATTTATTTGATCGAAAGTAATTGTTTTCTCTGTGTATTGCATACAGAACAGATATTATGCTTCAAAGCTTTCCCAGCGTAAACGGCAATGAGCCTATCCAGTAGAGTTACACATCGTTGCGTTGCCTATAACTACTTGCTCACGTTTCCCTCTTCTATTATCTATGACGGACCTCTTCACGAATGCCTTGACATAATGATCTTTTCCTATGTGGGATTTAAAATAATCAACTAATTTTTAGTTTTTCATGTTCTTTTATTTGGTTCATGAGCAACTGACGAACAAAAATAAAAAATATAACTTACATGTTCAACAGAAGATCATTAACATTTTTTTAATAAATAACAAATTAGGTATATACACGGCGGTTTGGGATTCGTACGTCCTAAATTAGTCTTACCTACTTAGAGCTGCAAACATTTTTTGTGAAACGATGTTAAAGTACCTATTATGCTTGTACAAAATAAACTTTTTTTTCTGAATTCTGAAGGAATTTTATGACAGTTGAGATTTAGAATTCTGGTTTTCCATGTCATGATTTTACGTTCTGAATGTGTACATATTTAGAGTGAAATTTAATATTTTTGATCCACTCGAAACTAGAACTTAACCTAATTTTAATGAGCATGAAATAGTCATTTCTAACGATTTTTGTAACAAGATGTGAGTTGTATCAGGTAAAATAAGTAACTATTTAAGTACTATAATATTGCATCTAAATCAGGTTCTTAATTTCATCGTAAAGTACAAGAACGATGGCACCACCAGTACCGCGAAGGACATTTGAGAACGCTCCTTTGAAGAAAGCAGCACTACCTTCCGTTTTTGCAATTGTAGCCCAACAGTGTATCGTGTTTTTGTACAAAATTTCTGTCTTCTTTCTACCAGATTGCATCATCATACGCCTACGCACTGTATCGAAGGGATAAGATATTATGCCGGATACAGTTGTTACAGCCTGAAAACATTATTTAATTTAATTAGGTACATTACATTTTATTAATTTTCAGATTTTCAAACAAAGAAATCCAATGATCCTCGACACTCTTATATTTAATTAATTGGTACCGGTTTCGGGCTCATAAGCTAGCACCCCATCTTCAGGCCAGAAGCTATAACCTGTGTAAAACGTTCTGGAACACTCTGTATACAGTGACCGGCAGAAAGTCCGCACCATATAGGAAAAAAATTACCCTTTAATTTAAAACATTTATTTTATTGTGAAAAGGTTCTGAATGTCCTTAAATCAAAATATCATATCCATCGCACTCTATAAAACTTTTGTAGTATGAAGTATGAGGGAGGGGCGAAAATTTCAAAATTTATTTCTAATCAAAAGTTATGATAGAATATCAAGTTTCAGTTTTCTAAGGCAGAAAAACTGTTTTATTGTTCTTCTGGGTTTAACAATTTGAGCGAAATCCATACCACATTTCTTGTAGTCTCGTTTACAAACAAAACATATTCATTGCTTCATTATATTCATTATGTAAGGAAATGATGCCCTTTATAAAAATAAAATCACAAAATATTTTTTGGAGCAATCCTTTACTTTATGAGATAGTACAAAAACTAGATAAGTACTATTGTAACCCTGGTATACATCATACCTTTACAATGTACAGTTTCCCAACTACCCGAAACATACAATAGTTTTACGGAATAATAATTTATCAACACAGTTAGCGTATTAAAAAAATAGAAGAATAATGAAAAATAAAGAACAAGAATTCTCAACAACATTCTTATAGTTCCATGGGCCCTCCTTCATTTTCTATGCACCTTATTATTCTGGCGTTAGGTTCACTTGTTACGTTCCTCAGATGGGGGGGATGGATTTGTCGAAAACAATCCCTGATAACATCTAATTGATTCTAATTTCTGAATGGCCGATATTTAAAAACCTTGTTTTTAGGTAGCCCCAGAAGAAAAAATCCATCGGTGTAATATCCGGCGATCTTAGAAGCCTATTCACCGATTAGGGAAGTGGTCATTCAATCACTGCCTTACTTCAAGGGTACTGCGAATTGGAAATATAAATTATTTTGTCGGACATTTAAAGGGAGATCGTTTATTAAATCCATTACTACCTACGTTTTGCAAAAATGTCTAAACAACGGGCGGCATTTAAATTTTTCCGGAAAAAGAATGTTCCCAAAATTCGGGTAGGTACCTAGTATCCCACAACATACGTTCCTGCACTCAATTTTAAAATGAGGATTCTTTTTCAGCCCACCACTTGCAAATCTGTGAACTTACCGTTTCATTGATTGACCAAAAACTGAAGTTGATGCGAGCATTCAGATCCCTTTCTTTAAGAGTATGAATACATTTTGGTTTGTAGGGCCTGTATCCCGTAAAATAAAATGAGGTGTGCACCAAAAAAATCTTATTCTTGAACAGGCTCTATCACTTGCGTAGGTACGCAACATTAAATTTAAGCAACAAATACATTTTTTGCAATAAAAAATTATTTATTAAATTAAAAGATAAAAAAATTTCCCATATGGTGCGGACTTTCTGCCGGTCTTTGTATACAAGTACTGCAACAATATGTCAGCGGAGTGTTGTGTCTTTATTATGCATTTTAGAAAAAAAATTATATGATATATCTTATTTTTAATTCCCCATAGTTTAAAATTACTTTACAGATTGCCCCATTTATTCTCCACAGCCTCTAACTTCGTTTTTTTCAAGTTGAACCCCCTGTATTTGGTAGCATTAAAGTTTTGTTCTATCTATCGTTATAGGAGATTTCAATGCAGTCGTAGGCAAAGGGCGAGAGGGCGGAATAGTTGGTCCCTTTGGATTAGGCAATAGGAACGATAGGGGAGTGAGACTGATAGAGTTCTGCGATAAACATAACTTAACGGTCGCGAACACTCTATTTCACCATCATGTTAGGAGACGCTACACGTGGAAGATGCCAGGAGACCTAGGGAGATATCAAATAGATTACATTCTTGTTAGGCAAAGATTTAGAAATCCAGTTAGGGATTGTAGAAGTTATCCAGGAGCAGATATAGATAGTGATCACAATATAGTCGTTATGAAGGCCAATCTTAAATTTAAGATTTTGAAAAAACGAAGCGGAAGAAGGTATCTTGACCCAGAGAAACTAAAAGATGATGATACGCGCGATAAGTTCGAGAAAAAGACAAACGAAGTACTAAAGGGCGCGGGCGAAAATATTGTTAGGGACATAGAGGAAGAATGGAATTGCATTAAAAATAGTTTAGGAGAAATTAGGAGAAATTTTAGAGAAATTGGATCTAGTACCAAAAACATTAGAAATGAGGCAGGAGATATCCTAATCGGAAGTGGGGAGAAGGCAGATAGGTGGAAAGAATATTTAGGAAACTTATATGCGGGACAGGAAGTGCAAGATATATTAGAAAGCGAAAGCAGTGTAGAGGGGGATAACCTAGGGAGTCCTATAATGAGAGAAGAGTTTGAGATAGCACTAAAAAGTTTAAGGAATAATAAAGCACCAGGTATAGATGGCTTGCAGGCAGAAATCTTAAAGTGCGCAGGTCAAGAGGTAATAGATCGTTTATTTAAATTAGTTAGTCGCATATACCTGACAGGCGAGATTCCAGAAGATTACAAACGGAACATCATAGTAGCTTTGCCAAAAAGAAAAGGCGCGGATAGATGCGAAAATTTTAGAACTATCAGTTTAACTTCCCATGCGTCAAAAATTTTAACTAGAATTGTGCAAAGAAGGATGGAGAAAAAGGCGGAAGAAATATTAGGAGAAGATCAGTTCGGATTTAGACGAAATAGAGGAACGCGCGAGGCCATTCTAGCTTTACGAGTAATTATAGAAAAAACGATAGAAAAGAGAAAGAGCGTCTATATAGGATTTGTAGATTTAGAAAAAGCCTTCGACAACGTAAAATGGGGGAAGATGTTCGAAGTGCTGAGAAAGGTAGGGATGAAATACAGGGACAGAAGAATAATACATAATCTCTACAAAGAGCAAAAGGCAGTTATAGAATGTGAGCAGGAACAAAGGGAAGTAGATATCCGGAAGGGAGTGAGACAGGGATGTGCATTGTCACCTCTAGTTTTCAACTTATATATCGAAGATGCGATTAATAGTGTTAAGGAAAGAACAGCCTCAGTGATCAATGTACAGGGCCAAACTATTAACATGCTCAGATTTGCGGATGATATAGCAGTGTTAGCATCTAGCAAAGAAGAATTAGGAGCGGCTTTGAATGAAATGGAAGCAGTTTTGACACAGGGCTTCGGCATGAAAATCAATAAAAAGAAAACTAAAATTTTGGTATGTAGGGGATGTGAAAATAGAACTAAAATGGAAATACAAATTGGAAATGAGAAGATAGAGGAGGTCGCGGATTTCTGCTACTTAGGAAGTAAAATAACTCAAGACGGTAGGAGCACTAAAGATATAAAACAAAGAATGGCGCAGGGCCGAGTTGCGTTTAACAAAAAGAAACAACTGTTATGCTCGAGAACGGTTAATATAGAGACTAGGAAGAGACTCTTAACGTCGTATGTATGGAGTACGGCATTATACGGGTGCGAAACTTGGACAATAGGAGAAGCGGATAGAAAAAGAGTAGAAGCGTTTGAAATGTGGTGCTACAGACGCATGATGAAGATACCGTGGATAGATAAGGTTAGCAATAGGGAAGTATTAGAAAGAGTTGGGGAAAAGCGAAAGGTATGGAAAACAATAAAGAGTAGGAGAGATAGGATGGTAGGACACCTTCTAAGACACGAAGGAATAGTTCGTGACATACTAGAGTCAGAGATAGGAATAAAAAGAGGTAAGGGTAGGCCTAGATTAGACTACTGCTCTCAAATAGTTAGGGATGTAGGATGTTCTACTTTTCGGGAAATGCGTAGGTTAGCTCAGGATAGAAAAGAATGGAGGTACGCGTCCAACCAGTCTTCGGACTGAGAACCTTATGATGATGATTCCTCAGCTAGGGATATTTTGGGTCATAAACAGAATGAAAGTAGGAAACCCTGGATAACAAAACATATTGTGAGTCTAATAGAGGAAAGGCGCAAATATAAAAATAGGTTAGATGAAATAGGGAAACAAAGATATAAGGCGATCAAGTGGGAAATTATTCGGAAATGTAGGAAAGCGAAAGAGCAATGGATCGATGATAAGTGCAAAGAAGTGGAAAATAAGTTCGAAATAGGAAAGACTGATGAAGCATATAAAATAATTAGGAGAAATTTTAGAGAAATTGGATCTAGTACCAAAAGCATTAGGAATGAGGCAGGAGATATCCTAATCGAAAGCGGGGAGAAGGCAGATAGGTGGAAAGAATATTTAGGAAACTTATATGCGGGACAGGAAGTGCAAGATATATTAGAAAGTGAAAGCAGTGTAGAAGGGGATAACCTAGGGAGTCCTATAATGAGAGAAGAGTTTGAGCTAGCATTAAAAAGTTTAAGGAATAATAAAGCACCAGGTATAGATGGCTTGCAGGCAGAAATCTTAAAGTGCGCAGGTCAAGAGGTAATAGATCGTTTATTTAAATTAGTTAGTCGCATATACCTGACAGGCGAGATTCCAGAGGATTACAAACTGAACATCATGGTAGCTTTGCCAAAAAGGAAAGGCGCGGATAGATGCGAAAATTTTAGAACTATCAGTTTAAATTCCCATGCGTCAAAAATTTTAACTAGAATTGTGCAAAGAAGGATGGAGAAAAAGGCGGAAGAAATATTAGGAGAAGATCAGTTCGGATTTAGACGAAATAGAGGAACGCGCGAGGCCATTCTAGCTTTACGAGTAATTATAGAAAAAACGATAGAAAAGATAAAGAGCGTATATATAGGATTTGTAGATTTAGAAAAAGCCTTCGACAACGTAAAATGGGGGAAGATGTTCGAAGTGCTGAGAAAGGTAGGGATGAAATACAGACACAGAAGAATAATACATAATCTCTACAAAGAGCAAAAGGCAGTTATAGAATGTGAGCAGGAACGAAGGGAAGTAGATATCCGGAAGGGAGTGAGACAGGGATATGCATTGTCACCTCTAGTTTTCAACTTATATATCGAAGATGCGATTAATATTGTTAAGGAAAGAACAGCCTCAGGGATCAATGTACAGGGCCAAACTATTAACATGCTCAGATTTGCGGATGATATAGCAGTGTTAGCATCTAGCAAAGAAGAATTAGGAGCGGCTTTGAATGAAATGGAAGCAGTTTTGACACAGGGCTACGGCATGAAAATCAATAAAAAGAAAACTAAAATTTTGGTATGTAGATGGAGTGAAAATAGAACTAAAATTGAAATACGAATAGGAAATGAGAAGATAGAGGAGGTCGCGGATTTCTGCTACTTAGGAAGTAAAATAACCCAAGACGGTAGGAGCACTAAAGATATAAAACAAAGAATGGCGCAGGGACGAGTTGCGTTTAACAAAAAGAAACAACTGTTATGTTCGAGAACGGTTAATATAGAGACTAGGAAGAGACTCTTAAAGTCGTATGTATGGAGTACGGCATTATACGGGTGCGAAACTTGGACAATAGGAGAAGCGGATAGAAAAAGAGTAGAAGCGTTTGAACTGTGGTGTTACAGACGCATGATGAAGATACCGTGGATAGATAAGGTTAGCAATAGGGAAGTATTAGAAAGAGTTGGGGAAAGGCGAAAGGTATGGAAAACAATAAAGAGTAGGAGAGATAGGATGGTAGGACACCTTCTAAGACACGAAGGAATAGTTCGTGACATACTAGAGTCAGAGATAGGAATAAAAAGAGGTAGGGGTAGGCCTAGATTAGACTACTGCTCTCAAATAGTTAGGGATGTAGGATGTTCTACTTTTAGGGAAATGCGTAGGTTAGCTCAGGATAGGAAAGAATGGAGGTACGCGTCCAACCAGTCTTCGGACTGAGAACCTTATGATGATGAAGGGAGTTATGTAATTTTTATTTATTTTCAAGTTGTTTAAAGTACGCCACTGACTGAAAAATTTACATCTGTACTATCCGTGCCAAAACTGGTCTTCCACTTTACGGTTCAATTCCGCTTAAAATGCCATATCCAATTACGTTCTGAGGTAAAAAACCAGCAACTGCCCGCCAATTAAAGTTTTGAAGGCGGATCTAAACGATTTTATTTGAATGAAACAAAATATGTTAGCCTTGCAACAGTAAACAAAGGGCAGCAAAAAATAGATAAATAATCATATTCTTTTAACATAGTTGGTGAATTTTTGACTTTTAGGAAGAACTTCAAATACATTAGAACGTTATTATTTATTATTTTTCTCTGACTGTTAACTTTGCTCAATGTTTGTAGTTTTAAATGTTAAGTACTTATTACAATAATTTCTTATTATTATCATTGTTAATTATTTTAAGTGCATCACAAATTCAAAGTATCGAGATCAGATAACGTTAAATCACATCATCTATGGGGGGCCGGGACTGACGAAAACATAGCAACGTCCGGCACAAACGATTCCCTTTACAAAGTGGAACACCACTTTTGGAATTTATAGTACGTACCATTCACACTTAAATTTTTCCGGCATAATTGTCAGAAGCATAAAAGTTTTTCAGAAATCTTAGAAAATGAAAAAGGTGTAAAAGAATAGCGTACGTAAATGGAAATTAGGGGGCCAGCCATGAAAGTAATGTTAAGGAAGTTTTGGTTTATGTAATAAAGGAGTTAAGCAATGTTCTCCTATTTTTAAATTTTACCGACTACGCCACTGCATTTGATAATTGAAATCTGTGGGCGCTCTTATTAAACAATTTATTTCTATTCGTCTAATTGTGAACCGTAGAAAATAGTTTTAAAAAAATTGTAAATTAAAAAAGTGTTAAAAATTTTTAGGACGCCCCTGAATACGTTTGGGCGTAGACAAAGACGCCTCACCAATGGCTTAGTTTTTAAACGTTACTTTTGACAAATTTCTGAGATGTCGCTATACTTGGGCTGCCCAACAGACGGAGTGATCACCCAGCAAGAACGTGCTCTAGCGGGGCCAATATTAATTTATGACGATCGAATTGGAGTGATGCGATTTCTTTGGGTCTAAAGAAAGCGCATCACTGCGGTTCTGTCGTCCTACATTGATAGTGGTCCCGTCTAGAGCTCGTGTTTGCAGGGTGATCACTCCGTCTGTTGGGCGGCCCAAGTATAAAGGCAAATATAGGTAGTTCTGAAGCTTTTGCAAGAGGCATATTCATCTATTGCACTCTATCGTATTAAACGTCGTAAGTTAAACAGAAATAAAGCTACTGGAATCTAAACATCATTCTCTAAAAAATTATAACCACCTGCACTTTTTAAGCTCAATATTGTCTGATAATGTTACTGACAAGTTCTTATACTCGGACATGCTGAGGCCGGTCCTGGGCGCTTGCTGTTTGAGTTACCACCTGCAAATACATCCAGATGGCAGATGCCGGCCGGAGATATAAAATATTCATTTTCGTAGCTCAAGCTTGGAAATATGAATTTTGTACGTATGCGCCATCCATGAAATTTATCAATTACTATAAAGTTAAAAACCTCGTCTCCATTTATATAAGCGTCTTGAGTTATTCAGTCTACGGTCTGGGTCAGTCTTTGAAATAATGCGTTGAAACTTTTGTTGTATCTGTCATTATAAGGAAGTTATGTAATTTTTATTTGTTTTCAATTTGTTTAAAGTACGCCACTGACTTAAAAATTAACATTTATACGTACCATTAACACTTAATTTCTTTCGGCATAATTTAGGTATCGTTAGAAGAAGAAAAACTTTTTCCAAATCTTCGAAAATGCAAAAGGTGCAAAAGAATAGCGTACGCCACTGGAAAATAGGAGGTCGACCATGAAAGTAATGTTAAGGAAATTTCGTTTATCTCGTGTGATAAGGGAGTTACGCAATGTTCACATATTTTTAGGTTTTACCGACTACGCCACTGCATTTGATAATCGAAATCTGTGTGCGCTCTTATTAAACAATTTATTTCCATAAGTCTAATTGTGAACCGTAGAAAATAGTTTTAAAAATATTGTAAATTAAAAAAGTATTAAGAAATTTTAAGACGCCCCTGAATACGTTTGGGTCAGTCTTTGAAATAATGCGTTGAAAGTTTTATTCTATTTATCGTTATAAGGAAGTTATGTAATTTTTATTTGTTTTTCAACTTGTTTAAAGTACGCCACTGACTTTTAAAAATTAACATTTGTACGTACTATTAACACTTAATTTCTTTCGGCATAATTTTAATCGTCAGAAGCAGATAAGTTTTTCCAAATCTTCGAAAATGAAAAAGGTATAAAAAATAGCGTACGCCACTGGAAATTAGGGGGCCAGCCATTAAAGTTATATTTGGGTAGTTTTCATGTATTTCGTATAATAAGAAAGAAAGTGTGTTTCCTATTCAAAAACATAAACCACACAATAAGAAAATTATTTACAGTAATGAAATTTATCAGATAAAAGAAACCTTAGACTTTATACATGATGTTTACAAGCAAAACCGCTCAGAAGAACTGAAAGTATTTTTTCAGAATTACAGAAGGTTTTATAACAGCAAAATGCAGGAGTTCAAAAGGTTGCATACTCTCGCAGAAGTTGAAATATCAGATAACAAACAGAAAACACTGTGGAAGATAGTAAATCATGAAACTGGTAAAATATCAAATGTCCTGTTTGCAGATTCACCTAGTGCGAATGGGTTCAATAAATATTTCATAATCTGTAGCCAAAACAGTTACAGGCAATATACCATCAACTGGGAACACCATAAGTGATTATATTTCAAAAGTTCCAGTAAGTAATAAGGCGATATTTCTATATCCAGTCACTGCGCAAGAAATTATTTGCTGCATAAAATCTTTTAAGAAGAAAACAACTCTAGATATTTATGGGATAAGTGTTGTAATGCTGAAGAAAACAGCTGACTATATATCTAAACCACTATGTGACATAATCAACACTTCAATCAGTGATGGAATTTTTCCTGATCGAATGAAACTAGCTCGTGTAGTACCGATATTCAAAAAAAGCGATAGAACAGATCCATCAAACTATCGTCCCATCTCGGTGCTACCAGCTTTCTCAAAGATCTTTGAAACTCTACTATAGCAAGTCGAATAGTAAGATTCCTGGAAGCAAATAATTGTTTATCAGCCCACCAATTTGGATTTCGCAGAGGACTGAACACCACGGATGCCGTTCTGGATTTCCTTTCCTGCGTATCGACTGCACTTGAGAATCGTGATAATGACATATGGGATTTTGGCTTGGGGTCTCTCTTCTCACACTGAGAGAGTTTTGGTCACCCAGAAAAGGGCAGTTCGAGCACTGGAAAATGCTTCTTCGTATGTATCATGCAGGCCACTTTTCAAGAGGCATGGTATTATGACGGTGTACTCTGCTTATATTTGGGCTCAGGTCAGACAGACCAGGCAGAACATAGCAAATCTGAAACTGCGCAGCGACGTTCACAGGTACAACGTGCGAAGCGGGAGCAGCCTTGATGTGCCTGCGTGTAGATTGAGGTCTTCGGACATCCACGTGATTGGGCTAAGTCTCTATAACTGCCTTCCTGATAAGTGGAAGAGCTTATCTAACCAGGAATTCGGGACGAGGGTGCGAGGTTTTCTTGTGGAGCAAGCTTTCTATTCCTTGAGTGAATTTCGAATAGCATGTGGCGCTATGTCAAGATCATGTTGATTTTGATAATTTATATTGTATTGTGACAATGTCTGTATTTTTTTTGAGACAATATGCTTTACTTTACTTTACTTTACTTTAAGGGAGTTGCGCAATTCATAATCTTTTTTTAAATTTTCTCGGCTACGCCACTGTATTTGATAATCGAAATCTGTGTAGGCTATTCGTAAATAAGATATTTTGGCAGGCCGTAGAAAGTTACTCTCAAAATCGCAATCAACTACAGGAAGAGAAAACATTTCTTCGAAAAAAATATTTAGGGTGGCAAATGTTAAGAATGTTTAGAAAACTGCTTTATCGTATCCGAAGACAACCACAATATGTCGCGTACAGTAAAGAAGTTCAACAATAGTTCAAACGTAATTTAGTAAGTATAGTTCTAAAATATTGTAGTAGTTTAAAAAAGGAAACTACACTCACTGTCTAGTAACTAGTAGTAAAAATTTAAGATGGCCGTGGCCAAGCATGTTCGTGTGTAGTTTGTTGAATAAAACCGCATTCGCTTTATTCTGTATTATTTTGAAGCCCACGAACAATCATATTTAACAGGTTATGGGCCCAGAGTTCGCCGTGGAAAAGTATCGTGGGTAAATTAAATATTAAAATAGACTTGTTAGATAGCGAAGAAAAAGAAAATGGCAGCACTCAATAGTTTTGTTGTGCCGGTACTCCAGGCAAACAATTTCAATAATTGGCGTTGTCGTATTAACGTTACTGAATAGAGAACAGTGCAGTGATGTTATTTATCAGGACCCACCAGCTGTGACTGCTATAGTAGTGAAGCAAAAGAAAGATTCAAGAAAATGGATGCTAAAGCGCAGTCCATAATAGTACAAGGCGTTTCAGACAAACACCTCGATATAATTAAAAACTGCAAAACCGCAAAAAAAAACAATTGGCAGCATTAAAAGACGTATTCGTCAGGACAAGTTCATTTACCAAGCTATCGTTGTGGAGGAAACTGTTTAGTTTAAAGTCTGGAATAAACGACAGTTTAGAAGACAATTTTCTCAAATTTGATACAATAAAAAAGGGATCTCGAGGACCTTGGATCTACAATAGACGAAAGCGATCGGGTATGTCATTTGTTATTATCATTACCCTCAAAATTTGATACCGTAGTGACAGCTATAGAGACTGTAGCAGATGTAAAGATGGATTTTGTGAAAGCCAGGTTGCTCGATGAAAAAATTAAAGTACCTACATTCTCGGCAAGAAAATAAAGTTGATTCAGACAACAATGAAGTAAGCTTCAAGGCAGCAATAAAAAGTTGTTATATTTATGGGAATAGATAGGTATCATTTTCAAGCACAATGTCCAAAACGTTTTCAAAGAGGTCAAAGCAGTGATCGAAATAGTTTTAGAGGTGGTTATCGAGGAGGTTTCAGAAGTCGAGGCGGTGGACGCAATTATTATGCTGGTCGGGGCCATACTGAATAGAAAACGAATACTGAGCAACGAGCTAATACAGCTGATACAACCGAACAGACAATTGCTATTTATGCAGCCAATTTGGGTAACCAAGAAGAAAGTGTTGGTAAAATAATTTTTGTTTTAGACTCTGGGGCAAGTAATCACTTTGTACAAGAAAAAATGGAAATTCTAGATCAGGATATATCAATTATTATTCATATTGCAAATGGTGAAATTTTGAAATCAAATAAGATGGGTACCTACATTAACTGCCAAGTGCCAAGGGCATAGAATTACTATAATTACATTAATAGTTCCAAAAGATGACTTCAAAAGGTCATAAAATTAATAGTTGAAAAGGGTAAGACTACAATTTGTGGAAGTAATCTTACTTTACTGTGTGAAAATAGAGGAGGACTTTATACTTTGACGATAGATAGTGTTATTGGTGAGAAGTGTCACGTTGCAGTTGATGATAATAATAATAATAATAATAACAAACGTCTTTATTCCAACATATTGCACAATGATACTAACAGTAAAATAAGATTAAAAAAACAAAATGTATAAATGCAATAGTTCGAAGAGGCGAAGTTCAGCTCACAGTCGCCAGGCAATCTGATCGCTGTTCTTCCACTTAACCTCATTAAAGAAAAAAAAATTAAAAATAAGTGCATCATGTTTAGCATGGGCTGACCAATACTGCTTATACTATTATACCGCCGATCAAGGATGAACACGAACCGAACACAAAACGGTAAGAGAGAAGAAAAAGAGAAAACACAAAAAAACAAACAAAAAAGAGAGAGAAGCGTCAAGGGTGGAGTATATACTTCTTCAGTGAAGACTTGAACCTCTTTGGAGTCATGCTCTTAAATTCTGATGGAACTGAATTGAATACCTTACATATTTGATAAGAAAATGATCTTTCGAAAAATTTATGCTTATGCCTAGGAACAGACAACAGGCTTTTTCGACGAATATTAATATTGTGCACATCAATGCGATACGTAATCTTATCATACAAATACGGTGGTGATTTATGAATTAGTAATTTGTGATAAAAGCATGCAGCATGTAGAAACCGTCTAAACTCCATATTAAGCCAAGGCACACATTTAAGCTTGTGACTAAAATGTTGCCCCCTCATCATAAGGTTCTCAGTCCGAAGACTGGTTGGACGCGTACCTCCATTCTTTTCTATCCTGAGCTAACCTACGCATTTCCCTAAAAGTAGAACATCCTACATCCCTAACTATTTGAGAGCAGTAGTCTAATCTAGGCCTACCCCTACCTCTTTTTATTCCTATCTCTGACTCTAGTATGTCGCGAACTATTCCTTCGTGTCTTAGAAGGTGTCCTACCATCCTATCTCTCCTACTCTTTATTGTTTTCCATACCTTTCGCCTTTCCCCAACTCTTTCTAATACTTCCCTATTGCTAACCTTATCTATCCACGGTATCTTCATCATGCGTCTGTAACACCACAGTTCAAACGCTTCTACTCTTTTTCTATCCGCTTCTCCTATTGTCCAAGTTTCGCACCCGTATAATGCCGTACTCCATACATACGACTTTAAGAGTCTCTTCCTAGTCTCTATATTAACCGTTCTCGAACATAACAGTTGTTTCTTTTTGTTAAACGCAACTCGTCCCTGCGCCATTCTTTGTTTTATATCTTTAGTGCTCCTACCGTCTTGGGTTATTTTACTTCCTAAGTAGCAGAAATCCGCGACCTCCTCTATCTTCTCATTTCCTATTTGTATTTCAATTTTAGTTCTATTTTCACTCCATCTGCATACCAAAATTTTAGTTTTCTTTTTATTGATTTTCATGCCGTAGCCCTGTGTCAAAACTGCTTCCATTTCATTCAAAGCCGCTCCTAATTCTTCTTTGCTAGATGCTAACACTGCTATATCATCCGCAAATCTGAGCATGTTAATAGTTTGGCCCTGTACATTGATCCCTGAGGCTGTTCTTTCCTTAACAATATTAATCGCATCTTCGATATATAAGTTGAAAACTAGAGGTGACAATGCACATCCCTGTCTCACTCCCTTCCGGATATCTACTTCCCTTCGTTCCTGCTCACATTCTATAACTGCCTTTTGCTCTTTGTAGAGATTATGTATTATTCTTCTGTCCCTGTATTTCATCCCTACCTTTCTCAGCACTTCGAACATCTTCCCCCATTTTACGTTGTCGAAGGCTTTTTCTAAATCTACAAATCCTATATATACGCTCTTTCTCTTTTCTATCGTTTTTTCTATAATTACTCGTAAAGCTAGAATGGCCTCGCGCGTTCCTCTATTTCGTCTAAATCCGAACTGATCTTCTCCTAATATTTCTTCCGCCTTTTTCTCCATCCTTCTTTGCACAATCCTAGTTAAAATTTTTGACGCATGGGAAGTTAAACTGATAATTCTAAAATTTTCGCATCTATCCGCGCCTTTCCTTTTTGGCAAAGCTACCATGATGTTCAGTTTGTAATCCTCTGGAATCTCGCCTGTCAGGTATATGCGACTAACTAATTTAAATAAACGATCTATTACCTCTTGACCTGCGCACTTTAAGATTTCTGCCTGCAAGCCATCTATACCTGGTGCTTTATTATTCCTTAAACTTTTTAGTGCTAGCTCAAACTCTTCTCTCATTATAGGACTCCCTAGGTTATATCCCCTTCTACACTGCTTTCACTTTCTAATATATCTTGCACTTCCTGTCCCGCATATAAGTTTCCTAAATATTCTTTCCACCTATCTGCCTTCTCCCCGCTTTCGATTAGGATATCTCCTGCCTCATTCCTAATGCTTTTGGTACTAGATCCAATTTCTCTAAAATTTCTCCTAATTATTTTATATGCTTCATCAGTCTTTCCTATTTCGAACTTATTTTCTACTTCTTTGCACTTATCATCGATCCATTGCTCTTTCGCTTTCCTACATTTCCGAATAATTTCACACTTGATCGCCTTATATCTTTGTTTCCCTATTTCATCTAACCTATTTTTATATTTTCGCCTTTCCTCTATTAGGCTCACAATATGTTTTGTTATCCAGGGTTTCCTACTTTCATTCTGTTTATGACCCAAAATATCCCTAGCTGAGGAAACTAAACTATTTTTAATGCAATTCCATTCTTCCTCTATGTCCCTAACAATATTTTCGCCCGCGCCCTTTAGTACTTCGTTTGTCTTCTTCTCGAACTTATCGCGCGTATCATCATCTTTTAGTTTCTCTGGGTCAAGATACCTTCTTCCGCTTCGTTTTTTCAAAATCTTAAATTTAAGATTGGCCTTCATAACGACTATATTGTGATCACTATCTATATCTGCTCCTGGATAACTTCTACAATCCCTAACTTGATTTCTAAATCTTTGCCTAACAAGAATGTAATCTATTTGATATCTCCCTAGGTCTCCTGGCATCTTCCACGTGTAGCGTCTCCTAACATGATGGTGAAATAGAGTGTTCGCGACCGTTAAGTTATATTTATCGCAGAACTCTATCAGTCTCACTCCCCTATCGTTCCTATTGCCTAATCCAAAGGGACCAACTATTCCGCCCTCTCGCCCTGTGCCTACGACTGCATTGAAATCTCCTATAATTATTAAATTTTCGTGTCCTCTCACAAAATCTAGCACATGTTCAATATCACTATAAACTGCCTCTACGACCTCATCACTGTAGTTAGAAGTGGGCATATATACCTGTATTATTACTGTTTTTACAGGTTTCGAATCTAACCTAACCATAACTACCCTGTCACTTTGCTGTAAGAAATTTTCTACACTCTGCCCTACTTTTTTCCGCATAACAATTCCTACTCCCGAATTTCCTCCTACAGATCCTGTGTGTATTACTCTAAAATCTCCGCTCCAGAAGTCTCCGGCTTCTGGCCATCGCACTTCACTAATACCTATTACGTCTAATGCTAACCTATCCATCTCAATTTTCAAATTCTCTAACTTTCCTACTTGTTTCATGCTTCTAACATTCCACGCTCCGACTCGTGAGATGTTACACTTATCATTTCTGATGACTCTCCCCGAAGCAGTCCCCGCCCGGAGATCCGAATGTGGGACTATTTTACCTCCGGAATATTTTACTCCAGAAAGTGCCATCATCATAAATTCGAAGTACGCTGTACCAGGGATATAATAATGTGGTGGTTTCCCGTTGCCTTCCACATCGCAGTAGTGTGTATCACAGTGCCATACCGACCCTCACGATCTCTGCCACTATGATTACTGAAAGAGCTGCTGCCCCCTTTCAGGGACTTGATTTAGTCTGGCTTCTCAAATAAAAACCCCTCCAATATGGTTAAACCTATGGTTCGGCTCTTTAGATCATTGAAGCGCGCAAGCCATCCCACCCGTCCCAGTATTACTAGAACTGCGTCAAGGTACAAGTCCTTTGTTGCCCCCTACGAATGCCAAAAATCAACCTCAGACATGAGTTCTGAACTAACTGTATTCTTCTGCTTAGGTTACTGGTTAGAGAGGGTCCATATACACTGGAAGCATACTGAAAAATGGAAAGAACTAGCGAATCACAGAGCAACACTTTAGCTTTAACGTCTAATATTTTCCTTATGTTGTAAATTAATTTCAAGTTCAGAAAAGCAGCCTGAATCAATTTAGAGATGTGCAAATTGAACTGCATTGTCGCATCAAACCAAACTCCGAGATTCTTAGCAGCATCCACCAATTCCAACCTGTTATTATTAACTGAAATTGACAATTTTTCAATTACCTGCTCCCGAAGAACAGGTCTATCCAACCCACCAAAAAGCATTACTTTAGATTTGTTAGGGTTAAGAATTAATGAATGCCGCCTTGCAGAATCTGAAAAATTATTTAAGTCCAAATTCACCCTCTCAATCGCCACGTCAGGCTCCTCCGCCGAAAATGAGCAATACACCTGGGTATCATCGGCATATAAGTGATATCCATTATGCTTAATACAGTTTACAAGAACGGATGTATATATTTCAAACAACAATGGACCCAAAACTGACCCCTGAGGAACTCCACACGTTACATATGCCGCTCTAGATGCTTTGTCTCCGACTTTGACAATTTGTTGCCTATTAGAGAGGTAACTACCAAACAATTTTATGGAAGAAGAGCTGAAACCAGTATGGTGCAATATAGATAACAGAAGTTCATGATTCAAAGTATCAAAGGCCTTAGAAAAATCCAATAAAACCAACAGTGCAAATTTGCCCTCATCCAAGGATCGAAAAATGTCATCGGTGACCCGGAGCAATGCAGTCTCACAGGAATGGCCCTTGCGAAAACCGGACTGGTTATCGGGGATTACATTAGATCTATTTAAATGAGTTAACATCTGTGACAGCAACACCCTTTCCAAAACCTTCGAAAGAACCGGGAGAATGCTTATCGGGCGTATATCCCCGTAAACACGCGGATTGCTCACCTTCGTCAGAGGATTTATGAGTGATAATTTCCATGAATCAGGAAAAACATCATGACCAATACAAAAGTTGATTATGTGTGTTATTATGGGCAGAACTACAGGCAGGGAGTAATTTATTGCATTTATATTGACTCCATCAAAATCAGCAGCTTTCGACTTTATAGTTTTAATCACATTGAGTACTTCAACTTCACCAACAAAAAGAAACTCAAGCTCCTCCGTAACGCATGTAGAATTCGAGTATTGAAACAATAAATCGGCATCAGGGACAAAAGAAGTTGTCGGTAAAGTCAGATAATAGTTATTTAAATCATCAGGATTACTCAAGTGATCAGGAAGCAACCTGCTTTTCTTATTAAGTACACCAATATTCATCGCATTCAGTTCTTTGAAAATGTTGCTTCTGCCAGCACCTGTTAGACGGTAATTCAGGTATGCCTTCTTTTCTTTAGCTATAGATGACGTAACTAAGTTTCTAAGCGCTCTATAATACTCCCAGCGCACCGGACTTTTTGACCTTTTGAAGCGTGCATAGGCTTTGTCTCTTAACCTCATCATAAGTAATAATTCTCCGTCAACCATGGTGCCTTCTTCTTTGTTACCCGCGACATAAGCACAGGAGCATGAACATCCAAAACGGCCAAAATATATTGATTTAAAAGCGATACCTTCCGATCAATGTCGTTAGACTCATAAATGAAACCCCATGGTATAAGTGACAAATCACTCAAATAATCATTATATGCAAAGTTTTTAAAACAACGATATGTCACATATGTGTGCGGCTGTTCACCTTGATCAGAAGATAACTCGCATTCAATTATCGCATGATCTGAAATGTCATGGTCTATAAGAACTTCATGATTGTCTACAATTGATATATCAGATGTAATGATATGGTCAATAACCGTGGCCGAAGTCCCTGACACTCTCGTAGGCTTGTCAATAATTTGGTATAAGGTAAAATTTTCAAGTAATTCTAAATAAAGTTTAGCATTATACGAATCCACACAAGACACGTCAACATTGACATCACCCACACACAAAAACACATCACCCATTGTTACGATATTGGAAAAGAAAAACTCAAAGTCTTCACAAAAACTATTCACATTTGAAGAAGGCGGCCTGTAAATAACTGATAGTAAAACAGTCCTGGTTCGCAAGTTAAAAGATATTGCCAGATATTCAAAAGATTTTGTATTTAAATTCAATTTTATTATCTTATAACGTATGCCCTTTTTAATAAATTAACCAACGCCACCACCACGTCCATCCCTGTCCTTTCTAACAAAGGAAAAATCCCTCAAACCAACATGAGCATCCGTTATGTTAGGGTTAAGCCATGTCTCCGAGACAGCGACCAGATCGTGCCCGGAATCACTAAATTTTGCCCTAAATAACTCTATACAGGAAGATAAAGATCTAACATTAATGTGAGCCAACTTCATTTTATCTATTCAAAAAATATTCAGAAAAATAAACAAGAAGACCGTCCGATCACTCTAACAATTTATTTAACTCTGCTTCTGTTCTAACGGCGAATTTACGACCATTATGATTAATCCAGATGACTCCATCTCGCGACCAAGCATTCTTCCTCTCAAATTTAGTTTTGCCAGCTTCAAAAGTTTCAGTCGGGCCAATGTAAGATCGTCGGTGATAGTAATACCCTTTCCCTTTAACTGCTTTCTGCTACTAATCACTAAATTGCGTGTGTGATAATTTACAAACTTGACAATGATATGCTGTTTGTCTCCAGTACCGACCTATCAATGTCATCTGGCTTAGTTGTCCTTCAACAGTTTTTGCTACACTAGCTGCTATGCCAGACAAAAAGACAGTATCCGATAGTAAAGTTTTTATGGATTTATCAATAATACCCTGAATATCTCCCATCTGAGATTGTGTGAAAACCATTGTTACCACTATCACCGACGACACGCTCGCGGAAAACACCACTTGAGTTAACCTGATGACACTTGGCATCGATGTTTAGGACATGCTGGAAAAGAAGCGATCAACAAACTCGGGCTGGAATACCCAATGAAATTGTGCACAACTTGTATGGAAGGTAAAGCCTCTCGTCTCAACTCAACAAAAAACCAAACGCGCCGACTTAGTTGCCCTTTGCATATGGTTACGATGACGCTCAAGATAGATTCTGTTTTTCTGCAAGATTATTCTGGACTAGGCCATTTATCCATAAATACGAGTAATTTCACAATGTAATTTAGGTTTCGTATTTTTTGACTTTCATGATCAAGAAATTCGTGAAACCTGTCTTGCGGTCTTGGCAATTTCTTGACCATGCGAGTCTTGTCTTGTCTTGACATTTTAAAAGTCACTCTTGTCTTGTCAAGACAAGATCGAGACAAGAAATCTTGGAAATCAAGAATCTTGTGAAACTCTACGCGAAATAACTTGATTTTTGCTTTTCAATCTATTTTGTGTATAGGAATTACATTTTTCAATAATTACATTATGGAGCATCTGTTTGTTACCAGAAAACAGAAAAGCAATTATGCAGATTTCTTCTTAGAGTTCCGCGATTCCCCCTCTCTCCCCTAATCTGTACTTTTGTTTGATATAGTGTCAAGCTAATAATTGTTCCAACAGAATTATTTGTTATGGGGCAGGTTTCTGGTCCCTAGCACTGAAGCTCAAGGTTATTGTCCCCCCATAATTGTTTATCTCACAAGTTCTGTCAACAAGACATTTCATTTAATATTTTTGAGGATATTTACACCTTGCGTGAGTTTATCCCACTTGATAAGATAAAGTAATGTGGTAAAAGTAATTCACAGCTTTTTGGAGATAAAAAATAGACTCGAGAACATTAAACGTAAAAAAGAGCAAGGTAATATACGAGTGCGGATGTAGGAGAAGCGAGTAGGAAAAAAATAAAAGCATTTAAAATGTGGCGATACAGACGCATGATGAAGGTACTGGGGATGGTTGAGGTTAGCAATTAGGGAGGTATTAAACAAAGTTAGAGAAAAGAGAAATATATGAAAGACAATAAAAAATATGAGATGGGACTGTGGAATACTTTCTGAGATACGAAGGATTAATTCGTGACATAATAGAGACGGAGACCAGGAATAAAAAAGTGGCTCATATTGGATTACCATTCAAATATTTAGGGATGTTTTACTTTCGGTGAAATGCGTATGTTAGTTCGGTCTAAAAACTTTATGTTGATGATTGACTAAACTGTATATTAAATATTGATCGTATTCATACCTGTGCTATAGCCCACGATATTACAATGGGTGTATTTTTTGGATCTGGTAAAAGTCCTTTAGCTGTGTCGTAAATGCCAAAGAAGGCCGCTCTGTAAATAATAATACCCTGTACAGATACACCAAAACCTCTGTACAGCCCAACGATACCATCAGCTTTCGTTATTTTTTTTAAACAATCCAAAAGACCGTTAAATTCTCTTTCCCCTGCAGCTTTACCAACGTCAGCAGCCAACCTAAAAAAATACGAAATCCATAATTATTATTTGTTTCGTAAACTCCTCTTTATGCAAAATACGGAAACGACCACAAGCACATCCTTTGAAGCCAACAACATAAGCCGAATAATTATTATCTTTTTCTTGAAGGAGACAGTAAGGAATCATACATGAAGTCATGATACTTCAAAATATTATCAATAAGACGAAAACCAACAAAAGCCGAATATGCAATGACCAATACGAGAATTTTACGCAAGTCTACAATCAGCAGACAAACGTAATATTAAAAAAAAATAACGTTTTAAACGTCTACATGTTATCGACGTCCTTAACTTGAATACTATAACTTTTTGATCGACACCGGTGGTAGTTCAAGTTTATTAAACCCAGAAATGGCTCATAAATTTTACAAACAATTTATATCTAATTACCGATTTGATATTTAAACGACTTATCCTGATGTCTGTTCATAACGAAGCAGCTAATTTTCCGCCGAATAATAACGGCAGCCAAAACACTACAATTAGGTAGGTACCTACAGAATAACAACTGGGAGTCCAGAATTTTTTTTTTCAATCCCAACTCCAACAAAGATTTTTCTTGGGTATCTAGGCTAACATCATAGAACATAAATTAATTGGTCTGTACCATTTACCACCTATTCTCAACGGTGAGGAAAACAGTTTTTTTTTTAACAAGAACTAACAACTAACTGATCTACTGGCAGTGTTGCCAGGTCAATGTTATTTTCGTCAGTAGCCCGCCGTTTAAAATTTCAGTAGATTTCAGTAGATTATGGAAGTATGTTGTGTAACGTATAGGAAAGAACATTCTTTTTTCGACGTGCATCTACAAGTAACATAAAATAAATTTTTATTCAGACAACGAAACAAAAAACGTAATGCACATCAACCAACAAACAGTAAATAACATAAAAATACTTCCTAAGAAATATATAAAACATAAATTCTAATCGGAATCTGTCAACGGGAACAGATCGTCACTTTTTTCTACATATTGTTATTATGAAGCCTAAGTACATCCCGAGGTACATCCATGATCCACTTCACATTCGTAATTCCGGGAAAGTCCCTAATTCTATCGGTTACATACGGTAAACGGTACGATGCTACGAACCGCGCACGCGACTTTAGATCCGTAGAATAAATGAAAATAACACAACCAATTTTATGAAGTAGGATTGTTGAACAACAGAACTATATATTTTTACTTATATAAAACCGCAAATGAAATCAGTAGATATAATCTCATTTCAGTAGATCAGTAGCTTAAAAGTGAAATCAGTAGAACTACTGAGAAATCAGTAGACCTGGCAACACTGTCTACTGGTTGAACTTCCGGCACTTATACGCAATAAAATGTAGTTCACGCATGGCGGGCGCCCGCGCATTTCAGCAGAACGGCCAGAGAATATCTAAATGCAAGATATCTCAATCGATGGATTGGTGGAGGTGGACCAATTCCGTGGCCTCCGCGATTCCCGAATTGCAACCCTCTATATTAATTTTTATGGGAACACCTAAAAACTCCTGTTTGCCTAACTCCAATCAATAATTTACAAGACTTATGAGATCGCATTATTAACAGCTATGAAATTATAAGAAATTAACCAGGTATCTTTGAGTAAGTGAGGCAGTCAATTGCTACACGGATCGAAACTTGCGTACACATTTTCAACAACTTTTGTAAACTAAAATAAAGTTACGTGTAACGTGTCTAATGGTACAATTATTGGTTCTCTAACGCAGCATTTGGTTGCACGGTTACGATGTTGTTGTGTTTGTAGAAACAACAAATTGCGACCTGAGGCAGGTCACAATTTTTTATCAGGTCACCTAACAGATAAGACACCTAACCTCTTAAACGCGTGTATATTCGTAATTCATGATTTTCTTACTTCGTCTCTTAATTTTACAACTTGCATATCTTCTTCTAATCTAATATATAAAATTCTCGTGTCACGGTGTTTGTGGTCGAACTCCTCCGAAACGGCTCGACCGATTTTTATGAATTTTTTTTTGTACATTTGGTAGGTATGAGAATACGTCGTAAAGTATTTTTCACCCTGCTACCCCCACCCCCCATTTTTTAATCGCGATTTTAGTATTTTTGTATGAGCAATATCCAAATACGTAATTGAAAATTTGTTGTACATTTGGTAGGTATGAGAATAGGTCGTAAAATATTTTTCACCCTCCTACCCCCACCCCCCATTTTTTAATCGCGATTTTAGTATTTTTGTATGAACAATATCCAAATAATTGAATTTTTTTTGTACATTTTGGTAGGTATGAGAATAGGTCGTAAAGTATTTTTCACCCTCCTATCCCCACCCTCCATTTTTTATTCGCGATTTTAGTATTTTTGTATGAACAATCTTTATACAGTGAGGTCCTAAAGTTTGGAATAAAATTCATAATTTATTTTCTATCAATATTTGAATGAAATGCTGGGACACGTCAATTTTTATTTTCAATTTAAAATTTTGTAAGGAATATAGTAGAGTCAACGTGAAAGTTTATCTTGATGTTCGCTGTACATTGAAAGGTAAAAATGTATCGAGTACGTTTTCGGATGCTATTTGGGGTGTATAACGACCCCCTAAATTCGTCTGGCGATATCGATGTCCAACACACCCCCAGGGGGTAAAAACTGAAAAAACGAGGAATTTAGAATATTTAATTTGCTATCCGGCAGTAAAAGAATTTTTCTGTTCCGTCAAGTAATAAGGGAGTAATAACTAATTTCCGTCCAAAGTTTAACATTAGACGAACGGAAGAATATTTACTAAAATCGCTTGTAGCTCCATTATTATTCGTGTTTCGATTTCTGACAAAATTGAGAAATGCCTATATCGCGATAACTTTTTAACGACACAAGATATCGAAAAAATTCAAAAAGTAAATGTTGTAGTCTGATGCTTTTGCAAGGCAAGGGTTTTTGAAATTTTGAAATCGAACAATAAATAAGGAAGATGTTGCCAATTTACTTCAGGGATGTAAAAGCCGCCGCCGCGAAGCGCGCACTCTGTCTCTACTTTCGCCCGTTTCCCATCTCATTCTGACGGACTCCTCCGTGCCCCACCATGGCCCGCAAGCCTCATAGTATCGTACTCGCCCATACCCTGCGTCTGCATTGCTTGTATTGGGGAATGGTGATTAATTAATTATCAATTAATTTCGTGCTATTTTCATTTTCGTGAATTTGGCATCTTCAAGTGTTACAACAGACGATGAACTATTACATAAATTTAAGCTAAAAACAAAACAATTAAGGCGTGATGATAACAAATGAGCAATATGCAAAAAAGGCGGAAAACTGGAGGAATCTACTCTAAAAACTATGAAAACCATTAAAAGATCGGTGAAAATGAGACTTGATGTGCAAACTTACAATAAAGACCTGAGAGTGCTTAGTGATAAAATAAATAATTCGTTAAGTTAAGGTGCGGCACAGGAACTGTTACTCCTCGTTTACAAGCCTGAAAAACATTTCCACGGCAATGAAATTAAAAGCACAAAGTAGTCAATGTATAGGAAATAAAGATGTAGGTAACCGAATCAACGACAGACAGAAAGCCAATAAATTGCGATTCCACAAGCCGAATTTTAATATTAATTTATGTGTTTCCTGTAAAAAATTGAAGAAGGGTAAATTTTTGAGCCAGGTGTGTAAAACGAATTTCAATAATAAACGTTAATTATAACCTTTTTAAAAAATTAACACATTAGATTTAATTGCTGCTGAAGTCAAATTCCATAGTAATTGTTTCGCGGTAGAGTGGAAAATATATAGTAGCAAATCTGAATCTAAGGTAGCTTCAGTGGATGACTGTGCAAGTCAAAACGATAAAGGGAGTGAGACCTCGCAAAAATTTTTGGGGAAATAAAGGAAGAGGACCTACTTATATAATTCCGCTGCAGTTTACGACCGATATGCGCTAATGCGTTAGCTTGAATCCGCAGTATTTCCTGAGGAAATTGAAAATGATTATGTCGTTTTTGTCAAATCTTATAAAAGTAATGAAGCTACTGTACCAAAAATTACAAAATATGTAATATTTATAACGAAGTTGAAATGCTTAAAGAATCAGCGGAATTCTATTATATACTTTTCCTTTGGATATGCCTTGCTTTATTTCCCCAACAGTTTTTTGCCAGGTCTCACGCCCTTTATCTTTTGACTTGCACAGTCATCCATAGAAGCTAATTTAGATTCAGATTTGCTACTATATTTTTCCACTCTACCGCGAAACAATTACTAGATGTGGTATTTGACTTCAGCAGCGATTAAATCTAATGTGTTACTTTTTTAAAAAGGCTATAATTAACGGTAGCTATGTCGAGAAGTTTATTACTAAAATTCGTTGTCGACACCTGGCTCACAGATTTACCCTTCTTCAATTTTTGGCAGGAAACACATAAATTGATATTAAAATTCGGCTTATGGTATCGCAATTTATTGGCTTTCTGTCTGTCATTGTTTCGGTTACCTACCTACATCTTTATTTCCTATACTCTTTGCTTTTAATTTTTCATTGCCGTGGAAATGTTTTTCACGCTTGTAAACGAGGAGTAACAGTTCCTGTGCCGCACCTTAACTTAACGAATTATTTATTTTATCACTAAGCACTCTCAGGTCTTTATTGTAAGTTTGCACATCAAGTCACATTTTCACGGATCTTTTAATGGTTTTCATAGTTTTTAGAGTAGATTCCTCCAGTTTTCCGCCTTTTAGCATATTGCTCATTTGTTATCATCACGCCTTAATTGTTTTGTTTTTAGCTTAAATATATGTAATAGTTCATCGTCTGTTGTAACACTTGAAGATGCCAAATTCACGAAAATGAAAATAGCACGAAATTAATTGATAATTAATTAATCACCATTCCCCAATACAAGCAATGCAGACGCCGGGTATGGGCGAGTACGATACTACGAGGCTTGCGGGCCATGGTGCGGCACGGAGGAGTCCGTCAGAATGACATGGGAAACGGGCGAAAGTAGAGACAGAGTGCGCGCTTCGCGGCGGCGGCTTTTACATCCCTGGAGTAAATTGGCAATATCTTCCTTATTTATTGTTCGATTTCAAAATTTCAAAAACCCTTGCCTTGCAAAAGCATCAGACTACAACATTTATTTTTTGAATTTTTTCGATATCTTGTGTCGTTAAAAAGTTATCGCGATGTAGGCATTTCTCAATTTTGTCAGAAATCGAAACACGAATAACAATGGAGCTACAAGCGATTTTAGTAAATATTCTTCCGTTCGTCTAATGTTAAACTTTGGAAGGAAATTAGTTATCACTCCCTTATTACTTGACGGAACAGAAAAACTTTTTTACTGCCGAATAGCAAATTAAATATTCTAAATTCCTCGTTTTTTCAGTTTTTACCCCCTGGGGGTGTGTTGGACATCGATATCGCCAGACGAATTTAGGGGGTCGTTATACACCCCAAATAGCATCCGAAAACGTACTCGATACATTTTTACCTTTCAATGTACAGCGAACATGATTTCTAGACGAGTTTTTCAAGCGCGCGAACTCTACTAATATGTAAAATATACAAGTTGTTCCATTTTCATGCACAGCTGTCAATGTCGATTTTCTTAAATGGAACACCCTATATACTTTCATATTTCTAAGTAGGCCATTGAAAGGCAATTTCATAAATGTGGCATTTGTTACCTTTTACTTCCATGGCCATCGAGATATTAACACTTGAATTTAGATGAACAGCTGTCGACTAATAGGCCCGCGCAAACAACTACACCTCGAGCAAATACTCCGCCAGGCATTGAATTACAGAACGGACCTACGTCGGCAGAATGTACATTATGATGCACACAAGAGACCTACCCCAGCAAAGCTGGCCTTGAAACCCTCTATACGTGCCCCATCGTACCACAGTGAACCAGGTTCACTATTCAAGCTAGAAGCTTGCATGGTGTGAATGTGCAAAGCAATCCGCAGACCGGTTTCGTCCTATTGGGACTCTTCAGTACGGCGCCGCTATGCACAAACACACCCTGCCCAACGATCTCCCTATGAATAACTGCGATAGTCATCCATAAGGGAGAGCCAAATCACGCCATCTAGACGTAAATTGTTGAACAGCTGTCGACTAATAGGCCCGCGCAAACAACTACACCTCGAGCAAATACTCCGCCAGGCATTGAATTACAGAACGGACCTACGTCGGCAGAATGTACATTATGGATGACTATCGCAGTTATTCATAGGGAGATCGTTGGGCAGGGTGTGTTTGTGCATAGCGGCGCCGTACTGAAGAGTCCCAATAGGACGAAACCGGTCTGCGGATTGCTTTGCACATTCACACCATGCAAGCTTCTAGCTTGAATAGTGAACCTGGTTCACTGTGGTACGATGGGGCACGTATAGAGGCTTTCAAGGCCAGCTTTGCTGGGGTATGTCTCTTGTGTGCATCCTAATGTACATTCTGCCGACGTAGGTCCGTTCTGTAATTCAATGCCTGGCGGAGTATTTGCTCGAGGTGTAGTTGTTTGCGCGGGCCTATTAGTCGACAGCTGTTCAACAATTTACGTCTAGATGGCGTGATTTGGCTCTCCCTTATGGATGACTATCGCAGTTATTCATAGGGAGATCGTTGGGCAGGGTGTGTTTGTGCATAGCGGCGCCGTACTGAAGAGTCCCAATAGGACGAAACCGGTCTGCGGATTGCTTTGCACATTCACACCATGCAAGCTTCTTGAATTTAGATATTCATCAAACTTAGAAGTAGGATATCTGAACTTCTACAAAAGCTAGAACGGCGGGATATATCCAATTATTTACAAAAATACCATGAAATAACAAACATTGTTGAATGAAAACGTAAGCAAGTAATTTTAACATCGAAAATAATCTAAATTAAATGTTCAATGTAAGCTCCAAAAAACTTTCGGAGCTGTAGCCAAACGGTACTCGAATTCATCAAGAACACTTCTAATAACTTCAGGGGTGATTCTCCGAATCTCATTTCGTATTCTCGTTCTTAAAACTTCGATGTCACATGGTTGTGTGATGTATACTTTGCTTTTTTTGCTTCTAATTTTCACGAATATTCTCAATTCCAGTATTAATATCTGGATAGCCATGGTATTAAAAGGTAACAAATGCCACATTTATGAAATTGTCTTTCAATGGCCTACTTAGAAATATGAAAGTATATAGGGTGTTCCATTTAAGAAAATCGACATTGACAGCTGTGCATGAAAATGGAACAACTTGTATATTTTACATACTCCTTACAAAATTTTAAATTGAAAATAAAAATTGACGTGTCCCAGCATTTCATTCAAATATTGATAGAAAAGAAATTATGAATTTTATTCCAAACTTTAGGACCTCACTGTATATAAAAAATCGGGTTCTAGGAATTTTTTTGAACGGCTGGACCGATTTTGATAAAAAATTTTGTGTGTTGGAGTGGGTCCCTGGATGGTTTACATTCACAATTTATTGGACCCGGTATGTTGCGTTGCAATCGGGTTCCAGGAACTTTTTTGAACGGCTGGACCGATTTTTATGAAATTTTTTGTGTTTGTTGGAGTGGGTACCTGGATGGTTTACATTCACAATTGGCCCCGGTAGGTGGCGCTGCAATCGGGTGTTACTGAATTCCTCCTAAACGGCTGGACCGATTTTGATTAAATTTTTTGTGTGTGTTGGAGTGGATCCCTGGATGGTTTACATTCACAGTTGGACCCGGTAGGTGGCGCTGCAATCGGGTTCTAGGATTTTTTTAAAAAACGGCTGGACCGATTTTGATGAAATTTTTCGTGCGTGTTTGAGTGGGTTCCTGGATGGTTTACATTCACAATTAGACTCGGTAGGTGGCGCTGCAATCAGGTTCTAGGATTTTTTTTTACGAAAATTTTTTTAATGTCGTGTCACGGTGTTTATGGTCGCACTCCTCCGAAACGACTAGACCAATTTGTATGAAATTTTTTTTGTACATTTGGTAGGTATGAGTATTTTTCACTCTCCTACCCTCACTACCCATTTTTTAATCGCGATTTTAGTATTTTTGTATGAACAATATCCAAATAATTGATTTTTTTGTATATTTGGTAGGTATGAGAAGGTCGTAAAGTATTTTTCACCCTCCTACCGCCACCCCCCATTTTTTAATCTCGATTTTAGTATATTTGTATGAACAATCTACGACTTAACCGATTTCATTCATATTTTATTTTATGATTTCTAATACTTTGTAGGAGGTTCTTACGAAACGAAAAATTAAGAAAATTGCGCAGAAAATTGGAAAATTTGAGAAAACGTAACGACTATTTTAACTTCGCACGTTCGACAGTCTGTACGTGTGTATGTCACCGAATTCCTCCTAAACGGCTAGACCGATTTTGATGAAATTTTCTGTGTGTGTTGGAGTGGGTCCCTGGATGGTTTACACGCACAATTGGACCCGGTAGGTGGCTCTGCAATCGTGTTCTAGGAATTTTTTTGAACGGCTGGACCGAGTGTGATGAAATGTTTTGTGTGTTGGAGTGGGTCTCTGGCTCTCTGGATGGTTTACATTCACAATTGGACCCGGTAGCTGGCGCTGCAATCGGGTTCTAGGATTTTTTTACGAAAATTTTTTTAATGTCGGGCAGGACAACGTCTGTCGGGCCCGCTAGTAATTTATAAAAACCAGCTAATTCAAAACTATCTTGATTAAATTTACAATTACAATGTTAGAAGATTTTTCAAAGCCTGGCGGGGTATTTGCCCGAGGAGTAGTTGTTCGAACGGTCCAGTACCACTTACAATTACAATTTTTACTTAATAACCACGTACATACAGTAAAATTCCAGATTTCTTTAACTTCAATTTTTTTTTCATAAACTACGACAAATTTTCTAGTTTCACAATTAATACCTATTCCAAATCAATTTTAACTCATAATTTAAGTAGGTATTCATGTATGTCATTGTTTTAGTTTTGCCAATAATTATTCTATTAAAATTTTAAGAGCAAAATTTAGAATGAGTTAAGTATGTACATTTACAAAAATTGTTGTTTAAAATGACAATTATTGCTAGCTACGGTATTAGGCCCGCCCACAATATTCTGCTGCAGCGCGCGCACACCAGGTAAAACTGAAAAGGTCTATCGATATACCACATGATAGATTTTAAGGGTGCCGAATTTGAGCACTAAAATGGGACATTTTTATTCCAACACTATTCTGAAATTAGAGTAGATAGGGCTTTAAATAAAAAAAAGATTTATCAATAAAGGATCAACTTAGAGACTCGCACTATTTTTGTAGTAATATTTTTCGATCGCCTGAAATAAATCTCCCTCAAATTATTGAAACACCATTTTGTCTATTTCTACACAAATTTATCGTAATTAGAAAGTAGGGTTGTCTAAGTTAATTATTCGTTATTCATTTTCGACCAAGAACGTCTTGATACGTTACTTGGTTAAACCGACGTGTTGGAATGAAAATCTTATTGCAATCTCTCCATCTTGTGTATATTTGGCCGAGATGTACAGTAAACTGGACGTTTAACGGTAGTAGTAGTGTGGCAGATGGCGGTGGCGCTTCAGTTTATTTTGTTATTTCTAAATAGAAAATAATAAATAAACGATAGGACCGCCTACTAATCCTCCCAGATTTAATCGGGTGCCGCTAAAGCAAAAAACCTTGAAAATTCCAAGCTGCAACCTTTTAAGCGAAAGGGCCATTTATTTGCAAGTTTTATGAAATCTTAGTGGGCCGCACTACTGTCTATCAAGTGTTCCCGAGGTGTGATGGATTCAGAGTATTTTGAATAATTAAAGACAAACGCGTTAAATATAGCAATTTATAATTTTATAATAGAAAAACACTGTGAATTCTTAATAAGTTAACCCCACATGCGAAAAAATACAGTGATACAGTAATAATTAAACTCAGCATCATGAGGAGTCTTGGCGTGTCAAAGTTCTGGATCCAACCACTGTGGATAGTAGAAAAAGTTAACAAAGAACGCTTTTTTGGTAGAAACAAAAACGTTAGGAACACTTGTACATTTGCATGTGTAAAAAAAAATATTTGCCATCAAAACACACATTATTGAGAAAAAAATGCAAAAAAAATGAATATCTTATTCTGCAAACAATTTTTAAAGGGAGTGACTACTGCATCGTCCGACCGTTACATTAAATTTTGTTCCAACACTGTCGGACGTGCGCATGTCAACAAAATACCCCCGTACGGGTTTGATTTGTTTCGCTTATGTTTTTACATCATCTTTTTTCTCAAAAAATGCGTGTGTCTGGCGCCCCGTCAGCTAAGTGGTCTGTTTCAAAAATGCGATGTCAGCTTTCGTTTCATAACCATAATTAGTTTTTGCATTTTCAATGTATTGACATTCAGTAATGCGCATACCCGACCGTGATCGAACATAATTTTAGGTGACGGTCGGACGGTGCAGTAGTCACTCCCATTTTTAAATGAATTTTTAACAAAACTTTTAGGTTACTTTAATAAAATAATACCTATTAATAATAAATCAATGCGATTTCTGGCACTGGTGTTTGTCCACAATTTGAGCAATATTCGGGCGGATATAAGCGAATTTGTCAATTTCATCAAAGAAAAGAATTGCTGTCACATACGAATTTAAATTTGTCTGCGGTGCTGTACATGAAACAGTGCATTTTATGTGTTCCTTGTTGAGAGAAACGTTACATTTTTTAATAGACATCACTTTACTTTTTTAAAATATTCAGTTCTGTTCCACGCGGGCCGCATAAAAATGTCAGAGGGGCCGCATGCGGCCCGCGGGCCGCACGTTGCACGGGCCTGCTGTAGAGGTTCCATCTGAAGAGTTTGCAGCTGTGAGTGAAACCAATCATAATAGATTGTGACTCTTTCTGGGTATCTAAATTTAATAAATCGATGGATAGGTATTATACTGGAAATGGGTAACTAGGAATTTTTTGTGTACCTGTTGAGATATAGATCCATTGATTCATTTACATTCTCACGACATTAATTGAAAACAGCAATTATGTCGTATTTTTCGAAATTTTGATAATTTTTAAGTGCCATTATGTATATAATATTAATAAAACTAGCTGCATGCAACTTTTGCTAATGTATGTCAATAGATAATTATTCATTTGTTAACATAAAATAACAGGTATCTTGGATGTACCTACCTATTAAAAAAAATTTAACTTTATGTCATAACTCAAAAAATACGCTCCGTAGAAAAAACTACGTAAGCCACTGAATTCCTTGGAAAAAGTTCTATATGAGTCAATCGTAACAGTTTTAGTCTGCTTAGTACAAAAAGAATTGGAGAGAGTTTTCGAAAAACGTTAAAAATCAATGTTTTTTTTCTCGAAAACTAAAAACTATATCCAAATTATGGTTTCGGCATTCTATTATACTCAAAAAAGTAGCTCAGGTTCGCGAAAACCCCGAGGCTCTATCTCTGCTGCTTCTATGAGAAACCCCCCAAATCACAACGAAATAGGACAGTCTGTACATGATCAAATTTGAAAATTTAAAAATCCCGTAACATTTTTTTCAAATGGAATCCTACAATTCATATGTTGCATTTTATGTCGAATTTGACTTTGATTACTTATCTATGAACTTCCCCAAGTCTAAAAATTGATAGGTAGGTACCTCTATTTTGAATCACTTATCACCTAATCTAGCCACCTATAATTCGTGTGGGTACAACAAAATAAAGTTTAACATGGAAATGGAAAATGTATCAATGTGGATAATCTCAAAAGGTCCAGGGGGTGTATGAGTGGTTTTGAATTCAATTTTAAGTGGTTTGCGTTCATATTTAGTTAGTTTACAGAGTTCGCATTCGTTAATAAAATTTTGAATTGATTTCCTCATATTAGGCAAATTAATACCTAGTACAATGTTTTCAATTTTTGTCTGTCGATACCGTAATGCGTTGTCTTTCCTTCATGATAGTTTAAAATTATTTCTGCAATATAGTTTTGAGAATACACGTCGACTAGTAAGGTAATGGATTTTTGTAAGTTATACGAAAGGTAATCGAAGGTTTTACGAACTATTTCACAAACCGTATTACGAACCATTTATCATTGGATGAATTCGGAGTTGTGAACAATTTTGGCTTTTTCTTTCGGCAACTAGTTAAAGGTGTTGTTAATTTGGAAAGATCTTTAATGAACTTGCGGTAATATCCTAGAAGTCCAAGAAAAGATTTAATTTGTTTAGTTGTTTTTGGAATAGGAAAATTTGTAATAGCCCTAATTTTTTCTGGGTTCGACCTGACACCATCTTCCCCAATTATAAGGCCAAGGTAAGCTGTTTCTTTCTTTAGAAATTCAGATTTATCAAGCTACACTGTGGAATTTGTCGAATTGAGTCTATCATGAACCATTTTCAATTTTATCAATATGTTCTTGTAACGATGTCGAATAGACGACAAGATCGTCAAGACAAACTAGGCAAGTTTTGTCCAATAAACCCCTTAGTACGTTATCCATAGCGCGCAAATAATTAACTTGCCGAGTTTGTCTAGGCTAGGATGTCACTAATACTTGGCAACGGATACTTATCGTCCACCTAGATTTAGTATAAACCAAGATATTCCACAGTTCTCTCATTCAACTTCCTGTAATCGATAACTACCCTCCATTTTTGCACGTCACTGGCGTCACATGTTTTGAGAACTACCCAAATTGGCGATGACCAGGGTGAATTGGATGGTTTGATAATTTTTTGTTGCAACATTTTGTCTGTTTGGTTCTTCAATTCCTGTTTGTGTACGAATAGATCCCTGTATATTTTTGTATAAATTGGCGTACCGTCCGTAGTCTTAATATTGAATGCTTTATCTGATTCGTAATATAAAGCTCAAATTTTGATTTCCGTCATAAAAAATATATGTATATTTTAAAACTATTTTTTTCAGAGCCTCTGATTCTTCTGAATTCAAATGGTCGGTACGTATATTTTGAAAAATCTAATTTTTTTTTACTAGTTTGCTTGGTTCTTACCAAATTATGTTGTATATTATACGCAGTAGTAAACTTTGTTGGTCGTTATATGTGACGACTTTAATTGGTTCTAGGAAAGTAATTTTGACAATGTTTTCTCATGGATTAAGGATTGAAGTTAGTTGTCTTTGGAAATTGTTAAGGTGTCAACGTTACATCCAGTATAGTACATTGTACATACTTATAAACAAGCAGACATGTTAAAATAATTTAAAGGCTATTAATTTCCTTTGATAAAGACATTAAAAAATTGCGACATTTTCGTATCATAAAATACTAACCTTGTTCTGGCAAAATCAAGTGGGTAAACGAAACATAAGGAAGTAGCACCAGCAGCACCGCCAGATGCTAAATTACCAACAAAATAACGCCAAAATTGTGTATTCTTATCGACACCACTTAGAAAAATTTGTTTGTATTTATCTTTGAACGCAAAATTCAAAGCTTGTGTTGGAAAGTATCTAATAACGTTGGCAGTATTTCCTCTCCAGTAAGCTAAGACACCTTGTTCTTTAGGGATGCGGACGAAACAATCTACCATACCTAGAAATAGAATATACTTACATTAAACATAATATATGTTATTTTTATTATTCATATAGTTGAACTCTTTACAACAGCGTTTATAAATTAAGAAGACCTTATTAAAAAGACCAGACAGTCCTGAATTGGTTACCTACTGTGGTTTTGAGCGTTACTTCATTTGAGAACATTCATTATAACCATAAACCGTGTGACAAACTTCCATTTGTACATGGGGAAATAACATAGGTAATTACGTTTTTGGGGATTCCTGCTCCCCAAGTGTAGTTACAATGGTGGTAAATGTAGCAATCGAAAGATTATTTTTTTCTGCGTATGAGGATCTCAAAAACTCTGCATCTTTCCAATTTATTAAAGCATTAAAAGCACAAATTTCATTAATAATTTTCAAACTAAAACACAGAAATTTATCAGATTATCCATGACAATTCATTCTAATCAAAGACGTCTCTGATTCTTATCCGTCTGAACTGTCAACATTTATCGACAATTTAAAATTTGGAACAAAAATATTTATTCAGTTGAAGAAATGGTTTTCATTTTGAAACTCAAATTTTAAATTGCCGGTAAATGTTGACAGTTCAGACGAAATTAGAAAATCCATAAGAATCAAAGACTTTGTGATTAGAATAAATTAAGTTGTCATGGATAACCTGATAAATTTCTGTGTTTTAGTTTGAAAATCCTTATATATTATTACATATTATTATTATTATTATTATGTATATTAATAGCGAAAGTGATTTTACATTGAAACTTTGTTCGCCAGATATCTCATCGAGGACTCTGTCGAATTCAGCAATTGTGGGCTTTACGGAAAGCTCTAATGCTGTAGATGTGCCTTTTCGGGGTTTTCGGGGTTTAAAAAGCTTTAAATAATGTCTTTTTGCAGTTTAAAGTTCATTATTTCGTCGGAGTATGAGGCAGAAAATTTAGAGTTTTTTGTTTGGTGTAACTTAGCTACAAAAAAATTGGTGGAGACATTTACCATCAGTCATCAGTAAATAATATAATTTAGTAAAATTGTTACAGCGCTGAATGATTAAAGGGTTTGCAATACGTAGTGGCACGAGTGCGTTGGAGTGTTTCATTCCAAACAAACTTTCGTACTGTTCCGACATAATGTTGCTTCAGTAATGCCCACACGTGAGCATATTAGTCGCCAACACGCCAGCTGAGCGTATGAGTAAGAGAAGAAAACGAGGTAGGTAAATACATTATGTTATGTGAAACTGCACGATTGTTTTTTGATATTGTGGTATACTTGCGAACAGGAGGAATACGGCGCGTCCCCATGCTATCCAACATAATCGATCCATTAACATATCCACTGTTATTTTCAAATGGTGACAAGGGTTGGGACACGAATATGGAGCATTCTGAGAAGACGTGTGGCGTAGCCCACGGATTCCACTTGTTATTAATGTAATTCTTGCTTTTAATGCTTTAACAAATTAAAAAGTTGTAGAGTTTTTGATATCCTCATACGCAGACAAACATAATCTTTCGATTGCTACCTTTACCACCATTGTAACTACATGGGGAGCAAGAATCCTCAAAAACGTAATTACCCATGTTATTTCCCTATGTACACATGGAAGTTTGTCATACTGTGTATTTGTCGTAGTCAATGGACGTAATACGTCGCCGTAAAAGCCTGTAATCAACACAAATATGTATCTCATCATTGAACTTTTTAAGCAAATGACTAAACAAGACCAGACCATACGCTACAACATGAAATCAGGTAGTAATAATTTTGGACATGTGCGGTTATTACAAGAAATGCCTCAATTGATTACCTAGTTGAGCTGAAGTTAAAAGGGCATTCTCCGCAATTTCGGAAAACTTCATTCATGTAAAGGAATTACAGCCTTTTCCGGCATTACGGTGACTGACTAGGAGTTCCTCGGAATGACGTTTTACGCCCATTGCCTACGACATATAGGGTGTCCCAGCGAAAACTTTCACCTCAAATAATTCAGCAGGACATAATTTTTGCTAAAATTGCTGAAACACGTCAACTTAATTTTCAAGGGGAACATGCCCTTGTCATAAATATATACTCACTTTGGGCTAAGCAGCTACGCGGGGTAGCAACCCCGTTAAATAACTTAAATGACAATAGGGGTCGAGTAGCATCATTTTGAAGGTATTTCGATTCTCTTTCCAATGGTACCAAACTCTATTAATTTCAATAAATAATAAATAATAATAATAATAATAATTGGTTTTGAGAACCTCAAATCGAATGATTCAGCAGAAAATAATTAACTAAGTGAGGTTGCCATGGAGACAACTTGTCAATAATTAATAATCAAAATTTAACATGGAAGGTCAAAATTAAAGAGAACTACTAAATAACTTTATTTAAAAATTACCTATAACACGTTAACGGAATAACACTAATTTAATAACAGTTCAAAATGTGCACCGTTTACAATGGTAAAATAGATTTTCAAATTCATTGCGCACTTTGTGAAACGCTGTTCTGCCAGGTGTCAGCTTCCAACCTTCTGCATTCGTTTTGAATTCGTTGTCGAAGTTCCTGAATGTTTTCTACAGTAGTTTTATACACAACCGATTTAAGATGCTCCCATAGATAGAAGTCGAGGGGTGTTAAGTCGGGCGACCTTGCCGGCCTGTCAATAGCCCCCCGGCGCCCTACCCACCTATTAGTAAAGCGTTCAATCATGGCGGTGCCTGTCACTACATCACTTTTGACGTATCGACTGCTTAAGTCTCTTTGTGATGGGATAAAATACCTTGTTTGCATTTTCTGTAATGCCTTTTACATTTACCCCGGAGGAGTACGCCGATATGGTGTTTATTTTTGATTTTGCAAATGGAAATTTGACTGCTGCCTCTGCTGAGTACCGTGAAAGTTACCCAAACCGCCGTGCAAAAAAGGAATTGTTTGTAATAAAATTTGTTTTTAAAATTAAATGTGGTGTAAATTGAGTTTAATAAGGTAATTGCAATTATTGTATGTTATTGTTTCTAATAAAATTTGTTATTGTTTTTAAAATTAAATGTAGTGTAAGTTGTGTTTAATAAGGGAATTGCAATTGTAAATGTGTTTAACAGTGTGTTAATGTTTGTCAAATTAAATCGACTGTACAAATTTTTGGAAACCGGACCCGTGTTCATAGGAACTTTTTTGTTTAAAATGACCTCTAGAATCCATCCCTTAAGTGGCGGGAAAACATTGTGATACACCCTGTATAATATTTTGGTTTCTTAGAATGTAACAATAATGTAACTGCAAATATGTATTTCATTTTTGTAAAAGCATAATATAACTCCAACAATGCATATATTGTATTTATGCGACCAACCCCTATTCGTCACATGTAGTTTAAGAACCGACCAAAAGAAAGATAGTCGGAGAGCAAGAGCTCTGAATTCGACACATAGTATGCAACTTTCGAACATACAAAAACAGACGATGAGTTCTTACGTAAAAACACCTGACAAAACATATTTTTGAGGTCGCGATTCGATTTGGAATTGCCAAATTGAAGAAAATTGCATTTTTTCATTTTTCTTCTCAAATATGCTATTTTCGCACTTTTATTGTTTCTCCTTCTGTATATCTGTCACCCATTGTCGTACAAATTTGAAATTTTAGCATTAGGATAATGAAACTATCCGCTTTCTAACGCTGTACGAGAAAATAGTAATTGTTGTGATTTGACTGAAAAATTAATAAATATTCGAGGAAGAGTTGCCACTTTTGTGTCATTTACAGCGAAAAAGTGTGTATCGGGGTAACTTTTTTATTTTTGAAGATATACTTATACTATAAACGAGTAAATTGTAGCGCATAAAATGAGGATGTTTTTTTATTTTGAGTATTTTTTCATAAAATGCATAGTAAGTCAGAGAAAGTGTGTTAAACGTGAGTCATGTGTCGCGCCCTGCGCGCGTTGTCGCGGACAAAAGCTGACTGCCGTGCCAACGCCGTCGGAGTTTAGAGTTTTCATTTATTGAATGTGTGTAGGGCATTTTTCTTAAATTATTATATGGTCATTTCAATAAAACAAAACTTTTTAATGTTTTTCACAGGTTTAATCGTTACGTACAATATTGTTTCGGCTTCAAAGGTTCTTACAAAACAAATCTTAAAACTAAAGCAGTGCCTTATATACAGTATTCCATTTTATTTTCGTGTGGTGGGGTAAGATTGCTTCTATGATTCTATGGTTAAATTCCAACTGGTCATTTGTTATCTGTTGATCTAATTTAATGGCTTTGCAAATTTCAAAACTTTCCACTTAATTTAATTATCTACCTTTAGATCCTTATATAATATTTTAAAATCACTTTCGACAAAATTATGATTGTTTACAATATGTACAATGTTCCCAAAAACCCGTCCTGTTTGAATTGTTGGCAATAGACTTTATGTTCTTTCAGTATGGTATTGAAATCCCTCCCGGTTTGCAATTTAACTGAGAAACACCACTTTTATCTCCTGTGTTTCTTTTTTCTTTATTATTGACCAATAATGAACTTAAATTTCTTTTATTTAAGCAAACCGGGTTTTGATCAAGTTTGCTTAGAAATTAGATCAACAGATAACAAATGACCAGTTGGAATTTAACCATTCACCAATCATAGAAGCAGTCTTACCCCACGACACCAAAATAAAATAGAATACTGTATGTAAGGCACTGTTTTAGTTTTAAGATTTGTTTTGTAAGAACCTTTAATGATGACCTAGTAAGTCGAAACAATATTGTCGATAACGATTAAACCCGTTGAAAACACTAAAAAATTTTGTTTTATTGAAATATTCAATATGTTTCAAATGTCAAGCGAGAACAGAGTGAAATTCATTACATATTATGGTCGTCCAGAATTTACCGGCAGTATGGACCATTTAAGAGCACATTTGTTTCCAACATGCAAAACAGATATTAGGTAAATAAGAAAACGAATATCAGTAAGGTACCTATTTATTACAAAACAAATTTCACTTCTTTACCACCCACCGAAAACACGTTTCGTTTTCATGTCCTCAGGACTAAAGGGCACGGGTGGAAATATTGTTAGGGACATAGAGGCAGAATGGAATTGCATTAAAAATAGTTTAGTTTCCTCAGCTAGGGATATTTTGGGTCATAAACAGAATGAAAGTAGGAAACCCTGGATAACAAAACATATTGTGAGTCTAATAGAGGAAAGGCGAAAATATAAAAATAGGTTAGATGAAACAGGGAAACAAAGATATAAGGCGATCAAGTGGGAAAATATTCGGGAATGTAGGAAAGCGAAAGAGCAATGGATCGATAATAAATGCAAAGAAGTGGAAGATAAATTCGAAGTAGGAAAGACTGATGAAGCATATAAAATAATTAGGAGAAATTTTAGAGAAATTGGATCTAGTACCAAAAACATTAGAAATGAGGCAGGAGATATCCTAATCGGAAGTGGGGAGAAGGCAGATAGGTGGAAAGAATATTTAGGAAACTTATATGCGGGACAGGAAGTGCAAGATATATTAGAAAGCGAAAGCAGTGTAGAGGGGGATAACCTAGGGAGTCCTATAATGAGAGAAGAGTTTGAGATAGCACTAAAAAGTTTAAGGAATAATAAAGCACCAGGTATAGATGGCTTGCAGGCAGAAATCTTAAAGTGCGCAGGTCAAGAGGTAATAGATCGTTTATTTAAACTAGTTAGTCGCATATACCTGACAGGCGAGATTCCAGAAGATTACAAACGGAACATCATAGTAGCTTTGCCAAAAAGAAAAGGCGCGGATAGTTGCGAAAATTTTAGAACTATCAGTTTAACTTCCCATGCGTCAAAAATTTTAACTAGAATTGTGCAAAGAAGGATGGAGAAAAAGGCGGAAGAAATATTAGGAGAAGATCAGTTCGGATTTAGACGAAATAGAGGAACGCGCGAGGCCATTCTAGCTTTACGAGTAATTATAGAAAAAACGATAGAAAAGAGAAAGAGCGTCTATATAGGATTTGTAGATTTAGAAAAAGCCTTCGACAACGTAAAATGGGGGAAGATGTTCGAAGTGCTGAGAAAGGTAGGGATGAAATACAGGGACAGAAGAATAATACATAATCTCTACAAAGAGCAAAAGGCAGTTATAGAATGTGAGCAGGAACAAAGGGAAGTAGATATCCGGAAGGGAGTGAGACAGGGATGTGCATTGTCACCTCTAGTTTTCAACTTATATATCGAAGATGCGATTAATATTGTTAAGGAAAGAACAGCCTCAGGGATCAATGTACAGGGCCAAACTATTAACATGCTCAGATTTGCGGATGATATAGCAGTGTTAGCATCTAGCAAAGAAGAATTAGGAGCGGCTTTGAATGAAATGGAAGCAGTTTTGACACAGGGCTTCGGCATGAAAATCAATAAAAAGAAAACTAAAATTTTGGTATGTAGGGGATGTGAAAATAGAACTAAAATGGAAATACAAATTGGAAATGAGAAGATAGAGGAGGTCGCGGATTTCTGCTACTTAGGAAGTAAAATAACTCAAGACGGTAGGAGCACTAAAGATATAAAACAAAGAATGGCGCAGGGCCGAGTTGCGTTTAACAAAAAGAAACAACTGTTATGCTCGAGAACGGTTAATATAGAGACTAGGAAGAGACTCTTAACGTCGTATGTATGGAGTACATCATTATACGGGTGCGAAACTTGGACAATAGGAGAAGCGGATAGAAAAAGAGTAGAAGCGTTTGAAATGTGGTGCTACAGACGCATGATGAAGATACCGTGGATAGATAAGGTTAGCAATAGGGAAGTATTAGAAAGAGTTGGGGAAAAGCGAAAGGTATGGAAAACAATAAAGAGTAGGAGAGATAGGATGGTAGGACACCTTCTAAGACACGAAGGAATAGTTCGTGACATACTAGAGTCAGAGATAGGAATAAAAAGAGGTAGGGGTAGGCCTAGATTAGACTACTGCTCTCAAATAGTTAGGGATGTAGGATGTTCTACTTTTAGGGAAATGCGTAGGTTAGCTCAGGATAGAAAAGAATGGAGGTACGCGTCCAACCAGTCTTCGGACTGAGAACCTTATGATGATATGATGATGAGGACGTATGTATTTGCAGTCTGTCGTTTACAAAACTGCATACCTAGTTCGACCAAAACTATCAAGGTCCGGTTTTTCAAAGAATCCAACACCGGATTAAGTCTGACACCGGCTTCGTTGCTATGATACCGGCTTTCTGATTGATTGAATCATAGCACCGAAGCCGGTGTCAGACTTAATTCGGTGTTTTAAAAAACCGGGCCCAAATCTTTTGGAATTTGGGTGGTGCATGAAAGAAAACGGTAGCGTAATACCAATCATGACCACAATAAGTGCGAAACCAGATTTTGTAAACATAACACCATTTTGCAAATGTGAATATTTCAATAAATTGTAGCACAACCTGTATTTGTTTAAAAGCTAATGTACTGTGTTCCATAAGCTGTTTTTGTGAAGGAAAATGTACGTATATCGAATAATAAAAATGTATTTATTCTGTAAGTACAAATTTAAAAAAATAAGAACAGTTCTCATTGAAGTTCTCCACGCGGTCTGCTTCGGTGCAACCCAGGAGACAACGTAGCGCGTACAACGCTCGACTTTATTAACCTTTTATGACCACCAAACTTTTACCAACAACATTTTTTTGTTTTTTATAAATTAATTCAGACCTTAAACTATATTTGACTCGCTTATATTATTACTCTATCTCCAATAATAAAAAAGTTACCTCGATACCAAGTTTCTCAATGCAGTTACTGAAAAATCCATGGGATCTGCGACGAAAATATTATTTTTCTACCATATCTTTACACATTAGTGCACATTTATGTGTGGCAATGGATTCGGAATATTTCAGACTATATGTATGCAAAGTTTTAAACCGATCCAATTGTTACAGACAAAGATATAGAATGGGAAATATAAAATAATGTATTTCCGAGAAATTTTGTAAAAATATGATAAAGTTCGATTTTTTTCAATTTCGCAATCCCGAATCGATTCGCGACCTCCAGAATCGAATTCAGCAGGTCATTTTACATAAGAATTCGACATCAGTTTTTGTATGTTCGCGAGTTGCATACCCCACTTTTATTTTGCATATTTCGAACGTCCTGCTCTCCGACTAAGACCTGCAAAATCAGTATTTTCTACTTCGTTCCAAGCTACGGTTGTGACTTATACAAATCTTGTACACGCCTGTTTCTTAGTACTGCTCTTTCAGAATGGATGTAGTACGGAAAATGAACGCAAACATATATTAACCGTAAACCTAATACATAATACGTTGACTGTTCAGAAATCAGAATGGCCGTAAAAGTTGACAAATATACGCGGGGTCATCAGCCCAACCACAAAATACACTGCTCAAAATTGTCTAACGGACAAAACTATTTGTTTCAAATAAATGTTTTCGCCAACAATTTGCAGCAAATTGAAAATGCGCCATGTACGTTCGTTGGATATTATACCATAGCATGATAAAAAAAGGACTCGCTTTGTTCGTTTTATTTATCCAAAAAACTGAAATTCAAAGAAAGGTGAACGATAAGAAACTTCGCTTTTTATAATGTTTTTGTTTCACATCATCTCTGAGCATATATGGTCAGTTTAGTTGTTTGCATTGAACATAAGACAACAATTTGCAATGCAACGACGACACATAGCCCGCGACGAAATGTTAAGTGCGGTGGGGATAATTGAATTTGGCGGTTCAAAAAGTCAAGCAGTGGCCGAATTTGGAATATCGCGAAGTGTAATGTGTCGATTGTGGGAACGATACCAGGAGACTGGCGATGTGGCCGAAAGACACGAAGGCCGTGGAAGAGAAATAACACCCGCTCAAGACCGATTTATTATTCTTCAAGCCAGGCATAATGCATGAATTACAACACGAGAACTTTCTGCGGAGCTCCAAAATGTATATGCCGTAGCGGTTTCTGACAAAACCATCAGAAATCGCATCCATGAAGCTCGTTTTCATTCTCGTCGACCGATTATAGTACCTGCACTTCGCCATGGCAATTGCGAAGCTCGTTTTGAATGGGCTGAAGACCATGATCGATGGGGTGAAGCAGAATGGTCTAATGTTCTGTTTACCGACGAATTTCGGTGCGGATTTTAACCTGATAGCAGAAGAACTAGAGTGTGGCGAAGAAACGGAGCCTTGGAGGGGACCAGGTACCTCCAGGAAGTTCACAATTACCGAGGAGGGTCTGTGATGATATGGGCTGAAATCGATTTGCGCCATAGAACAGACCTCGTTTGTTTAGATGAAGCCATGAACCAGCGGCGTTATAATGAACAAGTTCTTGTACCTGTTGTGCAACCATATTCAAATGCTGCTGGTCCAGATTCGGTTTATATGCAGGACAATGCTCATCCTCACATTGCACATCAAGTACAAAATTGATTTGAAGAAGAGAACATTGCCCTTCTGCCATGGCCTCTTCAGTTTCCCGACCTCAAACCCATTGAGCGTGGGACATGCTACAGAGACAACTTCTTCCAGTTATGACAAACATTCGAGGCAGTTTTGCATTTGAAAATGCACTGAGAGAGCAGCGGCCTCTTTTGCCACAAGATGTAATCGATAGGCTGATTTTAAGTCTGCCTAGGCGGTGCCGGGCCCGAGGAGGCAATACATCGTATTAAGTACCGTAAAGTGGGGTTACTTGCAACGATTTTGCGCTAATGAAATTTGGGCTCTCCTATTACCCAAGGGTAAATCGTGCCTGAACTATGACAGTGTTTATGTTTGGTACGATAGTGTCGCTTCAGCTGTGCACAAGTAAATCGCTTGGAAATATAAAATTTGTGGAGTTTCGCGGCATTGGCGGCATTGAACGTAAGTACTCAAAAATTATTGTCAAATAACTTCTTCTGGTGAGAGCTTATTTATGCTGCGATTTGTATGAAAATTGGACCCGATGTACTTGGATGCTTATTCTAAAATATTAAATATTAACTTTTGTGATAACTGGAAGAGTTTTATATACATATATATTTTTTTACTTCCATGTCCAAAAGGGGGTTACTTGCAACATGCCTCGAAAATACAAAAAACAATTAGGGGGCAGAATTTACAAGAACTATTCCGACGAAACGTTGCAAAATGCATTAAGAGATGTCGAAAATGGAATGTCCTTGGGGGTGGCAAGTCATACATATGGAATTACCAAGTCGACTCTATCGAGAAAAATGAGAAATTTGTTCTCACTGACCCCTGGGAGACAGCCTGTCTTTTCCAAGGAAGAGGAGGAAATATTTGTTAATAATATTCTTTTGGCTGCACAGTGGGGATTTCCTTTAACTTCCTACGACATCAGGTTAATAGTGAAAGAATACTTAAATCGCAAAGGCATTCGGGAAAAGCGATTTGGACGGAATAACAATATGCCTGGCGTGGATTGGGCGAGGCACTTTTTAAACAGGCATAAATCCAAGGTAAAACGCAAATAGTAACTCCGTTTGTCAAATTCGGTATTTCTATTATTATTTAATTTCAGCTCTCTGCAAGATTATGTGAAAATATAAAGCGAGCAAGAGCTCAAGTGTCCAGCGACATTATTAATGAATATTTTTCCGAATTGGAAAATAGTTTAGAAAATGTGCCACCTGAAAATATAATTAATTATGACGAGACCAATTTTTGCGATGACCCCGGTCGTCAAAAAGTCATTGTGAAAAGAGGAGCTCGTCATAGTGAGAGATACATGGATTCATCCAAAACCTCAGTGTCTGTCATGATGGCCGGAATGGCTACAGGACATATATTGCAACCGTATATTGTATACAAATCTCTACATTTATATGATACGTGGACAGAAAATGGCATAAAGGGTGCAAGATATAATCGATCTAAATCAGGTTGGTTTGACATAACAATTTTCGAAGATTGGTTTCTCCAAATTGCAATGCCATATTTCCGAAATCTAGAGGGACCCAAATTAATGGTCGGAGATAATTTATCTAGCCACCTTTCGGATCGAGTAATGCGTGCATGTAGGGAAAATGATGTAAGATTCGTACTATTGCCACCTAACTCTACGCACTTATGTCAGCCCTTAGACGTAGCGTTTTTCAAACCAGTCAAATCTGCTTGGAGAGATGTTTTACTCACATGGAAACAAAAAAACAAAGGTTGCATTCCAAAAGACAAATTTCCGAGATTGTTACGGCAAACTCTTGAAAAAGTTAATCCTGAAAATTTGGTGGCAGGGTTTAGAGCCACAGGAATACATCCTTTGAATAGAGAAGAGGTGCTGAAGCGACTGCCAAATTGGTGCAAAGAGCCTGTTTTAGATGAAGATGCTGTAAACAACACTTTTGCTGATTTGCTACAAAAAACTCGATTTCCTGATGCAGACAAACAAGTAAAACGAAAGAAAAGGCTCAATGTAATTGCTGGATGAAGTGTGACTACATACCACTGCAGACAATGAAATCGAAACAACAGAGCGTGAAATAGAAGATGAAGATGAACCAACTACATCTGGTTTAGGTAGACCAACTACATCTGGTTTAGAATCAAATCCGCCAAAAACTCCAACTTTAGAGGATAGCGAATCATCACTCTCGGACACGCACATGTCTGTTCATGATTCAGAGTCCGACTGGGATGAATTTGATCATGAACAAGTTGATTATAAAGTGGGAGACTTTATTTTAGTTCAATTTGTTGCTGAAACAAAAAGGCGTCAGGCTGTTATGTATGTTGGTCAGATTCAGGAAGTTTTACACGAAGATATGAATAACGATTTGCTGTATTGCAAATTTTTAAGAATAGCCTCAGGACAGAAGTTACTTAAAAATAGCTTTAAGTTTCCAGATATAGATGATTTATCTATCGTCGAGATATCCCAAGTAAAGATGCAATTACCCCCGCCAAAAATAAAACGTGGAATTTATACATTTGCCGAAAATTTAAAACTTTCTTAAATTATTCGACTGATTTTTTTGTTCTATTCTTTGTTCAGGTGTCTAGAGATTTTAGGTTTAAATATATGATCTCATTGATCACAGGTTGAAAAGTTTCTATAGGATTTATGTTGCGTTATGTTTTCTTTGGCGCATTTTGTAATAAAGACTGAAAACAATTTTGTTCCCTTATTTAAAACACCCCTGTATGGTTCATATAGCTATTTTTGTTAGAAACTTTTTAAAATTTGATTACCAATAATTTCTCTGAATCTAATTTTAGCCTTAAAATGTGATTTTGTTTATGAAATGGTGCATGAGCACTTTGTTGCCAGTCAGCAGTTTCTTGTTAAGAACTTGATGTTAGAAATTCAATACCCAGGGTCAACCGACTGTTTATTATTTTCGTCTACATACGAATGTGTAAACTAAGATTGAAATAAAGGGGGCTTTTTCTGTTCGACTTTTGAAGTAAGCAGACGTGTTTTATTTTCGTACTACCCTTTAATTTCTTTTAAAAGCAGCGGTGGGATTGCAATTCACACCCCTCCGTTAACGTGAGAACTAATAATGAGAGATGAGAAAAAAAGGACCTTAAATAAGGAGTGTGTTTAAATTAGTTCATATACAGAGTGTTAAAATTTAAGTAGGGACGAGTGAACATTCAAACACTAAGTGAATTTGAATTAATTTATATCCAGTGTGTTGTTAACATTCTTATAGTGCAATTATGGATGAAAACGAAAGCCACCGTTTCGGAGAAGTTACCCGTTCGCGGACGTACACGCCACCCCTTAGTGAATCGGCGTCGGCAAGTAGTAACACGGAACGTATAACTATTCTAGAGCGATTGGTTCAAGAATTGTCAAGCAAAAATATGGAGCTGGAACGAACCAAACATCAAATTTTATACGCTGGTAGATCCGAGAGCATTCCCGAATTTGAACCCGGAAATCCCAACATGACAACGGCAAATTGGATTCATAAAATAGAACAAATGTCAACTATTAACGGATGGAATGATAATACGATAATTTTTCATATGCAAAATCGCCTCAAAGGTTTGGCTAGAAAGTGGTATAATAACCTGACGAATTACGAATATACGTGGGCTGAATGGAGGGAAAAATTACTTAAAGCTTTCCCAGAACATTCCAATTATGCAAGTGCATTAAAGAAAATGCTGTCCAGAACAAAATTACCTGATGAAACGTGGGGACAGTATTATTTCAGTAAAGTTGAACTTGTTCGTGCGTGTGAGATTAAAGACAGGCATGCGGTCTCATGCATAATCGACGGAATTGAAAATGATGTCATTCAGACAGGAGCAAGAGCTGGAAGATATGACAATCCCGAATCATTATATTCTGAATTTTTATCTGCATTAGCGTCGGACGGAAAGAGGGACAAGCAATGGAAGCCCAGCCATACTGGTTCTCGAAATCGTGGGTTGCAATTCGTTAGATCTAGCAAGGGCGGACAGCGATTTTATCTCTACGAACGGGAGATTAAGCGAAAATGTTTCAATTGCCATGAAACTGGACATTTCGCGAACAACTGTCCAAAACCGAAGAAAGAGTGTCAAAAGTGCAAAAAGTTGGGGCACACATTGTCAAATTGCCCAAAACTAGCCACTATTTCGAATACGTTAGTATGTACCAAAAACCGAAAGACTGCGGAATGTTATTTTGTGAACTGTGAAATTAATGGTTCCGAGTATGCCGCGTATTTAGATACAGGATGTGCGGCGGTCATAATCCGGAATTCTGTAGCTAAACAACAGAAACTAGTGTACAAACCGAGCAAGATTGTAGTGCACGGTTATAACAACAGTGCCGCCGCAGCCGTCGGGACGGCAATGATTAATCTGAAAGTAGATCTGGCCGAAGGAGAAGTAGAAGTTATAATTGTACCAGACGAGGTACAGGAAATCCCAGTTTTGATCGGTCAGTCGTTTATCAATGACCACAGGCTTCTTTTGGTGAAGAATCAGGAAGTTCGTCTCATGGAAGAAAATCAGCTGTTGCTCCCCGACCTAGATGTGCTACCACCAAAGAAAGTGGTGTTGTGGGCAAAGGATGCCTCCGTGATACCACCCTATCATGTAGGCAACGTAGCCGTTTGCTGTGAGGAATATCAAGGTGATATTTTTGTGGACTCACAGGTAAGATTATTACCACTGCATGAGCATTTTATTGAAAATTGTGTGTTGAGAACGACGAATGGTGCCGTTCGTATTTGTAACATGTCCGAGTTACCTGTTTCGTATAAAAAATTACAGATAGTAGCAAGAGGTGTCCCTTGTTATGAAACTAAGCTGACGGAAATTGAGGACATTTCAGTTTTATCTGTTTCAACATTAAATATGTTTACATTAGCTGACATCGAGTCACAGGTGGATGAAAGTGTTGGCGAAAGCGATAAAATGAAATTGTTGCAACTTTTAAATGAGTACCGGGATTGTTTTGCTACTCATATCGGGGAATTGGGAGGGTGCGATAAAACTGAAATGACCATTAGGTTAACAGATGACAAACCTGTAACGTACAGGCCTTATAGACTAGCATTTTCGGAGCGAGAAAAATTACGCGGAATAATAAACGACTTAAAGGAAAATAATATAATCAGAGACTCTGATTCACCATACGCTAGTCCGATATTGTTAGTTCAAAAGAAAAATGGCGAATCGCGTCTTTGCGTTGATTATCGAGCTCTTAACGCAAAAACAGTCAAAGATAGGTATCCCTTGCCTAGAGTAGATGAACATTTAGACCGACTGAAGGGCTATCAGTACTTCATTGCTTTAGATCTGGCATCCGGTTACAATCAAATACCTATGTCCCCAGATTCTATTCCAAAGACCGCATTTATCACCCCGGACGGGCATTATGAGTATTTGAAGATGCCGTTTGGGTTGGCAAATGCGCCGGCTGTTTTCACGCGCTTGATAAATCAGGTGTTAGGGAATCTTAGATTTACTATTGCCATTGCTTACATGGATGATATACTTGTGCCAGCTTATGATGTTGAGCATAGCCTCTCTTCATTGCGGAAAATTTTGGATGTATTGCGTGGGGCCAAATTGACGTTAAGAATGACAAAATGTTTCTTTTTCAAACCAAAACTTGAATATTTAGGTCATGAGATAAGTAAGGACGGTATTTGTCCGGGCAGACAAAAAACTGTTGCAATAGAGAACTTCCCTATTCCCACAAACGTTCGTGAGGTACGACAATTCATAGGGTTAACCAGCTATTTCAGAAAATTCATAAAAAATTTTGCCGTTCTGGCGTATCCCTTGACTCGTAAGGACACCACGTTTAAGTGGGGCGATGAACAACAAAACGCATTTAATACGTTAAAAATGAAATTAGCTAGCAAACCGGTGCTGACGATTTATGATCGAAAGGCGCAAACGGAGGTACATACAGACGCTTCAAAAATTGGATTAGGGGGGATACTTTTACAGAAGCAAGAGGAAGGGTGCTTGAAACCTGTCATCTATTTTAGTAGGCAAACGACGAAGGAGGAAAAGAGGTATGACTCTTACGAATTAGAAACGTTGGCAGTCGTAAACTCGCTAACGCAGTTTAGGGTGTATCTGCAGGATCTCGAGTTCAAAATTGTGACAGATTGCAACGCTTTGCGTACCACATTGACGAAACGCGACTTAATCCCTCGTATTGGTAGGTGGTGGCTATTGACGCAAGAATTTAATTATACAGTGGAGTACCGCCCGGGTTCCAAAATGAGCCACGTTGACGCTTTGAGCAGGAATCCAGTTCTTTCTAGCAAGTGTGCCGACGATCTGGAAGTATTCACTATCAATATAAATAGAGAAGATTGGGTTCTGGCGGCTCAGCTTAATGATCAGAGATGTAAATATTTGCATGACGTTTTGAGCGCTACACCAAAGGATGAGGAAGAGCGAAAAATACACAAAGATTATGAGCTAGTAGACAATAGGATCTACCGCATCACAAAACAAGGCATACGATGGGTAGTCCCAAAATATGCTCGACAACAAATTGTGCGATGTTACCATGACGAGATGGGACATTTTGCAATGGAAAAGACGTTAGAATCCATTTCGCAGCATTATTGGTTTTCAGGTATGAGCCGATATGTTAAAAAATATATCACGAGATGCCTACATTGCTTATATAACAAAGAACCCTCTGGCAGAAAGCCAGGTTTCTTACACCCTATACCCAAAGCAACTACCCCGATGGACACACTGCATGTCGACCATTTGGGTCCGTTCGTGCAGAGCAGGAGGAAAAATAAATTTTTAATTGTGTTAACTGAAGCTTTCACTAAATTCATTTTCCTACAGCCCGTGCAAAGTACCAAAGTAGGTCCGGTTATAACATTTCTAACTAGAGTTTTTGAAACGTTTGGAATACCTAGACGTATTATCGCAGATAGGGGGAGTGCTTATACTAGCAAAGAATTTACGGATTTTACCAAAGGTTTAAGCATCGTGTTAGTTTTAAATGCCACGGCCACGCCCAGGGCTAACGGACAAGTGGAGAGAATGAATCGTGTTGTTTTAGCATCACTCTCAGCAACTATGACGAATGAGGAAGATAAATGGGATCAAAGTGTAGGTAAAGTACAATTTTCATATAATTGTACAGTAAACAAAACAACCGGTAAGTGTCCATACGAAGTGCTGATGGGGTATAGACCGCGAAATGCTAATGACGCGTTTCTACCTAATCATGTGGACACTAACAGAGAACAGCAAAGCTTAGATGTTATTCGAGAGGCTGCGAGTAAACGCATTGTTGATGAACGAGAGCAACAAAAGAAACGTTTTGATTCCAAACGTTGTGGGGCTCCTAGATACAAAGAAGGACAGCAAGTCTTGATCCTTAAGAAGGTTGGAGGCAATGATGGGAAAAGCAAAAAGTTGCTGCCCAAGTACGACGGCCCCTTTGTTATTAAAAGAGTATTGAGACATGACAGATACCTTATCGAGGATTTACCTGGTTCCTATCGAGCTCAAAAGTTCTACAGGGGTGTATGCTCCGTAGATAGGATGAAACCCTTTACGTCAGGGGTAAGTGATGATGACAACGTGTCATCAGATGAAGCGGGAAGTGCTCCCGAAGAGAACACTTAGATGACAAAGTGTCATCAAAAGGCGTGCAAAGTGTATGCAGGATGTACATTTAAGTTGATGACCAAGTGTCATAAAAGGCAGATGAAAGGGCGTGCATGTAAATGTACGCTCTTGGCTAACGACAACGTGTCATAAGGTGCTAATGTGCAAGGCCGTTTAGATGTCGACATAAGAAAATGCAACGTGCATTATGTGACAAAGTGTCAGTAAATGGAATTCCATGTGACCAGGTGTCATTGAGCAAAAAAAAAATGCATTTAAGAATAGCAAAGTGCAAAAAAAACCGCAACGTGCGACTAAGGGTGGAAAAGTGTCCATCATAAACTAAAGGCAAAGTGGCTTACTTTTTTCCAGGTGTATGACCAACATCAGCAAAGCATGAAGCTGAGGGAAGGTGCAGTGGAAAGGTCCGGCTCTACGAGGACGTAGAGAAGTTGTAGCGTGGCCGAGCTGTTAGAAACTTTTTAAAATTTGATTACCAATAATTTCTCTGAATCTAATTTTAGCCTTAAAATGTGATTTTGTTTATGAAATGGTGCATGAGCACTTTGTTGCCAGTCAGCAGTTTCTTGTTAAGAACTTGATGTTAGAAATTCAATACCCAGGGTCAACCGACTGTTTATTATTTTCGTCTACATACGAATGTGTAAACTAAGATTGAAATAAAGGGGGCTTTTTCTGTTCGACTTTTGAAGTAAGCAGACGTGTTTTATTTTCGTACTACCCTTTAATTTCTTTTATTTTACTGTTTTTTTTCATATTCTGTGTTGCAAGTTAGCTTATATGTGCTTCTAAATGCAATTACTATCTAAATTCTACATGTGTTGCAAGTATCCCCACTTTAGGGTCTAACTTGCAACACCCAATTTTTTTTTTAAATATATAGTAAATTTTAGTTTTTCGTAAATTTTTCATCATTAACGGATAATAGAACCTAAGACTAAAGTTTTGAGACCGGTTGGGATAAATTCGACAAAAAAGCAAAAAAGATATGAACGAAAGAAAATCAAAATTGTTGCAAGTAACCCCACTTTACGGTACAAATTTCAAAAAATTAACGTTATCAGAAATATACTTTTATTTTAATACACAGTGTATTGTTTATTTTCATTATTAAACAAATAATGCAAAACATTACAAAGTTCATTTTTAGCTAATTTTGTACTTGACAAGCTAATCAAATAAATAGTGTAACCTACTCACTTTGACTTGTAGGATAAAAATCATACAATGAAAATTTTGAGCAGTGTATTTGTTTAAACCTGCCATTTATTTTTAACGGTTGTCGGGTTGAGGCTGTTTAAAAGATTTTAGGAATTGCTTTTGTTTTTATTGTTACTTAGGTGAAATAAAGTATAGATTATTTTATTATACGTCAGCTATATTAGATTTTAGGTACTACTGCTTTCTTCGTATTTGACGAATTAAAAGCGACGAGGAAAACAAAACATTCGCTGATGTGCAACGAAATAGAGAAACACACGCTCTTTAACAGAAAACCTAAAATCGTCTTTAAATAAAATTATATATAAGTTATCTTACGTCCATTTACGGTCATTTCTCCGTATAGTTCGATGACATTCTTATCCGCTATGCAGTGTCAGCAGACTCTCCGTATTTTTCCACGGTGTAATAAAAATTGTACAGTAGCATTTTTTTATTGTCATTAACCTTAGTCTTTATCTTTATTCGAACCGAACAAGTTGTAATTGCAAATAAATAAAATTTTTAAAAACTTAATCAAAATTCTTTTTTACAAAAGTGGCGCAGTCGGTAGGATTGTCAAAACGGCATTAGTGAAAATAATTCCGGTTTCGTTTCAACGATTTATTTGACAAGTCCTCGCGAATTTCGGCAACTCTCAAGCTGTTCGCATCCTTGGCATCCAGATCCAGTTAGGCGAATCGAGTAACCTAACGTGAAGAAATTCGAACGAACATCGAACCAAACGCACATGGACAGGATACTGATTTTTGCGTGAGTACAACTTATGTCTTTTAGAGGTTCTATTATAGATTCCGATACTGATAGTTCAATCGATACTGATTCTGACTCAAATTTACCCTCTTTGAATCGTTCAAGATCCCCCATATCCTTTTTAAGAAGTTTTCCAATAACCACTCAAAAAATGACTAACAACACCCCCGTCCTAAAAAATGAATATTTGGGAATGATTCCCGAATTTAACGGCGAAACTGAACTTCTCCCTCGCTTTATAGAAATATGCGAAAAATTGGTTAACAAATTTTATAATTCTCAAGATGAAGACGATTTTCAAAATGAATATTTAATGTCTAGCATCTTGGCAAAAATTAAAGGTGACGCAGCTATAAATATCTCGTCTTGTATCGTTAAAACTTGGTTAGATTGTAAAAATGCTCTTCTTAATGCTTATGCTGATAAACGTGACTTATTTACTCTTAATATAGAAATGGTCGAAATGTCTCAAAATAATGAAACTCCCTTCGATTTTTTCAATCGTCTTCAACATGCCTTAAATCTCCAAATTTCCTATATCACTGTTCATAGTGGTAACGTTATTGAAGGTCAGGTTTTATCGACATATTGTAGGAAACTCGCCCTCCGGGTTTTACTGCGAGGATTAAAAGATCCTATTGGTCCTCTTATGAGAACAAAAAATCCGTCCGATTTAAATGAAGCTTTAAACATGCTAACAAATGACTTTCAATTGACAAACTCTCAAAATAATTCTAAATTTAAATTCGTATCTAAAAATCACCCTCAATCTTCACAAATCAATCAACAAAGGCATAGACCAAATCATCAGCCACTGCAGATTACAAATTTTGCCCACAACTCTCAATTTAGGCCAAGCCAACCCAATTTCTTCGGTCAACGACGTCAATTTAACAAAAATACAAGCCAAGTAACACCAGAGTTTAACGCCTTTAAACCAAATCCAATTCCAAACCTTCCAAAACCGACCCCAATGTCTATTTCTACAAGGAACACATGGCGTCCTAATCAAGTCCCCCGATATTCCCAAAATTTTGGTCAAAACCAAAATTATAATAATAATAGGAATAAAATTATAGTGGAAGAATTACATAACATTGACGATGAGCCCGCAGTTGAACAAAATCCCGATCAAGCCGAAGAGTTTTTTCACCAACCAGCCTCAGAACCCCCAGAAAACTATCAAGTTTCCAACTTATGAACTTGACCTACAACGAAAGTAAACTTCCTTACATTATTTTTCCTGAAAACAACTTAAAAATTCTCATCGACACTGGTAGTTCTAAGTCTTTCGTTAAACCAGCTATTGCTAATAAATATTTCCGAAAATTCATTAAAGATGACGCTTTTCAAATCTCTACAGCTCATGGGACATCGACAGAAAAATTCAGTACCCTAATTCCCTGTTCCAAAATTTTTAATAATGAAAATACTCCATTACAGTACTATTTATTCAACTTCCACAATTATTTCGATTGTTTGTTGGGAATAGATAATTTGCAAATTTTAAAAGCAGTTGTAGATTTAAATAATAATTTATTAACCACTCCGTATAGTGAAGTAAAACTTAACTATCATAAATTAGATCATGAGAGCATGAATTGCATAGTAGTGTCTCCTCGATCTGAACAGATTGTTAAAGTTAACATAGAAAATGTTGAAAACGGTGATGTTATCATACCACACATGAAATTTTCTAATATAGAAATTCCTGAGTGTATTTCTAGGGTAGAAAATAATCAAGCACTTTGCACAATTCTGAATTCTTCTGATTCAGAGCAAAATGTAATTATACAAGAACCACTTCTAGTAGAAAAACTCGACGAATACGATTTTCCTACAGATAGTTCTCCTAATTATAATAATTTTAATTTTAATAAGTATAAGTTCGATATTTCAAAAATCAGAACAGATCACATGAATAGTGAAGAACGTTCTGCAATTTTAAGTTTAATTAAAGAGTACTCGGACATTTTTCACGTAGAAGGTAACCAATTAACCTTTACTAGTAAAATTAAACATAATATAAAAACTACTGATGAAATTCCGGTGTACACGAAATCTTACAGATATCCTGAAATTCATCGTAAAGAGGTACAAAAACAAATTTCAAAAATGTTAAACCAAAAAATTATACGACCATCTCATTCACCATGGTCATCGCCTATTTGGGTGGTCCCAAAGAAGTTGGACGCTTCAGGGGAACGAAAATGGAGAATAATGGTCGATTATAGGAAATTAAACGAGAAAACTATTGGAGACAGGTACCCTTTACCGAATATCAGTGAATTGCTTGATAAATTAGGACGATGTCAATATTTTTCTACCTTGGACTTGGCATCTGGGTTTCATCAGATAGAGATGAGCGAAGAGGACATTCAAAAGACCGTTTTCAACACTGAAAACGGACACTATGAATTTCTTCGAATGCCTTTTGGGTTACGTAATGCACCCGCAACCTTTCAAAGGGTTATGGATAATCTCTTAAGGGGCATTCAAAATGAAAAGTGTCTTGTATATCTCGACGACATAATAATATTTAGTACGAGTTTGCAAGAGCACATAAGTCGTTTGCGAGAAGTTTTTGATAGATTAAGATCGTCAAATTTTAAAATTCAATTAGATAAGTCTGAATTTCTCAGTAGAGAAGTCGCTTATTTGGGGCATATTGTGACGCCAGAAGGTGTCAAGCCGAACCCCGACAAGATAAAAGCAATACAAAATTATCCGCTACCAAAAACCTCTAAGCAAATTAAAGGATTTTTGGGACTTTTGGGATACTATCGCAAATTTATCAAAGACCTCTCAAAAATAACGAAACCCTTTACAAAATGTCTGAAAAATGGTGCTACGATTAATGTTAATGATCCAGAGTATGTAAAATGCTTCGAATTATGCAAAAATCTTTTAACTAATGAACCAATACTGCAATACCCAAATTTTGAAGAACCTTTCATACTCACTACTGATGCAAGTAACCTTGCATTAGGTGCTGTTCTTTCGCAAGGCAAAATCGGATCAGATTTGCCCGTATCATACGCTAGTCGAACTCTTAACGATACAGAATGCAGATACTCAACTATAGAAAAGGAACTCCTAGCTATAGTTTGGGCCACCAAGTATTTTCGGCCCTACCTGTTTGGTAGAACATTCAAAATTGTAACTGACCATAAGCCGCTTCAGTGGCTTATCTCCCTTCGAGAACCATCGTCAAAATTATTGCGTTGGCGTTTGAAACTGGAAGAGTACGATTATACCGTAGAATACAAAAAAGGTTCCCTAAATCAAAATGCAGATGCACTCTCAAGAGTCGAATTAAATGTTAATGAAACAAATCCAGTTAAATCCAAAATTTTTAATTATCTAGAGGAATTCAACGACAAACTTCAGAAACCTGGTCCTAGCGACATCGATAATCAATCGATGATTGTTGAAGTTGCAGACCTAGATTTAAAAGAAAATGCAGTAGAAGACAGTGACGAAACTGTCCATTCAAATGTAGAAAACCCAATTATAGGAATTCCTATCATAGAATCTCCTGTTAATCACGGTAAAAACCAAATTATAATTTCCGAAGTTAATTTCGCACCTGCAAAACCGAAATTAGCTAGACTATATAATAACGAAAAACAAAGAATATTTATTCAGATCTCCAAAAATAATTATGAACAAGAAATTATTAATTTTATTAAAGAATACATCGCGCCAAAAACAAAGTATTATTTGTATTTTGAAGATCCAATTTACGAAAGATTCTGTTCAGTCCAAAAATATTTTAAAAATTCCGAAATAAATTTTGTTAAATGTACAAAGAAATTAATTGATGTTTGCGACGACGACGAAGTTAATTTTATTATTCAATCTCGACATGAAGGCAAAACAAATCATAGAGGCATTGACGAAACTGATAAACGAATAAAAACTAATTATTATTGGCCAAATCAACGTAAAACTATTCAGAATTACATAAATAATTGTGAACTTTGCATGTTAACTAAATATGATAGACATCCATTAAAACTCGAATTAAACGTCACTCTCACAGCTTCTAAACCCTTCCAAATAGTGCATATTGATAGCATAACCTTAGAAAATTGCAAATTTCTAACAATAATAGATTCATTTTCAAAATATAGTCAAGCCTACAAACTAAGTTCCGCACAAGGGATAGAGATAGCAAATAATCTTGTCAAATTTTTCACACATCATTGCATACCCGAGCAAATAATTTCAGATAACGGTAATGAGTTCAAAAATTCGGTAATTAAGGAATTATTAGAGACACATAAAATTAAAGTTCACTTCATCAGTTCACAACATCCAGAATCTAATGGTCTGATCGAAAAATTTCACTCAACTATAATTGAACATATTCGGCTACTAAATAATCAGAACGAATACAAAAAAGAACCTATCGAAATGAAGGTAAATTATGCCCTTTTAGCATATAACAACACTATTCATTCTGTAACTAATTTGAAACCAGCCGAAATCATAACAGGTCATTTGGACATAGAATCTCCATTCAACCTAGATTTAGAAAAACAACTCGTAAATAATTATACATCGAATCATAGGGATAAAATGAAATTATTGTATCAGAAATTAAACGAAGACATTCAAACTAAAAAGGTACATGTTATAACTAAGGTCAACGAAAATCGGGAAACTCTTCCCGAAATTCCTAAGCAAGTTTTTGTAAAAAATAAACAAAAACAGAGAAAAACGTTAAATAAATATAAACCCGAAACAATCGAAAAGGTTGACCCCGCTCTGAAAACAGCCAAAATTAAACCAACACACGGTAACACCACCGACAAAATTCATCTTTCAAATATTAAACGACCCAGAAAGAAAACATAATTTCTTTTTCAAAATTTCAGATTCCTTACTTTCGGACAAGGAACAGAAATCAAAGATATATCAAGAAATTTTGGAATATTGCCAATAAATTTGGGTCCGGCCAAACTTCAACGAACAGAACACACGTTTGTACACTACTATCATTTAGAACCCCTATATCAGGAAATTAACAGTTTAAATAGTCAGTATCTTAATTTTAAGCTTAGTATTAGTAGTAGTTCAACTTATATTTTAGAACTTGCAAATTACAACAAAATTGTGGGATTTCTTCAAAAATCAATTAATTCAAAAATCGATAATATTAAAATTCATAGTTATAGCAATCGAAATAAAAGAGGTTTAATAAATGGTTTAGGTTTATGAAAAGTTTAACAGGTGTTTTAGATTCTAACGATGGAGAAAGAATTTATAAAATCCTTGATCACGTACAACATAATGAGAACCAATTACAAGAACAACTAAAATTAGAGTATTCTTTGAGCCATCAACTTATCCAAAATTTCAATGATACAGTACAAGATATTCAACACAACGAAATGCTACTTTCGTCAAGAATAATGCAGCTTAATAAAATTGTTAGTGAACAAGCTACACATCAAAATATTCTATTTGCTAAAGATTTACTTAACCAATTTTCAATACTTTACAGTTTAATTCTTAATACTCTCCAAGACATAGAAAATTCTATAACAGCTTGCCGATCAAATATTTTACATCCAAGTATCATTCAATCAAACCAATTATTCTCAGAATTACAAAACTTATCCTCTCACTATCACAACCAATTTCCTTTTGAATTAAAATACGAAAATATCCTAAATTTTGAAGCCATCCTAAAAGTTAATTGTTTAATTAGTCCTGAACAAATAGTATATTTTCTATCAGTTCCAATTGATTATGAAAGACAATTTGATCTTTTTCACATGCTTTCTATTCCCACTAAATTTGAGTCAGCGTTTGTTACAATTATTCCAAATTCGAAATTTCTATTAAAATCAATCGATAATTTGCAAATAGTGCCTCTAATCGATAACAGGTGTATTCATGGCAAATCGTATCATTGTCCAAGCTTTTCGCAAGGAAATTTTAACGTCAAATGCGAAGAAGGAATTCTGCTGCACGAAAACTACAGCCAATGTCAATTCAGTAAATTAGAAATTCTAGAAAATCACATCGAAATTATCCTGGACATCAACCAGTATTTAGTCGTCTTTCCAAAAGAAGAAAATTTGAAAATTTAGTGTCAAGATCGAACAGAAACAGAAACACTCTCTGGAATCTACCTAATAAAACAAGATAACTGCAAAATCTACTTTCGGCAACACGAACTTTCTTTTAGCGAAACCACGCAAGGAAAGCCAATACTTCTGGCAGCTCCACATCTACAATTATCGGAAACAACTCTATATCCGAAATTCAACATTGAACTTAAAAAACTGAACCTGAAGGACCTGCCCGAAATCTCAATCACACCAATTAAAGAAAATTTAGTCAACTACCAAATACCCAGCATTTGGACAGTCATATTATACATTCTAATAATTATAGTGATTGGGAGCGCTTTTATTTGTTACAGACTGAAAAGGAAATCAGCAAAAACATCTCCGAAGAAAGAAAACGAAAAACCCGAAATTCAACCAAGGGACAGAAAAATCAACCTTCCAGGGGAGGCTTCCTTCTAAGGGTGGAGGAGTTATCTTACGTCCATTTACGGTCATTTCTCCGTATAGTTCGATGACATTCTTATCCGCTATGCAGTGTCAGCAGACTCTCCGTATTTTTCCACGGTGTAATAAAAATTGTACAGTAGCATTTTTTTATTGTCATTAACCTTAGTCTTTATCTTTATTCGAACCGAACAAGTTGTAATTGCAAATAAACAAAATTTTTAAAAACTTAATCAAAATTCTTTTTTACAAAAGTTATATTTTATTTTGAATTTTACGAAGGCACTGAGAGGTCATGAAAGAAAATAAAACGAATTTCCACTTTATTCTGGCAATTCGACTTTTTATGGCAAATTCCGGATTTTTCTGACAATTTCGACATTATTCTGGCAATTTTGGATTTATTCTGGCAATTTGGACTTTAGTTTGACAATTTCACCTTTTTTCTGACAATTTCGACTTTATTCTGGTAATTGTGGCGTTCTCAACTATGTAGTTGTACTACAGACTCGCTTCAGTCCAGTTTGAGTTATTCAAGGAATTACAATGAATGACAATGTGCTAGTCTATCATGCTTTAGGGTTTAACCACAAGAAAATTAACTCTTAGAAAGGGGTTGTTTTGTAGGGGTTTAAAAATTACATCGAGAAACAAATTTGAACTGGCACTTGGTGTATCGGGATTTCGTTTACTTGATATGATCGAGTAGGTTTAAATTCTGCACTTTTGCAGAATTTGAGAAATTTGAAATTCTTTATAACTCAACCCCGCATGCCAAAACAGTAATTAAACTCTACACATATTTTGCTGAAATCAGAATCTTCGGGAGTATGAATAATCACTTTCGATGCTACCCTGGAATGAATGATCACAAAACCCGCAAATCCTATATGGGCGCTCTTTCCTTTTTCTATTGTTTTTCCTATAATTACTCGTAAAGTTAAAATGGCCTCGCGCGTTCCTTTACTTCGCCTAATCCGAACTGATCTAATATTTCTTCCTCCCTTTTCTCCATGCTTTTTTGTTCAATTCTAGCTAAAATTTTTGACGCGTGGGAAGTTAAACTGATCTTTCTAAAATTTTCACACCTACCGCACATTTCCTTTTTGGCAAAGCGACTATATTACTATATTATGTAATCTTCTGGAAGCTCACGTGTCTGGTATATACAGCTAACTAGTTTGAATAAATGTTCTTTTACCTCCTGACCTGCACATTTTAAAATTTCTGCCTGTGTAATCAGTCTACATCTGATGCTTTTATTGTTTTAAAAGTTCTTCACTTATTATAGAATAGCCTAGGTTATCCCGCTGTACACTGATTTCCTTTTCTAATATATCTCCGAATTCCTCTCCGGCATATAGGATTCCCAAATACTCCTTCCACCTATCTGCCTTTTCCTCTCTCCCGATTAGAATGTCTCCCGTCTCGTTTCTAATGTTTTTGCTGCTAGACCCAATTTCTCTGAAATTTCTCCTAATTATCCCACATAACACAACCGGGATATGGGACATCCACATAACGACGCTGGACATCCCGGATATCCATACGGCTGCCTATTTATGTCCTCAAAATTTACATACTAAAGAGGATATCCATAGAACTGCTCACTTAATAGAACTGGGATTTGATATATTCATATAACGTCCTGGGACATCCGGGATGTCCACATAACGTCCTGTCGACGTCCGTAAAGTGTATGTACAAAAAAAGACATCCATACAATGTCCGTTCTAGTATGCCCCAATGTATAAAAAAAGGATGGCATATGGACATCCATGTGACGTTGGGGTGCAGAATTCAGGCGCGAAACGCAATGTGCGATCTGCGACAAGGGACTCTTCGGTAATTGACTAGCATTTGTTTTATTTCTAGGGTTGGATCTGCATCGTGTGTTGTGTTGTGTTGGTTTACTCGTGTTTTCAAGAATGGTGTAGTTAATCTTGAAGAGAAAAGTAGGTGAGTTTTTTAGAAACGCAACAAATTAAACGCTTGGTAAAAATATCTAAATGCTAGCTGAAAAGAATGAATGGTTGGGTAAATTCAGCTTAGTAGGTACCCAAAATTTTGCAAGGGCAATTCAGCGACGAACAGTTTAATCAGCATAGCAAATATGTACAGATAAACTGATGAACTGAATAACCTAAGTATATAGATTTCAATGTTGATTTTTTGCACGTCAGTTTAGATATAGGTTTAGGTTAGATAATAATTGCAAGTTGTTGCAAATTCAATTATTTTTTTATTTTTTGCTACGCATAGTTAATGTAGTTTTGTGTAAATTTGAAATCATATATTTTTTGTTTAGGGAACTTTTTAGTTTCGTTTTGGTTCATTTCTGTAGACCAGAATTCATTATTTTTTGATATATAATATTGTATCACAGCACTTAGGTACATAGCTAATGCGACTAAATAAATTTATTATTATTATTATTGTTGTTATCCCAAAGGACTTGTACCTTGACGCAGTTCTAGTAATACTGGGACGGGTGGGATGGCTTGCGCGCTTCAATGATCTAAAGAGCCGAACCATAGGTTTAACCATATTGGAGGGGTTTTTATTTGAGAAGCCAGACTAAATCAAGTCCCTGGAAGGGGGCAGCAGCTCTTTCAGTAATCATAGTGGCAGAGATCGTGAGGGTTGGTATGGCACTGTGATACACACTACTGCGATGTGGAAGGCAACGGGAAACCACCACATTATTTTATCCCTAGTACAGCGTACTTTAATTTATGATGATGGCACCTTCTGGAGTAAAATATTCCGGAGGTAAAATAGTCCCACATTCGGATCTCCGGGCGGGGACTGCTTCGGGGGGAGTCATCAGAAATGATAAGTGTAACATCTCACGAGTCGGAGCGTGGAATGTTAGAAGCATGAAACAAGTAGGGAAGTTAGAGAATTTGAAAATTGAGATGGATAGGTTAGCATTAGACGTAGTAGGTATCAGTGAAGTGCGATGGCCAGAAGCTGGAGACTTCTGGAGCGGAGATTTTAGAGTAATACACACAGGATCTGTAGGAAGAAATTCGGGAGTAGGAATTGTTATGCGGAAAAAAGTAGGACAGAGTGTAGAAAATTTCTTACAGCAAAGTGACAGGGTAGTTATGGTTAGGTTAGATTCGAAACCTGTAAAAACAGTAATAATACAGGTATATATGCCCACTTCTAACTACAGTGATGAGGTCGTAGAGGCAGTTTATAGTGATATTGAATATGTGCTAGATTTTGTGAGAGGGCACGAAAATTTAATAATTACAGGAGATTTCAATGCAGTCGTAGGCACAGGGCGAGAGGGCGGAATAGTTGGCCCCTTTGGATTAGGCAATAGGAACGATAGGGGAGTTAGACTGATAGAGTTCTGCGATAAACATAACTTAACGGTCGCGAACACTCTATTTCACCATCATGTTAGGAGATGCTATACGTGGAAGATGCCAGGAGACTTAGGGAGATATCAAATAGATTACATTCTCGTTAGGCAAAGATTTAGAAATCAAGTTAGGGATTGTAGAAGTTATCCAGGAGCAGATATAGATAGTGATCACAACATAGTCGTTATGAAAGCCAATCTTAAATTTAAGATTTTGAAAAAAAGAAGCGGAAGAAGGTATCTTGACCCAGAGAAACTAAAAGATGATGATATGCGCAATAAGTTCGAGAAAAAGACAAACGAAGCACTAAAGGGCACGGGTGGAAATATTGTTAGGGACATAGAGGCAGAATGGAATTGCATTAAAAATAGTTTAGTTTCCTCAGCTAGGGATATTTTGGGTCATAAACAGAATGAAAGTAGGAAACCCTGGATAACAAAACATATTGTGAGTCTAATAGAGGAAAGGCGAAAATATAAAAATAGGTTAGATGAAACAGGGAAACAAAGATATAAGGCGATCAAGTGGGAAATTATTCGGAAGTGTAGGAAAGCGAAAGAGCAATGGATCGATAATAAATTCAAAGAAGTGGAAGATAAGTTCGAAATAGGAAAGACTGATGAAGCATATAAAATAATTAGGAGAAATTTTAGAGAAATTGAATCTAGTACCAAAAACATTAGAAATGAGGCAGGAGATATCCTAATCGGAAGCGGGGAAAAGGCAGATAGGTGGAAAGAATATTTAGGAAACTTATATGCGGGACAGGAAGTGCAAGATATATTAGAAAGCGAAAGCAGTGTAGAGGGGGATAACCTAGGGAGTCCTATAATGAGAGAAGAGTTTGAGCTAGCACTAAAAAGTTTAAGGAATAATAAAGCGCCAGGTATAGATGGCTTGCAGGCAGAAATCTTAAAGTGCGCAGGTCAAGAGGTAATAGATCGTTTATTTAAATTAGTTAGTCGCATATACCTGACAGGCGAGATTCCAAAAGATTACAAACGGAACATCATAGTAGCTTTGCCAAAAAGGAAAGGCGCGGATAGATGCGAAAATTTTAGAACTATCAGTTTAACTTCCCATGCGTCAAAAATTTTAACTAGAATTGTGCAAAGAAGGATGGAGAAAAAGGCGGAAGAAATATTAGGAGAAGATCAGTTCGGATTTAGACGAAATAGAGGAACGCGCGAGGCCATCCTAGCTTTACGAGTAATTATAGAAAAAACGATAGAAAAGAGAAAGAGCGTCTATATAGGATTTGTAGATTTAGAAAAAGCCTTCGACAACGTAAAATGGGGGAAGATGTTCGAAGTGTTGAGAAAGGTAGGGATGAAATACAGGGACAGAAGAATAATACATAATCTCTACAAAGAGCAAAAGGCAGTTATAGAATGTGAGCAGGAACGAAGGGAAGTAGATATCCGGAAGGGAGTGAGACAGGGATGTGCATTGTCACCTCTAGTTTTCAACTTATATATCGAAGATGCGATTAATATTGTTAAGGAAAGAACAGCCGCAGGGATCAATGTACAGGGCCAAACTATTAACATGCTCAGATTTGCGGATGATATAGCAGTGTTAGCATCTAGCAAAGAAGAATTAGGAGCGGCTTTGAATGAAATGGAAGCAGTTTTGACACAGGGCTACGGCATGAAAATCAATAAAAAGAAAACTAAAATTTTGGTATGTAGGGGGTGTGAAAATAGAACTAAAATGGAAATACAAATAGGAAATGAGAAGATAGAGGAGGTCGCGAATTTCTGCTACTTAGGAAGTAAAATAACTCAAGACGGTAGGAGCATTAAAGATATAAAACAAAGAATGGCGCAGGGCCGAGTTGCGTTTAACAAAAAGAAACAACTATTATGCTCGAGAACGGTTAATATAGAGACTAGGAAGAGACTCTTAAAATCGTACGTATGGAGTACGGCATTATACGGGTGCGAAACTTGGACAATAGGGGAAGCGGATCGAAAAAGAGTAGAAGCGTTTGAAATGTGGTGCTACAGGCGCATGATGAAGATACCATGGATAGATAAGGTTAGCAATAGGGAAGTATTAGAAAGAGTTGGGGAAAAGCGAAAGGTATGGAAGACAATAAAGAGTAGGAGAGATAGGATGGTAGGACACCTTCTGAGACACGAAGGAATAGTTCGCGACATACTAGAGTCAGAGATAGGAATGAAAAGAGGTAGGGGTAGGCCTAGATTAGACTACTGCTCTCAAATAGTTAGGGATGTAGGATGTTCTACTTTTAGGGAAATGCGTAGGTTAGCTCAGGATAGAAAAGAATGGAGGTACGCGTCCAACCAGTCTTCGGACTGAGAACCTTATGATGATGATGTTGTTATTATTATTGTTGATTGTTATTTTATTGTGATTATTGCTTAATAAATAATGCCTAATAAATAATCTCTATGTTTCTATTAAATGCTTACCTACTCTTAGGCCCGGTTTTTCAAAGAATCCAACACCGCGTTAAGTCTGACACCGGCTTTGTTGCTATGATACCGGTTTTCTGATTGGTTGTAGCATAGCAACAAAGCCGGTGTCAGACTTAATCCGGTGTTGGGTTCTTTGAAAAACCGGGCCTTAAAGTTTTAAACTGCGAAAAATTTCTGGAAAACGTCATTAAGACCATTTTTCACATTTCTCTGGAGGTGAATAATATAAATTACAAATTAATGTACATACGATTTCCTAATTTAGGGATATCCATGTGAAGTCCCATCCATCTACTGAATAGGATATCCTGGGATGTCCATTTTACATCCTAGTATGTCCCAGGATATCCTGGGATGTCCATGTGGGGTACAGTGGACATGTGCAGCAGACGTCCATTGGCTCAATTATTGCCATCCCAAAGTGTGACACTGGGATATCCATATGAGAGCCAAATTACTATAATGATGGGATATTGGTACATCCTAGGGACGTCCCAAGTCCTAAAAGGGATGTACAATGGATATCCTTAGGATGGCCTTGTATTATGAGGCATTTTATACGCTTCACCAGTTACAGTTTCTTTGCATTTATTATTAATCCTCTGTTCTTTAGTTTTCCTACATTTCCGAATAATTTGCCACTTGATCGCCTTATATATTTGTTTTCCTCCTTCATCTAACCTATTTTTATATTTTCTCCTCTCGTCTATTAGAGTCGCAATATCCTTTGTTATGTAGGGTTTTCTACTTTCATTTTGTTTATGACTCAGATATATCTAGCTGCAGAATCTAAACTATTTTTAATGCGATTCCATTCTGCATCTATGTCCCTGACAGTTTTTTCATCTGCACCCTTTAGTACTTCATTCGTTTGTTTTCTCGAAATTACCGCGCGATTAGCAATCTTTTATGTAGTTTGTGTTTTCTTGAGTTACTTCTTGGTAGTAATTCATGTTAAATTAATAAAATACTTCGCGTACCACCAATAGAATAATTTATTAAGAGTATTGACCGGTTTCAATATTAAAAATCTCATCAGAATACGTTTGCATAAAGTAAAATTGTAAATAAATTAATATGACTCTAAGGTAACAGGTGACAGGGAAACTTAAAATTGACAAAACAATACAAATAATTGAGATATACAGGAGATCTTACTGTGAAGATCTCGTGGATATTATTATTTTAATTATTTATATTGTTTTGTCAATTTTAAGTTTCCTTGTCAACTGTAACTTTTCTGCACTCTGCCCTATTTTCTTCTTCATAACGATTCATACTCCTCATTTCCTCCTACCGACCCTGTGCGTTACTCTAAAATCTACGCTCCAAAAGTCTCCAGTTTCTGGCCATCGCACCTCACTGATACCTTCTATGTCTAATCCTAACCTATCTATCTCGATTTTCTAATTTAGTAACTTTTCTACTTGTTTCATGCTTCTAATATTCCACCCTCCGGCTCATGTTACACTTATAATTATTGCTGATGACTCCTCCCGAAGCAGTCCCCGCTCGGAGATTCGAATGTGGGACTATTTTACCTCCGGAATATTTTACTCCAGAAGGTGCCATCATCATATAAATTAAAGTAGGCTGTATTTTACTATTTTACTATTTACATCCGAAATGTTTTACTCCGGAAGGTGCCATCATCATAAAATTTTGGTGCGCTGCTCCAGGGACGAAACAATGTGATGGTTTCCCATTGCCTTCCACATCGAAGAGTGAGTATCACACTATCACAGTGCCATACCGACCCTCCACAGTCTCTGCCTCTCTGATTACTGAAACAGCTGCTGCCCTCTTTCAGGGACTTGATTTAGTCTGTGTTCTCAATAAAAATCCTTCCAATATGGTTCGGCTCTTCAGATCATTGAAGCACACCCGTTTCAGTATTAGATGCTAAAACTACGTCAAGGTACAAATCCGTTGAAATAGTCCGACAAGGCAAGAGGCAATAAAACGCAGTCGTCTATTGCATACCCCGCAACCGAAGGCAGAAAATATCTTCGCATATGCTGACAGAAAATCTGGCATTTTGTAACAAAAAGCAGTTACATGGAGGTAATTTGCTTCTTTTGTCTTGCAACATTGTCAATGTAGAGTACGGCGAATGTCGAGAAATGGTTCTAAGTTTGATGATGTTGATGGGTAAGTCTAAGTTCTAAGTACCTAAGTATCTAAAATTTTGAAAATTGTCTGCTCACTGTCACGCAGGCTACATTTGTTCAAGATCTCTTGTGATATATTATGTTGAAACTTCAAGGAAAACGGATGCAGTACAGGCACAACAATTAAAGAACAGTGAATTAGAAAGTTCAAGATCGAAATTTTTGGCATCAATGAGGTCTTCACCAGGAAGCCAAGGATACAATTAGGTAATTTTCAGACAACACAATAGTCGTTAGGCGTAAAAAAGTAAATACACAGACTCGCAACGTAATGTCTCATTATAAATATAGAGTGGTCCACTTCCATGAAATTTCTAGACAGGCTAATACATAGTATAAAATAAATAAAAGATTTTGTTGCTGTCATACCTTTAGTGCAAGAAAATGTGATCCATACAGACCACCCGACAATACAAAAATACAAAATTTAACATATTTGACAGTTTGTTATACAGGGTTTTCATGAATGAAGTAGCATAAATGCTACCAGTGAATCTAGAGGTCAAAAGAGGTCGATTGAACCAAAGTTACCTATATCTAAAGTTGCACCTCTGCGGAATTACAGCCTCTTAAATGTTGAGGAGAATCTAAAATTCCTCGACCCACAATGTTCATACTTGGTACAGACACTTGTGTATTTATGTCACATAGTTTATATTAATATTGCGTAATTTGTCCAGGTGACGCAGAAATGTCTTCATAATTTTTTTATCTTATTCGATATGTGTGTTAATACTATAAATAAATACATCTACTTATTCAAATTGCATATCTTTTGTAACTTTAATTTTTTTGATTTGGGCAATAAATTTTGTGAAAAACGCATAAATACTTGAGAAATGATATGTCGAAGCAAAAATCAAAGGTTGCTTTGGCAAGAATAGGCTATTTAAACATTTAATAAATAATTATTGTAGTAACTAGTTATAACTTTATAACCAGTTTAACGTATGTAAGCTGTGGCATTTGCGGCACTTGTTTACTTAACTAGATTACTTTTTTGGCCAAAGCAACTTATGATTTTGGTAAAATGGCTTGCTTAACAGCGCAGCATTTAAATCACTGCGTAAGTATCTCTGAGTTTTTCACAAAAATGATTGCCCAAATCAAAAAAATTAAAGTTACAAAAAATATGTACTTTTAACCGATTTAATCCTATATGAAAAATTAATACACATTCCTAATAATGCAAAAAAATTATAGAGAAAACATGCTAGACATTGCGGATTGCTGCGCCCCCTATGAATTGAGTTTAGACAATATTAATACAAAATATAATTCGTCCCTTCCAAGACGAAGGGGCGTAACTAAAAAAAATACCGAATTTGAGTTATGCACGCAAAGTGTAAGGTTTTTGTGTTGTTTTTCCTTATGCGAAATGGCACGGCCATCAAATCGACAGTAACATAAATATAAAAATTAGTTTATTGGGCGTATCTTATTTTTTATTATTTCATTCCAAGACGAAAAGGCGTAAAAGCATTTACGCCTTTTCGTCATGGTATGGATTATTGCCATTCAAGATACGCCAGTTCCCGCAATTAGTAAGTAAATGCCTAATAAATTAGTTCGAAGCAAGACATCTCAGTTGCCGACGAAATATTTTGTGGAACAGATGACAAACAAATGATTACGCGAGATGTCACTATTCGATTTGTTATGCTTATTAGAGGCAATTTTGATGCGTTTTTGGTTTAAATGACACATTATAACTTGTTAATATCTATATATTTTAAGTAAAAACATATATGAGGGTAAGTTCTGTGTAAACCGAAGTTGTTTTAAAGCTGAAATGTTTAATTTCCAATAGAAGTGAAGAGAAATGGATGTGTTAGTTCAGTGGGAAGATGGCACTGAAAATGTAGTTGATGCAGCTGATTTGGAATGTGAAAATCAATCAGATATTTTGGAAGCTGGGATTCGTGTTCGGATAAAAAATGGTATAACGGAAAAATTTTAGCCACCGAGAATACACTCCTTAACACCGAGGTGGAAACTTCTTCCGAAAGTGGCTATGATCTTGTTCATTTTCAAACACCAACGAAGAATGTAAGGGATTCCAGTTTTGATAGCGAAGATGAATTACCTCTGGCCAGATTAAGAGGTAATTCTACGAAGGGTCCCGATGTTTCTTACGAAAGTCCTGTCACCATTGCACTTTATGAAGACTCTTCAAGTAACAGCCAAAATATATCCTCAGAAAATTCTGATTCGCAAGGAAATTCTTTTAATAAGGTACATTGTGAAGTTCCTGCATGCCGAAATGAAACATTTAGTGCGTGTCCCAGATGCCTTCGCCTTCTTTGTTGGGAGCATTTTGATAATTTCGGTACTTGTGGTGATAGCCATCAAATGCTGCCATCTGCACCGATTGAAAACCATGTGAGATCTCATGTATCTCCAGAAAATTCCGTTTCGGATGTTCCAGAATGCTTTACCGTTGAAGGGGGTCCAAGAGAAATTGCTGTTGTAACCGAAAAAAAATGCAACAAAAAGAAAAATGCGCGTCGGTTAAGGAATGTAGGTGAGAAATATGTTAGTCCCAGTACAGGGAAATTAATGAAAGCGAGGAAGAACGCTCTCCCGTCATGTAATCAGCAATCATGTGAAAGATTTGGGAAAAAATGTCGCTTATAATTGTCCAATGAAGAAAGACGGAAAATTTTAGACGACTTCTATGAAATGGGAAATTTGCAACGTCAAAGAGAATATTTGTTGAGATACACTCGTCGAATAAAAAAACAAAGAGCAACTACGGGAGAAGTTTCTCGTAGGCAATATACGGTGCAATACTATCTTCCTAAAGATCAGGATTCTGTTTTAGTTTGCAAAGTTATGTTTCTTAATACATTGAGCATATCAGAAAAAATGTTACGAACCGCTTTGAACAATAAACGCGACGATACAGGAGTTATCGAAGCAGATAAAAGAGGTGGAAGACATAGTCATTTAAAGGCGAAAGATGAAACAGTCAAACGTGCCATTATCTTCCACATTAACAGATTTCCTCGCGTTGAGTCTCATTATTGTCGAAAGAAGACTAAAAGAGAGTACCTACACCCAGACTTAACAATTAAAAAAATGTACGAAATGTTCAAAACTGAAAATGAAAACAGACATCATGTTAGCTATCAGACATATAACAGTGTTTTTAGAACATTCAATTTATCTTTCCATCGACCTAAGAAAGACGAATGCGGATTATGTTCAACTTATAGAGCTGACAAGACAAAGAAAAGGGAATTGGAAGATAGGTATAACAAACATATTGCAGAAAAAACCGCAGTTCGAGAAATTAAAGAAGAATTAAAGTGTAATTCAAATTTGCTCAATGCTTGTGTCGTATTTGACTTACAGCAAGTAATATTTTTGCCTTTATGCAATAATAACAAATTATTTTAACGCAGAAGGTTCTCGAATTACAACTTTACTATATACAATATAAAAACAAAACAATGCGACTGTTTCTGTTGGCACGAAGGTATAAGTAAACGTGGGGCCTGTGAAATTGCAAGCTGCTTGTATATGTATTTGAAACATTTAGATACTGATGGTGTTGAAACTGTTTCATTATTTTCTGACGGATGCAGCGGCCAAAATAAAAATAGCATCGTGGCAGCTATGCTTCTACATATCATCTGCATTTCAAGAAACATTAAATCTATATCACTACGATTTTTCGAACCCTATCATGGGCAGAGCGAGGGCGATTCCGCGCATAGCTGCATTAGCACTGCATTATCAAAGGCAGGAAACCTGTACGTACCATCTCAGTTGGTGCCTATCTTCAAACTCGCACGAAGAAGCAATCCCTACAACGTTCACGTACTAAAAACATCTGATTCTCTTGATTTTAAACGATTATCTCGTAGCCTTCGAATTTTAACAGTTAGGACGGACGACGATGGGCATGCAGTAGATTGGAAAAATATGCGGGAAGTAATGGTTAATAAAAGCCACGAAAAGAAAATTTTCTTCAAAACTAGCCATTTCGAGACTACCTACAAGTGTATAGCTCTGCAAAGGCAGTCGGTGAATGCCAAGGAAAAACCGACCATGTTAAACAAAGAACCACCCAAGATATCATTCGAAAAATATAAGGATTTGATGGCACTCTGTAAGGGTGATTTACCGGTTATCCAACATCCTGATTACATAAAATTCTATAAAGATCTTCCCCATTAATTTCTATTTGTTATTTAATGTTATTTAATTATTTTGCGTTTCCTTGTTATTGTTATTGTTCGTGTATAAATAGTTAATAATGACTTCACTGTTTAATTAAGGTTTCTACTTTTTTATCTTACTTGTTCCTCATTTACTGCACATATACTAATGTAAATATCCCACATTTTAATAAGGGTAGGTATTTTAATGTAAAACTGATGATTCGGAATTTTTTAACATGATAACTATAACACGTATCTTGCATTGTCAAGTTCAAATATTTAATGTCGTACAAGACGAAAAGGCGTATCTGACTATGGGATAGTTTTACCGCCATAAATGAAACATTTTGTTACTACTTTATATGGTTTATAAAGAAACGGGTGTTTTTACACATGATGTCCGCTGCTTCAACCCAATTTGCACATTAATACAAATGTGCAAGTAAAATTATGTAGAATCAAAACTTCAAATCGCTTTCCTGTAAAATAACACTTTTGCAGATACGCCTATTCGTCGTGGAATGGACGAATTATGCCTATACTTGGGCCGCCGAACAGATAGAGTAATCACCCTGCAAGAATGTGCTCTAGCGGCGCCAATATTAATTTATAACGACCGAATTGGAGTAATGCGACTTCGTTGGGTCTATACTGATGAGGCCGCAGAGGAAGTTTATAGCGATATTGAATATGTGCTAGATTTTGTGAGAGGGCACGAAAATTTAATAACTGTAGGAAATTTCAATGCAGTAGTAGGCACAGTGAGAGAAGGCGGAATAGTTTGGGCCCTTTGGATTAGGCAATAGGAACGATAGGGGAGTTAGACTGATAGAGTTCTGTGATAAACATAACCTAACGGTCGCGAACACTCTATTTCACCATCACGTTAGGAGACGCTATACGTGGAAGATGCCAGGAGACCTAGGGAGATATCAAATAGATTACATTCTCGTTAGGCAAAGATTTAGAAATCAAGTTAGGGACTGTAGAAGTTATCCAGGTGCAGATATAGATAGTGATCACAACATAGTGGTTATGGAGGCCAATCTTAAATTTAAGATTTTGAAAAACGAAACGGAAGAAGGTATCTTGACCTGGAGAAACTAAAAGATGATGATTAGAGACCGGATTTTTAGGACCTTAAAAGTTGCAAAATAGGATCCTAAAATAGGTCCTGAAACATGAAAAATAGGTCACAAAAATAGGACACATCCTAAGTTAGGACGCAAAGAAAAAAATATTTTAATGAATTGTTTTATTATTATTTGCAACAAACAAATGAGAAAATGACGAACCTTTAACAACGTAAAATTTACACAGCTGGAAACTAAAATAAAAAGTAATCAACAATACAGGGTGTCCCAGAACAACGGGGCAATATTTCTGGAGCATATAGTTTGGGTCAAAATAACAATTAAAGTACCTATGTATAATTTTTTTTCTAGGACGCACCTCTTCGAAGCTATTCGCCCTTAAATGTCAAGTCCTGAAGAAGGTTTTTTGCTGGTAACTTTCAAACTACTGTATCGAATGTTATAAAATTCGGACTGTAGACATAGTAAGAATGTAGCTGTGAGCAAGTGACATGACATCTACCGTATCTTGTCTAGGAAGCCGGGGGTGGAACACCCCTAATGCTTTTCAACCCTTAACTTTTACGTTGATGATTTTAACGAATTTGCAAGCATATTTTTACATTCCTTAAATAATTGTCTCAAAAAAGGTACTCTTTTTTTGAAACCGTTAAAATGGCCCGTTTCCGAGAAAAAAAATTATACAAAGACATGGTTTATCATTTTTACTACACAAAAACGTATGCGTCTACAAGGTGCTCACTTCGAAAATTTATTCATCATCATAAGGTTCTCAGTCCGAAGACTGGTTGGACGCGTACCTCCATTCTTTTCTATCCTGAGCTAACCTACGCATTTCCCTAAAAGTAGAACATCCTACATCCCTAACTATTTGAGAGCAGTAGTCTAATCTAGGCCTACCCCTACCTCTTTTTATTCCTATCTCTGACTCTAGTATGTCACGAACTATTCCTTCGTGTCTTAGAAGGTGTCCTACCATCCTATCTCTCCTACTCTTTATTGTTTTCCATACCTTTCGCTTTTCCCCAACTCTTTCTAATACTTCCCTATTGCTAACCTTATCTATCCACGGTATCTTCATCATGCGTCTGTAGCACCACATTTCAAACGCTTCTACTCTTTTTCTATCCGCTATTCCTATTGTCCAAGTTTCGCACCCGTATAATGCCGTACTCCATACATACGACGTTAAGAGTCTCTTCCTAGTCTCTATATTAACCGTTCTCGAGCATAACAGTTGTTTCTTTTTGTTAAACGCAACTCGGCCCTGCGCCATTCTTTGTTTTATATCTTTAGTGCTCCTACCGTCTTGAGTTATTTTACTTCCTAAGTAGCAGAAATCCGCGACCTCCTCTATCTTTTCATTTCCAATTTGTATTTCCATTTTAGTTCTATTTTCACATCCCCTACATACCAAAATTTTAGTTTTCTTTTTATTGATTTTCATGCCGAAGCCCTGTGTCAAAACTGCTTCCATTTCATTCAAAGCCGCTCCTAATTCTTCTTTGCTAGATGCTAACACTGCTATATCATCCGCAAATCTGAGCATGTTAATAGTTTGGCCCTGTACATTGATCCCTGAGGCTGTTCTTTCCTTAACAATATTAATCGCATCTTCGATATATAAGTTGAAAACTAGAGGTGACAATGCACATCCCTGTCTCACTCCCTTCCGGATATCTACTTCCCTTTGTTCCTGCTCACATTCTATAACTGCCTTTTGCTCTTTGTAGAGATTATGTATTATTCTTCTGTCCCTGTATTTCATCCCTACCTTTCTCAGCACTTCGAACATCTTCCCTCATTTTACGTTGTCGAAGGCTTTTTCTAAATCTACAAATCCTATATAGACGCTCTTTCTCTTTTCTATCGTTTTTTCTATAATTACTCGTAAAGCTAGAATGGCCTCGCGCGTTCCTCTATTTCGTCTAAATCCGAACTGATCTTCTCCTAATATTTCTTCCGCCTTTTTCTCCATCCTTCTTTGCACAATTCTAGTTAAAATTTTTGACGCATGGGAAGTTAAACTGATAGTTCTAAAATTTTCGCATCTATCCGCGCCTTTTCTTTTTGGCAAAGCTACTATGATGTTCCGTTTGTAATCTTCTGGAATCTCGCCTGTCAGGTATATGCGACTAACTAGTTTAAATAAACGATCTATTACCTCTTGACCTGCGCACTTTAAGATTTCTGCCTGCAAGCCATCTATACCTGGTGCTTTATTATTCCTTAAACTTTTTAGTGCTATCTCAAACTCTTCTCTCATTATAGGACTCCCTAGGTTATCCCCCTCTACACTGCTTTCGCTTTCTAATATATCTTGCACTTCCTGTCCCGCATATAAGTTTCCTAAATATTCTTTCCACCTATCTGCCTTCTCCCCACTTCCGATTAGGATATCTCCTGCCTCATTTCTAATGTTTTTGGTACTAGATCCAATTTCTCTAAAATTTCTCCTAATTATTTTATATGCTTCATCAGTCTTTCCTACTTCGAATTTATCTTCCACTGCTTTGCATTTATTATCGATCCATTGCTCTTTCGCTTTCCTACATTCCCGAATAATTTCCCACTTGATCGCCTTATATCTTTGTTTCCCTGTTTCATCTAACCTATTTATTTATTTATTTATTTATATTATTTATTTATTTATTTATTGTAGCCGCTATTATCTGGGCTATTATGTTTTCAAAACCAAGTGTTCCTACATTTTCATTTCATTTTCATTTTCTCACATGTTTCATGTAGCAGTTCATATTTCATAGCTTGGCTTGTATAGTAAAAGTGATAAACCACATCTTTGTATACTTTTTTCTCGGAAACGGGCCATTTTAACGGTTTCAAAAAAGAGTACCTTTTTTGAGACAATTGTTTAAGGAATTGAAAAATGTCATTGCAAATTCGCTAAAAGCATCAACGTAAAATTAAGGGGTGAAAAGCATTAGGGGTGTTCCACCCCCGGCTTCCTAGACAAGATACGGAAGATGTCATGTCACTCGATCACAGATACTTTCTTACTGGGTCTACAGTCTAAATTTTATAACATTCGATACAGTAGTTTGAAAGTTACCAGCAAAAAACCTTCTACAGGACTTGACCTTTAAGGGCGAATAGCTTCGAAGGAGTGCGTCCTAGAAAAAAAATTCTACATACTTTAAGTGTTTTAATTTGACCCAAACTATATGCTCCAGAAATATTGCCCCGTTGTTCTGGGACACTCTGTATAACTGCAAAATAAAAAAGCATTCTTTGGCATTTCTGTAATTGCAGAGTAACAAACTGAAAAAATTCACATGGGTAAAAAATTAAAAGTTTTAATTTATTGCAACTTTATTTAAGAGGAGGTTATACCGCTCGGTTTTACGTGAAAAACAGCGCTTCTAATGTAATAGATTATTAAGCCATTCTTGAAGTTAGAAATGTGAAATCTTTCTAGTGCATAGTTAGAAGGTTGGAATTGAATCCTACATGCGACTTTTTTCAATTTTCTCACTGTGATATCAAGAGAAAAATATTTAAAATGCACAAAATTAACACAATTTCAGTCACATTTACGTTTCACTGCATGTTACTGCTGCAAACTTATGAGAAAAAACTGAATGTAGGCACCAACCGCAACTAAATACATTACTGAACTCTCAGAATAGCCACGGACGTATGAAGAAAATTTAACATTCATTTAATTTTTTTTCAAACGCGGTAAAGTGGAAAAATAAAACGCTAAGTAGGAAAATATTTATGTTTAGGACAAATCTAGTCAATTTAGGTCAACAACAGTCAATTTAGGACTTTAGGACCTAAAAAAATTTTGTAAAAACCCTTATTTTTACGCGAATTGTGCATATATACAACTTTCGTTCATGTGCCTTAATTCTAGGCCAAAAGGCATTTTACCTAGAATCCGGTCTCTAATGATGATTCGCGCGATAAGTTCCGGAAAAAGACAAAGGAGGTACTAAAGGGCGCGGGTGAAAATATGGTTAGGGACATAGAGGCAGAATAGAATTGCATTAAAAATAGTTTAGATTCCGCAGCTAGAGATATTTTGAGTCATAAACAGAATGAAAGTAGAAAATCCTGAATAAAAAAACCTATTGTGAATCTAATAGAGGAAAGGCGAAAATATAAAAATAGGTTAGATGAAAGATATAAGGCGATCAAGTGGGAAATTATTAGGAAATGTAGGAAAGCGAAAGGGCAATGGATCGATAAAAATGCAAAGAAGTGGAAGATAAGTTCGAAGTAGGAAAGACTGATGAAGCATATAAAATAATTAGGAGAAATTTTAGAGAAATTGGATCTAGTATCAAAAACATTAGAAATGAGGCAAGAGATATCCTAATCAGAAGCGGGGAGAAGGCAGATAGGTGGAAAGAATATTTGGGAAAATTATATGCGGGACAGGAAGTACGAGATATATTAGACAGGGAAAGCAGTGTAGAGGGGGACAAACCTAGGGTGTCCTATAATGAGAGAAGAGTTTAAGAAACAATAAAGCACCAGGTATAGATGGCTTGCAGGCAAAAATCTTAAAGTGCGCAGGTCAAGAGGTTATAGATCGTTTATTTAAACTAGTTAGTCGCATATACCTGACAGGTGAGGTTCCAGAAAATTACAAACGGAACATCATAGTAGCTTTCCCAAAACGGAGAGGCGCAGATAGGTGCGAAAATTTTAGAACTATCAGTTTAACTTCCCATGCGTAAAAAAATTTAACTAGAATTGTGCAAAGAAGGATGGAGAAGAGGGCGGAAGAAATATTAGGAAAGGACCAGTTCGGATTTAGACGAAATAGGGGAACGCGCGAGGCCGTTCTAGATTTACGAGTAAAAATAGAAAAAACAATAAGAAAAGGAAAGAGCGCCTATATAGGATTTGTAGATTTGGAAAAAGCCTTCAACAATGTGAAATGGAAGAAGATGTTCGAAGTGCTCAAAAATGTAGGGATAAAGTATAGGGATAGAAGAATAATTCATAATCTATACAAAGAGCAAACGGCAGTTATAGAATTTGAGCAGGAACATAGAGAAGTAGATATCCGAAAGGTAGTGAGGCAGGAATGTGCGTTATCGGCCCTAGTTTTCGATTTATAAATCGAATATGCGATTAATATTGTTAAAGACAGAATAGCTGGAATTAATATACATGGTCAAAGTATGAATATGCTCAGATTCGCGAATGATATAGCAGTACTAGCATCAAGCAAAGAAGAATTAGGAAGGGCTGTGCACGAAATGGAAGCCTTTTTGACGGAGGGTTATGGTATGAAGATCAATAAGGATTAAAACGAAAATACAAATTGGAAACAAGAAGATAGAGGAAGTCTAAGATTTCTGCTGTTTAGGAAGTCAAATAACTCGCGATGGTAGGAGCTCTAGAGATATAAAACAAAGAATAGCGCAGGGCCGAATTGCATTTAATAAAAAGAAGCAACTATTATGCTATAGGGAATGATAAATGTAGAAAGTCGGAAGAGGCTTTTACGGGCGCGAAACTTGGACGATAGGAGAAGCGGATAGGAAAAAATTTGAAGCATTTGAAATGTGGTGCTATAGACGCATGATGAAGATATCGTGGAAGATACGGTTAACAACAGAGAGGTATTAGATAGAGTTGGAGAAAAGCGAAATTTATGGAAGACAGTAAGGAATAGGAGAGATAAGATGGTAGGACACCTTCTGGTTAGGGATGTAGGATGCTCAACTTTTGGGGAAATGCGTAGGATAGCTCAGAATCGGAAATGATGGAGGTACGCGTCCAACTAGTATTCAGACTGAAAACTTTATGATGATGATGATGACTACTACAAATACTAGTTAGGTACTAACTCCATTTTTCAATATAAAAAGCCTATTGCCAATTTTGAAGTTGAAATATCATTTTGACAAATACTTTTATCTTGGGCGTTTCTAGACATCGTCTCTATAGGAAGTGAGCGAATATCGCTTAGCAGCGTCTTACTATGGCGAATTTATAAATGATTGATGGTAATTTAGTTGTCACCTGTCAGTTTAAGTTTTCCGAGTGAATACTATTGGTGTTAAATTAAATCAAACTATAAAAAAAAACGAATGTCAACAAAAATATGACAGCTCAATACCACCAAAACTTTAAATGGTGGTTCTGGATGAAAATTCGCTCACTCCCTATAGGAAGTGAGCGAATATTGCTTAGCAGCGCCTCAATATGGCGAATTTATAAACGTTTGGTGGTAATTCAGTTGTCATCTGTCAGTTTGAATTTTCCGCGTATCTAGACAGTGAATACTATTGGTGTTAAATTTAAATCAAACTATAAAAATTATAAAAATTATAAATGTCAACAAAAATTTGACAGCTCAATACCATCAGAACTTTAAATGGTGGCGCTGGCTGAAAATTTGCTCACTTCCTATACAAAGCACTACTTAAATTTTTCATAAATAAATCCATAGGAAAATATTTAGTATTAGAACCTACTTATAAACAATATTCATTCGTATAAAATGGATAATCCAACTTTGGCAGTCTATCGCTTTTGAACTGAAAAATTTAAGTTATAAAAACTGGCATAGAGCTTTCTACAGAATAAACACCCCTAACCCACCAACTAGAAATTGTATCGCAAAGCTACCGTTGCAACGTTTATTCCTATGAAACATGGCAATATGGCGTTTGTACTTTGTAAAGCTTTCTCGCAGGTGCTCCACCGGATAAAAACGATAGATTCATTTTTTGCTAAGAACAATCGACTTCTTACATTAATTTAGAATCACTTATATCAATCCACCTAGTTTGTTCCAATTCGTCTTTTATAGCTCTGAATTGCATTCTAGTCAAGGTTTATGAGTATTTATGTCGGAAAATGGTTCCCTGGTATTTTATATGTCGAAAGAAAAATTAACGATGATGTTATATAATCAAAGTAAGTTTGCTCTACTGACACATATCCCATCGTTGTTCTTGGCATATTTTCAGAGTTAGACGTCACACACTTTACTCGCTGCACTGAACTATCGATTAAAGACTGCGTTTGTTAATTGATTTACCTAAAAAGTTGAAAACGGATATAAAAAATTTCCGTTTATTTCTAAACAAGACGAATAACTTATTAATTAATACTATAAGCAAAGCCATAATTGGTTTAATTAAAACATGTACATATACATCAGAAAAAGTGCAGTAGGTACCTATGTAATTTATATTAGGTATCTTATTTTGTTTCAAGAGTTTAATGCAGATAAATTTAAAAAATGTTTCTATTCAGCAGAAAGGGAAAGAAATTATCGTTACATAATAATGTATCTACATATATACCTCATTATTTCAAATTTCGGTTGATATTAGAATTATCTTATTTCACACAAAATATTAATTTGTTAAATAGTAAGTCATAGACTTACCCTTATAGCGTTTATCTTCTGAAATTTGTTTAGATATGTGCTGTACTTGGAGTAGTAATTTTACTCTTTCGATTGGGGCTACAGCGGTTTTAGATATAGCTGCAGATACTCCTCCAGCAAGGAAATCTTTAACAAATGAAAGGGGATCAGCAACTCCTGATGGTGCCATCGTGATGTCGATGGGGTATGCTAGATGTTTCTCCTAAGTTGTACGAATTCAACGCGCACCTAACTGCAAGTGAAATCTAGAGCACAGTAGAAACACAACACGCAGTCGACGAATTTTCCTCGCGCCTGTCATATGATGTCCCAGGAAAAGCTAGGAATAGCTGCACACGTCAGTTGTTACATGCGGTATTTTGGCGGAAGATCCACGATCTTGGGAACTGAAAAAAAATGAAACAGTACTGCAACAACATATGAGTTATGTAGTTTAAATGAAATTAATTTTAGAAATCAAACTGATATTTTTCAGTAAGTTTTAACTCGAAAATCATTTCATGCACTTTTTGATGCATTAATTGTGGTATGAGTATACTATATTGAGTTTTTCTTACCTTCGCAGGCTCGTATCATTTTCGATAGCTTTAAATGGAAACTATTAATAATGGACTTCAAAACAGCTTATAACTTTCTAAGCTTCTAAAGGATGACCACACGTTCTACTCTTATTGAATAGGGCCCCTGTTTGCAGAGTTACGAAAATATGTTTCAAACAAAAGTTGATTGGATTTAACTTCTGTTTCCCAAAATTATTTAAAAGTGTACAGGGTGCTCATCGTGTTCTACGGTACGATATGTAACTTTGTTTTTTTTAAATAGAATGTGTTATTTTTCATTGCTTTTTTGTAATCTGATTTTACTGAGGCTGCAATAACGAATTTTTAAGTCTCTTTCGCAATATTTGCGTTTTACTGAAAAAAATACATTTGCTGCTTGACAGGAAAAATAGTATATTATACACGAGTTTATAATGAATGCTATTATTACCGAGGATGAAGTTTACAACACGAGCGAGTGAAACGAGCGAGTTTTGTAATCATCGAGGTAATAATAGCATCATTATAACGAGTTGTATACTATACTTTGTCCACGACTACCAAAACAGATTCCCAGAAAGAATTTACCTTCATTTCCCTTCTCCAGTGTAAGAAAGATTCATACATACGCTCTCAGGTATCATTTTCTTGTTTTTTTTGTTTTTTTGGTGTAGACAATAATAATAATAATACAAATAATAATAATAATAATAATAATAATCATTATTTATTTGTGGATTGCACACAATAAACTAGACCAAACTTTTCATACAAACTATGCCTCAATCATTAGCCTTTATAAAGATATTGTTGTTTTAAGAAAATTCATTTACTTTTTCGTAATATTGAGAGCATGTAATTTAAAATTGCAGAACTCTATTTATATAATTATTGCTATGAATTCTTAATAAGTTAACCCCACACGCCAAAAGTTGAAGATTAATCTCCAACTCCTGAAGATTCTGACGTTGTCAGCGAAACACGCGTCAAGAGTTTAATTAATTTAATTTAATTTAATTAATGGCGTGTGGAGTTAACTTATTAAGAATGCATGGTGAATTTACGTCAAAGTTCTTGATCCATCTACTGTGTGTATAATTATTGCTAGTGTAAATTATGTAAATTTTATTTTAAGAACCAATTTATCAGCTTCCAAGTGAAAATTTGATTCTCTGTTGCAGAAAAAGACCGAAACATGTATCATGTGGATTAGACTTAAGTAAACTAAACATAATTAACTACTTAACTACAAAAATATCAAAAACAAATGCAATAATAACAAACAAAGGAAATAGAAAAACAAAAATTTTATCCAAGATAATGTTCAAAATTTTGTCCATTATTGGGAGTACATAATTGAACTCTCTAGTGAAAACTTCGCTGTACATCTCCTAGCATATCCTCGGTTACAGCGGTAAAACATAAAAATTCGACTGTTTTCAACAGCAGTTAGAGAAGTTTGATACATCAGCATTTTGATATAACCCTCACCGAAAAATATCTAACTTTGTTTAGTCGGAGAACCTGACTGACCAAGAAACCGAACCTCGTCAACCTATCCATGTGCAGTAAGTAGCGTTTAAATAACGTTGCATGCTTCCAATATTACGAGAAAAAGTAAGTGAATTTTCTTTTAAAGCTTCTATATCTTTATAACGGTTAATGATTGAGGCATAGTTTGTATGAAAAATTTAGTCGTTTTTTGTGTGTAATCCAACAATAAAATAGAAATTAACTTTGATTTTGAATTTTGTTGATAATGAGTATGGAAAATTGGAACGTGTCGCTAGTGTAATATCTATTGTCTGGCATGTGCTTTATTTAGTTACCTAATATATGTGTTAGAAACTTTGTTATTTTGTTGTTAGGTGAATTGGTTGGTAAAATAATTGAACGTAATTATAGTTGCGCTTTATGAACTTTAGTTATGCCATAAAAGCGACTAGGAACACAACAATTATAAACTTTGTGATTTTTTGCTTTTTAGTCAGTAAAGTTACAGGAACCACCTGTATACAAACTTTATGTAACATGATGAGCTTACTTAGATTAGATTATAGCTTTTACTTTGTATTATTTTTTCTCACATTCATTCTCTACTCAAATATCACGCTGTGACGTCTTTAAATGAAAACTTAAACTTTTGTAATATTTTTTAAAAAGGTTATTTTCAAACTCAAAAATGTTACTGGAGCAGTCGGTAGGATTGTCGAGGTGCATCTATCGAAGATTCACGTGTTTTCCTAAACTTCTTCGGCAATCGAAAACTTCAAACCTACGAAGATATCACTGAAATCCCGAAGACAGTGAAGAGAATCAGCACTACCTTCTCGATAGATTGAAGTGGCAGGTCCCCAAAAGTAACCAGGACAAAGTCGCCGAAGATGCTGAGGAGTCCTATAGCGTAAATCAAAGAAATAGTTTTCCACTGATTTTATTACTAATGTCTGTTATTATATGTATATTGTGTAGGTATTGTAAGTTCCAAGATTGCTTTTACATTTTCACGAATAATAGGAAATCTTTATTTTGCAAAATAGATAATGTAATATTAGAATTTAATAAACTTAAACTCAAAATGTCTAACCCGCCTGTGTTTGATACAAATCATTTCAAATCAATTTCTGAATACAACGGCGATACTCACACGCTGAGTAGATTTATTAGTTCCTGCGAACTCTGCTATGCTTGGGCCGCCCAACAGACGGAGTGATCACCCTGCAACAACGTGCTCCAGCGGGGCCAATAGTAATTTATGACGACCGAATTGGAGTGATGCGACTTCGTTGGGTCTAAAGAAAGCGCATCACTGCGGTTCTGTCGTCCTAAATTGATAGTGGTCCCGTCTAGAGCTCATGCTTGCAGGGTGAGCACTCCGTATGTATAGAACAATTTTCTAATGCTCAGAATCCGAATTTTTATCAGAATAAGTTTAACCGAAAAATTAGTGGGTAATGCTAGATTAGTTGTGGATTCTCAACCAGTATAAGCTTGGACTCAATTAGAAGAGTCATTAACTAGAAATTTCTCAGATCGTCAAAATCCTGGCGAATCTGCACAAGTAGGTACCTATTCTTCGAACGTTGTCTTTCACAGCTTGCAGCTATGAATTCACGAACCAACAGTGGCGTCTCGAAATATAAAAATCGAGCAGTAAGTAGGTACACGAAATTAACTTTAAGTGTATTTTTAAATGGTCTTTTTGAACCTTTACGTAACAATATCCTATCCTAAATATGTGACACAATACTTTGTCAGAAGCAAATCAATTTATCAAGGAGCGAGAAAACAACAACGCAATTTTTAATCGCTACCGTAATCAGAATTCTGTCGTAAATAAATCGAAACCCCAAAATTTATTCCTAGACCTCGACCACCATTCCAAATGCCAGCTGCTGGATCTCGAAATTGGGTAGCAGAAGAATTATTTAATACCAATAATTATTAAAATAATCCAGAAAATCCTGAATATTCACAAAAAAATCATAATCAATCTCTTTCCAAAAATTCAGTAGAATATCTCAATCCATATCAGAATACTACAGTTCATACTGATAACTGATAACGCACGTTAGGAAGTAAATTCTACTAACAATTTCAAATTTTCAATTAGGCGTAGTTGAGTTCCATAATGTCGACCACTGCAAATTACCGTTTATTGTTATACCAGGCTATAATATAAAATTGTTGATCGACTCAGGCTCTTCAAATTCATTTCTCAGACCATCTTTAGCTTCTAAATATTTTTCCAAAACCCTTATTGACGATCCCATTGTTATTGCAGTTATTCGTCACAATAACGTAAACAAATCTGTTGAAATTCCAGCATTTCCTATTTTCCATATTCCATATCAACTGAATTTCAAATTTCATTTATTAGAATTTCACAAATGCTTCGATGGAATCATAGGGTTAGGTATTCTTCTGGAATTAAAGGCGAAATTAAATTTGGTAACGTCGCTTTTAGAAACTCCATATTGTGCTATCGGACTGCACAATATTCGTTCGAAGAAACCGTCAATTTGCACTGTAACCGTAGGTACCAGCTAGAATGAAAATGATTGTCAAGATACCAGTAAACATTAATAATCACCAGATAATTATTCCTTATCAGACAACTATGCGTTAACTTCAATCCTTAATCCATTAGAAAACATTGTCAAAATTACTTTTCTTGAACCAATTGAAGTCGTCACATACAGTGACCGGCAGAAAATCCGCACCACATGGATTTTTTTATCTTTTAATTTAATTACTTAATTTTATTGTAAACTGTAGGGTTGCCAGATCAGATAATGCAAAAATCTGGTATACCAACTGAAAAACTATTTAAAAATCGGGACTTTGGTTAAAAAATCGGGACGTTTTTAAAAGAATTATAATACAGGATGATTTTTACCAGAGAGCGAAAAATTAAAATTAGGGTTCAGAGCCGCACAAATTACGTAAAAAACGTTCCACGAAGATATGTTTAAAAGTATATTTTTCTACAAAACAACAAAATATTCTTACAAAGAATACTCTCAAAGAATCTTCCGGAAAGTAAGCAATGTAGTTTTTAAAAGAATCGCGAATGGCACTAGCCAAAACAAAAATACCGGCGACGAGGCGTCTCGTCTCTTTGAAACCGACGGCGGTGTGCCTGATACAGCCATCGCCTCAAAGGTGCCGCCGAATCGCGGCGTATGGCGGCTTTGCTTTGTTTTACTTCTAGGTTTTTTGTGTAACTATACCGCTGCACCGCTGCACGAAAATTATACCATACGATTTCCCAAAGGAGAAAGGAAAAACGCAATGGCGTTACGAATTATGTATGTGAACTGTGCGCAATTTCCGACTATTTCTTGATTGTAAAACTAAATTTCGGTAGAATTATGTATTATTCCGGTAGATAACATATAAAATCGGTACCTAGATCTATCGAAATTTCGGTAGGGTTGGCAACACTGCGCGTTCAGACGTTCGGCCTTCGCCGCTCTGCCGGGCGGACCAGAAACCAAAGACTTGGAGAAGTTGTGGCGACTTTGTAGTTAGTTAACCGTTAGCCGTAACTAGAGACAGGGAGAGAGAAATGATAACATGGCCAACTCCATTTTGTATTCATTTTTTCCAAAAAGAAATTTGTATTGTTTAGTTTAAATAAAGTTATTACATAGAGTTTGAGTTTCTACATGAAGCAGCGGGACAACAAGAGTGGTTGTGATGTAACCTTTTCCTCTGGCAATACCCAAACAACCATAATTGGTGACCTCCGACCGAACACGTGGAAACAGCAAGGTTAGCAAGAACACTTCAAACTTATCCTGCAAAATACTCAAATTTTTAATCACTATACCTAATTTTCATAATGAGTACTCAAGAAGAGGGTGTACCAATCCAGCAAATAAATCGTCTGGCCATAAAACCACCACCTTTCTGGAAGGGCGACCCGAAATTATGGTTTATTCAGCTTGAGGCGCAATTCCAGCTTTCAAACATCGCATCAGATACCACAATGTATAATTATGTGATCAGTGCCATCGATACTGATGTCCTAACGCAAGTAACTGATTTTATAATCAACCCACCAGCTAACAACAAGTATGGCAACATAAAGGAACGACTGACCAGCATATACTCCGATTCCAATGAAAAGAAATTACGGAAGTTACTATCAGAAGTAGAATTAGGCGATAAGAAGCCATCTCAACTTTTGAATGAAATGAATCGCCTGGGTGGTACAGCAGTTTCCAGCGAATTATTAAAGACATTATGGATGCAGCATCTTCCAACACAAATTCAATCTGTTTTAACAACAAGCAACGATTCACTAGAAAACTTAGCAAAAATGGCTGATAAGATTTCTGAAATCGAGCAACCACGAACATTTGCTGTAAGTGGTACCAACGACAACAACAATCTTCTAGACATCGTGAAGAAGCTGTCAGAAGAGATAGCGGAGCTTAAAGTCATGCATCACAATGGAAATGGCAACCAACGATTTCAACGAAGACCTCGTAGCAGATCTCGCACCCCAAGTAGAAGCACCAACAATACATCCAACAGTGGTGAATGTTGGTATCATCATCACTTCAAAGAAAAAGCTCGTAAGTGCACCAACCCTTGTATATATTTTAATAAGGAAAACGATACACCACGGCATTAAAGGCGACGGATGACGTGGGTAACTCCAGTCGCCCAAACATACACACCGACAGTATCTATCCAAACAGTTACCGTTTAATTATTACCGACCCTCTAACGGGAATTAAATTTCTAATGGATTCAGGATCGGATGTGTCAATAATTCCTAAATCATCCAGAGATCGTAAACCCACTGATTTTATCCTCTATGCAGCAAATAACTCCACAATTCGCACTTTCGGTAGTAAGAAACTCATGGTTAGTGTGGGTCTGCGAAGAGCTTTTACTTGGCAATTTATAACTGCTGACACTGACCGAGCAATCATAGGAGCAGATTTTCTCCATCATTTCAAAATAGTAATTGACCTAGGTGGTAGGAAAATTATTGACCCATCTACACAAATTGCAACTTCAGGTAAGTGCAGTTCTTGTACTATTAGTTCAGTCTGCACTGTATCCCCAAACTCAAAGTTTTCTGATATCCTTAGACAGTTTTCGTCAATAACAAAGTTCTCCAATACCCCTAAAAATGAAAGTCATAACACAAGTCATGTCATCATCACTGAAGGCCTTCCTGTGTCTGCCAAAGCTCGTCGTTTACCACCCGATAAACTACAAATTGCAAAACAAGAATTTCAGTACATGTTAGACCAAGGTATCTGTCGACCTTCAAACAGCCCGTGGTCTAGCCCATTACATATGGTCAGAAAAAAGTCCGGTGATTGGAGACCTGTTGGAGATTACAGGCGTCTTAACGCAGTCACAGTCGAAGACAAATACCCTGTACCTCATATTCAGGATTTCGCTCATATGCTTGCAGGTAAAACAATATTCACAACACTTGATCTTACTCGTGCGTATCATCAAATACCTGTCGAAGCCAGCTCCATACCCAAAACTGCAATTATCACGCCATTCGGCTTATTTGAATTCACCAAAATGCAATTTGGCTTGCGTAACGCAGCGCAGTCATTCCAAAGATTTATCCACGAAGTTTTAGAAAACCTAAACTTTTGTTTCCCATACATTGATGACATACTAATAGCATCAACAAACTTGGAGGAGCATAGAGAACACCTCTGCCAAGTCTTTACTCGCCTGCAAAAATATGGACTAACAATTAATCTTGAGAAATGTATATTCGGGGAATCTCATGTCAAATTCCTTGGTTACGATGTTTCATCTGAAGGAACAAAGCCACTAGCAGATAAAGTTTCTGTTATTGCTAACTACCCATTACCTAAAACCGTAAACGAGCTTAGACGTTTCCTAGGAATAATAAATTTTTATCGGCGTTTCCTACCAGGTGCAGCCAACAGTCAAGCAATTCTTAACAAATTTTTAATGCATACAAAAAGAAATGACCGTACACCAATAGATTGGGAACCCAATTCCATAGCAGCATTTGAGAAATGTAAAACAGACTTAACTAATGCCACATTATTAGTTCATCCAATATCCAATGCACAGATTTCACTCACGGTCGATGCATCAGATTTTGCTATGGGTGCTGTAATTGAGCAGTTCCAAAATAATGCTTGGAAACCACTTAGTTTCTTTTCAAAGAAATTCTCCCCAGCACAACAGAAGTATAGCACATATGACCGTGAATTGTTAGCTATTTATTCTTCCATCAAATATTTTCGTTATTCGTTGGAAGGAAGACCGTTTGTGGTATTCACGGACCATAAACCTTTAACTTTTGCTTTCAAACAAGACTTAAATAAGGCTTCGCCTAGACAAGCTCGTCACCTTGACTTGATTAGTCAATTCACAACCAACATAGTACACATCAGTGGAAAAAATAATGTAGTGGCGGATGCGCTTTCGCGCCTAAACAGCATTACTTTCCCAGACTCCATCGATTATGATGCTTTTCGTATGCACCAAACTGACGATCAAGAGCTACAGCAAATGCTTTTAAATCCTAATTCAACAACCTTAAATCTTCAACAACACACCTACCCCAACTCTTCAACATCAATAATTTGTGATGTCAAAGGACAGAAAATCCGACCATTCGTGCCCAAAACTTTCCGGCGTGAGATTTTCGAATTAATACATAACTTGGCCCATCCAGGTATCAAAGCTACCAATAAAATGATCTCGTCACGTTTTGTCTGGCCTTTCATGAATAAAGACATTCACGATTGGGTAAAATCTTGCATTAATTGTCAAAAGTCCAAAGTGAATCGTCATACTCGTACACCATTTAAGAGTTTTGAAATAACCGACGAACGTTTCAAAGTCATCAACATCGATATCATAGGCCCCCTGCCTTCATCAAAGGGATTTTCGTATTGTCTCACCTGTATCGATCGCTTTTCTTGTTGGGCCGAGGCCTTTCCATTATCTGACATTACAGCTGAAACCATCGCAGCAACCTTTTATTCTGGGTGGATTTCTCGTTTTGGATTACCTATTCGTATTGTGACAGACCAAGGTCGTCAATTTGAAAGTGCATTATTCAAGGCATTAGCAAACATGTTGGGTTGTAAAAAAGTTCGCACATCCCCTTATCATCCTATGACAAACGGTAAAATTGAGAGATGGCATAGGACCCTTAAAAGTGCTATTAAAGCTCATGCAACTGAGCGTTGGGTTGAAGTACTGCCAACAGTATTATTAGGACTTCGATGTGTAATTAGAGAGGATGCCAATGTTTCACCAGCGGAAATGTTATATGGAACAACTATTCGGCTACCAGGAGAGTTTTTTGAAGATTACAACTCTGATGCTGATCCAACATCCTTTGCCGCTAAATTAAAAGAGACAATGCAGGCAATTAGACCTATACCAGATAGCAATCATACGCAACCCAAAACATTTGTATCACCTGCTTTAAACAAATGTACTCATGTGTTTGTCCGAAGAGACTCAGTAAAAAAGCCATTACAGCCTCCTTACGATGGCCCTTTCAGAGTTATTAACCGCCACGATAAATACTTCACTATCGACATTAATAACAAAGAAAGTAACATTTCTATGGATCGTCTCAAACCAGCATTCCTGTTGTCAGAGGATCCCATAACACATGACCATACCTACGCAGGATATAATTTCGATGCCGTAGAAACTGGATTAAGAAAGTGTAAAAAAAGTGTAACTTTCAGCGATACAAACGAAATTCAGTTTTGTGAAACAAGTGCAGTGTAGTTCTAAATTTTCAAATCATATTTAACAATATTTTCATTGTTGTTTTTTTAATATTGTTTTTTTTCTTTTCTCTTTTCGCCAATGTTTACTTATGTTCTATATTGTAAAAGTTATGTTTGTTTAGCCAGACTCCGTCATTGGTGGGGGAGTACTGTGGCGACTTTGTAGTTAGTTAACCGTTAGCCGTAACTAGAGACAGGGAGAGAGAAATGATAACATGGCCAACTCCATTTTGTATTCATTTTTTCCAAAAAGAAATTTGTATTGTTTAGTTTAAATAAAGTTATTACATAGAGTTTGAGTTTCTACATGAAGCAGCGGGACAACAAGAGTGGTTGTGATGTAACCTTTTCCTCTGGCAATACCCAAACAACCATAAAGTCTTTGCCAGACACCATGATTGTGACTCACGGTCACGCAATCACGGCATATTGTTACGTTGCCAGCACATCCTAATTTTCCAAATATAGAGTGGTAATTTCCTTGATGCCAATATCTACGCATAATCAATAAATCGGGATAATTAGCGTCCCGACGAACAGTCCATCGGGACGCGGGACAAAGCCCTCGAAATCGGGAAAGTCCCGTTAAAATCGGGACGTGTGGCAACCCTAAGTCCTGCATATTCTTAAACCAAAACACAACTCATCGTACTCGGTTAAACTTTGAAATTTCCACCCCTACCTCGTATACTGAGGTAGGGGGGAAAATTTCAAATCGCTCAATTCTCATTTTAGAAAATAATTTTATTAGGAAAAGTTGTTTCTATTTAAAAGTTACTTACGAACCAAAATTTATTCATACTCTTCAATAAAGAGATCTGGATGCTCGCATCGGCTTCAGTTTTTGGTTTCAAGGTGTAAAAGAAAATGATCCATATTTTGGGCAGCATATTTTATTTACGGACGAAGCAACCTTCTCAAGCAATGGAACAGTACTTAAGTTCACAAAATTGCAGGTGGTGGGCTGAACAAAATCCTCATTTTATAATTAAGTGCAGGAACCAACACTATTTCAAAACCAAAGTTTGGTGTGGGACCATTCTTTTTCCTGGAAAATCTAAATGCTGCCCGTTATTTAGAATTTTTACAAAACGTAGTAATGAATTTAATAGACGATCTTCCGTTAAATGCCCGACAAAATGTATGCACCAATTCAAAGTACTTATAACCTTGAAGTACGGCAGTGGTTGAATGAACATCGACCATTCAGAAATCTGGATCATTTAGAAGATGTTATCAGGGATTGCGTTCGACAAATACATCCTGCCCATCTTAGAAACGCAGGAAAAGAACTTAACGTCAGAACGATAAAGTGCATAGAAAATGATGGATGACTCGTGGAACGATGAAAATGTTGTTGAGGATTGTTTTTTTTCATTATTCTATTTTTTAATACACTCTGTTGATTATTCCGTAAAAATATTGTGGGTTTCAGGTATTTTGGAAAATCGTATATTGCAGAGGTATGATGTATACCAGGCGGGTTATAACCGTACCTAGATTTTGTACTGTCTCATAAAATAAAGTAAGGTGTGCTCCAAACAAATTATTTTTTATTTTGTTTTTGTAAAAGTCATCATTTTCTTAGATAATCAATAAATGATTCAAAACATGCAATATTTGAACAAAGACCTGCTTAAAAGCACGTACGTACATGGAGACAAATTAGGATTGTTTCAAAGCCATCTTAGATGGGGTAGCAGTCTGAAACGTCTCGTAGTACAAAAAATCTGGATTTAGTTCTATAATCCAATGCCTGGCGGGGTATTTGCCCGAGGAGTAGTTGTTCGAACGGTCCAGTACCACTAATTAATACTAGATAATTACTCAAAGTAGTTGTCACTTGCTGATATCTGTCCAGAGCGCGGCAGTATATATAGCAAGATTAAATTGCATGGTTTGAGTGTGTAGGGGAAAGCACCGTACTGATGAGTCCCAGAAGGACGAAACCAGTTGGTCTGCGGTTTTCCATACACATTCAAAACATGCAATATTTGAACAAAGACCTGCTTAAAAGCACGTACGTACATGGATACAAATTAGGATTGTTTCAAAGCCATCTTAGATTGGGTAGCAGTCTGAAACGTCTCGTAGTACAAAAAATCTGGATTTAGTTCTATAATTCAATGCCTGGCGGAGTATTTGCCCGAGGAGTAGTTGTTCGAACGGTCCAGTACCACTAATTAATAATAAATGATTAATTTGTATTGTTTGTAAACGTGTTATGGATATTCAATAATTTCGCTCAACTTGTGAGACCCCCAAGAACGATAAAACATATTTTCTGTTTTAAAAGACAGAAACTTGACATTTTAGCATAACTTTAGATTAGAAATAAATTTTCCTTATACATTTTTTTTTCTAAAATGAGTAACAAACCTTTAATCATACAGCTTTGGGAAAAAATATTTTCGGTAAATATGGTCCTGAAAAATCGCTGGAAATTAGTTTCGAGTTCCTAAAACGACCGCTAGGGGCGTAACAAATACGGTCAATTACAAAAATGGCTTTTTCTCAGATATATTCCCATACAATTTATATTCCAGTTGCCCGCATCTCAAACCTCAACATTTTTGCAAACTTTTTGTCCTATGTTTTTTGCTCCATCTCTTGAAATGAAAGGGGGAGGGCGCCAATCGTTGTTACATTCTAATTGTCATAACTCCGGTTTGGTTCAATAGAATTTAACAAACTTAGTTTCATTGAAAACGTATTTTTCAACTCTATCGTTCACATTGCAAACAATGATCGGAATATGTTTTATCTGTCCGATAGAGGCCGCTATTTGTAAACTCAACAGATTTTATAAATTTTCGTGAAAATATTAAATGGAATGGTATGCCTTTCTTCGCACATTTAAAAAGAACGAACATTTATCAATAAGTCAGTGAAAACCTCAACTTTATATCTCTTTCCAAACCGGAGATATTAACAAAAAACTAATTATGAACATATGATTTTTAAGTTTTATGTTGTTTCACATTTTTACATTCTTAAACATAGCAGTAAAAGAATAAACATATTTTCAGCAGGAGATTACAACGTGTGATTCTTTTCTTCCTTGAATAAATATTCCTGATAGTGGTATAATTTTTGGCAGATCTCTTTTATTTAAGTCATTTTAACTGTCATTCTGTGTTTTAAGGGTTTAATCGCGAAAAAATTGTTTTCCAATGGATGCAGCTCAAGCAATTGCTCTGCTTCAAGCAAGAAACAGCCAGAGATTCGTGGCCATGCAACTTAACTTAAGCAGATCAGCAGTTAGAAGGGTGTTCCAGAGGTTCCAAGAAACTTGTTCTTATAATCAGAGACCATCAGGATCTGGCAAGGAAAAAGGTGCAACTGAAAGGGACGAATATTTTCTGACCATATCAGCACTGAGGAAACTTCACTTGAATAGTGTCCAGTTGCAGCTGCATCTACGGGAAGAACGTGATGTGGCTGTTAGTAGGTGGACTGCGAGGAGAAGGCTTAAAGAAAAAGTCCGTACATTACACAAGCCTCAAGTGGTCCAAAACTGACAGCAGCCCATCGCCAAGCTTGCCTCTAATTCGCAAGAGAATAGGTACCTGAATTATTGGGCAATTGTAAGTTCTTTTCTCTGATGAGACCAGAATTTGCGTTCATGGCAACTATGGAAGAAACAGGGTATACAGAAGACATGGGGAACGATTCGCACAATGTTGCTTTCCAGAGCGAGTCCTTTTTGGATCATGTATAATGTGGGGAGCAATATCCTCAACAGCAAGAACTGATTGTGTTTTCGTTGTTGGCGCTGAACATGGTCATAACAGAAGATGCCTCAATACTGAATGATGCATAAACGATGCGTTTGAAGATTTACGCCGGGCTTATTGGTGACCAATTCATTTTTATGCAAGATAATGCGAAACCTCACACTGCAGCAGTTGTGCAGGGATATTGGCAAGAGGCTGGTATACAGGTAATGGAATGGCTAGCACGCAGCCCCGATCTAAATCCCTTTGAACATCTTTGGGATCAACGAAAAATAAAAATTCGACGTAGAGATCCTGCACCTACACGTTACAAGAGCTTGCGGTTGCTGTTAAAGAAGAATGACTCAGCATACCCCAAGAAAATATAGCCAACCTCTTTCAATGCACCGCATGCAGGCCGTTATGAAGGCAAGAGGAGGGAACACTGATTATTAATTTTGAAAGTTTCCTCATAATTTTGATTTTAACTGTTCAGGATCTTCAATTTCGTTTATTAAATTTTCTTGTCTAAAAATGATATTTTTGCGATATTTTATTTATGACCAAAAAGCTTCTGAATAAAGAATGGAATTTCAGGATATTCATTTGAGCCTGACCGTCAGTAATGATCTCCAAAAATTCAAAAATACGCATATTAAATATAGGGCTCATTTATACAAAATCAATTCATCAAATTTGAAAACTGTAAGTGGGCTGATTCGAAGCCGAACGATATATCGCTCGGCTTCGGCTGATTTCATTGCATCCAAGTGTATTACCGACAAAAATTCGTGTCCGAGATAAGGTCAGATTCGCATTGTACTAACTTCAAGACGTCGAGAAAAAGTTTTTTTTAGCTTCGTGTCTGTGCGTGCGTGTGCGGGTGTGTGTGTGTGTGTGTGTCCGAATTTCTTTGGCGTTCGATAACTGCCGTAAAAACTAACCGATTTTAATGATTTTTTTGAAAAGTGAGTCTCGACGAGGACTCCAGACGTATTGATTTTGGTAATAATTAAATAAGGCGTTCATTTGTTATTAACATTTTAATTCATCAAAAAAATATTGTGGCTAAACTATTAGAGATATGAAAAAAATGTTTGAATAAAAAATGTTGCGTATTTTAAGGGCAAAAAATTTTGTTACTATCAATTTTGCCCTAACTCAATTATTTATTAAGTGATTTATCAAGTTATTAACCATTACAGTATGTTATCCAACGAGCGAGTTATAAACGTTGTCATAGAAACATATAATACACATAAATACGCTCTCTTGAATTTCTGGGACAAGTAAAATATAAGAATCAATTGTACCCCTAACCACATAAATTTTGAAAATTTATGTGGTTAGGGGTACAATTGATTCTTGAATTGATTATTTAACCACAGTCTCTTACATCTTAATCCTTAAGTAAAATATAAATTATTTTGTGTTATGTAGTACGCCGGTAATTACCAAACACAGTTCAATGGTATCTGGGTCTAAGAACCCGGGTGTTCCCTGAATACTTGAATATATGTAAACAGAATATTATAGGCACTGATTTCAAGTTGGGTGACAATGCTCTATATTAATACAAATTAGTAGCTTTTTTATGGTTATTTTATTTCATAATTAGTTGTTTGTGAATATCTCCGGTTTGGAAAGAGATATAAAGTTGAGGTTTTCACTGACTTATTGATAAATGTTCTTTCTTTTTAAATGTGCGTAGAAAGGTATACCATTCGCGAAAATTTCTAAAATCTGTTAAGTTTACAAATAGCGGCCTCTATCGGACAGATAAAACATATTCCAAGCATTGTTTGTAATGTGAACGATAGAGTTAAAAATACGTTTTCAATGAAACTAAGTTTGTTAAATTCTATTGAACCAAACCGGAGTTATGACAATTTGAATGTAACAACGATTGGCGCCCCCCGCGCTTCCAGTTCAAGAGATGGAACAAAAAACGTGGGACAAAAAGTTTGCAAAAATGTTGAGGTTTGAGGTGGGGGCAACTGGAATATATATTATTTTATCGGAAAATATCTGAGAAAAAGCCACTTTTGTAATTGACCGTAAGTATATGTTACGTCCCCCACCGGTCGTTTTAGGAACTCGAAACTAATTTCCAACGATTTTTCAGGACCATGTTTATTGAAAATATTTGTTCCCAAAGCTGTATGATTAACGGTTTGTGAGATATGGCCGGCGACCTCTCTTAATGGGATACCCGGTACTTTACTCTTGCAACATTTTGAAACTTTCATCCCTCCCTCGTATACTACAAAAGTTATAAAGAGTACGGTGGATAAAATTTTGATTTAAGGGCATGCAGAACCTTTTCACGATAAAATAAATTTATTAAATTAAGGGATAAGAATTTTTCCTATATGGTATGGACTTTGTGCCGGTCACTGTATAACGATCAAGAAACTTCACAACTGTATAATATAGAACATAATTTGACAAAAACCCAATAAGAACCAAGGAAACTAGTAAAAACAAAAAAATTGATTTTTCAAAATTACGTACCGACCTGTTAAGAACCAAGAACCGCTGAATAGCGTCTACTATTTTATCTATTGCTAACATAACATTAATCTTAGTATATAAGCTTTGTATTCAATTGATGTGGGCTTTTTGTCCATAGTTTATACTCGAGTGTATATCGTTTGTATTACTTGTACAAAATTCCAAATTGTGAAGTAACCGTTTTGTAAAGTTAAAAATAAATCTTTTTTTATTAAACCTTTCTGGACGTGTTATTTAACTGGCGCAGTCGGTAGGATCTCAAGAGACACCAAGAACAAGAATCGTCTAGGCGTCGTCGATTTCAATCGTTTGCTTGAGAAGACCACAATTAATTTTAAGAAGAAACAAGAAAAAGAAGAAATGAATATACCAGTACTACTAGTAATGTGAGTACATTTGTTTTGAATATTAATGACACATTCCTCAATTTGTTCCCAAATTTACGACGATTTAATCGATCAATTGAGTAGTAATTTAGAGAGTTGCTCAATAAGTAGCCAACAAAGTAAAATAAGTAGGTCAGGATTAAGTACAATTAATGATAAGAGTGCAATGGCAGCGGAACTAAAACCAATGCACTTGGACGCAGTTCCACATTACGATGGAGATCCTGCAACACTTGCAAATTTCATTTCTGCTTGTGATTACTTGTTAACTTTCGCAGATGTAGTTAATATAAATAATCCAGTCAATCAATATTTATTACGTGCTATCTTATCGAAACTAAAGGATAGAGCCGCAGTTTTAATTGGAAACCGTGAAGATGCAAATTCGTGGCCCAAAATTAAACAATTGTTGTTACAGTTCTTTGGCGATCAAAGAGACGAAAATTGTTTGATTAGGGATCTTATGGCTTTAAAACCAGATAAAAATGAAAGCCCCTATCAATTTGGCATTAGATGTCAAGATGTTAGGAGTCTTCTTTTAAATAGAATTAAGTTATACGAAGCTGATCCTATAACTAGGCAGGTTAAAACGCACATATATGATAATCACGCTTTAAATGTTTATTTAACAGGTCTACCTAATAATTTAAGTCTTGCAATTCGTTTACAAAAACCAGAGACACTAGAACGCGCGATGGCACTAGTAATTGAAGAAGAAAATTTTAATTACGCTAGATCGCATAATTATAGCAATAATTATTCTGCTAATAATAGCAATCGAAATAACCCGAGTCAAAAACCTATGATGTTCAAAACTCCTAATCCTCGCATAACACCAACATGGCAACACACATATTCGCAACCGATGTTCTCTCCAAGATCAAGTTATCAGTCTCAAAATCAAAATCCCTTTTTCAATCCCCCATTGTCACAAAATTATTTTCAACAGCCAGGACTAAATTCCCCAATGCCACAAACTTATTTTCAACAACCTAGATTTGTACAACCGTTCCAACGAACACAACGAAACTTTCAGCAACCATTCCCACAGAGACCATTTTTTAACCAACAACAGGCTAAAATAAATCAACCAAATGTATTTGCTCAAGGTAATCAACGCCCAATTTCTCATCTTCGGCGGGAGGTGTTAAGAACCAAGAACCGCTGAATAGCGTCTACTATTTTATCTATTGCTAACATAACATTAATCTTAGTATATAAGCTTTGTATTCAATTGATGTGGGCTTTTTGTCCATAGTTTATACTCGAGTGTATATCGTTTGTATTACTTGTACAAAATTCCAAATTGTGAAGTAACCGTTTTGTAAAGTTAAAAATAAATATTTTTTTTATTAAACCTTTCGGGACGTGTTATTTAACTGACCATTTGAATTCAGAAGAATCAGAAGCTGTGAAAAAATTAGTTTTAAAATATTCAGATATTTTTTATGACGAAAATCAAAATTTGAGTTTTACGAATCAGATAAAGCATTCAATTAAGAAGCATACGTACGTTGAAAACAGCGCCGATATCAAGCTCTATGTTACGAAACGTAGCGCTCTTAGTAATAAATATTTTGTAGAAATTTCTTCTTTGTCAGAAAGAAGAAGGTTTGTTCTACAATTCCGTCAAACCAAATTAAGAAAAAATATGTAAATAGTCATATAAACGAGACGTGAAATTTGCCTTTTGGTGTATTTTTAGCAGCTAGCAACTTGGTTCAAAAAGCAACTACTGGAAAGCTAATTTGAGCACACTATAATATGAACATTAAATTGCTTGAGTTTCAAATTTGAATGCATTTAGACTGAAAATAAATAAGCTACATTAAATTTATTTCGACAATAAACCCATTTCTAAAAACTGGAGTCACCTCCTTCCACTTGCAGATTCTAACCTCCCCTCGGCAGTCGGTGACAGCCGAGTACGTTCGGGCCGTATCTGGCCGGCAGATATGGTACTCCTCGTTTTTCTCCTACACCAGCTGGTGTAGTGGGGGAGATACTTTTCTTGAGCAATGTACGTATCCCTCTTAAGATGTAAGTTTGTTGGCCTGGGTGTAGATGTGTGTGTATAAAAGTTGCAAACGTGACACCGTGATCCGTGACAGTCTGACAGTCGAGCAACGCCGTAACGCAGCAGTATTAATTTTAATATCTCGTCTATAGTAGTTATTTCCAGTGCGAAAATGGGAAAATACAGCAAATACGACAGAAAATACAGCAAAAAGTGGGAAAGTGAACGTTGGGCACAAGGTTTCTATTATGGTAATATGGGTAAATATATTTATTTAAGTAATTGTTTCTTTGAAGGTTGGTTAATAGAAGAAACGAATTCCAACGTTCTAACTCAAGCTTATTGCAAAGTATGCAAATGAAGTTTAAGGGCCCACAAGGCGGATTTGATTAAACACACAACCACTAAAATACATATAAAGAATATGAAAAAGCTAAATCCGCTTGCAAACCAGCAGTCTACTTTAAATACACACATACACAAATTACAAACGAAGAGAAAGAAAAGGATTTAAAGCTAGCAGTATATATAGCAATGCATGCAGCAATTCGAAGTGTCGACCATTTATGCGAAACACTGAAGAAATATGGAAAAGGAAGTGTTTTTGAGAACATAAAACTTCATAGAACAAAGTGTTCCAGTCTCATAAAATTTGTTATTGCACCTAGCCTTCTAGAAGAACTTGTAAACGAATTAAAATCAGTGCCTTTTTCTCTTATTGTTGATGAATCAACAGATTGTTCGATCAACAAATATTTGTGTTTATGTGGTAAGTATTACAGCCAAAAATTTTCTACAATACGTACTGATTTTTTAGGTATAATTTCATTGGAATTAGTCACTGCTCAAGCATTGTTTGAAGCTGTAAAACTTTATTTGGTTAATTTAGGCCTCAACTTAAAACAAGTAATTGGAATTGGTACAGATGGGGCAAATAGTCTTTGTGGTAGGAACCATTCCTTATTTACGTTAATGAGGCAAGAAAGCCCAAACCTGCAGCTTGTGCGGTGCATATGTCATTCTTTAAATAATGCGTCTTCCTCCGCAGTCGATGAAATGCCGGCTGCAGTGGACTTTCTTTGTAGAGAGGTGTACAACTGGTTCAGTAAAATAGCAGCCAGCGCAGAATTGAGTATCGTAGACTTTTTGACATTTTAAATTCGAATGAAAACAATTTCCATAACTTTGTTCACTTGTCTACTACAATGTGGTTGGCATAACTCAATAATTGTGATACTAGAAAACTAGAATGAACTGAAAACTCATTTCAGTTACGTTGTGCAAAAGGAAAAGTGTCATTTAGCTCGGGTGCTGTGTGAAATGTTTAATGACAACCGCAATATTTTATACCTCAAAATTGTCAGCCCCATTGTTTATGAGGTAAGCTGAATATCATTTTTCAGAAGAATGACATTGACATGGGCAAAGCTTATGATGATATTGTTAATCTAATTTATGCTCTTGCTTCAAAAATCTTTAAACCTGTGTTTTTGAACCAAGGCAGTGACATCGTTATTTCTAATTTCGATAATCCCTTTTTTCAAATAGTACTTCATGATCTACTGTGTCGAATGCCTTCTTCAGATCAAGGAATATACCGACTGTGCCGTTTTTATCTTCGGACTGGACGACTTATATAATTACGATCGAACGTCACTTAGGTAAGTTCGTTTGATCTAATGATTATATCACGTCGCCCAGTCCTCGATATCACTTGAATTACCACGTAGATGTTTAAAGAAATCTCATTGTTGCGACTGATGGTGTGAAAGGAAAGCAGGATCAGCGAGAAATTGTAAATCCATGTATTTTAACTAGTATGATTTCCGAATATCAAGAAAACATAACTTCAAAATCATCGATAAAGAAAACTGAACATTCTTCTAACCTTAACCATAACAAAAATATAATTTCTCTGTATCTAGAAAACCCATAGTTGGCTTTCGATAAATTCAAGATTGCTTTGGCAAAATCAGTCTTATGTAATAAACGACGGTTATAAAATCTTGCAAAAGTTAGAGAACCTTGGGACCACCCCGCCGTCTTGCACATTGTTTCCACTGAGACTCCCTGTCTCAGGGCAGCCGAAGTTGAGGAGTGTCTAGTCGAATGAGCCTTATAGGTGGATATGTTGATTCCAGCAGCAGAAAGTGTTTCTTTCACCCATCTACTTAATGACTGTTTGTTCGCTTCCTTGTGAGGTTTTCTGGTGGATAAAAACATTGCATCGTATTCGGGCTTCCTTAAGTCTGCTATTTCTCTGGATGTATTCTGTTAAGGCAGTGGCAGCACAAATATGTGGGTTTTCTGCGAAGAAATGGATATGGAGGACAGGTTGACTTTTGCTTAAACCGGAGGTTTTAATTCGGTCCGAAATAACAAGCTGTATGGTATCCATATTCTCTTTTATGTTCGATAACATCATTAGAGAGATAGTTTGCATTCGGCTTCCCGTTATTAGAGCGAGTAGAGTAACAACTTTTTGAGACAACAGTCGCAACGTTAAAGACGAAAGCATTTTTTCAATAAAGAGTAGAAGTGGTCGGGGATCCCACGAAGACTCATATCTCGGTCTGGAGTGCTTCAACCTGGACATACCTTTCATAAAACGTTTGATAAAATGGTTTGGTCCCAGGTTCTTCGACGTTATGAATGCAAGTGCCGAACGGTGCGAATTTAGTGAACCATATTTGTAATTTCGTTCATCAGATACATGTTGCAAAAAGGAAAGAACTTGCGTAATGGATGCAGTATAGAAAGATATGTCCCCATCCCTGCAGAAATTCCACCATAGGCGATATATGTACAGCTGTATTGCCCTAGGGTACTTTCCGAAACCGATGCAAGGATTGTGTTTATCAGATGATCCAGAAGGTTCCTTTCTAGGTAGGATTGCCGGATAATGTGGCGGCAACCAGGATAAGTTGGTCTGCTAGCGGATGTACTGCCCTGGAAGGAGAAATCAAAAGGTTGAAAGAGATTGGTTACAGAATGTTTGGGGTGTGAATGTGCAAAGTTTATAAAAGTTGAATAATTGAATCAGTTAGTCAGTCGGTCAGTAAGCAGCATTTAATGTTATATTGAACGTGTAATTTGGAATTCTGTCGGTTGAATATATTTTAGGGAGTGCCTCCGTAGCCGGCGCCGGCCTTGCGTATAGTTGCCGGCGCGCTTCTATTTGGGAACGAAAAAGACTGATACAACGCATACGCATTTTAAACAGACCCCTTAACTGCCCTCTCGCACCAGACACACGCAGGCTCCGGCAACAATACACCTATAAAACTGTAGCCGGCGCCGGTTACGGAGGCACTTCCTATATTTTAATTAACATGTTTAGTATTTTTCCACCGTCCTGACAAATCAGGAAAATACTATAATCTTTTTCAATAGAAATTTCGAATTTATAGAAACATCTTCTTTCAAACATGCCTACTTACGCAACATAAATAAGTAGTACTAATTGTAGATCAGTATTTAAAGTCCTCTGTTTCTGTAGATGTGAACTTGAACTATAAATAACAGAAAGGTATTTAAGGATTAAGTTGCGTCGTCATTACGTAGTCACAACTGTGTTCAAGCGTGCAATGTCAGCTGTGTACATTAATGTCAAGGATTTTTACTAACTGCACTAATCTGTTGGACATAATTAGGTTTGTTAAACAATCAATTGCCAAAACAGGATATTTTTAATTGTTGGTTAGTGTTGAGAAAGTGCTAAGAAAGCTCCAGTATTTGCTTTGCGTTTATAACCGGATTTGCTCCAACAACTACTCCACGGGCAAATACTTCGGCATGCGTTAAATTACAGCGCAAATCCTTGGCGAGAGTGTTGTCACCGTTCAGTAGAGTCAAATCGTTTGTATTCTTTCTTTGTTATCTCTATAGGCCGTAGGAATTTTCCATGCGTTGCACCTCCTAACGTGATGTTGAAATATAGTGTTCGCGACGGTTAGTTTATGTTTATCGCAAAAATCTATCAGTCTAACTCCTCTGTCGTTCCTATTACCTAATCCAAAAAAATTGATTATTCCATCTTCTCTCCCTGTACCTACAACTGCATTGAAATCTCCTACAATTATTAAAGTTTCGTGTCACTTCACAAAATCTAGCACATATTTGATATCGCTATAAACTGCCTCTACAGCCTCATCACTATAATAATTAGATGTGGGCATATGTGTATACCTGTATTGTTACCGTCTTCACAGGTTTCGAATCTAACCTAACCATAACTACCCTGTCACTTTTCTGTAAGAAATTTTCTACGATCTGTCCTATTTTCTTTTTCATAACAAGTCCTGCTCCCGAATTTTGACCTATCGACCCTGGGTGTATTACTCTCAAATCTCCGTTCCAAAAGTCTCGAGCTTCTGGCCATCGCGCCTCTCTGATACCTACTATGTCTAGAGCTGAGCGTCCACTAGTCAGTATCGGACGTATCGCACGCATCAGACGCGTCGGACGAATTTGCACATATTCGTCCATCTGTTCGTAATTCCTTTCCGCATTTTAATTTTTGTCAGTTTGTGCTTAACATCCAATGTTAAAGGTCATGCTTATTATGTTAATTATTTACCTCTTTCATTCATTAGTTTGCCAATTTCATCCCATAGGGTGAACTGTCCAAAGAATGAACGGTACCCAGTGAATGAACAATATACCTTATTTCGCTTTTAATAAGGTTCTTGTTCGTTAAAATTCATTCCCCGTCCCTTTTTAGTTCGATTGCACATGTGCAGAAAACTGTTCATACACTGGAACATACTCTAAAGTAGTCTGGGAATTGTCAAAAATCAGTGTTTAATTGTGTCGTGCTGGGTGATAAGCTTTTTAGGTGCCATTTTGTTAAGGTGAGTGCATGCAAGTGTTATTTTAAATACAGATTTTGAAATATTTACACAACAATACAAATAAAATATATGCAGAAAAGTGGTTGTAATAACATTGTAAATTAAGCCTATTCAGTTATAATCATCATTGCATTCCATGCCAACGGTTTCTTTAGCCTGTTTCATCACTGGGAGATTTTTTTAAAAATATCCAGTGAATGAACAGCCGTTCATTTACTGGAGTTTTCAATGTTGGTTTGAAATTATACAAAAATGGACCTTAAGATGCATCAGATTACCGACATTCAATAAAATAGCTTGTATTTGAAAATAAGTTACAGGAACCAGTAAATGAACACAACTTTGTAATGTTCAATAACTGGATACTGCAGTGTTCATTCACTGGAAAATACACAATAATTGAGATACTTACCTAATTAAAATAATTTCCTACGATACCTCTCCGTTCTAGTTTTATACCTTTCTGTAGGTACCTATTTTACCGTTTTTACTTGTTAGATGGGGCTTGACAAGAAGAAATACACGAGATTCAAGTATTCCGAAGAAAACCTAGCATTAGCCTTAGAAGCGATAAAGTCAGGAAACATGAAATTGAGTGACGCCGGCAGAAAATATGACGTTCCAAAATCGACTCTCCATAATAAAATTAAAGGAAAGGTACCGAATATAAGAAAAATGGGCCCTCCCTCTATTTTAAATGCAGCCGAAGAGGATCGCTTACAAAACTGGATTGTTTCAAAGGCAAAGTTGGGCTTTCCGATGCATCCAAATGAAGTGAAAGATGCTGTCCAGAATATTTTGAAAACAATTAGACGACCTAATAAATTCGTAGACGATAGACCTGGGGATAAATGGTTGCATTTATTTATGAGGAGACATCCGAATATTTCTAAAAGGAACACCGAAATTATTTCGAAGTCTCGAGCATCGGTTACCGAAGCTGCCATACGGGAATGGTTTTCCGAACTCAGAACCTTTCTGGAAAATGAAAACACACTAGATATGATGAATGACGGTTCTCGAATATTTAACGCGGACGAGACTGGTGTTCGACCCTGCACAAAGTCGGGATTAGTTTTAGCACCAAAAAACTATAAAAATGTATACGAAATTGCAACAGGGCCTGAAAAAGAGTCCATTACAGTTTTATGCAATTATAGCGCATCAAGAATTGTAGCACCTCCAATGGTAGTATTCCCTTATAAAAGGGTGCCCAAAGAACTAGCCCTCACTGTTCCTGAAGGATGGGCAATCGGAAGATCAGATTCCGGTTGGATGACAGCAGCTACCTTCTTTGAATACGTAGCAAATATTTTCTACCCGTGGTTGACCTTGAGAAATATTGTATTCCCTGTTATACTATTCATCGATGGGCACAAATCACATTATAATTTAGAACTTTATGAATTTTGCGTGCAGAGGCAAATTATTTTATATTGCTTGTATCCAAATGCTACTCACATACTTCAACCGTGAGATGTGTCCATATTCCGACCCCTGAAGGTATATTGGAAAGAAGTGTGCCGATCTTACAAGCAAAAAACAAACGCAGCTATAACAAGACACAATTTCTGCCCACTATTTAAAGAAGCATTTGAAAAGGCAAACAAACCTGATACAATAGCGAATGGGTTCAGAGCTTGTGGGCTTTATCCACTTAATCCAGACGCTGTGGATTATAGTAAATGCATATCAACAAGACGCGGTGAACTCTTCCCAAAGGATACTTCTAAAGAAAATAATTTGACACCAGATGATTACAAATCAACACTAAATGTAATAATATAATAATAACGTTTATTTAGCAAAGAAATGCTATACATACATAATACAAAAGAAATTCACAAAACTACAGATAAGTAACATAACAAACAAAAGAAAAACTTAAATCAAAACAACACAAAAAGATCTAGAAACTAATAAAAACTTATATTAAAATTAATATAAACATATAAGAAACACAAAAAATAATACATTGTAGCCTATCAGTCTTTTACTTCAAGATATGTTTTCTTCAGTTGCTTTTTAAAGCAAGCAAGCTGGAGAGTTTTTAAACTTTCATCCAGACCATTATAAACTAATATGCCTTTGTGGAAAATAGAATTCTTCCCTATTCGAGTTTGCACTGTACTTAAAACAAAATTGCCTTTACCCCTTGTGTCATAATTATGGTTTTCTACAAATTTGGACACACAGTCACTCATATACTTCGGCATAATACCCAATTTGATTTTATGGATAAATACCATGGTCTGATATTCTATGTACCGACTTACGTTTAACCAATTAAGCGCACGAAGCATGTCATTAATTCTCGCGTATCTATTGCACTTTAGTATTATCCTCATGGCCCTGTTTTGAAGCAACTGTAATCTTGCAACATCACCCTGTTGTCCCAGATATAAGATACTGCTCGCGAAAGTCATATGTGGTAAGATGATTGTATTGTATACTATTCTCTTGGTTTCCATTGTTAAATTTACCCCTACCCGTTTCAAAACCCCAATCTTCTTAGACATCTTCTTACAAATATAATCAAGATGCTCCTTAAAATTTAATTTAGAATCCACTATGACTCCCAGGTACTTAATTTGATTAACTATTTCCAGTTCTTCATCACCAACAGTAATTTTTAGGCCTTGCTCAAGGAAAAGTCTTCGAGCCTTGTCACTTCCAATAATCATTGCCTTCGTTTTCCTTGTATTAAGCTTTAATTTATTAAATGCCACCCATTCCCACACTATCTTTAATGTTTTATTTATATTCTCCACAATATCTTTTGGGTTTTCACCCCATATATAAATATTTGTATCATCAGCGAAAAGATGAATTCTGCCTTCTTGTATTGTTGACACTATATCATTTATATATAAGGCAAACAGCAGCGGTCCAAGAATACTTCCCTGAGGTACACCAGTCTCGACTTCTAAACTATCTGATAGAACTTCACCGCATCTCACTTTCTGTTTTCTATGTTCCAGATAGCTACAGATCCATCTTAGAACTTTTCCACGTATGCCATATGCTTCAAGTTTTCTTATTAACATCCCTTTATCAATAGTTTCGAAGGCACGTTTGAAGTCCAAAAAAATGCTTACTACCACTTTTCCAACATCAATGGCTGATCTCCACTCATTTAGAATAAACTGCAGTGCACTCTCACAATTATATCCCTTTCTGAAACCTGACTGATAGTCAGATAATACGTTGTTTCTCTCACAAAATTCATTTAACTGTACATACACAACCCGTTCTAAGACTTTTTCGATTGCTGACAGCATGTTTATTGGTCTAAATTCTTCTGCCTTCTTTGTATTGTTTACTTTTCGTATAGGGACTATTTCAGCAGTCTTTAATATTTCAGGTACATTTCCATTTTCCAACGAACTGTTTATTAAATTAATTAAGTATGGAGCCAGTTCATCAAAGTTTTCTTTATATATCTTCATATTCACCTCATCTGGACTAGCTTTATTGCACATGCCTAATACTATTTGTTTTAACTCAACTATTTCTAATAAATTAAAATCTGAAAATATTTCTAGTCTTTCACATTGCACCTCAAAATGAAGGGTACTATCTGGTATGGTGTGTACAATGTCCTTAATGCTTTGAACGAAAAACTCATTAAAACTATCAGCTATCAAGATTTTGTCGCTAACAGTTTTACCTTGAAATTCTATGTTCATGTAATTTTCCCCTTTAGGTCTCGATATTAAATGTTATGAAACATTTTCTTGGTGAAGCAACAATCAACAACTTTAACGAATTGCTCAGTGAGAATAATACTTCAAATGATGAGAAAGATATGTATTCTCTCTGGAAATATTGTAAATTGAATACAGATCAAGGGAATCTTAATTCTAAAAATGAAAATGTACCTCTGCACGTGGACACAACACTTCTGACCGATTCATTTTTAGACAATTTACCATTCGAAATTGATGGAATTGTGTACGAGCCTCCAGTGGATAATAACAATTTGCAAGAAATTCAGGTTACACTTCCAGAATTAGAAATCGATAGCACACTCGAACATGGAAGCAGTGAACATACAAAATGCAAAAGTCCCAATCCAAACAGCAAGTTGAACCAAAATAATGTCACTGATTTAATGAAGGGTGGCTACAGAGTAATAGGAAGTGACGATGCACGAAGACAAATAAAAGATGGGAATTCAGATGGAGAGAAGGAATGTCAAGAAATTTTAAATATTATTCTAGAAGCGACTTTTGAATTTGTAGAAAATAAGGAAAATAAAGTTAACCAATCTGTTGGTGTTGTGACTGTAAAAATAAAACAAAATGCTGGGTGTGATAAAATTAAAATCCTTTCAGACATTAGATGACAATGTTTGGAAAGAACACTTGCACTGGCCAAAACAAAATGTTACACAAAAAAAAACAACAAGACGCGGAAGCATGCCTTTTGCCATAACATCCGGCAAATGGATAGAATTTCAACAAGAACAGAAATAAAAAAAAAGTGAAAAAGAAGAGAATATAAGGAAGAGAAAGCTGGCTAGAGAACAGAAGGAGAAAGAAAATCACGCCAAAAAACCAAGGACTAAACCAAAGAATAAAACTAAAAGTCCTAACAAAGGTTCGTCATCTTGTGACTCAGACGTACGAGTATATGCACTAGGAGATTATGTCGTTGTAAATTATGAGAGCATAAACTATCCAGGCTTAATAAAAAATGTTCGAAATGGCGAATATGAAATCAGCGTACTCCACAAAACAACAAAGAACAGGTGGAAATGGCCCACGCCAGCTGACCAAATCTGGTATCGGAAGGAAGAAATATTAAAGAAAATTTCTGCACCAACAGCTCACAGTGCTAGCGGTACATTTATAGTAAATATGTAATCTTTGCATTTTATATTTCCAAATTTTGTGAAATTTCTGGCAGTTTTTTAACAAATAAAACTTGTATTTTTTATTCGACGTTTCGCCCCCGTTTGGGGGCTTTGTCAAGAATATTTATTTAAACTTGTAAAGATATAAAAAAATATAAACGTAAAATTATTTGACAAAATTTTTTTAAAAAGTCAAAACTTATGTGGTAACTATGTTCTAAAAATATAAAATTTCCGCACTTTTGATTTTGCAAAACATTCCAAAGGTAGTGTGTTTAATTTAACAATAATATTGGTTAATAAGTAAGTAGCAGAGAGTATGATTATTTTATTATATTACAGTAAATGTGACTTAAATTTTGTATATCAGTTCTATCATTAATAGAGTTTTGTTCTTTTTTTATGTAGATCATTTCTAAAAACAGTCGTGATTTTAAATTTTTTTCTTGTTCTAGAATTTTGGTATCATTAAATTCAAAAGTATGATTATTGCTTTTCATGTGTTTACTTATTGCTGAATTACTGTTTTTGTATTTGTGTTGTTTAAGTCTGGTTTCTAAATGGTTTTTAGATTGCCCAATATATGTTTTTTCACAGTCTTTACATTTAATTTTGTATACAGTATGTGTTTTCATTAGTTTAGGAATTGGCGTTTTTAAATTAGAATACAAAAATTTTAAGTTGTTATAATTCTTATGTGATACTTGTAAATTGTATTTTGCTAATAATTTACTAATATTGTGCGACATAAAAGAAAAGAGAAAGAGCGTCTATATAGGATTTGTAGATTTAGAAAAAGCCTTCGACAACGTAAAATGGGGGAAGATGTTCGAAGTGCTGAGAAAGGTAGGGATGAAATACAGGGACAGAAGAATAATACATAATCTCTACAAAGAGCAAAAGGCAGTTATAGAATGTGAGCAGGAACAAAGGGAAGTAGATATCCGGAAGGGAGTGAGACAGGGATGTGCATTGTCACCTCTAGTTTTCAACTTATATATCGAAGAGGCGATTAATATTGTTAAGGAAAGAACAGCCTCAGGGATCAATGTACAGGGCCAAACTATTAACATGCTCAGATTTGCGGATGATATAGCAGTGTTAGCATCTAGCAAAGAAGAATTAGGAGCGGCTTTGAATGAAATGGAAGCAGTTTTGACACAGGGCTTCGGCATGAAAATCAATAAAAAGAAAACTAAAATTTTGGTATGTAGGGGATGCGAAAATAGAACTAAAATGGAAATACAAATTGGAAATGAGAAGATAGAGGAGGTCGCGGATTTCTGCTACTTAGGAAGTAAAATAACTCAAGACGGTAGGAGCACTAAAGATATAAAACAAAGAATGGCGCAGGGCCGAGTTGCGTTTAACAAAAAGAAACAACTGTTATGCTCGAGAACGGTTAATATAGAGACTAGGAAGAGACTCTTAACGTCGTATGTATGGAGTACGGCATTATACGGGTGCGAAACTTGGACAATAGGAGAAGCGGATAGAAAAAGAGTAGAAGCGTTTGAAATGTGGTGCTACAGACGCATGATGAAGATACCGTGGATAGATAAGGTTAGCAATAGGGAAGTATTAGAAAGAGTTGGGGAAAAGCGAAAGGTATGGAAAACAATAAAGAGTAGGAGAGATAGGATGGTAGGACACCTTCTAAGACACGAAGGAATAGTTCGTGACATACTAGAGTCAGAGATAGGAATAAAAAGAGGTAGGGGTAGGCCTAGATTAGACTTCTGCTCTCAAATAGTTAGGGATGTAGGATGTTCTACTTTTAGGGAAATGCGTAGGTTAGCTCAGGATAGAAAAGAATGGAGGTACGCGTCCAACCAGTCTTCGGACTGAGAACCTTATGATGATGATGTGCGACATACCTTTAATATATGGCAATGAAATGTAATTTTTATTTTCTATTGGTTTTTTACTCTCTGTATTATTATTGTAAAATTTATGGATTCTATTTTTTATAATTGTCATAATGAAATTTTTAGGATAGTTATTTTTTAATAAACAATTTACTACTTTTTCTATTGCAGATTGTCTGTATTGCGGGCTCGAGAGTTTAATTGCTCGGTCGGCTAGACACATAACAATACTCTTTTTGTGGCAAGTAGGTTGTTCAGAATTAAAACAAATATAACGGCCAGACCAAGTTGATTTGGTGTACCATTCAGTTTCTATTGAATTTTTCGTTTTATATAAAGTCAAGTCTAAAAAATTAATTTGATCTTTTGTTGAAATTTCAATAGTGAATTGTAATTTAGGATGGTAGTTGTTAAATTGGTTAAGAATATTGGGCAATCTAAAAACCATTTAGAAACCAGACTTAAACAACACAAATACAAAAACAGTAATTCAGCAATAAGTAAACACATGAAAAGCAATAATCATACTTTTGAATTTAATGATACCAAAATTCTAGAACAAGAAAAAAATTTAAAATCACGACTGTTTTTAGAAATGATCTACATAAAAAAAGAACAAAACTCTATTAATGATAGAACTGATATACAAAATTTAAGTCACATTTACTGTAATATAATAAAATAATCATACTCTCTGCTACTTACTTATTAACCAATATTATTGTTAAATTAAACACACTACCTTTGGAATGTTTTGCAAAATCAAAAGTGCGGAAATTTTATATTTTTAGAACATAGTTACCACATAAGTTTTGACTTTTTAAAAAAATTTTGTCAAATAATTTTACGTTTATATTTTTTTATATCTTTACAAGTTTAAATAAATATTCTTGACAAAGCCCCCAAACGGGGGCGAAACGTCGAATAAAAAATACAAGTTTTATTTGTTAAAAAACTGCCAGAAATTTCACAAAATTTGGAAATTTAAAGTTTTTGGAACTGGCACAAATCAAAGAAAAATTTGCATTTTATGTAACCTGTAAGTTTTTTGTTTAGTTTTCATAACGTTTCTAGAAATAAATGATGTTGTTCATTAACTGGCTACAGTGTGTTCAATCACTAACTTCTATCGTTCATTCACTAGATTTTATGATTATTTTGTATTAGAGTCAATTTTTGCGAATTTCAACTACAAATTTTGTACTTCTGGACTAGTCTGTTGTTTCTTAAATAGTAAATGTTTACAGAAATCCACAACCCGCTTAATTTGATTGGTAAACGGAAACTTCTCGCATATCCAAAGTTAAAAATTCTCTTAAATGTTCATTCACTGGTCGATTCACCCTATATTAGAACGGCGTTGTTGATTGCTGTAATGCTTATACTTTAAATTGTACAGCTCTTCGTACTGTTCAACTAACAATATTAATTTGGACTCGTCCATTTTTGTACACTGATATACGCCTCTGTAACAAACACAACAGTGTGCATTTACTGTAAAAGCAACAGTTTTGCATCTGAATCTTCACGATTTGTTTCCGATGAGCTACGAAAACGATGGCGTGACTGCTTGTGATATCGTCCACTATGCGGAATTGCGAATGACCTCATCCGCACTCATCGGACGGACGGATTTTGAGAATCCGAAACGTAATTCCGTGTATACGATGCGGCCGATTCGTACAAGTGGACGCGCGTCCATTAAAAACAATTGTAAAAATAAGATTGGTTCGATGCGTGCGAGCGATGCGTGCGTACGATACGTATAAGTGGACGCTCAGCTTAAGGGCCGTCTGACACGTGACACGAGACTGATTTCGGTACTAAATTTAGCACATTGTCAGCGAGCACAGAGTAAGTTTGAAATTTAAAGTAACAACAGAATTGTGTATGGCAGGTACGTAGGTACTAAAATAAGTTCTGTGCGATTAAAAGCAAGAATTATAAAGCCAAACATGCCGGAATATATTTGACATTTAACTTAATTTGGATCAATGCGCATGCCAACATACACTGCTCAAAATTGTCTAAGGAACACAAATAATTTTCATTGCATGATTTTTATCTTACAAGTCAAAGTGAGTAGGTTACACTATTTATTTGATTAGCGTGTCTAGTACAAAATTGGCTAAAAATAGACTTGTAATGTTTTGCATTTTTTGTTTAATAATGAAAATAAACATTTAATTGGAAAACAATACATTGTGTATTAAAATAAAAGTGTATTTCTGATAACGCTGATTTTTTGAAATTTGTACTTAATATGATGTATTGCCCCCTCGGGCATTAGTGACTGCCCGGCACCGCCTCAGCATACCTACTTAAAATCAGTCTTCGAGATACTCCAAATTCGGCCGCTACCTTACTTTGTGAACCACGAAATTAAATCATCCCCACCGGCCCACCGCACGTAAGATTTCGTCGCGGGCTAAATGTCGTCGTTGCATTGTAAATTGTCTTATATTCAACATAAACAACTAAACTGACCATATATACTCAGAGATAATGTGAAACAAAAACATTATAAAAAGCGAAATTTTTTATCGCCCACCTTTCTTTGAATTTCAATTTGTTTTGATAAATAAAACGAACAAATCAAGTCCTTTTTTATCATGCTATGGCATGACATCCAACGAACATATATGGCGCGTTTTCAATTTGCTACGAATTGTTGGCGAAAATATTTTTGAAATAATAGTTTTGTTCCTTAGACAATTTTGAGCAGTGTACTTATTTTAGTATTCTCCTGCCATACACAATTCTGTTGTCACTCTAAATTTTAAACTTTGCAATTGTACTGAATTTGTGACGTAACCTAAAAGACTAACGCCACAATGGAGGATCCTGCCGCAGCTATGCTCGAAGCCGAAGATGGGGTGGGCTAAAAACAGGAAAAGGGCGCCAAGGAGTTGTTGGCTGATCCTCTGTAGCCAACACACAACGACTACAACTCCTAAAAGCCGCTGGTACACAATAGGGCACAATAAAATAACAAAAGAAAAAAACGTAGTCAAATAGTATATCATATAATAAAAAAAAAACAAAATAGGTAGGAAACCCAGACATGGCAACATCTGACAATACACATATAATATAAATATAAAAAAAAGCAATGAACATAAACCTGGGTGAAATTTAGACACCCGGTACTAACGTTGCGCTAAAAAGGAAAATCAAAAATAGGCGCGGATGACGCGGTAAATACACTACACGAATGGAGCTCCGCACGCGCAGCGCACCGACGGGTCAATCGCACGCACGCTAACTACAACAATGAAGTCAGACGCAAACGGGAGTATCGACTGTCGCTAAATCTCGACACAAAAAATAGATATTACTATAAAGTCAAAATGGAATTTACAAACAGAAAAATTATTGAAGTGACTATAAACAAATTGAACCAAAATTATTAAGTACTGACTAAATGAATTCTAAACAATAATAAACTACTTAACTACGTGAGCAAAAGAAACAAAGTTAACACAAAAGTGACAAAAAAAATAGTGCCCACAAGAGCAAACAGGTGACCACAACACGCCGTGGCCAGGCAACTACATAGAACTAGCCGAACGGAGACGAAAGTTCGAACGGACGGGCGACGCGAAGTCACAAAAAACGAACACAAAATGGTCACAAAAAGCTGTGACGGGCGCTACATAAAAACCAGCCGTTGGACGCGATGTTCCAGACGGACAGGCGACGTAAAAATCAAACTTTATATCTGACCTTCCAGATCATAAGCAGGTCAGCTGCTATAACAAATCAGACTTGCAGCTCAGCACCAGGTGATCGGCGCTTGAAACATGGGGAGAGTCGGAGAGTACATCAGGACCAAAGTCTGCACGAAAAAAATCGCTCCCTCGGGAAAAAAAAATCATTCCCCCGGAAAAATCACTCCCCCCGGAAAAATCCACGTGGGGTTTCTCCTTGACAAATCCTGCTGAACCTCAAACGTGAATCTAAATCCCAAAAATGGAGCAGATGACGATTTCTACAACTACAATAAACCGACATCTTCAAGAGGTGTACCAAGAAAATCCCATAACTGGCTAGAAAACTTAATTCCACAAAACTTGGAAACACCGCCCACTCACGACAAGATCAACAGGAAGAGTGAAAAATGTCGAAGCAAATCGGAAAAACGGAAATTCCAAAAAAAACCGCCGACTAATAAAATACAAGGTAGCCACATCCGAAACTACAAATGTACCCGGAAGTACCCTAGATTTCCAAATCTTCCAGAGGCGTCACCGGTAATAGAATAGGTAACTAAAGAAAAGAAAGCTTAAAACGACTTGCAAACTCAAAGGAAAAGAAGATAGCAATAAGAAAAGTCATAAAGAGGTCTCAAGAGACAGAAGAATAGATAAGACAATGCATAAAGAACCGAAAGATGAGACAGGGAAAATGAAAATGAGAGGGCGCGCCACTGAGCATCTAAATGGGAAAATGTCCTGCACAAGTTGGCAGAACCGAAAGTAACTATCACGACGAAAATTTAACCTCAAAAAATTTGACAACAGAAGAACAACAAATTGGAGGCTATTAAATAAATAAACTACATAACGAAATCCTGAAAAGTGAACGACAAACCTCCCAAGGTAGGCTCAGCAAATGATAAATATGAAAGATGAACAATTTCAAGACTCAACGTATGCAGCGACATCCAGCAAACTAAACTACCAAATACAGAGACAATAAGAGGACAACGATAGCAGGTAAGTGAGACAAACCCTATTAGAATAGAAAAGCTAACTAGAATTAATAATTTTAAGACAGTTCTACCCTCAACCAAATCGATAGAAACTCAAACAGACTATAGACGGAGGCATAATCGGAGAGCGAGGCAAGAAATAGGAACAGTGACAATCAAAGCAAATAAGAAACTAAATATAAGTGAAAGACCTAAAATAGGAATACAAGAATGTTAATATGAGCATGATGTAAGTACTAGTCTACAATAAAACGTTAAAAATAGAGAGAATGTTCTAATAGCGAAAATTAACGTTACAAATCTAGTACTAAAATCAGTCTCGTGTCAGACACCCTTTATGCTAACCTATCCATCTCTATTTTCAAATTTTCTAACTTTTCTACTTGTTTCTGCCAAAATATTCCATTTAAAATACGATTAGTAGTTACCTTATTTGAAAGTATGATTTTTAAAGTTGACCTGCTTATATTCTAGGTGGCGAAAAATTGAACCAATCTGAATTGTTACTAACTGGATTTGCCTTTTGTTTGACAAACCACAATTTTAAATTTTACAGGTTTATTTGCGGGACAGAGCCAGTACAATTATTTTTAACATTCATTGAAAATGTTTAACTTTAACGAATTGGAAGTGTGACCGTATTTACGGTACGTCCCAGTACCGATTTCTGTGACGCCTAGAAATTTCGCAGTTTTTGCGAATTTTTGCAAGTTCTACGTATGCCAGGTCAATGCCTTTGGTGTCATTTTGAAGATTTCGTCAATTGCGAACTTTGGGGTTAGGGATAGAAAATACGGGGGTTAAAACGAATTTTTGGACACGCAAGCGTTCGTTGTTGTTACATCGCATACTTTATAAAACATCCAGCTTTGATTTTGGGCTAGTTGGAAACCAACATCGTAAGGTTTGGCTTTTGGGGTTTGCGATGCACGAGGGCGAGATTATAGGGATGTAAAGTTGAGGCACGTTTTTAGTAAACTTTAAAGGTTCGACATTGTTATATCGCATATTTCTGTAACATCCAAATTTAATTTTGAGCTGGTTGGAAAGAGGACGAACCAGGGCACATCGTATGGGTTCGATATTTAGGGATGTAAAGTTGAGCTACGTTTTCAGCAAACTTTAAGAGTTTGGTGCTGTTACATCGCGTACGTTTGGAAATAACAATAATAAATAAACTTATACACGAGGCGCAGCCGAGTGCAGAAGAATTGGAAGTGTGACGGTATGCGGGGCCACTAATAGCGATTTCTGTGACGCCTGGAAATTTCGCAGTTTTTGCGAATTTTTGCAAGTTCTACGTATGACAGGTCAATGTTTTTGGTGTTATTTTGAAGATCTCGTCATATGCGAACTTTGAGGGGAGGGATAGAAAATGCAAGATTGGAACAGTAGTATGTGCCACTGACTGAGCGGATTGTTCTGCGTTTGCTGGTCAAAATAAATTTGTGAATAAATAAAAATATACTGCATATAATCATCGGTGTGGTTGGTTAAAGAGTATAATAGGTATGTTGGACCATATTTTGTTCAGAGTATTCATAATACAGGGTGTACTGGTACACCGTTCCAATTTTACCATAATAACCAACAATAACGCCTTAGGTTCCACAATTAATTAATTTATTCAAACAATATATTTCAATACTTCATAAATTATTGTTAGCTGGCTGGTGGCAGTAGAGAACGAGAGATAGAGAGAACACACATTCACACGGCTCGTGTAGAAGTCCGAATAAAACAGCAACAACATGACATTAGAAAGACAACCTGAGTGACAGTACAACCAATAACTACTGTGTACTTACAGCGGGTGGTCACCCGCCTTCGGTGACCCCCCCTGGCGCAGTCATCTGGAATCAGCTTTAACTGGGGGATCTGCTCTGCGACCTGGAGGTCTTCATCTTGGCAACTTTGTAAACATGGAAGCTAACATGTCCTCTGGGTATCTGCTGGTTCGGTACCTATTCCCTATGAACATATAGATTGCGTGTCGTTTGAGTACAGGTTCATTTGAGCCACACGGTAACACAAGTAACAGGCTCATAACAACTATTACTCCTTTACTGATATGCGAGTACTTCGAGCTTTATGCTTTGGACTAAGTGTTCGTACGTTCGTAACTTTGAGTAATGTGAACTAAGTGCTTCACTTTTAGACTCCATGGTCCGTGGATATACTCGACTTTAGTATCCACATTCTGATCTTTGTTTGTTTGAGTAATGTGAACTACGTGCTTCACTTTTGGACTCCGTGGTCCGTGGATATACTCTAGTGCCCACTTTGATATTTGTCTCTTTGAGTAATGTGAACTACGTCTATCACTTTTGGACTCCGTGGTCCGTGGACATACTCTACTTTTGCACCCACTGGGGAGATATTATTACGTACTCGTCTTGCTACCTTACTTATGGCATCTCTATCTTTCTCTAATAATTGAGCCTCTACACTCTACTGTACTTGTTTATGCATCTACTACAACAGTTCTACATTTATCTAAAATATACTTGCGATCTATCTACCTTGGCCAATTATCTAATTACCTTACTTTCATGATGCACAAATGTAATCATCATCATAAGGTTCTCAGTCCGAAGACTGGTTGGACGCGTACCTCCATTCTTTTCTATCCTGAGCTAACCTACGCATTTCCCTAAAAGTAGAACATCCTACATCCCTAACTATTTGAGAGCAGTAGTCTAATCTAGGCCTACCCCTACCTCTTTTTATTCCTATCTCTGACTCTAGTATGTCACGAACTATTCCTTCGTGTCTTAGAAGGTGTCCTACCATCCTATCTCTCCTACTCTTTATTGTTTTCCATACCTTTCGCTTTTCCCCAACTCTTTCTAATACTTCCCTATTGCTAACCTTATCTATCCACGGTATCTTCAGCATGCGTCTGTAGCACCACATTTCAAACGCTTCTACTCTTTTTCTATCCGCTTCTCCTATTGTCCAAGTTTCGCACCCGTATAATGCCGTACTCCATACATACGACGTTAAGAGTCTCTTCCTAGTCTCTATATTAACCGTTCTCGAGCATAACAGTTGTTTCTTTTTGTTAAACGCAACTCGGCCCTGCGCCATTCTTTGTTTTATATCTTTAGTGCTCCTACCGTCTTGAGTTATTTTACTTCCTAAGTAGCAGAAATCCGCGACCTCCTCTATCTTCTCATTTCCAATTTGTATTTCCATTTTAGTTCTATTTTCACATCCCCTACATACCAAAATTTTAGTTTTCTTTTTATTGATTTTCATGCCGAAGCCCTGTGTCAAAACTGCTTCCATTTCATTCAAAGCCGCTCCTAATTCTTCTTTGCTAGATGCTAACACTGCTATATCATCCGCAAATCTGAGCATGTTAATAGTTTGGCCCTGTACATTGATCCCTGAGGCTGTTCTTTCCTTAACAATATTAATCGCATCTTCGATATATAAGTTGAAAACTAGAGGTGACAATGCACATCCCTGCTCACATTCTATAACTGCCTTTTGCTCTTTGTAGAGATTATGTATTATTCTTCTGTCCCTGTATTTCATCCCTACCTTTCTCAGCACTTCGAACATCTTCCCCCATTTTACGTTGTCGAAGGCTTTTTCTAAATCTACAAATCCTATATAGACGCTCTTTCTCTTTTCTATCGTTTTTTCTATAATTACTCGTAAAGCTAGAATGGCCTCGCGCGTTCCTCTATTTCGTCTAAATCCGAACTGATCTTCTCCTAATATTTCTTCCGCCTTTTTCTCCATCCTTCTTTGCACAATTCTAGTTAAAATTTTTGACGCATGGGAAGTTAAACTGATAGTTCTAAAATTTTCGCATCTATCCGCGCCTTTTCTTTTTGGCAAAGCTACTATGATGTTCCGTTTGTAATCTTCTGGAATCTCGCCTGTCAGGTATATGCGACTAACTAGTTTAAATAAACGATCTATTACCTCTTGACCTGCGCACTTTAAAATTTCTGCCTGCAAGCCATCTATACCTGGTGCTTTATTATTCCTTAAACTTTTTAGTGCTATCTCAAACTCTTCTCTCATTATAGGACTCCCTAGGTTATCCCCCTCTACACTGCTTTCGCTTTCTAATATGTCTTGCACTTCCTGTCCCGCATATAAGTTTCCTAAATATTCTTTCCACCTATCTGCCTTCTCCCCACTTCCGATTAGGATATCTCCTGCCTCATTTCTAATGTTTTTGGTACTAGATCCAATTTCTCTAAAATTTCTTCTAATTATTTTATATGCTTCATCAGTCTTTCCTACTTCGAATTTATCTTCCACTTCTTTGCATTTATTATCGATCCATTGCTCTTTCGCTTTCCTACATTCCCGAATAATTTCCCACTTGATCGCCTTATATCTTTGTTTCCCTGTTTCATCTAACCTATTTTTATATTTTCGCCTTTCCTCTATTAGACTCACAATATGTTTTGTTATCCAGGGTTTCCTACTTTCATTCTGTTTATGACCCAAAATATCCCTAGCTGAGGAAACTAAACTATTTTTAATGCAATTCCATTCTGCCTCTATGTCCCTAACAATATTTCCACCCGTGCCCTTTAGTGCTTCGTTTGTCTTTTTCTCGAACTTATTGCGCATATCATCATCTTTTAGTTTCTCTGGGTCAAGATACCTTCTTCCGCTTCTTTTTTTCAAAATCTTAAATTTAAGATTGGCTTTCATAACGACTATGTTGTGATCACTATCTATATCTGCTCCTGGATAACTTCTACAATCCCTAACTTGATTTCTAAATCTTTGCCTAACGAGAATGTACTCTATTTGATATCTCCCTAAGTCTCCTGGCATCTTCCACGTATAGCATCTCCTAACATGATGGTGAAATAGAGTGTTCGCGACCGTTAAGTTATGTTTATCGCAGAACTCTATCAGTCTAACTCCCCTATCGTTCCTATTGCCTAATCCAAAGGGGCCAACTATTCCGCCCTCTCGCCCTGTGCCTACGACTGCATTGAAATCTCCTGTAATTATTAAATTTTCGTGCCCTCTCACAAAATCTAGCACATATTCAATATCACTATAAACTGCCTCTACGGCCTCATCACTGTAGTTAGAAGTGGGCATATATACCTGTATTATTACTGTTTTTACAGGTTTCGAATCTAACCTAACCATAACTACCCTGTCACTTTGCTGTAAGAAATTTTCTACACTCTGTCCTACTTTTTTCCGCATAACAATTCCTACTCCCGAATTTCCTCCTACAGATCCTGTGTGTATTACTCTAAAATCTCCGCTCCAGAAGTCTCCAGCTTCTGGCCATCGCACTTCACTGATACCTACTACGTCTAATGCTAACCTATCCATCTCAATTTTCAAATTCTCTAACTTCCCTACTTGTTTCATGCTTCTAACATTCCACGCTCCGACTCGTGAGATGTTACACTTATCATTTCTGGTTACTCCCCCCGAAGCAGTCCCCGCCCGGAGATCCGAATGTGGGACTATTTTACCTCCGGAATATTTTACTCCAGAAGGTGCCATCATCATAAATTAAAGTACGCTGTACTAGGTATAAAATAATGTGGTGGTTTCCCGTTGCCTTCCACATCGCAGTAGTGTGTATCACAGTGCCATTCCAACCCTCACGATCTCTGCCACTATGATTACTGAAAGAGCTGCTGCCCCCTTCCAGGGACTTGATTTAGTCTGGCTTCTCAAATAAAAACCCCTCCAATATGGTTAAACCTATGGTTCGGCTCTTTATATCATTGAAGCGCGCAAGCCATCCCACCCGTCCCAGTATTACTAGAACTGCGTCAAGGTACAAGTCCTTTGGGATAGGCACAAATGTAACTACAACTATTATTGCACATGCACCATAAAAGTGTCTCGCCTTTCCACATACACGTGTTCTGGCTCCACGCACTTTCGCATCACTCCCCTTGTCTTCATCTCGAGTCTTAGCATGTCAAACTTTTCTCCCCCTCAAGAGTTTCAAGTTACATAAACCATCCGTGGCTATTATACAGTTCTTCGTCTTGCTTAACACGTTGACACCCTACCAGTGAATACCATTCTCTTTCCAGAACCCAATGTCTGTATCTCATAGAGAATTGTTTTTATTGCAAAATAACCTTGATAAGCATATTTATATGTAACAAAAGATGAGATTCACACAACTTTTTTAGCCAACCACTATTGTGGTAGTCGGGATATAAGTTGACTGTACAAACTATAATTCCAATTACCATTTTACTGGCAGGAGTTTTTGTTGATAAAAATTAAAAATATGCCGTCTTGAACGTTGTTTATTGGAGAAATACAAAGCAAGTATGTCATATTTGTAAAAGTAACTTGTTATTCTAAGGAAATACACATATTTAAAAAGTTATTTTGTTCAAGTGATATATTTATTTGCTTGCCGTATGCCAAAACTTGAAACACGGATGTGCGTAAAGCCCTGGTGCGGTAGGACAAGTAGGGCAATAATAGCGAGACCTTCGGCGAATCTTCTGTTTAGTACAATATCTGCACTGTACCATTCCATTTTTATTTTTTTCGTTAGTTGGAACTGGCTCCGGGAAATGTGGCAATTCGTTTGGACGTCGACTTTCTTGAGATGCCTCAACATTCTTTATTAGATCTTTTATTACTATCCCCCGAAATTCCAGGAATGGCACTGAGAATTTTGTGACTTTTTTATAATGTAATAACCGTTCCAAACAGATATATGTCGAAGAGATGGAAAAACTCTTGCCAGAAACCAACTACCACTATACTGGCTATGCATGTGATGGAGAAACATCCCATATACCCACTGTTTAAGCGCATTATCTCAGTTACGTACCGGCGCAAATGTATATTGCTTTGAAATAGATGTAAAATGTTGCCAGTAAAGTGGTAGTCGGTATATTATTATATGCCCCAAGTACCAGTATACTGGTAGTCGGGTGTCAACGTGTTAAAGAAATATATATTCAATTTGTCTCATATATTGAATTCTTACTCCTACAGATAAAGTGTGTTAGTTAATGTCAGCTGCTGATTTTCGGGATGTCGTCCCATGGTATATCCTGCGGGAAGTGCAGTGAAAAGGTAGGACGATATGATGACGTTATAGACTGTGCTGGTAAATGTAAAAACACTTATCACTTGCAATGTGCTGGTTTATCTATTAGTGATCTGCACAAGATGACTGAAGATAAATCTCTTAGGGCGTTTGTCCACGATGTCCGATTCCGAGATCCGAGTTCGGATGACGGATATCGGATATCAGGTATCGGAAAAACGTTCCGCGTCTGTCCACGACCATACATCCGATCAGTTACCATTTTGAATTTCGTAGTAGACACAACGTTCGTCATGAATCCTCGTTTGGAACGCCGGCAACTTCTTGCGCTATTATTATGCGTAAGGAGACGCAGAAGATCCAAAGAATTTTGGATACATCCTCTCCTAAGAGAGAGATACATTACATACATACAGCCTTTTATGTACTTTACTTTTATGATTGCGGAACATGAAAATATTTTTTTAGCTATTAATGTAAATATCTCGTACTTAAATTTTCCCCCATTTTCAAAAACAATACAATGCAACAAACACGTGTTGCTCTTGACGTCTTGACACGTGAGAAATGACGGATTGGGTTATCGTGGACAAGCGCAAACATATTTTGTATTGCAGGCGCTTCGGTCAGTCAGCTAACTTCGGACCGATCAAGCGGCTAATCCGAAATAGCAGAATTCTCGGAGGCCGAAATGCCGGATCTCGGATGACGGACGTCGCGTGGACAAACCAGCATAAGATTATGATGCCCGCCATTTCGGTCCGTTATCTCGGATCTCGGAATCGGACGTCGTGGACAAACGCCCTAAAAGTTTGGTCATGCTTAGGTTGTCTGTCGGTGAATAATAAAAATATGAAATCAGCTGTTGGTTGTTTGGCAGCGGAGAGTTTATCTGCGGTATCACCGATGCAAGTTCGGTTGCCTGTAGTTCAGGCCGGCAATATTGCTACTGGTGGTGTTGAAAATATCTTGGCGAGTATAAGTAAGCAGTTGGAGGTTGATACGGTTCAAGATCTATTAAGTGGGAGAGGTTACCACATGCAGCAGCTTTCGGGCAAAGTGGTGAAACGGGCAAGCGGGTGTGAGTGACGTAGCGCCATAGCTTAAGAAATTCTTATAGCTCCGCCACTCGGCCATACCCACCGAGTAACGAGACGGCCCGGCGGACTGAAGACGGAATGAAGAGAACTCATTTCGTAGTTGAAGCCGACAGGAGATAGAACGAGCGGTTCTGGGGCGTATTAAGTGCGATTTTTGCGGGTTTATAGGTTGTTGAGTTGTTGCCGCCGTGTTTAAATTGTTAATGCTGTACTTTTAGTGACTGATATTTTTATATTTGAATAATAGGCAAAGGAAAAGACAGTTGTGCAGCTCTTGGGTGGATAAACAATTACATATTATAATAATTGTTCCTATAGTTTTTTAATTTTCCCAAAGAGAAAAATAGGTAAATCATAAATATAAGACATTCTGTATGATCAAAATTAAAATGGAATTTCATGTAGAGCACGCACATGGGCCATTTCTGCGCGAAGGGAAGATTTAATTCACTTATTAGGACACTCGACTATTAAAAGGATCTTTGGGGTATGCACTTTGAAAGCCGCATGTTTGCAAATGAGAAACATAATAGGTTAAGAAAATCGGCTGTCCAGACTATTTTTGCAGTCGAGTCAAAAAATTGTGAGTGCCCATCTGGAGATTTGTTTTCTGAAATATATTTCAGAAAATCTTATTATTTGTATACTTATAAGAGTGTAAATGGATACGTAACTTTTTTAAGTGCAATCTATATGCAGTAAGTGAACTTGGACCTACATTATAACAGATTGTAGATCGTACAAATGTTAAATCTGGAGATTTGTTTTCTGAAATATATTTCAGAAAATCTTATTATTTGTATACTTATAAGAGTGTAAATGGATACGTAACTTTTTTAAGTGCAATCTATATGCAGTAAGTGAACTTGGACCTACATTATAACAGATTGTAGATCGTACAAATGTTAAATATTAGTTTACATACTTCCAAAAATGTTTTGAGTTCTGTTAGATATTATTTATTTTACTTTTATTTGTTTTCATTAATAATCAATTAATAACAGAATACATTTAACGCTTATTTATTTATAATTGCGTTATTTCCAAAGTAAAAATAAAATTTCATTCAATTCTGTGGTGCCCGTAAAATTTTTAAATACGGCCGTTGCTGGTCTTGCCAGCTGCAAAGCTAACAGCGCGTCGCGATCTCCCCACCATCGCGTAAGAAAACTGGCCTCGCATACATCAAAGAAGCCGATCGGAAGTTTCTGGACTATACTTGATTAGACTATGGTAGCGCGGTGGGCTCGACCCACGCTGGATCGCTAACGTAACGTGTGTTTTTAAGGCGAGATTGTGTCGCGCGATTTTGAATTAGAGCTGTGTTTATAATTTTAAAATTGTAAGTGCTTCTATCCACAAACTTATAATGCCTGGAATGTATTGTGCGGTAGCAGTTTGCAACAATAATGTTACGAAAAAGAAAAAATCCAGATGTGATAACCTCTCCCACTTAATAGATGTTGGATACGGTTATGTGCTGTGTTAGTGGGGAATGGAGTGACGTGAGCGGGAGGGAGACGAAGGTGCGCCGCGTGCACGTACGAGAAGCGCCACGCCAGCAGGGTTGCCAGATTGGGCGGGTTCACGCCAATTGGGCGGTTTCTAGATCGATGCTGGCGGGTCAAAAAATCGTTTGGCGGGAACCCGCCAGCTTGGGCTGGTTTAAAAAATTAGGTCTAGTCGCAAATTTTAGTCAATTCTATGTATAGTGTGTAAATTAACAGAGACTGTCAGCACCCTCTGTCTGTGAGTGACATGATTTTAAATAAATGAATGTCTATAATAAAGTAAAAAGTACTAAAGTAGGAAACTTTATTAGTCGATCATTGATGCCTTTGCGAAGTTAAGGTGGGAGAAATACTTAAGGGGAGTAGAGAAGGGAAGTAATGAGCAGGGACATACAAGCTATTACGACTACGAAGGTACGAAGTACGGAAACACGCAAAGCGCGATGCAACATGATAACTGTAAGTTTCCCCACTACTCTATCCCTACCACTACCGCGCATAAGGACTAAGTCGAATCGCAATCGCAGACACGCAGACAGATATCGACGCGGAAAAAACTTGATGTGTTGTGTATCTACCATTCATCAAATATGGGGAAATGGGCAAAATACTCAAAAAAATACAATGAAAGATGGGAGCATGACCCATTGTTTTCACGTAAGTTCCACGCCGTTCTAAATTTTTATTTGTTACCGAATACCTACTTAATCTTAGATTGGTTAGAGCGAACTCCTGAGCGCCTTATTAATGACGGGAAAAATGAAGCTTACTGTAAATTATGTCATAGTACAATAAGACCCCATCGTAATGATCTAATTGCTCATAAAAACACAAAAATTCACAAGCAAGCTGAGGCAGCCCTTCCGAGCAAGCATCAACCTAAATTACAAAACTTTGGTAGGTACAGTCATTGTTTAAACAATGGTACAGTGTTAGTTATAAAAGTGTCACTTGCCACAACACATTGCAGATTTTAACGAGTAGCAGAGTAGTTCCTGAACTGATTTAGACAATTGTTCTGAAATACCTTGCGTAGAATACTCGTTTAATACATGTTTCTGAATTAATAATTTGGATATAAATATGTACTTAATTTATACTACAGGTTTTCAAGAGGGACATACTCGTGATGCCAAAATCGTCGACTTAAAATTATCTATTGTTGTGGCTTGCCATACAAGCATCCGGGCTATAGATCACATTGGTGAAACTTTGCGTACCTTGGGCAAAGGTAGCAAACTAGCCGATTTGAGACTTCATCGCACAAAATGCTCTAAACTGATAGCCAAAGTTATTGCACCGTGTATGCTAGAAGAGCTAGTAGAGGACATAGGAAACAGTTATTATTCCATTATATGCGACGAGGCCACTGACATTTCCACGCGTAAACAGTTTGCACTCTGCATTCGATATTTCAGTTACCAAAAAATGACCATGATGACAGAATACTTGGGTATTGTGGAAACCCCTAAAGCTACCGCCGTGTTACTGTATGAAGCGTTTACATCTTTCATTAAAAAAATCGGTCTTCGCCTCGGTCATTTAATTGCTCTGGGGAGTGATGGGGCCAGTAACTTGTGCGGTAGCAATCACTCTTTGTATGCTCTCCTAAAATCCAAAGAATGTCCAAAGTTGCAAATAATTCGATGTCTTTGTCATTCTTTGGACAAATTTTCTTCTAAAGCTAGCAAGGAGATTCCTTCTTCTCTTGAATTCATGATTCGGGAATCGAGGAATTGGTTCGCCCATAGTTCTGTCCGAAAGGCTGAATATGCAGTACTTTACAAGGTACACCGTGACATAATGCGACATTCGCAAATTAAATATTCTATTCTAATGCCTACTTCACTTCAGGAACTGTTTGGGAAAGAGCCTCCATTATTGGTGAAACTGTGCGACACTCGATGGCTGGCTTGGTCTGGTGCTGTAAGTACCCACCTCGACCAATACAACCCCCTTAGGAGACATTTTAACGCGATAGCAGAATCAAGGGAGAAAACGTGCCCTATTGCAAAACAATTGGCGGAAATGCACAATGATCCTTCAAATCTTCTATATTTAACATTCCTGCGGCAAGTGTTGCGCGAGATTACCCATGTGAACTTGATATTCCAAAGTACATACGCGGATATTACGAAGGCATATAGAGATCTTCGCACCCTGGTTTTTTCAATGGCCGAGAGAATAATTAGAAATGAAGTTTTAAAACGACCCCTCCATTCGTCTGTGTTACGACTTGATGAACTTGATGCGCTTAAAACGGCGGTGCGGGATCAAGACAGTTTCAAACCGTTGGATTTTGTGGGGTTCGGCGAAAATTTTAGAAAACTTAGCAAGGAAATGCAAAGCGAACTCACCCGTGAGCAAATATCCGCGGTTAAAAGTAACTGTGCCAATTTTCTTATTCGTCTCGTGAAAGAGATTGTCGAGCGTTTACCTAACTGCATAGGCGCCATTGAAAATCTTAGGCATTTTGCACCTGAAGCTGTTTTAGCGAAGCGAGGACGGCCTGCGTTCAACATGTTACCGTTTGATATTTTTCGTAAGTTATATAATTTGTTTCCATTAATACTTTTCTTTATACCTACCATCCTACTTTTATCTATCCAATTAGTCTGCTACTTGGTGGGTACATTCTCCGACCCTGGCTCACTCAACAATCTTATTAGTTTTAAAATTAGCATCACCGTCTCGCTTACACTTACCTACTGCCTTTTGCTTTGTATTGTAGCTGGAGTAGTTAGCGTAGATATTTTGGAATCTCAGTGGAACGCAATAGGCACCCTAAATTTAAACGATATTTGTCCAGATGAAGAAATTATTAATTCCGTTGACCCAGTGAAGTTCTGGGGAAATTGTTGGAATCTCAAAAATGGCGCTGGTGAGCGTCCCTACAAGGAAATATCTGAGACTGTTTTAACACTTTTGTCGTTTCCCCTGAGTAATGCAGTTGTTGAACGCGTATTCAGCATTATGAATATAATAAAAACAAAGCAGAGAAATAGAATGAGTGTAGAAATTCTGAACGCCATTTTATTCGTCAGGCTTCACCTTCAGGTAAGTATCGTTATCTACAGCCGAGATTTTAATGTACCTATAGCGAGAGTATATCTTCAGGTAAATAAACTATGTTGCACGCAATTCCAACCGACAGAAAACATGGTTCTAAAGTTTAATTCCCGAATTATGTACGAAATACAGAAGGCTGCCAGAGATACTGCAACCGTATCTACAGATACAACGGTATCTGAGCAGATTGAAATTATCGACAGTTATGATCCTGGTCCTGGCCCAAGTAATCAAGACTATGTCGTACAATTTAATGATGATCCAAGTGACATTGAAGCTGTTTTAGACATCCTGGAGGATGCCGACATCAGCAGACTTTTGGATGCCGAGTGAATATTACATCATAGCATGCTCACGACTCACGAGTATTTTGTGTTCGTTGCGACCAGAATGGTTTCTATTTTATTTATTCTATTTCATTTAATAAAATATTTAACAGAATTCTGTGAATATTGTAATATATTGTAATTTGTATCTACCTTACTAAAATAGCGCGTAATGATCGAGATTGATTCAGTATACAAGAGGGTGTAGGGGGTTATATGGTACATACTGTTCCTGCATCAGAATTGAAAGTGACTTTGTAATCTATACTAGGTCTAGGTATACATTAGTCTATAGAAATGGTGGGAAGATTGTATTGGGCGGGTTTGGGCGGATTCGGCGCACTCTGCCGGCGGTTTCGGTAAGATACAATCTGGCAACCCTGCACGCCAGACGCCAAGTCAGTCTCTGTTGAGATTCGAAGAGATGCGCTCGTCGCTTGGCTGGCGATAGATCGTAGAATTATTATGATTGTAAAACTAGTGAGTAAAAGTTTGTTAACAAGGATATCAGCCGATATCCACATCATTTGTTTTGAATAAATAAGTTTAGCAAAGCTCGGCTTATTTCTCGTATGCAACAGTGCAACCGGAGGAGTAAGTAATAATTTTATATTATTTCCCGGAGGCCTCCAGCAAGGCTCCACGACAAGTTGTTTGGTGGGCCGCAACATTTTGGCGCTCAACGGGGACACCAGTCTGATAAAAATCGTGGAAGCAGTACAATTATTATTACCACAGTTTAGAGTTATATATTTTCAAAATACCTACGCAACACGCGGTACCTACGTACATATTTAAAAGCAGGTGTTATGTTATCGAGAACTTTGACGGAGAGGAATGCAGATGCAGTCGACCGATCGCGAATAAAAAAACAATCTGTTTTTTTTTTTATTTCGGCAGCGTGAAGAGACTTGGTCGGCAATACAAAGAATTAACAGACGATTTATTATGCTTTGTGGGCTTTCTTAGAAATATTTTAGGAATTTTATGTCCATTTATTTGAATGTTCTTTTCTTTAAGATTTTAAAATTTGCTTTAACTTTGCTGTACGTAAACGGTTTTTATTTGAATAGCATTTTTAAAATAGTTATTTTGAGAATAATTGTGTTGTTAATGGCTCGTTGATTGTTTATGAGCGATTATTTCTTAGGATTATAATAATTATTGTGCATTTAGATACCTATTGTGAATATCTATGTGCAAAAGTTAATATTTTTTTTGTTTTTCTGTATAATTATTAAAACAGGGCTAACAATGTCTAACAAGTCAAAGAAAGGTGTAGGGGAAGCAGCTTCTAGCAAAACTCTTGGGGATGCCCAGGTAGATTTGGAAGAGTTGGTTTGTCGTTTAACTGAAAATATTATTACTTTACAAGAAAAGGTGGGAAACTTAGTTGTTAATGTACAGACTAAAACCGAGGTTAGTGAAAATGGCGCGTTGGGTTTAGCCAGTACAAATGCGGCGCCAGATAGGTCATATATCGTTAATTGGAGAGAGCTAGGTGGTTCAAATTTGTCATTTAATTCTACTAGTAGTATGCATCCTATGAACTTTCTTAAAAAACTAACAAAACTGTTTGACGATACGGATGTGCCCGAACAATGTAGGTTGTCGCTCGCTTTAAATTGCCTAAAAGGACAAGCTGCGGATTGGGCAACGATGAAGGAGGGTTCTTTCAGAACCTTCGAGGATTTTGAAAGGGCATTCAAGGATAGGTTTTGGGGGGTGGAGAAACAGCGGGATCTGTATTTACAGATAAATTACGGTAGCCGATCAGATTATTTTATAAAATTAGTAAACCAAGCTAATTTTCTAACGGAACAGATTCAGGAAAGCAAGTTGATAGAAATGTTGTCAAAACATTTCCCGATGGAGGTTCGCAGGGGTATTATTACTCATGGGTTGTCGAGATGTGACGATGTAGAGGAGTTTTTGCGTAAAATCGATGAGACCTATGCGGAGAGTGGTCTGCAGGTGGAAAATAGAAATCCGCGTAGGGATAACGCAAGGGATAATGGGGATCGAAATCAAGGTAGAGCCTATCCTTTGCAGGATAGACAAAGAAATAATGCAAGGCCACGAAGTGATGACGTAAGAAATTTGGAAAGCAACCATATATCTAACAATATCGCGTCCGTCACCAAGTTTAACGAAGACTCAGAGGATTTCCTTAGTGATGTAGAGGGGGAGGCGAAAATTTAAATGCCTGTTCCTTATATCCACGTTATACTAGCGGGTCAAAAGGTCAGTATTCTAATTGACAGTGGAAGTGAAATATCGGCTATTTCGGAATCACTATATCACTACATCGTATAAAACAAAGTCGCTTTCTCTGTCCCTATATCCCTATGTATGCTTAAATCTTTAAAACTACGCAACGGATTTTGATGCGTTTTTTTTTAATAGATAGAGTGATTGAAGAGGAAGGTTTATATGTATAATAACATCCATTAAATAGTGGAGAAATACTTTTATTTTTGAGGTTTCTAATGTGATGTCGTAAATAATTACATTTTTTCCGCTTACATTGCAAACGCAGGCTGAACCCTACGAGATTTATCAAAATAATGTACTAAGTATTGTACACATTGAAAAGGTCTACAGAAAACTCCGCGATGGTATATGTCTATCTCTTATGGATATCCCACAATAACATTTTTTTGTCATTTACTTTTTACGACAAATAATGGCTAATTTTCGAAGCGATTTTAACCAATACAGCATTAATCCTTATCCAAATCAAAACTACTGGATCGATTTTAATCATTTTTTCAGTGAGTGACATAGGCTATATATTTTATACCCGTGCGAATAGCATGAGCTCAGAGGTGGTTTCCTGTGAAAGAGAGTTTGCTGAGGTGTCTGTAGGAAGGCATGGGTATTCGGATCAGGAAATGTTACAGATAGGACACGTTCCCCTCTTACCGGTGACTAATACGTCAATTTCTTTAGCTGCAGGCGGGAAAGCTCAAAAGGTAAGGTATCAAATACTTCTACCATTGCAGATTCAGAACGTGGAAGTGAATGTTACTTGTTTAATTATACCAAAACTAAATCAGGATGTCATATTCGGATGTGATTGGATGAAGTTAGGTGAAGCTTGTCTATACTTGGGCCGCCGAACAGACGAAGTGATCACCCTGCAATCACGAGCTCTAGACGGGACCACTATCAATTTAGGACGACAGAACCGCAGTGATGCGCTTTCTTTAGACCCAACGAAGTCGCATCACTCCAATTCGGTCGTCATAAATTAATATTGGCCCCGCTAGAGCACGTTCTTGCAGGGTGATCACTTCGTCTGTTGGGCGGCCCAAGTATAGATTTCCGTGGGTTGAGTATACAATTTTCTCAAGACAGCCATGACTTTGTAGTCGATTTGGAATATAAGGATGGCAATGGCACGTCACTTAGGGTAAATAGCATGAGCTCAGAGGTGGTTTCCTGTGAAAGAGAGTTTGCTGAGGTGTCTGTAGGAAGGCATGGGTATTCGGATCAGGAAATGTTACAGGCCGTGACGAATGCTAAACTGGAGGGCCAAGAAGATAAAGATAAGCTGTTTGATCTTCTAAAGGATTTCAGAGATATCTTCTCTGAGTGTCCAGGTCAGGTACAAACATATGAGCACGAAATTATTTTAAAGGATGATAGACCGTTTTCGGTGAAAAGGTATCCCATTCAGTTTGTTCATAGGGATGAAGTAAAGAAACAGATTAAAGAAATGTTGGACTGGGGTATTATTGAGCCAGCTCGTACAGAGTACACGTCGCAGCTTGTGACCGTGAAGAAAAAAGATGGTAGTGTGCGTATTTGTTTAGACTGTAGGCATATTAATACTCGTAGTCGCATGGAAAAGGACTTGATTGTGCCACCAAATCCAACCGAGTTGATGACGACTTTCAAGAAAAATCAGATTATGAGCACCCTGGACCTAACCTCTGCTTATTGGCAGGTCCCAATCAGAAAAGAACACCGTAAGTTTACAGGATTTGTATACGAGGGTTTGACGTACCAGTTTAAGGTGTTACCGTTCGGTTTATGTTCGTCGATGGCGGGGCTGATTAGGATGCTCACTGAGGTTCTGGGACCAGACGTTCAGGAATATGTTATCGTCTATGTGGACGATATTCTGGTATACTTGCCCAGTGTTTCGCAACACTTGAAACATTTGAGTAGGTTGTTTAGTAAATTGCGTGAGGCAGGATAAAAGATCAAGCTTAGAAAATCAATATTCGGGCGTAGAGAAGTGAGTTTTTTAGGATATATTATTACAGGGAAAGGAATTTCGGTTGATCCGAAAAGGTTGCGGAGCGTTAGGAATTTTGCGCGTCCTCGAAATCTACGGGAACTTCGAGCATTTCTGAGGTTATTTCAATACGATAGGCGTTTTTATTAAAATAATTCTGAGTTGGTTTTCCCGTTACTTAGATTGTTAAAGAAGGATGTAAAATGGAGTCGGTCATCTGAGGAGCAACAAGCTTTCGATGATGTCAAGAGAACTTATTTAGGAGTTGTGATGGTATCACATCCCGACTTCGGCCGAACTTTTTATATCCAAACGGATAGTTCAAGCTACGGTTTGGGGGACTGCTTGTTCCAACTAGACGAAGAGCATCAACAGAATATTCTAGCCTTTACCAGCAGAACGCTAAGGGGTGCCGAAAATAACTATACGGTGACAGAAAAAGAGGCATTGGCCGTGTTGTTCGCACTTCAGCAGTGGAGGGTGATTGTTTTGGGGCAACCACTCGTAGTGATTACGGATAATAAATCACTTTCCTTCTTATTAAGTTGTAAGTTGCGAAGTTCTAGGGTATCTCTCTGGATTTTGTTGATGCAGGAATTCAATTTCCAAATAATACACCGACCTGGTAAAGAGAACGTTATTGCGGATGTGTTATCGAGATGTCCAGTGAAGGCTGATATAGGATTAGGAGTAGCTCAACCAGCAGTACAAGCTATGAGGGTGAGTTGGATCAAATTAAACCAAGAATTCATAGGACTGAGGAACAATATAAAACCTGTAAAGGAAGATCAGCGTAGGGACCCATGGACAAGGGAAATAATTGAAGTATTGGAGAGGGAGCGAGATGGACAAAATCTTGAGAAAAAGGAGGCCAAAATAAACAAATGGTATACTTTGCATTTGGGAGTATTGTTTAAAAAGGGGGATAAAAATTGTCCAAGGTACAAACTCAGGAGCAAGTTAGGGCAATGGTGGAATTTCATCATGCTGAAATTGGACATTTTGGCAAATATAAAACTTACCAACATATGAAGGTACGTTTTTGCTGGCCTAAGATGAGACGAGCTATAAGGAAAATAGTAGCTGCATGCGATTTGTGCCAACGAGCCAAGGTCACAAGGAAAAATCACGGACCTTTAAACCCGGTTGTGGTGAAAAAACCAGGCGAACTAGGCACATTAGATTTGATGGGGCCATTACCGAAATCACGGGGAGGTGTCACAATTACTGGTGGTGGTAGACGCGTTTACGCGATACGTGAAATTGTACGCCCTCAAACGAGCAACAACTAAAGCAATTGTTCATAGACTGGTTGATGATTACATCGTCAATGTTCAGAAACCTCGTGCTATTCTTTCGGACAACGGCACACAATTTTAGTCGTCGCTATGGGAACGAACACTAAACCAACATGACGTAAAGGTATATTATCCTGCTGGAAATATGACAGAAAGAGTTAATAGGGAGTTGGGACGTCTACTAAGAGCGCTCTGCTATGATCAACATACTAAATGGGCAACTAGGTTGCAGGAGGTTGAAGAGTGTTTAAATAATGTGGTGCATGAGACGACGGGGTATTACCCATCGCTGTTACAGTTTGGTGAGCAGAAGTGTAGCGGGGTCGAGCGATTGATCAATTTTCTACCAAACGAAAATAATGTCGAAGAGTCGGACGTCCAGAAATTTTGGGTGTTCGCCTACGAACGTTTATGCACAAAAGCGGAGAGGCGGAAACTTCGGTACGAAGCAGCCAATAAGTTGGTACAGTTTAGGATCGGTGATAGGGTTCTGGTACGGACTCATCCGCAGTCGTCGGCAGAGAATTCAAAAATAAGTAAGTTCTTTCTACTTTACGAGGACCCTTTCAGGTTCTTGGGGAAGCGGGTCAAAATTCCTATGTTTTGGGAGATGATAACGGAAAGGTGTTGGCTAGGCAAAACGTTACCAATTTAAAACTTTATAAATCCTTGTAACGTCTGTAGATAACAATTTGTTATATTTATAATAATCTCGTTTGCTTATTGCTTTTGCTTGTTTAATCTATGTTTATTTGAATTGTTGGGAGTTGTTTCTTTTTATATTTACTTAAATCCTGTTACAAAATGTTAAAAAATGTTAAATTGTTATTGTTACCTAGATTTAAGTGGGGGGTGGTTATGTGCTGTGTTAGTGGGGAATGGAGTGACGTGAGCGGGAGGGAGACGAAGGTGCGCCTCGTGCACGTACGAGAAGCGCCACGCCAAGTCAGTCTCTGTTGAGATTCGAAGAGATGCGCTCGTCGCTTGGCTGGCGATAAATCGTAGAATTATTATGATTGTAAAATTAGTAGTCGGGGAGCAAGGTGCTCTAATTCGACACCCTCTATACAACTCGAATACACACAAGAAAATGAAGCTGATTCTTATGTAAAATGATCTGCCGGATTCGAATTTTGAGGTCGCGAAAAGATCGGGAATTGCGAAAATGCCGGAAAAATTTTCGTAAAATTTTCCTAAATCAATTTTCGACCGTTTTTAAAGCTTTACTCGTTGTATTTCAACAACGAAAAGAGTTAGAGATCTGTTTTTTTCGTGGAATATACACTGAAGTGTGCTGATCATCACAGTGTACTCACGTTGCCTCTACAACTTTCCAATTTTATGGAAAAAAATGGTTTCTTGCTAGATCGCAAATTTGTGTAATGCATTTTTCATGCACCGGGTAAGTAATCTTATTTTTCGGAATTAACATATACATATGCGAGACCAAACACGGACAAAGGCTCGAAATTATTTTTGGTGACGAAACGAAACATTAATGTTGTTGCTGTAAAAAGTTACAGCGAGTTAAAACATAAATAACTCGTGCGCGCTAGCCGCACTGAGCCGTGTAGTAGTGGTTTATGTGCGGGCGTACAAACGCTGCATTAATATCGAGAACATTCGTATTTTTTATTCCGACAAATTGCATTTCCCTTCACATAAACATGATATACATTGCACATTAGATTTCATGCATGCACATCGAAAAGAAAAAAAAAGAAAAAATTTTTACATTTACAGAATTGTGTTATAGTAACATAATCCAGTTTAGAGCTATTTGTGAATGTTATTGGCATAATAACGTCATTTTCCATGTACCATCCATATTCCAAGATGTTTGGAATATTTGGGCTTATTTGCCAAGAAGTTTTATATACAGCACACTGTAAAAAGCTCTTTGAACATGAAAGTTAAATGCGTTTTCCGTAGGAGGCAGATCTCTGAAAGCAAAACATTGTTTCAACTCACATTACTAAAATAACAGTGGTCGTACCTGATATCTGTTTTACAGGATGGAAACAGGTGAGCCCGGAATTCATCCATATTCCCAGAAAAATTTGGTTTATTATATAAGTGTTTAAAAAAAATCCTACCCGCTTCTAGCGTTTCGTTGGTTACGCTAGAGCTTCCACTGTTTATGTCGGGTTCACCAAAGGATTCTAGTTTGGATATTTTGTTGTTTGCGAAGTCATTTGTTAATGACTTACCGAAGAAGGATCTCAAGAACCACAATAAGAAAGAGACACCACTCTGCAAATTTAAGATCTAGGAAACCTCTGAAGGTACCTAGATTACTTCCTCGACACATAGCAGCAAGTCTCCAATGGGCCCGGAACATAGGGGCTGGCTTTTACTCCAGTGGCGCAATATCATTTTTTCTGATGAGACAAAAATTGAGTTAGTGAGTGATTATCGATGGGGGTCTCTAGGGGACCGGGACGACAAGAAAGACTTGCTTTTGCTAGAGAAGTTGTTCCTTATCAACGCGGAATAGCAATGTTTGGGGGGAGGAGTATAATGTATGGTCGCCGCACTCCACTTATTCACGTGCCGCAAATCATGACGGGAAACATTTACATCCAAAACATTATCCAACCAATCATCCTTCCATTGGAGGAAATTTACTAGGAATCTAAGATTTGTAGGAAAGAATTCAACGATACCTTTTTGTTCCCAAACTGAACGCAAAATTCGAAAATTTCATCTACATTGGTAGAAACCGAGGTAGAAAATAGTGGCGTAGCATGGTTTAAGCGAAAGGATCGAACTCACCTCCTTGTGGAGGCGCCACTGGCGGCAGTAAAAAAGCAAAAATTCCTAGAACAGAAACTATATAGGACAATCGCATCCAAAATTTTAATTCAAAACCAGGAAAACTATTTTCCTGGTTTCGGAGATTTTACAAAGAATCGATTTTTTCGTGAAATTTCCACACCCTGCATCTTTGCTAGAAGTAATTTTAGGACGAATGCTCACATAAACTTTTCTTCTTATTTTGACTTCCTCTACATATCGCCACCTATTTTTTTACACTCGCTGCGAATCACCATGTATGTTAAATTTAGAATGCATGTTTTTTATTTGGTTATATTTACAGAGTTTTATGTTTGTGTTACTTACTTGAAATTGAATTTGTAAGTTTGGCATTGAGACAATAAATACCAAACCCGTATTTATTTGAGAAACAAACTTTACATATTTCTATATAATCAACACATAACTCCCTTAATTAATAGGAATGCAAAAGTAAATTGCAGTTAGGGGTTCATTATCTTCAATTTCATGTAATGTATTACTTTACTAACTATAATAAAACCGTTTTCCTACCGATAATCTCCTTGTTTTTGTAAATATTTTGTCTAATTGCGTTGCCAAATAATGAGAGGCGTTATAGGTAACTATTACCGAACTGCTTTTTCGTAGTTTTCTAATAAAGCGAATAAACAATTCCAATACCAACTTCTATATTTGTCATAAATTCTGAAGATTATTAGTAAATTATATTAAAATTTCTATAAAAATAGGTGCATATACGCATGGAAACAGCATTATAATCCATTATATCTCCCATCACACCTGCTTCGAGCGTTCCAGCCTTCCAAACTTTGGTATACGAGTTTATTGTCTTCTATGCATAGATACTTGGATTTACACCTATCTACTATATAGGTTGATTCAGATCGGGTACGCCAAACTTCAGAAGGTTATAGAGAAGCTCAAAATAAGAAGAGAAGTTCGTATGAATATGCATCCAAAAGGTACATCAGAGGTTGAAGTTTCTGGAAAAAAGAAGGATTGTCTCCGAAACTACGAAAAGCCATTTGAATTAGAATTTTAGGGCTATTGTCCTTTGTAGAACTCTATTTAAGAAATGAATGTTGTTTTACTGACAAATTGCATCGCAAGTAGTTCTGGAACAATCGACTGTTAATAAATTGCAGATTGTGAACGATTTCACAAAAACCTGTTTAGCTCAAAAACAAAGCAGCTTACGAAAAAATTCAAAGAGGCTGATTTTCTTCCAAACTGAACACGTACATTAAGCATCTTACAATTACCTGCTTATATCAGTGGCGCAACTTGATCATAGGAAATTTTCTTTTTATCTCGAGTTTCTCTGCTTTCCCCTGAAGTATGGCGCAACCGTCGTGAATAATTCTGTATAGACACGAAAGCGTATTTACTAAACATACTTAACACAAGCGGAAGACACGCCTTCATTGTTACGTCGCTGGGATGCGCGGGAGCCATACGCGATACCAGCATGTTGTACTAAATATACTGCATACCAGCACAATACCTTCACCTCTTTTACTTAGTTCCCAAGTTACTGGCCAGAAAGTCATATAACAGCTTGGCTAATGTGTCAACTTGACAATGGTCCCTGTATCTTTTACGTGGTATAGGTATATGTAAGTATTCTTTCATATATCTCATTTGACTAAAGCGCCCTGAATTTCAGGATTTAAAGTCGGGGGACTAAGACGTTGGTAGTTATCTGGGATCAACAACTTCTTTCATTTCTGACATTTGAATCCAAACCCTGCAATATACAGTGAGGTCCTAAAGTTTGAAATAAAATTCATAATTTCTTTTTTATCAATATTTCAATGAAATGCTAGGACACGTCAATTTTTATTTTCAATTTAGAATTTTGTGAGGAACATGTAAAATATATAGGGTGTTCCATTTTCATGCACCGCTGTCAGTGTCAATTTTCTTAAATGGAACACCCTATATACATTCATGTTTCTAAATGTGGCATTTGTTACCTTTTACTTCCATGGCTATCGAGATATTAGCACTTGAATTTAGATATTCCTCAAAATTAGAATTAGGATATCTAAACTTCTACAAAAGCTAGAGATTGACGAGATTGGAAATTAGGTTTACAAAAATACCACGAAATAACTAACAATGTTGGATAAAAACGCAAGCAAGTAATTAACATCAAAATTAATCTAAATTAAATGTTCCGATGTGAGCTCCAAGAACTTGCCAAGCTATAGCCAAACTGTACTCGAATTCGTCAAGAACATTTCTAATAACTTCGGACGTGATTCTCCGAATTTCATTTCGTACTTTTGTTCATAAATCTTCGATGTCTTATGGTTGTGTGAGGTACACTTAATATCTCGATAGCCATGGAAGTAAAAGGTAACAAATGCCACATTTATGAAATTGTCTTTCAATGGACTACTCAGAAATATGAAAATGTATAGGATGTTCCATTTAAGAAAATTGACATTGACAGCTGTACATGAAAATGGGACAACTTGTATATTTTACATACCCCTTACAAAATTCTAAATCGTAAATAAAAATTGACGTGTCATAGCATTTCATTGAAATATTGATAAAAAATAAATTATGAATTTTATTCCAAACTTTAGGACCTCACTGTATATTACAATCAACGGTTGACCAGCTCAGAATTTAGTGGGGCACACTTTGATGTAGGAAGGGGTTTTCTTCCAAAATGTCATAATGTGCAACATCGTTGGCTTATTGCTTTATTTCCGATCGGTAAATAAATATCACACTAAGGCTAAGGCTCAGATACTGGAGGCGACGAAGCTTCCCCAAATCGCGGCATTGGCGTCATTATCACAGTGTATATTGAAGAGAGAGACATTCCTTCTTGTTCGCGTTTTATTGACGCATGTTATGTAAGTCCAAAAAAGAGAGATTCGGTGACGAAGAAGGTTACCGAGACAAAGGAAAGAATCAGATTGTAAAAATATTTGTATTTGCACTGCTAGAAAACTCCTGATCTAGAAAAACGCTTTCCAAACGCCATAAATACGTTGACACTTTGGCAATCAGCGTAACAAGCATGGAAAAAATTATCCATATTTAGGTATGCTAGGTAGGAACTCTCCAGAATAAGAGGAGGAAATCTTTTGTTACAAACGTTTCATCTTCAGCATTTTCCGCTGTAGTTTCTTAAATAAATTTTCGGTAATGATCTACTTACCTTCTCCTTCGGTATATTGAAGAATTTGTGCACTCAAAGCAAAACAACCTGCCCACACCAGGAGTTTTTGCTGTAATTGGTTTTCTAACTAGGTATATGTATATGCTACCGGTAAAACCCGAATTCCGTGAAAACCCGTTTTAACTAGTTAGAACTAGAAATAACAAAGAGCCTTTGTGAAAACTAGTTTTAACTAGACGAAACGCGAACTGACGGGACGTATTTGTAAAAACCCGAATAAATAATAATGTTTTATGGGCTTCGGGTTCTAACTGTGATTTTTAGTCAAAACTAGTTTTACCCAGTCGTTCGCTTGAGGGAACTAGTTTCAACTCATAGAATCAGTAAAAACCCGAAATACTCCATTCTTCGTAAGACGAAACTAAGAAGTGCTGCTGCTTTAGCTAGTGGATCTGTACAAGGTTAGGTATTTGCATTGTACATGTAAGAAGCGATGCGCAAGCAACATGTGCAAGTGTAAAAAAGCAATGGTATTATACAGTGTAAAACACGCGTTTGAATTATGAATTATGTTATACCGTGTGTCCTGTGGATTCTGAAGCAACCTGTTTAACATATGGAAAATTTGAAAATTGCGATTTCTATACCCCCAAAGTGTTTTAAGGATATTTCGAGTATCAGAACACATAGAGAAAGTTTTTGCACAATAATTTTCAAAGTTTAAACAAATATCAAAAATATTTCTAAAAATGTATCGCCTGGGAATCAACTCAGTTTTAATACAACAATACAATAAGCAATATAAATGGCACAACAAATTAAAATGAACAAAGTTTTAAGTAAATAAATAATTTTCTAAGTATTGTTCCAATGTTACTGCCTTTAATAACGTGAATAATTTTCTAATAAGTTCATTGCCAGTTTAATTAAAAATTATAAAACGTTTAATTATGTATCTTTACTGATAGAAATAAATCGCTGTTCATTCAAAATAACAATACAAGTAAAAAAAATAACCACCGTTGGATTCGAACCTCCATATGCTAGATGCCATGTCAGCCATTCTGCGATTGAATTCACTAGACTAACCCATTGCGCAGATGGCTGTCGTGCTCTTTACACTAAGATGATTCCCTCGCGAGACATTTTTGAAAATATTTTGTTAAACTTTGAAAATTATTATGCAAAAACGTTATTTGGTACACATTGTATGTGTTCTGATACTCGAAATATGCTTAAAGCACTTTGGGGATATCGAAATCGCAATTTTCAAATTTACCATGTTAAACAGGATGCTTCAGAATTCGCGGGAAACACGGTTATGAATATATTTTGTGTTTTTAGAGTTTAATAAAACCTAAATTCAACTGAGTTTCCTAATGTTATGCAAAAGAATACAAATTTCGGGTTTTTACTGATTCTATGAGTTGAAACTAGTTACCTCAAACGAACGACTCGGTAAAACTAGTTTTGACTAAAAATCGCAGTTAGAACCCGAAGTCCATTAAAAATGATTATTTATTCGGGTTTTTACAAATACGTCCCGTCAGTTCGCGTTTTAACTAGTTAAAACTAGTTTTCACAAAGGCCCTTTGTTATTTCTAGTTCTAACTAGTTAAAACGGGTTTTCTCACGGAATTCGGGTTTTGCCGGTAACATATACATAGTGCTCGTATGACAATAAGGCCCGGTTTTTCAAGTTCGAGTTAACTGACAGTTAGGACTAAACCTTCAGTTATTTTCAATTAGATGTTTTTCAAATCAGGGTTACCTCCTAACTGTTAGTTAACTTTAACCTAGACTTGGGGTATGGGTTAACCAGTAACTCGCGCATAATAACCTGAATAAATGACACTGACAACACCATGTTTGATCTAGTAAATAAAAAATATGAACAACTTGGAAATTAACGTACAAAGTAATGATGAGGGGGTAATAAAAGGACCGAAAATAACACGGCACAGACCTTATAGCATCAAATACGGCTTCTACTTCCTAGAACACACTTTTTGTATTTAAATCTAAACAAACAACAAACTTCAAAAATTAATATTCGCCCTGCATTGGCCTACTTTGACTTGCATACATAAGGTTAAAAATTAAGCTGTTTCCATAGTTTTCACCTCATTTTTGACAGTAGTCCCGGTTTCCTAACCAGAAATTAAAATAAACATGAAAAACGCAACCTAAGGTTAACTTTGAAGTTACAGTTTGCTAACCTACAAGTTAACTTTCATTTGAAAAACCGGGCCTTAGATGCTTACTATTTGATGCTCTATAATCTATAAGGACCGGACCAGGAAGTATAATAAAAAATGCAATCATACGAATGAAAAATATACTTTAGGATTTCTTGTATGTATTCATAAAAATATTTTTTAAAACAATAACAAATATTCTCTACATAATAGTCTTGGAATTATTTTACTTAGTGGCGGCTCGTGACTTGTTATAGAGGGAGGGTTCCACTAAGAAACCTGAACAACGTTTAGGTAGAATTTTAACTCAGTCTGAAACAATGAGTTCTCCTCGCGGTTCTCTTTCACTTGCTCTTCACAAGAAAACAAGATAAGAACCAAGAAACCAATGTTTAAAAGCAAAGTATAAACTTCAATTTGATTTCATTTCACATAAAACAACGCAACAATCAAAAATTAATATCCAAAAGAAAAGAAATCTACTTACCGCTTATTACAGACAGTAGTTCTATTCAATTATTTCTCATAGGTATAATTTTTTGGTTGGCATAACATAGTTGACGCTTTCGTGTGAATCCTAGCCAATTCAAGAATCTTGCATAGCGCGTTTTATGGGAAATAACTTGCTTTCACTGCCTGGAATTTTTGCTTATCAATCTATTTTGTGTATAGGAATAACCAAAGACTTATAGAGGGGACTTAGCTATTTACATTTTCGATTGAAGCAGGTTGAATAATCACAGTCTAAGCGTTTTTGTGTGGAAAAGGCAAAACAAAACAGCCGACCAGTTGTGTAGTGAACAGGTGCCGCCGCGGAAACAGAATATCGCGGAACATTCGCTTGGTCCGTTGCTTGAATATAATAACAAACAACGATCCCCGAGACCCGCTGGCCTACGAACGCGTAGGCTTCAAAATAGTCATGGGTAACTCGTAAAATTTTCGCGATCTGACTCTTCAGTTCAGCTCACAGATGGCGAGCCGCAGAACTGAACCGGTTCAAATGAGTCACATGGCTCGCAAAGAAACAGACGATACTCGATACAGCTTTCGCGACTCTGGAGCCAAGACGCACCCGAGAGCTGCATGCAATGCAAAGCATAATTATCCGTTCTATATTTTCGATTCGTACTTTACAGGCTGATTTAGTTTTTTTTACCATTCATTATGTATGTTATAATTAAGGTTATAATGAAAAAAAAAATATTGTTTTTCACCACCACGCTTTATTTTATTTTTATTTTGTATTTCTGTTCCTGTACTTATTATTTTATTACCTACATAAATTCTACATTATAAGATAAAAATGTAGCTGTAACCTACAAATACAAAACACGAAAACACTGCAAATGCACAATGAATACAACTTTCCCATCTTTGAATCAACGCGCTGTCACAGAGTATGCAGCACCGCAGCAGCAGCCGAGCCGAGATAAATAAATGAGTAAACAGAAGCACTGAGCCACAGGACCCGCAGAACCGCGAGCTGCGGCATCGAGCTATTTCATCCAGCATGACACACGCGTCGACTTCCAAACCCCTTATCAACGAACTACGCGCGCTGTTGTTGCGAACCGCGAACCGTGAGCCAAATGCGCCGCGATGCGGATCTCTTCAGCTCAAGCGGCGAAGCAGATCTTTGAGCCGGTTCGATGAAGAGTTACCCATGACTACTTCAAAACAAAATCAGCTGTTCCATAAGGACGCTAGGTCCATTCTAGACGTCTTTGGGAATAACACTTTTCGACAATAATATTCTGGAGCATCTATTTGATACCAGAAATTGAGACAACGTGTTCCATTCACTTCATAAAACTACCCTGTTTGACAGGAAATGTTTCTATCAGTACTTGATTTTTTTAAAATTTATTACCAATCAGCATGAAAAATATTGCGTCTCAAGAGATTTCAAAAATTTTATTTCAAATACATCATTGCTGCCGAAATAAATGGAATAACACAATAAAAAGCAAAAACTAACCGCTTCAAGGATAGAAACCGGGCCTACTGATTCACTAATCCGATATTTCATCGACTGCGCCACTTCTATCTACTACTGTACATTATAGCTTAACCACTCGTATTTATTCTCCTATACTCGCTTATACTACATTCTCCATATATTTCCGGCGAAAACTGGGCCGCCCCAAAGATAAATTGCAGAACAATTAACGATGTAGGCCGACAGGGCTGAGGATTTACCAACATTGTTATATGTTAAGTCAATCCGGGCGGCGAGTTGATTCGCACCAGGACGTCTTGTATTATGCACTATAGGCGCGCCAGTTAGTGCATCGCTCCACTTATTCAAGCTTTAGGGTTGAATAGTCAATTAGGGGTGTGCGCCATGAATATCACGGGTATATAAACAAAAAAAAATATTGTAGTTTATTATACGTAATTAGATAAAAATTAAAAGGATGAAAATACGTACAGCCCATCATCACGAGCCGCCACTGCTTATGCTAAACAATATCTACAGTAATCAATATAAACCACTTCAATATTAAGAATTACATTCACAACTGGAAGTGCATGTAGATGTATTGTCACTTTTATGAATATTGGTGTAGACAACACTTTGGGCTTAAATGTAACTTTTACATTTATTTGTTGGTTTTAGAATTTTACCTAAATATCAAAAGAGTTAATAAAATAATAAACGAGGATATAAACCATAATACATATTCAGGATATTTAGCGTTGCACGTCATTAATTAGGAACTAACCGTTTATCAAAAATGTATGTGTTATATTGTGTAAGTAAATTAAAGTTGGTGCACTTGTTAGAATTATTTTTTTCGCATTGCCAAAGCTACACGTCATCCAATGTAACTCATTCTATCTCGTAACTCTCTAATGCTAGTCATCCTTGTTTGCAACTGTCAAATTATGATGACTTTTCGATTTTAATTTTGACTTGTCAATTGGTTAATAGTGTTATGCCTAGTTTACATGGGCTTAGTGCTAAGCGTTAGCTTCTAACCATTAGTCACTAGCTATTAGTCACTAATCGCTTAGTAGGAGTTCACACGGGTTTCCAGTGTGAACAAATATTTCAAGTTGTTACTAGGCAGCAGTGGTAGTGATTCAGATGTTACGATATGCAAACTTAATTATTACATATTTGATAGATGAACTAGAAAGGGAAATAATAAACGAAAAACGAACATGGACAAGAAAATGATTGCTTCGAAGAGATACTCATCGCAATTTAGTTGGACATTTTCGTATTCCACAGACATTCATAACTTCTAAATTCTTGTATATACTTGATTGTGGTTTCTGCAAGTTCTTATGCATTTTATGTTCGTTAAATTTATAATAATCAATGCTTTCCGAGTACTAAATAGAAAATAGTGTCATTTGTCGTGGTACTCTTCTGCAAACTTTTAACCGTCGATTCGAAAATTCCGAAGGTCTTGTCAGACAAAACTAGAAGTCAGTTTAGAGTTTAATTGCCTGATTTATATTTTTAGTGGGAGAAACATATCTACAGTGTTAGAAAGTTTTATGTTCTATAATTTAAATATTGTCATAAGTGCATAAATACATATATTGCGCTCATGCACACGTATGCACATCATCTGGTGATATAATTCATGCACACGTATGCACATCATCTGGTGATATAATTTTGTAAGGTGCAACGCTAAATATCCAGAATTTACTTTATACTGCTAGGTGAATAATTAGGTATTGATATTATTTATAAGTTACACTTCTAAGGAGAATGGTACTTCTGGAGTAGTTAGAATATGAGAGCCTCCGGACAGTCCATCCAGTTCTCCGGGTGCCATCCACTTCTTCGGCTGACTCTAGGACTCCTTCAGCAGCCTCTGGTGTCTTTCAAGGTCATTGCTGAAGAAGTGGTCATGTTGTGCAACGACTTCTTCAGCAGCCTCTGGTGTCTAACTGGACGAAGAAGCAGAAGAGAGCCTCTGGTGTCTTTCAAGGTCATTGCCGAAGAAGAACCCAAAGAGTGCGCACCCAATCCGCCATCTTGACGTTGGGCCTTTGGCAGTGGCTCAGGCGCATGCGCCGGGGTTCTGTTTCGTGCAAAAGTATAACAGGTGTTGCTTATTGTTCGCAAAAGAAGAAAGTTCTGGAAATGCTGATACAATAGTACCCAGATGTTACAGAATTACACATAATGTTTTTCTTGAAAATTCGAGCGTTTGAAGTTGCTATTGTTTTTACTAAATAAATATTGATAAGAAAGTTTAAGAAAGAAGCACGTCCGACGTCGATAAGAGATGTTGTAATTGTTTATATTATTATTATACTAATACCTAAGAAAGTTCTGGAGAACCAAACCTTTCAACTTGCCGACAAAACATGTTTGTTTGCGTTTACTCCCACGTTCTGCAGAATTTCTTGCAGTATGTATCGAAGTACATGTGCACTTAATACGTAGCAGACGCTACAAGGTGGCCGAGATTATTTTATACCCGTTTGTTTGTTTATTACAAAAAATAACATTAAATGGACATTCTAGAACATAAAACGTTTGAAGTTTAGCGCCTTGCAATCTCGGCGTTCTTCAGTTTGTTTATTTTCATACGTGCTAAGTTTTGAAATTACTTGTTATCTTAATGCGTTTCGGACACGTGTGAGAGGATTTGCTGTATAATTTTAATGTGAATTCAAAAAGTGGGCGAGTACTGGAACTACAAATTGAATGTCGGTAATATAGAACGCGTGTAGATTTCTGTTACATCTATAGAGTGCACCCTCTACTGCCGGAAAGCGGAACCAGATTTATATATCAGAATAATAAAGGAGATTTCTACAAAATACAGATTCCCACGCGCTCAGATTTCAGTTTGTGTTTCTGGGTTAGCACATGCGCAATTGACCACTGACCACACCCCTTGCCCCGCCTACTGACCACGTCCCTTGCCACGCCTACTGACCACGCCCCTTGCTCCTCCCACTGACCACGCCCAAATGCCCCGCCCACTGACCACGCCCCTTGCCACGTCCCCTTTCCCCGCCCACTTAGGTCATATAGGGTATCAAATTAACCAGCTTGATGAGACAAATCTGAATCTATAGTTATTCTCCTACTTCCGAATTCTTATTAGTTGTCTATCTGTCTGTGTGTCCTCCTCAGGGCCGTTGCATCTAGCAGGCTGCGGACTCGGCGTCCGCGCATGCGCGCGGTATCATATTGAATGATGAGTATTTAAACAAGCAAATTAAGAATTAACGGTCAGTGACGGCTCGTGAATAAAACGGTCGGGTGTTCTGCAGAAGAAAATTTATGAAATTTCAGATGTGCCAATGAAAATTTTAGTAGGTACCTATTTTTCCACTAAGTCGTTCTGAATTTCCTTAGACGCGCCTTTGAAAACCGTAGAATTTTGTAAATAATCTAGTCTTACTTAGTTCTGCCGGAAATTAATTACTTAAGCCGCGAAATATACCCGTGTTTTGAGACGTTTCTGTTTCATCGTGACCTCTTAAGCTTTGCGCACACTATGCCTGCACGGACCAGCACGTACCAGCATAGCGCAGACCTGCAACCTCCACAGCCCCGCACACTTGTCCTGCACGAACCAGCAACTTTCTGTGCAGGGAGAAGGGCGAAATATGTAAAGACAATTTTCAGTGTTTGTCTAAACAAGGAGTTGTGCAGTTCGGAAGAAAACATTTTTGTTTTAACCGTGTTGTGTGAGGAGGAAGAGGAAGAGCAGGAAAAGGCCACGGCAAAGAGAAGAATGTGGATGCATCCCATCCCAGAGCTCTGCATACGTTTGAACAGCAAGAATAATTTTCTCTTCGTTCACACTTTGTGAACGTATATGTTATTTTCTTGTGTGTTGACTGTATTCCTCAAACGTCAAACCCTCAAAGGCGAGCCAGATTCACTGCCTCCTTGATTTTTTAGATGGCAATGGCAGACCCGACGTTCGGCGAAATAATACGAAGTATACGAATTCCGCAGGTCCGTGCTGGTCCCGAGCGCACACTAGACCAGCCCAGCACCACCGGCAACGGAAACTGCAGGTCAGAATTGTACCCCGACCGACAGAACTTGCGCTAACGGTCGCTGCTGGTGACGGTACGTGCTGGTGCTGGTCTAGTGTACGTTACTCCATTAAATAACATAGGTACCTTCACTAGCAGATTTTGCTGGTCCGTGTCCCGCTGGTCCGTGCAGGCGTAGTGTGCGCGATCTTTAAGAGCCAGTTCATAAGCGCCGCAAAACTTTATACAATTAATAATTTTGGACAAAACATACCTGTTTTTTTGTACATTAACCAAGTACGCCGAATTTAGTTGAGCACGACTATTGATTTTTCCGAATACAGCCAGTTCCATTTGATTGTAAACGTGATTTTTGGAATTTCCATATTTTTCAATCTTCCACTCAAATGAACAAGATCTTTTACACCCGTTTCAGTCCAAGAATTGCCGTCTCGAAATAACACACACGGAAAACAAAATAACGCATTTTTTCGGTTACATCCACAAATCCAGTTCTGTTTGGCATAAATTTCTCTAGTAAATTGTCAATTGTAATTTTTGCCGCGGCTACTGCCCAACACTTCGATAAAAATTTTCGGCATTGGGCGGCCTTCGGATTTTACTTTCAGGTTTTCCTCGTATGTTAGTTGGCAAAACCTTTTTACACTTAAATTGTAAACTACTCCCATTTTATGATTTAAAAAAACATTAATTTATAATACGTGTACGCGCAAATTATACTTGTTTATGAACGACACAACCACACGGTCCCGCGCTTTCCGTAATACTGAAACTGGAACACGTAAGATCTGCGCTTTGTGCAGCACATATGGATCCATAAACTGCATATATTTCTATTCAAATAAATGTAGGCGCTGCGGCGTGTGCGAGGGGTTGCGGAGTTGGCTAAGGCGAGCACAGAACTGCTTTGAGTTGGCCAGCTAGTTTTTAATAATATTAAAGCAACGTTCGTTTTCGATATTGAACTGTCTTGCTCGGTAATGTAAATACATACGATGTCTACGTTTGTTAAGGTTTTATGCGCCGCGCGGGGATATTCTTCGTAAATAGATGCTGTAAATTATCATTTTACATCCTACTTTACATTTTTAACTAATAAACTAACAAGCAGGTATTATAATAATCATACTAAAGAAAATATTTGGCAGTTCTGCAGCTCTGCAGCACTTATACAGAAGCCGCCACTGTTAACGGTGCTGTCAGTACTTGCGCTTCAACAAGAGAAGGCTAGCATTTGAATAATGACACACATAAACGTAGACACGTTTCGTATTCTGGACGGTGCTGCTGTGGATGAGTCAGCACACCGTGTCGAGGTGCACGTACATCAGCCGTTCGTGTCAACAACATTCAACGCCAATTCGCCAATGACGAAATTCGCATACCAATCCACCAACAAGACGTTTACGTACTTCTGCATCTTAGCTACATCTACATAAAAGGCATCAGATTCATCAAGGATGCAGGAGGAAGAAATGCGGCTTTAACAAACAACTCCCTCACTTTCTTCTTCGACGAAATCCGCTATGAAATAAACAGCATGGAGGTGGATCGAACAAAAAACGTGGGCATCACGAGCACACTGAAGGGTGTAGTTTTTCTGAATGAAGGTGAGGTACGTGCCCTGGAGAATGCCGGCTGGACGACTACAAGAAACTCACCGAGCCACCTTCTCGACGCGAACGGGAACTTTAACGTGTACATCCCGGGAAGAATTCTGCTGGGATTCTTGGAAGACTACCCCAAACTTCTGTTAAATGTGTGTCACGAGCTCATTTTGACTCGATCGAAAAACGATAGGAACGCTTTCGTGGGTAACGAGGACACCAGAATTAAGTTGAGCAAGGTTTATTGGAGGGTACCGTACGTCCATACATAGGATGCTGAATACCTTAAACTTCTCAATATTGTCAAGGACGAGAGAACGTTGCAGATATGTTTTCGCAGCTGGGAGCTGTACGAGTATCCGGTGTTGCCGCAAGCTACGAAACAAACGTGGGCCGTCAAGGCTGCAACACGGTTGGAGAAACCCCGCTACGTTATTGTTGTCTTCTAGACGAACCGCAAGGCGAATTTGGCCACGGATTCAAGCAAATTTGACCCCTGCAATCTGACAAACGTCAAACTGTACCTTTAATTCTGAGTACTTCCCCTACGAGAATTTAAACTTGGATTTCTCCACGGGGAAATACGCCCTGCTATACGAAAAGTACGAGAACTTCCAGGGTTCATATTAAGGAAAAGTCAACGAACCGTTGTACGGACGTGAAGAGTTCAAGGATCTAGCTCCCATCATGGTGATTGACGCATCAAAGCAGTCTGAACTAATCAAATCTGTACCCATAGATATGCGTCTGGAACTTGAGTTAAGCGAGAATTTTCCGGCCAACACAACAGCATACTGTCTCATCCTGCATGACCGCATCGTCGAGTATACACCGGCTAATGAATCGGTCAGGAGAGTGGTGTGCTTCGATTTACGCAGAAAATACACGCATGCCTACTCTGTATACAGATTGTAGTTATAGTTTTAATTATATCCCAATAAAACTATATAACGGGTATAAAATAATCTCGGTCACGTATTAAGTGCACATGTACTTCGATACAGACTAACATGCAGGAAATTCTGTAGAACGTGGGAGTAAACCCAAACAAACATGTTCTGTCGGCAAGTTGAAAGGTTTTGTTCTCCGGAACTTTCTTAGGTATTAATATTGCATAATAATATAAGCAATTATAACATCTCTTATCGACGTCGGACGTGCTTCTTTCTTAAACTTTCGTATCAATATGTATTCAAACGCTCGAATTTCTAAGAAAAACATTATGTGGAATTCTGTAACATCTGTGTACTATTGCATCAGCATTTCCAGAACTTTCTTCCTTTGCGAACAATGAGCAACACGTGGTATACTTTTGCACGAAACAGAGCCCCGGCGCATGCGCCTGAGCCACTGCCAAAGGCCCAATGTCAAGATGGCGGCTGGGGTACACACTCTGGTTACTTCTTCGACAATGACCTTGAAAGACACCAGATGCTCTCTTCTGCTTCTTCGTCCACTAAGACACCAAAGGCTGCTGAAGAAGTCGTTGCACAACATGACCACTTCTTCAGCAATGAGCTTGAAAGACACCAGAGGCTGCTGAAGGAGACCTTGAGTCAGCCGAAGAAGTGGATGGCACCTGGCGAACTGGATGGACTGGCCTGAGGCTCTCATATTCTAACTACTTTCTGGGGCACTGAAAATGCACCTTCTTTTAAATAATTGCCAAACATTAGACATATTTTATGTTTTCAATGGGGATACCAAAAAGTTACAATTTCTTAAAATTATGACACAAATATAAATTTCTTACTACTTAGAAAAGTCCAGATTTTCCAAAGAAAAATACATCCTTGGTAAAAACATAATATAAGTGCTAAAGAACCTATACACGAAACAATTTTTATTCCAAAATGTACAAATTTCAATTAAATAGACTTTATTACCTAACTAGCAAACAAGCAAACAATGGAACATTTAATAAAGTTATTTTCCATAAACATAAGTACAGTATTATTTATAAGATGTAATTATGACCCTATATAAAAAAGAAACTTCCTGAAATTTTTTTCACAACAAAATATAAGATTTTCTATGTCCCTAAAATCACCAAACAGGGAGAACTGTTCGAAATGATGAAGATGAGGTGACCTGCATTTCCCTGTAAGGGTGCAAGTTATCCAAATACTTAGGAACCCCCATCATAAGATATATGACCCATTTTTCTGTAGGATCTGTAGGGGTGCAGGATTGCGTTATCCAAATATTTAGAAACGCACAAGCTAAGGTCCATTTCAATTCTAATCTTTAAAAGTCGCTCGATGAGTTTGCAGCTGTAAATCATGATTACTAATAGTTGGAGTAAGGACAAATTAACATAAATATCAATGCAATCTGTTCGATTGTACCAGTAGAATAAGACCACTGGTGCGTATTTGTATTTTTATTTCCTGACATCACAAACTTAACCTGTAAATTCAAACACTACTGCGCGCGTAAAATTCAGGAATTAGAAAGAGATGCAACGACGAACAACAGAGAGAGCAACACATACCTAACCAAGTAGGTTACATGGTATGGTTACGTAAACGTCATTAAGTACGTCATGGTATGACGTATATGGCCGTTACCACCGAGAAGAAGGTCTGAGGCTCCCACGTGACGTCGGCATAACTAGGTTGACCGCCGTGCTGGCTGCATACGCGCCGTACACAGTTGTATCTAGAGATACCAATTCTACTTTGGCTTTCAGGCTTCCGCTGCGTGTTACTATGTCGGTAAAATGACGTTTAAGAATATCGTTATCGGCTAGTGACTCCAACGGCCTCGGTGGGTGTTCGGATATGGTACAGAACTGCCATTTTGTTCTCCTACGGCTAGACGAGTTCTGACCCCGCAGCGGTTTGATATATTTTGCTTGTTTTTACATCATCTTTTTTCCAAAAAATGCGTGTGTCTGGTGCGAGAGGGCAAGAAAGGGCTTTGTTTAAAATACGTTCTATCAGCTTAATTTTTTTACGCCTCCATTAGTCTGCACTATACTATATGCGGAAGCCTGAAAGCCAAAATAGAATTGGTATCTCTAGAATCAAGTGCCGTACACACTAGACATTATAATATGCTAAAATTTTGGTGGTTTTACAAGATTGTAGGTGTAATGAGGGTGCAATACGCCAATAGATTCCTTCATCGCACTCCGTTCGAGTTTTTAACAATGGGATAAACGAAATTTTATAGAAAACAAACCAATGTGAATGCAATGAAGTAAAAGTAATTTACATTAACTAGTTAATTTTATTATGATTTATGAGTCTTTATTAATGAAAAAATAAACTGATTGCCTGTTTTGCATGTTGGACTTGTACAACCTCTATCAAACTCACTCTTACACTAGATATCATAATATCATGAATACAAAATCAGAATTTGTCAAAGAACTGCTATTGCGAGCATAACCCTCCTTTGTGATCTAAATATGGCTTTATATGAATTTCATCAATTAACAAGGTAATGTGTTAACATTGCCATCTAATAATTTAAATAAATTTTTTGGATAGGTTAGAGAATCAGTTAATAGAAAACTGCAAATAGATTTAATTGTGTTCGGATGAGGCAGTATCAATATGTACATTAGAATCTCTTAAAAATTTGTAACTTTGTGGACTAATTGAATACAGTAGGTATAAAAGTTAAAATTACAGTATCATTTGAGTACCGGAATTTTTCTTTAGCAGATTATTGCAGTTTTAATTGCTGGCTTACAAAATTTTAAGCATATTCGTTTTCTTCTGATTTTATCGTATCTATTAGAGCTGAAACATGACGCAAAATAGTTGTAAGCGAACGTATTCGTTTTTCGCTATTCATTCAAACTCTTTTGCAAATTTTTACATTTATTTGAAAGCAGGTTCTAGCGTAATACATTGTACATCGATCTGAGGTCATAGCTACACTGAACTCCCAATTTTAAGCACACAACTGCGAACAAAAATGTTATGGCTTTATGCCCACGCAAAAATAGTATTCGCTTGTTGTTAATAATTTGGTCTGAGTCACTTCGCGCTCGCAATTATGTCTTAGATTTCAATTCTTGGGAATATACATTTCTCCCCCACTTGGCAGGATGCTGTCAATAAGCAAATTTATATTATAACGCATAGTACATAATAATAGATTTTAGAATACATATTAGTACAAAATAAAAATAAAAAAAGTAAAGAAATAACAAATACAAAGGCAAATCCAAGTTATATACCGCTTTACCACTCACTCTCTTTTTAAGAAAGTATTGCACTTGTCACTTATTTCTTAAGCACTTTGAAGTCTTCTTCCAACGGGAGGACCGCCAAATTCCGTATGGAACGCTTAAACAATCCATCCCTAGTCCTGACGGATGCCACTCTGCATAAGCCATCTGGACCTTTGAATGTTTCTTCGATTCTACCAATTTTCCAAAGTAATGGAGGGGTATCTTCTGCAATAAGAACCATTGTACCAATTTCTGGAGTATCAGCTGATTGGCACCATTTTTGTCTTAGTTGTAATTGAGCCAATACTTCCCGACTCCATCGCTTCCAAAAATGTTGTTTGATTTTTTGTATTCGTTGCCAGCGGCTTAGTCTATTTTCCGGCACGTCACTAACATCGTATTCCATAATATTGGTCAATGATTCTCCGATTAGGAAATGGGAAGGAGTTAATATTTCCAAATCGGCTGGGGAATTGGACATTGGAGTCAACGGACGGCAATTAAGGACAGATTCAATTTGAACTAGAAGAGTATTAGCTTCCTCGAAAGTCAAATTAGCATTCATGGTCACCTTTTTAAAGTGTTGTTTTGCAGATCTGACTAGCCTCTCCCAGAGACCACCAAAGTTTGGCGACCTGGGCGGTATGAATTTCCAAATTATATTTTCACTAGATAGGAAAAAGTTAAGTTCTGATAGCAATTTTTCACTGTGCAAAAATTTATAAATTTCGTTCATTTCCTTATTTGCACCAATAAAAGTGGTTGCATTATCGCAATATAAATGTGAAATTTTTCCCCGACGTGAAATGAACCTTTTTAAAGCGTTCAAAAAGCATTCCGTAGTTAGATCGCTCACGATCTCTAAGTGAACGGCTGTTGTTACTAAACAGACAAATAAAGCAACCCATGCTTTTACCTTGGTGTTACTTCGCCTTCCACCCTGTTTTATGTATATCGGTCCAAAGTAATCTACACCAACTTTCAGAAAGGGTTTGCACGGTTCAAGACGGTCTTTGGGTAGATTTCCCATTTTCTGTTTTACTAGTCGCGGAGCTATGCGGAAACAAGTTACGCATGAATGTATCTCTTTCCGAACCTCATCTCTAGCTCTTAGTGGCCAATATTTTAATCTGAGTGAAACTAACGTCTGATTAGGACCAGCATGTAAGAGAGAGATGTGTTCCTTTCTAATTAATAATTTCGTAATATGGTGCTTGGCAGGCAGCACAATGGGATGTTTCCTGTCAAAGGTTAAATTTGAATTTACTAATCTACCACCTAACCTAATAATGTTGTTTTCGTCCAAAAATGGATCTAATGTCAGCAATTTACTGTTACTACTTATACCTTTCTGATTTTTCAGACTTTGATATTCAGCGCTAAATTGTTCTCGCTGAACGATGCGTATTACAGCATCATGGGCTCGTTTTAGTTCACAGGTTGATAAAAATCCCGTTCGACGGTTATCCTTACATCTAGCATTGTAAATAAATCTTAAACAAAAAGCTACTACTCGAACTGTAGACATCGTTTTTAAATTTGAAATATGCCGCGCTTCTTGTTACCGACCGGATACCGGAAGGAAGGGAGCTAGCTAGTCAGTTGTCATTCGGGGGTTTGAGGTTTTTCTTAGAGCTACAACTTTAGTTTTAGTCATTACCAATTTCATTGTTTTTATTCAAATAAACACACAAAAATACAAAACGCAAGTTTAAATTATCCCGGCAACTACTATAGAACTAATTGTGGAAACGTGGAATACTTATTTATTACAGGTAAATTTGGGACCACAACAGAAGTAAATACCACTTTCCGTTTTTCGGGGAGATCATTTAAATCGAAAGTAGGTGAAAAATTAGATTTAGGCCATTCTGATACATCTTTCGATATGAATTCTGGGCCACACCAATAGAATTCATTGTTGATTTGTATTGGATAGGCACCACGAGATACTAGATCAGCGGGATTTAATTCAGATTCCACATGACCCCACTCTCTAATATTACTCAACTGTTGTATTTGAGAAACTCGATTTGCTACAAATACCTGCCAGGTATTCGCACTTGCCGATAAGTAATGTAAAACAATCATGGAATCTGTGAAATAATATTTTTTATTGATATTCATTTTTATTACTTTAGATACTGTATCCATCAAACGAGCAGCTAATACAGCAGCACACAGCTCTAACCTAGGTAGAGTAATTACTTTTAGTGGACTAACTCGCGATTTGCTGCAAAGCAAATTGGTAATATAATTCCCAGTCACTGTTCTCGTTCGCAAATAAATAACTGCACCATACGCTTCCAGCGAGGCATCGCAAAAACAGATTAGGTCAATATTTTGGACGGTTTCTGCTACAATTTTTCTGGGAATTCTTATTCAATTCAAGGTTTTCAGTTCGTCGATAAATTTTTCCCATGCTCTTTCGATTTCAAAGGGCACTTTATCGTCCCAGTCTAAATTGATGTTCCATAACCTTTGCATCAAGATTTTTGCTTTAACTATAACGGGCTGTATAATACCTATAGGGTCATATAGCCGTGCAATTGAACTGAGAATTACGCGTTTTGTTAACTTTTCCGGAACTTCCTGTTCGCTGACTTGAAACATCAAAGAATCTTCTTCTGGATTCCACCACAAACCCAATACCTTTGTCGTTGTTTGATTGCCAAAATCTAAGGAAAGGGGTTGAGTACCAGAAGAATTTTTAGGCAGGATTTGTGTGTTATTGCTTATCCACTTGGATAGAGTAAAACATCCCTTGCCTAAAATTTCGATTAGTTCATCTCGTAACTTTATCGCTTCTGTTACATTGGATGCACCGCATAGAATGTCATCCATAAAAATATTGTGACACAATACGTGACTAGCAGTCGGAAACTGGTCATAGGTTTCTTGAGCAAGTTGCCGGACGCAACGCATTGCTGTATACGGTGAGTTCGTTAGACCAAAGACTAATCGAGTTAGGTTATATATTTTTAATGGTTCGTCTTCCACATCACGCCAATATATTCGTTGATAATTCTGATCTTCTTCATTGACCTTAACCTGCAGAAACATCTTTTCCATATCACAGGAAATAACGATTTCATATGTGCGAAACTGGATGAGAATATCAAACAAATCGTTCTGTAAATTTGGCCCAGTCATCAGGTTATCGTTTAGACTGAGTCCGTTACTAGATGTTGCCGATCCATCGTATACTATTCGTATTTTATGCTTTCCACCAGGTGCTTTCATAACACCTGAATGGGGCAAGTAAAACACCGACCCATTATCGATCATTTCTTGTGGAATTTTTTGCAAATATCCTAAACTAATTAGTTCGTTAATAGCTTTGGAATACAATTCCCTAAATTGAGTATTTTTCCGAAATTTCCGCTCTAAAGCAAAAAATCGTTTGAGAGCAACTTTAGATGAGTCACCTAAAGAAACAACATCGTTTCTGAACGGCAACTTTATTTCAAATCTACCATCGGCAGCGTCCCGACGATGGGTATTGATAAACTGCTTTTCGCATTGTTTATCTTCCTCATTCCACGATTTAATTTGATTTACGTCTGGAATTTCTTCTTGATTCCAAAAGCGCTCAATACTATTTGTTATATCATTTTTATGGTTTTTAACAAGTAAGTTGCAGCTGCGTTGCGCGTTTGTATCATTATTCATGTACGCGCCGCCGATTACCCAACCTAATTGTGTTTTCGATAAAAATAAATTTTGATTACCGATTTTGATACGTCCCGCGCATAGCAGATTCCAAAATGTTTCGGCTTCTAGTAATAAATCGATCGGACCGTTCACATTAAAGTTTGGATCTGCTAATTTAATGTTAACAGGGATATGTAAACATTTCTTATTAAAAGAATGTATTGGTATATTAGCTGTAACTTGACTCAGCACAGAACAGCTAATCATTGTTTCGAATGTGCTATGCATGGACTTAAAAGTTATGTCCACAACTTCCGTTACATTGCTATATGTTTTATTAATTCCCAGTATCGATGTATGGGTTTCAGTTGGTTTTAGGTTCAACCGTTTACATGCCGACAAGGACAACAAGTTAAGTTGCGATCCGACATCTAATAATGCACGAACTTCTTGAAAATTGCCGGACGTGTCTTTTACTAAAACAATCGCCGTAGATAATACAACGTGTGTTTCCGATTTTGGAATGCAATAATTTGTCGTTACCGTCGGGTTCATGCAATAGAGTATGATGCGCACGAGATTTACAAATTGTGCAACCCGATGCCCAGCATTCTGATAAGCTATGATTAGCCCTTAAACAATTATGACACAAATTACGTTTTTGACCTCTTTAGATCGATCACTTATGCTTAAGCTCAAAAAATCAGCACACTGATTTATAAAATGACGTTTTTTACAGAAAAGACAGAGATATTTTGAGGTAACCACGTGTGAATAACGATTAATTGGCTTTGATGCTGACTGTCTTTTCTCGGGTGATTGATTCGTCTGCCATTTCGATGGCTTTATGTTTTGGTTCATGGATTCTAGAACACTACACTTGGCTTCTAGAACATCGATTAATTGTTCGGTTTTCACTGGTTCTGTTCCCAGTTGCAATTCGAATTCTTTTCTCGTTTGATAGTCAAGTTTTGACAATACTAGAGTTACAATAAAAGCATCCCAGCCATCCACTGGAATCTTTAACACTTTTAAAGCTTCTAAATTAGTTGTTATATCATCCAGTAGCTTCCTAAGACTATCTGAAGATGTCTTAGCAATCTCTGGTGAGTTAAGCAATTTTTGGACATGGCCCTGAATTATTAACCTTTCATTTCTATATCTTTTTTGTAAAATAGCCCATGCTGACAGATAATTTGAATTTGAAATTGATAACGACTCTACAGACCTTGAGGCCTCACCTCGTAAACAAGATTTTAAATAATGGAACTTCTGGCAATTATCCAGCGATTTGTTGTCGTGAATGAGACTATTGAATGCGTCGTAAAATGGTAAGCACTCTGTAAAAGCTCCCGAAAATTCGGGCAGTTTTAAAACTGGTAAACGCACGTTTAACAGAGATTGCGACTGCACAGCAGGGGTATCGATAGCGGGTTGAATCGTAAGAGATGGTGAATTTTCATCTAACGCTGATTGAAGCTTACTAAGCGAATTATACCATTTCCGTTCAAATCCCGAAAGTTCGTCTACACTACTTTGGACTTGCGTCGTTTTATCGCGAGTATCACCTTTATCATCGGTTTCTTCATCATCTTCAATTGACTGAATGTCAATATGAACGTTTTCGAATTCTTCGCGAATTTTGTTCATTTCATTTAACCTATTAACTACATCACGTTTATCACCATCTAACAAACGGAAATGTTCAATAAACGCTTCAATGCTATTCAATTTTGTCAAAATTAATGTGCTTTTTTATATAATCTCCTTAATTCAGCTAAACTCATGTTGCTAATCAAAACTTACAAGAAAACAAATAATTCTAATTCTATGGAGGGATAAAGGAAACACTGACCTTGCACCTTATCGGGAACGTTTTGAGGTTTTGTGCTCCGTCTTTATTTTCTTTTCTTGGTTTTCGATTTATAGATGTAGAACACAGTCGCTTCTGTTCTGTCTTCTTGGATTATCTTGGCTCGAAGGACCACTTGTACACGAACGTATTCGTTTTTCGCTATTCATTCAAACTCTTTTGCAAATTTTTACATTTATTTGAATGCAGGTTCTAGCGTAATACATTGTACATCGAACTGAGGTCATAGCTACACTGAACTCCCAATTTTAAGCACACAACTGCGAACAAAAATGTTATGGCTTTATGCCCACGCAAAAATAGTATTCGCTTGTTGTTAATAATTTGGTCTGAGTCACTTCGCGCTCGCAATTATGTCTTAGATTTCAATTCTTGGGAATATACAATAGTATTTCGGCTGTCATGGGTAAATTTAGTACATTTGTCAGTTTCAGATAATAATAATAATAATAATAAAATTGGGGTTTCAATAGTAGGTAGATATATTAGTTGTTGTAAATGGAATATTGATGTTGTCGAATGAAAACGGAATTTCTTGTCCGTAACAAAACGTTTGTACTTGTAATGAAGAATTTATTACAAATGTAATGAAGACTTTATTACAAATGGGTAACTAATCATAGACCCTGGAGAATGTACTAATTTAAAGAACGTTACTTTTTCTTCACCTATAACTTTATACCAATTTGTGCGTAAATGAAATGAATTAAAAATGGCAAAAAATCAAACGTAGCATAAGTTTTAGACCTTTGATATCCTTGAAATTCCGCTTTATTCTGTTCTGGCACGCGTGAAATTGTTCTGCTCAACTGTTTCTAATTTTTCCTCCCTCCTTGAACGACGATGACTATTTGTGGACAAATTACGCTTACAACAATTAGGAAACACACTAGGTACAGCTCCCGGTTGCATAATAACATTCCTTAAACGGCCCACACACTATGCAACTTGTTGTACGACAAGTAGTACAACCCAAGTAAATTCGACCGTCGAAACGATAATTGCATAGTCTGTGGCGTTGTCGTTCAACAAGTTGTACGACACGGTTGGATCGTATGGAAGCTTGGGTAGTGAAAAATTTGTTGAACAACCGCACTTGATATACGACAGATTGCATAGTGTGTGTGCGCGTCGTGTATGGTTGAAACCGAGGTTGAAACGATTTCAAATTCAAACCGTCGCACAGTGCAGTGAGCCTTGGACAATACTGAACAAATGAAGTCATCATTTGATGGCAGTTCAACTTGACACTTTGAAGATTACTACTCACTAAACACTATACAAAAGTCAATGCTACCTGAAAGTTTCACATTTTTGAATTTTAGCTCCTTTCCTGCGGCTTTCGTGTTGCGCGGCGAAACTAAATTGTCTCAGGTTTTTCTATCTGTGCCATAGTGAAGCAGTGTTGGTTGTGTTGAAGAATAACAACTTGTAACGGTAACTTAAACTTTATTCTTGATAACACACTGTATGTACAAATCGGAAAACTTAAACTTTTATTCTAATTGTGAAACGTATATACAATATTTACAACTTGAAACTGATTAAAACTGAATTTTGACCACTGCCAGGCACGCAGTCTCACGCCCTGTACTCTGAAGATTAAAAGACTTGGAAACAGTGGCCAAATTCAGACTCAATTACCACTACCGGATATGCAGCCTCACATTCCGATCCTGAAGAAATGGCTTGGAAATAGTGGTTTGAGTCGAATGACTGAATTCTTATGCCGGCCGCTCCGACTTCTTATATAGTAAACTGAAAGGTCCCAAAGTTCACTTCAGTCAATCGGAGGTCTTGCCCTAGTCATCGTCGCCTAATCGAAGCTCCCGCATATCACGTCAGAATTTATTTCTGTGAACCAGTATTTTGTACTTCGAGCAGATGTGATCACTTCGGTTAGCAAATCATGTCCGTTTCCCATTCTGTTGAGGAGGGAAGCGCCGCCTTCAGTGGGGATATACTTGCGCGTACGACTTGAGAGGGGAGCGCGACACCGTATCACTGCATAAAATTATTCTAGCAGCAGGCGCGCTGCTGTAAGGAACGGATCGCTCTCTTCTTTTCCACACTCGCAAACTCGTACACAAATTATTGTTGACTACAAGCAGTGTCATACTGACATAAATAGCGAGTAGATATTCCTATTAACTGTGGAGGTTACTAACCAAAGTATGTACTTTATAAAAACGTTTATCTTGTTTGATTGTTTGTTGTACTTGCACCTGCCCCTAATGTCAAAGTTGCCAATCGAAAATTAGGTTCAATTTTCACTTTGAGGAAGGTTTTAAAAAAAACATCAAGTAACATTTCGTAGTTTCAAGGTTTTCTCATAGTTATGATTATAGACTCTCAAATTCCGTTCAGTTTTGCTGCGTCCACTTGCGATCAAATGTTTCAAAAACATTTTTTTCAGAGCGAGGTTACTCCATCAAAAATGGTGATCTCATGAACGTTTGGTTTGAGGTCGACAAGTCAAACCGGAAAGTCGCTGTATTTAATGAAATTTGTTCTCGCCTGAATCTAACCGACTACAACAATGACGTTCAAGAAGAATTGATAAATGACAGATTCAATAATGATATAGGGTGCATCAATGATGCTGGGCGGAAGATACGTTTCTATTTGATATGTTTTAGAGAATTCCAGAATGGGATGTTGCTTGGGACTAAAAAGCGTACGTTTTATAAATACCTTCATTTATACAAGGTTTCTCAAAAAGTAGTGAGGAACCAACGTTATGTATTTTTTAAAAGATCATTGCATATTTGGATTCTACTCGGAGAACTATGTTTTTTTGTATTTTAAATTTTTACGTATCTTCAACTGTTTCCGAGATAATGACCGAAGAAAAATGAAAAAAATATACCTACCTTTGGTTCGTGTCTATTTCTTGAATAACCTGTATAAATGAAATTATTTCTAAAACGTACGCTTTTTAGTCTATAGCAACATCCCATTCAATAATTCTCTAAATACTCAAAAACATTTTAAATAGAGATGTAATCTTCCGCTCCTGCATCGTTAGCGCACCCTGTATAGTCATTGTGCAAGTAGCGTCGTGGAACTTTCCTCACACTTAGTTTATAAGAAGCTCTACCGTATAAATTTTGTTTCTTTAAAATCCATTCAGTAAAACACGAGTTATTAATTTTGTCCGGTGCCTCCATACATTCACTGCACTGTGCGTCGCGTCGATCGGTGACACGTTACTGGGCAGTAATATTATTTAAAAAAATAATATGAATAATGATCATAAATTTTGGGCTGACTATTGAAATTTATCGTGTATAGGCATGTCTGTGGGATGTAAATTCTCGTAAGTCACGTGAATTTTCCTAAATCATCCAATAAAGCGATCACTAATGACGCCATATTTTTCTTCGAAATAGTCTGTGCTATGACACAAACTGTATCTATACAAATGGAATGTTATTTCCCCAACTGACAACCGAAACGTACTACAAATCTTCACGACAGATTGATGTTCATATCGTTTGTATATGTGGGCAAAATACTAAGCAACTTGTTGCACCGATTGTCTGTCAAATCTGTAGTACAACTTGTCGTACAAGAAATTGCATAGTGTGTGGGCCCCTTTACAGACCTACAGCAACGGGCGAGAGACTTGTAAACAAGGGGACTTATATGTATATCAACAATAAAAGTGAAATGAGTGAAACTGTCTCTGGCGATGAAGGCGATGCCCTATCTGACCTTTTTGACCTGACCGATTTTTTGTTTATAAGAAACAAGCTGAATCACTAGAACAAAACAAATCCACCGCGGCAAAACGCGAACCCCCAGACTCGCACTTTCGTTGAAGACGCATTAACAACATGAGCCACGACGGTGTTGCCGATCGCATTTAACTAAATAGTATCATTGTTTAAAGATGTTATAGTTAGACAGTCAGATGCAGGTATTGGGAAACCGATTTAGCGAGCTCGCTAGATGGCAGTATAAGCGCTATTTCCCATTTATTTCAAGTTATAGTAGTACGGATACACACCTCCTTAACAGTTCAAGCAAAAAAATGGTGTCCCAGTTGTTTCTATTCGTTGTAGATGGCACAAAAGTCAGCCGCGGCGGTCGCGGCTTATCCACAAAGAGATTTGTGAAACATAAAGAAACATAAATCAATATCGCAGTTGCACACGACAGGTTTAAAAAAATACATCTGCTTAGATTTGTTTGTTTACAAAACTACCGTTTTGCAAGTTTACTTTTCCCTGGTTGGGTGGAGTAATGCAACATTTCGTAGACCTCCAAATTAATTTTTGCAAAAATACAATAAATTCATGAAGTTATTAAAAAAGTTCATATAAACAGGTGCCAATTCCCAATGGTTACTGGGATACAGCAAATTTTAATGGAGAGCTCATTACAGCGCATCCAGTAAGCTGCTGTAAAACAATTGTCATTTGACATTTAGCACTATTATTATGATCGGCAATGGTGGCACCATTAATTGCTCAGCTAGATCTCTGGACTTAACTCCATTGGATTATGGGTTATGGGGCGGGATGAAAAATGATGTTTATAGAGAATAATATGCACACATGATGAATTAATCGCCCGTATTATGGCCAGTGCTACAAGAATAAAAGAGCGCCAGGAAGAACTGCTTCCTCTAAAATCCATGCTTTATTTTGTATGTCGATAGTTAGTTGTCAGACGCAATTGCGTCGACGGAATTCCGTTTGCTGTATTTTAAGCCTGTCGCTGTTTGAACGGCAGAAAATTTTCAGTTTTTTGTTTGGTGTAACTTAGCAACAAACAAAACGAGACCTTAATAGTAGCTCTCGGTTGCATACAATACGCATGCGCACGCATTTTGCAAGTGTAAAAAAACTAAAGCTGAGATAACGCATTTTTGAAACAGACCATTTACTTGCCCTCTCGCATCAGACACACGCATTTTTTGGAAAAAAGATGATGTAAAAACAAGCAAAATATATCAAACCCCTACGGAATCAGAACTCGTCTAGCCGTAGGAAAACAACACGGCAGTTCTAGTACGATACCCGAACACCCACCAAGATCGTTGGCGATGTTTTCCAATAACGAATTACTTAAACTGATATAGTGTAATATAGTGTAATGGTCACGCCACATGCGTATTGTATGCAATCGGGAGCTACTATTAACAAGGGGTAACCACTAATGAAATCAGTGGAACAGCCATGATGAAATCCATGTGAAATCCTCGTGCAATCTAATGAAATCCACATGCAAACCAGTGAAATCCAAATGCAATCGATGAAATCATTTGAAATATGATGCAATCCTGTTAAATTTAATGAAGTCCCATGAAATCCGGTGAAATCTTGATGAAATCCCGATGAAATCCGGATGTAATCCTGATGAAATCCCGATGAAATCCGGATTTTACCAGAATTAATGAGAAATTTGTTAATAGTTTATACAATGTTTTATTAATCGTACTAAGCAGGATCTTTGGAAAATTTATTTTTTAATCGCAACAAATTAGAAAGATACTGACCTTCGACAGAACCGATTGATGCAAGGATCGGTGCTTTCCCGAATACCAGTTTTGAACCGGCTTCATAAATCTTTTCGTATTTTGTAGACCACAGTATGGGGATCAAACCATGAGGAGCTCGAAAAGACACTTAAAATAATTAAAACTGTTTTCTTATAGAATGATCCCCTAGCCGACCTCCCCCGAACGTTTAAAACGTTTAAAACCAGATTATTCTCGAGATTATTAGCCGCGAAACCTCGCGCCAAAATCTTTTCCCAAATTGCTTGTGTGAAAACGGAATAAGCGCAAAAACCACATATTGTGCGGAAACGAGGGTTCGAACCCCCGCTTTTGTGGCTATAAGGCCTTTACGTTAACCACAAAGCTACGGAAGGTACCTAATGAGTGGTTATGTAGAAGTAGTATAAATATAAATATCGGAAGTGCTGGCATAGAGAATTGTGTATATTTGGGCTCTTCGTGGTTTGAACACTAGGCATGTCTACTTTGTACTCGACTTTGTAGGTTGCTCAACAAACTGCGATTAAGTGTAAATTCTCGGTAAAATTATTACCTTTGTTCTGCTACTGGGTAAGTACCCACTGCTCAACCTTGGCTCAACCTACTGTGCATAAGTCTCGAATATTATAAACTTCGCAAACATTATAGTATACAATATTATAGTTATGCAAAAATAGATATTCTAGCTCGTATTCTAGTAGAGGTTCTGGCTCCTGGCAGAAGAATAATTCTTCCGCTCGTGGGTAAATTCTCGGGTAAATCGAGGGAACCGTATCATTTATTACGAGATTTACTAGATATTCGACTAGATACAGCTCGGACTACGGTAAATTAGCGGAATCCAGATGTATTTATTATACAGGGTGTAATTAAAAAATCTTAAAATAGGAATGTTCAGTCTCGCGTTCAGTGATTTTCTCTCAGATTATCAGGCAATAGAACTCGCAATAGAATAACTTCAGTTCGCCTTTAAAATAGGTTCTTACGCTAAATTAAATGATAATTAGAAATTAGTCTCGATTATAATTATGGCAGCCACCATTGGGCTAGTCCATTCTTTTTTTATGGGAATGTACTTTGTGAACTATTCTTTATGCGGTGTGTTTCGCTTTGAGCCGCAACACCACCGTAACTTTTATACTTATAAAGGCAAAAACCTTAGAAATTATAATTCTTATACATGGTGCCCAAAATTAAGTCTGAGTCATTGCTAACTTTATTATTATTGAACCTTTCTAAGTCTGTAAAGATATAGGGTGTTCCATTTAAAAATATTCTTTGGGCGAATAGCTCGAAATAGCCATATTCATTATTCAATTGTGCTTCTGTTTTCTCTATTTTATTCGTCATATGGAAGACATCAATTCTTTACACTTTTAACCGAACTAGGTCCAATAATAAGGAAGTTAGCAATGGTGCACACTTAATTTTGGATACCCTGTTTATTCGGAACCAGAATTGCATCATAATGCAAAGTTCTCTTTAAAAATTTAGCTTTGTACACACCGTCCGCGTTAAGAATGCAGCGTTAATTACCTTTTAATCAAAGATTGGTGTCACCCAATCATCTGTATATATTAATATTCACACAGTTTCATCAAAATATGTGTTTTTAATAATTAATTTGTATTAGCTAAGAAGATTGGTGTGACAGGGCCCAAAAAATTTTTCAAAACGCTGCATCTTAAAACGAATACAGTAGTTTGTATTTAAATTAACTTTGATGTCGCTGCTCCTACAAAATATGGTGAAAATTTTTGACAATTATTATTTATACAATAAACCGTCCCAGCAATTTCAGAAAAACACCTAATAAGAAAATTATGAATTTTGTGCAGAACCTTATTATCGCCACACTGTGTAAATACAAAATAATTAAAATATATAGATATTCCTATAGGTATCAACACTCGGTAGGTATACCTCGAGGTAAACCTGTAACCTCGCCTGTAACTTAAGAAATGTTTTCCCTAGAACTGCTCAAAGCAATGGATCATTTCATCACAAGTCCTACCTCCTCCGACCGATTGAACAGTCGATTAATGCCGAGTTCCATTACTCAAAAAATTTATAATTCAAAGGAAAGGGCGAGGGAAAGGGCGGTTAAAGAATTATTAGAATTATTAGAATTGTGCAAAGAAGGATGGAGAAAAGGGCGGAAGAAATATTAGGAGAAGACCAGTTCGGATTTAGACGAAATAGACGAACGTGCGAGGCCATTCTAGCTTTACGAGTAATTATATGTATAAAAAATAATAGAAAAGGGAAAGAGCGTCTGTATAGGATTTGTAGATTTAGAAAAAACCTTCGACAACATAAAATGGGTGAAGATGTTCGAAGTGCTCAGAAAGGTAGGGATGAAATTTAGGAACAGAAGAATAATACATAATCTCTACAAAGAGCAGAAACAAAGAGAAGTAGATATCCGGAAGGGAGTGAGACAGGAATGTGCTTTGTCACCTCTAGTTTTCAACTTATATATCGAAGATGCGATTAATACCTATTGTTAAAGACAGATAATTAAAAAGAAAACCAAAATTTTGGTGTGGGGGCGGGAAAATAGGAATAAAACTAAAATACAAATTGGGAACGAGAAGGTATAGGAAGTCTCAGATTTCTGCTATTTAGGAAGTCGAATAACTCGCGATGGTAGGAGCTCTAGAGATATAAAACAAAGAATAGCGCAGGGTCGAGTTGCGTTTAGCAAAAGGAAACAACTGTTATGCTCGGGAACGGTTAATGTAGAAACTCGGAAGAGACTCTTAAAGTCGTATGTATGGAGTACGGCATTATACGGATGCGAAACTTGGACTTGGAAATAGTAGATATTAGCGTTTGAAATGTGCTACAGACGCATGATGAAGATACCGTGGATAGATAAGATTAGCACTAGGGAAGTATTAGAAAGAATTGGGGCAAAGCGAAAGGTATGGAAGACAATAAAGAATAGGAGAGATAGGATGGTAGGACACCTTCTGAGGCACGAAGGCTTAGTTCGCAATATACTATAGAGTCAGAGGTAGGAATAAAAAGAAGTAGGGGTACGCCCAGACTAGACAACTGCTCTGAAATACATAGTTGGGGATGTAGAATGTCCTACTTTTGGGGAAATGTGTAGGATAGCTCAGGATAGGAAAGGATGGAGGTATGCGTCCAACCAGTTTTCGGACTGAGAACTTCATGATGATGATACCATCTTCTAAGCTTAACGATAATAAACAAATCCAACATGCCTCAGTGGAAGGATAAACATGAATAATTTTTGGTAATAATTAAGCTTTATAAATTCATGTGAAATCTTTTGAAATCTGCATAAAATTTTATGAAATCCGCATAAAGAGCGCCACCTGACCTCTGCCTCACAAAGTAGAATTTTCTGCCTCCCAATTCGTGTTTCCGGTTTAATGCACGGTATTGTCTAACTATAACATCTTTAAACAATGATCGTATTTAAGCACTCGCTTTCTTGATTTATACTCCTATGCTATAGGTCTGTAAAGGATGTTAATATGCTTCCAGGTTTAAGCTTTGGAAATTTAAAATTTACTGTAACCGTCTCCCAAGCCACTGGTTATGCAGGTCAACGTCTGCAGGGAAACCAGAAACATTCACTTTTGGGTCATTTTTGTAATTACCCCGCGGCACCCCGGAACACAACACAAAAGACATTTAGTCACTATCACGTTCACAACACATGTGTAAATAATCAGGTGTAAATGCAAATATCATGCAACTGTAACGCCTAACGGCAGGCTGAAGCGACACTAACCAGGGCTTGTCGAACTACTTATGCTGACGTCACGTACTGTTTTTGCCAGAGCGCTCAGGCCTTCTTCTGGCGGCGCACAGTGGTCAATTTGTCGATATTAGAGGGACAAAAATGGAATTCCGAACTAATTTCTTTGCCCTATGGGGGTTTAATAGTTTTGTTATGAACCAAACCGGCACTTTCTACCATAAAAAAGAATTTTAAACACCCTTTACACAGGTCTAGCCACATGTATTGAACCAGTTTCAGTCCAACCAGCGCGCTGCAGCGCCTGATTCTGTTTGTTATATTGTTGTTATTTTTTTTGAGATAAAGTTATAACTTAGACATGGATAATGTTTATCAAGGTACATATTTTAAGACTATTCATTATTCAAACAAAATGAGTTAAATACTAACTTGTGTACCGTTTTTGACATATTATAAATTATTAATTAAACATGCATGTAAAAGTAGTCGTACAAAAAAAGTTTCACCGAGTTTCACTGTGATTTTAAATTATTTACATTATTTATACATGTAGGAACAAATTTATGTATCATCCATTTGCAACAAGTTGCAAGTTTGGCCCGGTTTTTCAAAGAATCCAACACCAGATTAAGTCTGACACCGGCTTCGTTGCTATGATACCGGCTTTCTGATTGGTTGTAGCATAGCAACAAAGCCGGTATCAGACTTAATCCGGTGTTGGATTCTTTGAAAACCGGGCCTAGAAGATACATAAAAAACTGTCTTACCGAAACCTACCAGCAGAGCAGGGAAGTTTTCGAGTTTTTGAGGGAGGCGAAAACTACCCTCGCATGCAAAAATTATTTTTTAATTTTTCTCCGGGTCCGGCATATTTCTTAATAAAACTACAAAATTGCTAAGGTTTTATTTGAGCGTAAATTTATTTTCATCCCCCAAAAATAACCCCCTGGGCACATATATTTTTATTATTATTTTTTTGGTGTTGTAACGATAATTTTGACCGAGGGGGTAATCACTCATGTAGTATGCTGGCCACCCACTGACGTAGTCTTTTTGTAGTATGATGTATTACGTTGTAGTCATGCAGTACGATGAAGTATAATGTAGTATTTTGAAGTATAATATAGTATTGTGAAGTATGGGTGTAGTATTGTGAAGTATCGGTGAAGTATCGTGAAGTATAATACTTCACGATACTTCATGATACTACACCAATAATTGGTGTAGTATCATGAAGTATCGGTGTAGTACTATGAAGTATCGATGTAGTATTAGTGTAGTAATAATGTAGTACGAAGAAATTCCGTGAAGTAATTGTGCAGTAATGTAGGAATAAAAAAGAATACAAGTTTATTTAGTATTCTCACAACTGCCACTGCAAAGAATGTGTGCTTCAAACGTAAAACTGACCGGCGGATTAAAACCTTCTGTGGTGTAAAGCCGACGCCGGCCGGCGCAGATAAAGCTTCGGTTTTCCAACCGATGTTTTGCAATTTATTGCTTATGTTGTATTATTTAAGCCGCACAGCCCTAGAATTGTTATAGATTTATGCATTATAATACAACAATACCACAAAATTAAAGTAGACTCCGCTTATAACGGACTCTCTAGGGAACCTTATTTGAGTCTCTTATAACCGGTGTCCTTTATATGTATACTGTTTGGGAAAAAATTAAGATGATTATAAAAACGTTTATTAACTCAAATATTTATGTTTGTATAAACTTCTAAAAAGATTAACAGAAATATCAATTCTCAAAAATAGACAAAAATTTTGTAGGTATGGATGAGTAAAATCATAATCACGATTTAAAAACCGAAATAGAACTGCACGCTGCACGGCTCTGCCACTATGTAATTATAATTTAACCCCGCCAGCGAATTCGCGTTACGGACTAGTCCAGACAAGTCTTCGTGTCCGTTATAACCGGTGATATCTAGGCCTGCGCGATATTGAAAATTTGATATCGAATATCGATATCAAAAAGATATCGATATATATCGATATATCGAAATATCGATATATGTCGATATATCGAAATATCGATATATAGATATATCGAAATATCGATATATCGAAATATCGATATATCGAAATATCGATATATCGAAATATCGATATATAGAAATATACAGTGTGTCCAAAAAAGTGTGTAACAGGAGGAAAACTCATATTGATTTCTTAGAAAACTTTGTCCTACGTAAAAGTTGGTGCTTGTTACTAAACGTAAGACGAATAATATCAAAAATTAGGCAGAGTTGCTAGGTTCCCACACGACCGCATGCATTATGGAAGAAGCTATTCATTTCTGTTTTAGAATATGTATTTACCTCTACCCAGTAGGGAGACCAATATGTCCGCCACTGCCTCTATCAATCAGAAAGAAATATTCCGTGCTCATTATGAAACGTCTTACTCCTGCCTGTAATTGTCACACTTTCCATTTTGATGTAAGTAGTCCATTAATTCTTCTCCAAAATAAGACAAATTTTAGGGTGGGAGTAATTTATTGTCACCTGAATGCTTGGCTGCATGTTGAAGGATAATAAGGCAAAGCTAAAACTCCAGGTCACAAACAATATTGAATTCAGTGGCGTGATTAGAATTTGGGGCCTCCCCACTCCGCCAGCAATACTTGAAAGGAGGCCCCTTAGTTTGAAAAATGGCTACGATTTTTTATTGTAGTCATATAACCAAAAATAAGACCAAACATTGTTTCGTTCTGAATGACCAGGGTAACCAAAGACAACTGGTTTCGTCCTTTTTAGGACTCGTCAGTGCGGTACAGCTCTATATATTAAGAACGAAACATACTTATATACCGACTTCATTAATTATTTATGAGATTCTAATGATATTGGATAGTTCCAACAATGTTCGGGCAAGTTCGAGTACCATACCAGGTGGCTGTCCTGTACATTTACAGCAAAATAATGTGATCTGATCTATTTATTCTAAGCAAACCTTGTTCGCTATTCGTATGTACTAATATCACTTATAATAGCCCAAGGGTCTTGATAATTAGAAATAACTTGATATATTTTCGAAAGCGGGTTGCTCGGCAACATCCCGACGCTGAAGGCGGAGGTATGTTGCCACAGAGAAACCCGCTTGAGGAAATTTATCAAGTTATTTCGAATTATCAAGACTCGAGGGCTATTCGGTAAGAAAATTTTTTGCCCAAAAAGAACAATTTGTTAAAAAGAAATTAAAATTGAAAAGAACAATCTTGGAAATGACATTTTGTGCAAAATATTCGACAGCAGTGCAAAATAGACATTTTTCCGTTACTACAGTAATCCAGATGACATAAGTGAAAATAGCCCATAAGCACTCTTCAGTTAAATGTTCTTCTGATTGGCTGTCTTTGAACACGTGACTGTAGATACACAAATTCTATTGGATTATTGTATAGGTAAAAAATTTTCAGCAAAAGTGGTGTTAGTTCCAGTTTGCGATGTGAATCGTTTGTGCCGGACGTTGTTATGTTTTCGTCAGCCCCGCTCCCCATAGACGATGTGATTTTTCGTTATCCGATCTCGATACTTTGATGAATGCCCTTTGTTTACTAGTGCAAGGCTAACACATTTGTTGTCATTCAAATAAAATTGTTTAGATCCGCCTTCAAAACTTTAATTGGCGGACAGTTGCTAAGGTTTTTTTACCTCAGAACGTAATTGGTTATGGCATTTTAAGCGGAATTGAACCGTAAAGTGGAAGACCACTTTTGCTGTTAATAGTACATAGACACAATGAACTGATACTGATACTGGAGGTTATACGTCTTGAATTTAGTTTCAAAACAACGCTTCTAATCTAAAGAATTATTCAGCTATTCTTCAAGTATGCTTCAAGTTAGGGCATAGTTAAAGGATTGAAATAATTGTATCCTACATGCGGCATAAAATTAATGTAATTTCAGTTACTTTCACATTGCAACTATGTTTTAGGTTTTACTGTTGCAAACTTTACTTGGAAAAACTCGACGTAGGCTCAACGGTTTCCGGTACCAGAAGTTATTAAAATCATTGTAAAACGTCGACACCGCGCTAAATCGATATATCGATATATCGAAATATCGACATATCGAAATATCGATATATCGAAATATCGATATATCTAAATATCGATATATCGAAATATCGATATATCGAAATATCGAAATATCGATATATCGACATAAAAATATCGATATATCGAAATATCGATATTTCGATATATCGACATTCCGGTATCGTTATTCGATATATCGATATATCGATATCAATATCGATATATCGAAAAAAGTCGCAGGCCTAGTGATATCCAGTACGGAGCGCTTAAATTTGTGTTATATCCGAAGTGTCTGTTATAAAAGGGTCTGTTATAACAAAACTATAGGCCTCTTATGAGAGTTTGAACGGACCACTATGGTAAGTACGCTATAGCCGAGTGTCCTTTATAACAAATAGTGGCAGGTTATTCTCATAATCAAATCAACCACTCTTTTTTTGCATTTTGCCGCAGCTCATTTTGTAATCGATACCAGTGTGTATTATTACTTGCTACATGTGAGGCGATCATGCAGGCCATTCAACGTATGTCCAAAAATGCAGACTAAGCGAGATACTACAGGTTGAAATTTCTTAAAAAAGTGTTTTTTTTATATCTGGAAAACTACCAGAGCTATTCACTTGAAATTTGAAGTATAATAATTTATTGAAGTTTTTTACTAACTAACTTCGCGAATTTCGCACTCTCACAATTGATATCACTTACAAGGTGGAGAGACTGACTTACACAGATATGATTCAAAATATTTGAATCTTTGTTTAATTTACAAGAAAAAATCTGTCTTTAATTTTTTCCGTACAAAGCATAGTTTCAGAGAGACTCTCGAAGTTTGTTACACTTGTTATAGAGGGTATCTAAAAGATCTGTACAAAGCCATATCACATATTCCTGAGACCAAAAAAGAGCTATTTAACCAAACTTACCTCTATCCAAAAGTATATTGTTAAGGCGCTATCGAACGTCCAAGATTTTCAAAAAATTTATGTTCTTTTTCATAAAAAAAGATTGAATGTAACGACGGAGATTAAATTTGGAATGTCAATCCGTAGTAGAAAAGGGTGTTTCTTAATTTTTTTGCTAGAGGGTGTTACCCAAGTGGTCTAAAGTTGATCATCCGCATCCAAAGAAGCTCATATTTAATAACGGTTTGGTCAATATCTTCAAAACTTTTTCCATAGACAGACACTTTTACTTGAAACATTTCTTGTCTCTTTTTTGATTTCGCTATCTGGCATACTTAAGCCAGAATTTTGAATTTTGGTTTGCTGCACTCCGTGCGCCGCAGCCATAAAGTACCTAACTAACGTTTGAAAAACGTTAATAAAACAATAATTATTTTTCTACGTCCGTAAAGAAATTTGTTTTATTAATTTACACGAGAAAGATTTATCCAAATGTTTCGTGTTTAATATATACAGGGTGTGTTTTTTAAGCGTCCGCGGAAGATTATGCCTAAATGACGAAAAATATCAAGAAAATATTTTAACTAACCCCACCTCATTTTTTACGCTCTATAATCTAAAAATGTTTTTACTTATACCAGGTTAGTCCAAATAGTTGGAATGATGGTCAACTTTGTTTTTTCTTATGGAATGTGCATTATTTAATTTTTTACTTGATTCAGAACAATATTTTAATGGCACTTTCTTAACATAATATTATAGTAATTTTCTTTCTTTTTTGAGATATTATTTTTTTTCTCGATATTTTGACAGTTACATCATACATTTTAAAAATTCATATTTCTGCACTGGTTGAAGATGGAGTAATGATATTTTTGACAGCGGTCCTCATGATAATCATGATTAACACTGTTTGCTCAAATTTTGTATAAAATATACGAGGAGCATTCAATAATTTATCAAATAAAAATCAGAGAAAACCATCAAGAAGTCAGTTTTTTCAAATGACACGGTATATTTTTTATTGCTCCAATGGAAAGAGCAAAAAATTTCGCTTGGGCTCACCTAATAAAACAATATTGTTCCATGAGCATAATTTTTAAATATTTACAATATTGAAATTTTCATTTCAAAAATCAAAAATAAAGTTAGCCTTGTAAAAATACAGCCACAGAATATAAAACCCTATAGTAAAACAACAACAAAACTGTAGACATTCCAAAGCTACTTTATTTTTGATTTTTGAAGTGAAAATTTTAATATTGTAAATATTTAAAAATTATAGTTATGTAACAATATTGATTTATTGGGTCAGACCATGCGAAATTTTCCCCTCTTTCAAATGGAGTAATAAAAAATATACCATGTCATTTGAAAAAGCTGACTTTTTCTGGTGTTTTGTCGCTTTCATATGATAAATTTTTGAATGCACCTCGTATATTTTATACAAAATTTGAGCAAACAGTGTTAATCATGATTATCATGAGGACCGCTGTTAAAAATATCATTACTTCATCTTCAACCAGTGCAGAAATATGAATTTTTAAAATGTATGATATAACTGCCAAAATATCGAGAAAAATAATTTTATCTCAAAAAAGAAAGAAAATTACTATAATATTATGTTATGAAAGTGATATTAAAATATTGTTCTCAATCAAGTAAAAAATTAAATAATGCACATTCCATAAGAAAAAACAAAGTTGAGCATCATTCCAACTATTTGGACTGACCTGGTATAAGTAAAACCATTTTTAGATTATAGAGCGTAAAAAATGAGGTGAGGTTAGTTAAAATGTTTTCTTGATATTTTTCGTCATTTAGGCATAATCTTCCGCGGACGCTTAAAAAACACACCCTGTAGTTATCGAGCGCCAACATTCTTTAAAACAAATTTTTATTCTGATAAACTCAATCACTAGACAAAGCAAGCTCTGCCTTTTCAAATGTTATTAAAACATGGGAAAATAATTTTTGTTTTATTAATTTTTTTCAAATGCCAACAGCCTTTACATTCACTACTGCGGTGCACAGCGTGCAGCACACCAATTTTTTTCTGGTTAAATAATGGCAGATAGAGAAGTGGAAAAAAGAGTCACGAACCGTTTCAAATAAGAGTGTATGTCTGTGGAAAAAGTCTTAAAGATATTGACCAAACCGTTAACAAAATATGAACTTCTTTTTGCGTGTGAATGAACTTTTGACCACTAGCATAAAAATGATGCCAAAAACACATTTTTCCAGTACGGATTCACATTTCAAATTTAATCTCCGACGTTAAATTTACTCTTTTGTTATTAAAACAAACTTACATTTTTTGATTTTTGACGTTCGATAGCGCCTTAAGGAAACATTTTTGGATAGAGGTAAGTTTGGTTAAATCGCTCTTTTTTGGTCTCAGGAATGTGTTATCATTTTGTACCAGATCATCCTGTATAGATACCAAGTTGCTCATTCATATCAAAAAGGGAATTTGCGTCTATTTTCGGACAAAAAGTCACATTTGGCAATAACTCAGTAACCTTGATTTCGCAAGTTTCCGAGTTGTCGGTGTGTGAAAAATTAAATAGGTAAAAAATTAAAATTCAAACGACGCGCCACGTTTAAATGTCACACAAATTTATTAGCGACCTAGGGACTTCAAATTTTATATTTTTTATACCTAAAGCGTTATTTTGTTTGACTTCATAAGATATTGAAAGATATGCATTCCAAAAAATTATACCTTGGTAAAAATACCACCAGAATCATGGCGCAAGATCACACAATTTGTCTGATGACAGATGTCAGCAAGGGAAAAAACTGAGAAAACGTGTTGGAGGCTACTATGAATTATTATTTGCATTAAGATTGATAACTCCTCATCATCATTATTGAAATCGACTCCCTCTCTTTTGTTGGAAGAAGAGCTTTTGCCACTTGTAGGTATAAATAAAAAACATTCCCAGATATTAAATATTAGATTAAGGGATTCAGGTTGGCTTGGAACTTAACATCTGCTACTGTCAGATTAGCAATTACCATATTTTGAACAAATGCGAACTTTTTACGTTACGCTAATTTTGGGAACCAACCGTTTTTGTACTGAGTGGATGAAAACGATACTACACACCTTTGTTTTCTGTAAAAGTAAAGTTTTATCATTTATTTCAAGAACGTTTCATTGAAAAGATCTCCTAGTTCGCAATGTAGATTGATGTAATATTTTGCAGTATATTTTAGTATTGATGTGGTACCGTGTAGTCAATATGTAGTACCGTGTGGTATTATGTAGTACCGTGTAGTATTATATAGTACCGTGTAGTATTATGTATTATCCAGTAGTATTATGTAGTATATGTAGTATCGTGTAGTATCGTGTAGTATTATGTAGTGTCGTGTAGTATTATGTAGTAATTGTGCAGTATGTAGTACGCTGACCACCTTTCCATGTAGTGATTACCCCTCGATTTTGACTTTATTTAGAGAATTTCAGATTTTTGTCCCCCTAAAAGTTGATTATTGACCACTGTGCGGCGGTAATGAAATTTGAGTAACTATGTAACGTGGTATGTTGTGGTTACCTCGCGGAAAAAAAATTATACATCTTCGCGATTTACCTACCTTCTAATTCGGAAACACGCTAATTGTTCAATGCATTTTTCGGAAGTTCAAAAGATTATTACAGGGTGCGAATGTGACGGGAACGTTTCAGCAGTAAGCAACTGGAAGTGAGCCCACTTGAACTTTTCGTTAGCTCAGAAGCGTTGAGTGATCGACGTGGATAATCTATTTTATTGGCAAAAACCTGCAAAAAAACCGATCATTAATAGTGCGATTTTCAAATAGAACTTGTATTCTACAATGTCTCATAAGTAATTAATAAATTCGATAAAACTGTTAATACGAAAATGAAGGAAAATGTGTACCTACATCTTATTATTAATTTATTAAAGATTTGAAACTAAACTGAACTGATAATAAAAAGACAAACTTGTCTAAATTTTCGCGCTTTATTTTCAATAACATGTGTTTGGTCAGATGTTGGTACAGACTAAACTAAATTTTACGGTGGAAGAATATTAATATTTATAGGTACCTGGAACTTACAATGTTATGGTACTATTGCTATTCTGGGAACATATTATTTAATAATGGTGAAAAATTTAAATATAATTGGTCGTTTAATATGGTATTTGATTTTTTAAGTTTATTCATTTCTAATGCTTCTAATAAGTTTAATTTTGTGCCTTTGTTTCCTAAATGTAAAATTTTGTAATTTTCATTGAAAGTACGATTTTCTGCGATTAAATGCAAATCGAATCACAGAGCACCTACAGAGTTTCAAAAACAAGAAGACGGATTTCACATAAATATGCAGCTCATTTAATTGCAGAAAATCATACTTTCAATGAAAATGAGAAAATTTCACGTTTAGAAAACGAAAGCTCAAAATTAAACTTATTAGAAGCATTAGAAATTAATATACTTAAAAAATCAAATACCACATTAAACGACCAACTAGAATTAAATTTTTCACCATTATTAAATATGTTCCTAGAATAGCAATAGTACCATAACTAGTGGCGGTATGTCGGAGGCGGTAGTCGCGGGAGTGGTTACGTTCTTCGGGTTATGTACTCCTTCATCAACACTACAAAGTGGCTTTTGTTCCATTTCGTTATCTATATAAGTATATAAATAAAAACCAATTGCCGTGTGTTAGTCTCGCAAAAACTCGAGAATGGCTCGACCGATTTTGATCAATTTTTTTTTGTTTTGTTCGCCTCAATACTGGGGTGGTTTAAAAAAAATCGGAAAACCCGAAGGAACGACCGAAAAAACGAAAATATCGAAATTGGCAATTATGTATGGGAATGCACTTCGGATTACTTTCAATACCTAGATGACGTTCGTGGCGGACCTATCGTTTGACAGCTGCGCCATGCATAACTGTTATTCACTCCGTGCGGTTGTGCTTAAACATTTCAGCGAGAATTTTTGAAATCTAATACATTGAATGTTAACTGTATTTCTCTGCATGTAAAAAACGACATTAAATTCATTTATATATGGGACAGGAAGTAGGAGATATATTAGAAAGCGAAAGCAGTGTTAGAGGGGGACAACCTAGGGTGTCTTATACTGAGAGAAGAGTTTGAACTAGCACTAAAAAGTTTAAGAAACAATAAAGCACCAGGTATAGATGGCTTGCAGGCAGAAATGTTAAAGTGCGCAGGTCAAGAGGTACTAGATCGTTAATTTAAATTAGTTAGTCGCATATACCTGACAGGCGTGATTCCAGAAGATTGCAAACGGAACATCATAGTAGCTTTGCCAAAAAGGAAAGGCGCGGATAGGTGCGAAAATTTTAGAACTATAAGTTTAACTTCCCACGCATCAAACATTTTAACTAGAATTGAGCAAAGAAGGATGGAGAAAAGGGCGGAAGAAATATTAGAAGATCAGTTCGGATTTAGACGAAATAGAGGAACGCGCTAGGCCATTTTAGCTTTACGATTAATTATAGAAAAAACAATAGAAAAGGGAAAGAGCGTCTACATATATAGGATTTGTAGATTTAGAAAAAGCTTTCGACAACGTAAAATGGGGGAAGATGTTCGAAGTGCTCAGAAAGGTAGGGATGAAATATAGGGGCAGAAGAATAATACATAAAATATACAAAGAGCAAAAGGCAGTTATAGAATTCGAGCAGGAACGAAGAGAAGTAGATATCCGGAAGGGAGTGAGACAGGGATGTGCATTGTCACCTCTAGTTTTCAACTTATATATCGAAGATTAATATTGTTAAGGACAGAACAGCCTCAGGGATTAATGTACAGGGTCAAACTATTAACATGCTCAGATTTGCGGATGATATAGCAGTGTTAGCAGCTAGCAAAGAAGAATTACGAGCGACTTTGAATGAAATGGAAGCAGTTTTGACACAGGGGTACGGCACGAAAATCAATAAAAAGAAAACTAAAATTTTGGTATGTAGAGGGAGTGAAAATAGAACTAAAATTGAAATACAAATAGGAAATGAGAAGATAGAGGAGGTCGCGGATTTCTGCTATTTAGGAAGTCAAATAACTCGACATGGTAGGAGCACTAAAGATATAAAACAAAGAATAGCGCAGGGTCGAGTTACGTTTAACAAAAAGAAACAACTGTTATGTTCCGGAACGTTTAATGTAGAAACTCAGAAGAGACTCTTAAAGTCGTATGTATGGAGTACGGCATTATACGGGTGTGAAACTTTGACAATAGGAGATGCGGATCGAAAAAGAATAGAAGCGTTTGAAATGTGGTGCCACAGACGTATGATGAAGATACCGTGGATAGATAGGTTTAGCAATAGGGAAGTATTAGAAAGAGTTGGGGAAAAGCGAAAGGCACGGAAGACAATAAAGAATAGGAGAGATAGGATGGTAGGACACCTTCTAAGACACGAAGGAATAGTTCGCGACATGCTAGAGTCAGAGATAGGAATAAAAAGAGGTAGGGGTAGGTCTAGATTAGATTACTGCTCTCAAATAGTTAGGGATGTAGGATGTTCTACTTTTAGGGAAATGCGTAGGTTAGCTCAGGATAGAAAAGAGTGGAGGTACGCATCCAACCAGTCTTCGGACTGAGAACCTTATGATGATGATTATTTAAAAAATGCTTGGATGACAACCGTCATATTTAAGGACTGGTTTCACAGTAAATTTGTGCGTCAGGTAATAGCAAACATGGTAATGTATACAGCCATCTTGCAATAAAATTTGTCAATTTATTCAGGTTAAAGAATTTTTTAAAGGGAGAAATTTACCACAGAAGGCTCTACTTCTTGTAGATAATGCATCTAGTCATCCGAGTGAGGATGAACTGAAAACTGAAGATGGGGCAATCTTTACTAAGTTTTTACCATCTAACGTAACCCCACTCATCCAGCCAATGGACCAGAACGTAATTGTGTTTACTAAACTCGCATACAGGAAAAATTTATTGAAGTCTGTAGTGGAGAAAAACCCCAAAAATATCGTTGAGGCCATGAAAGGCATTACACCGAAAGATGTCTTTAAACATTTAGCGATTTAGGGAAGTATTAGAAAGAGTTGGGGAAAAGCGAAAGGCACGGAAGACAATAAAGAATAGGAGAGATAGGATGGTAGGACACCTTCTAAGACACGAAGGAATAGTTCGCGACATGCTAGAGTCAGAGATAGGAATAAAAAGAGGTAGGGGTAGGCCTAGATTAGACTACTGCTCTCAAATAGTTAGGGATGTAGGATGTTCTACTTTTAGGGAAATGCGTAGGTTAGCTCAGAATAGAAAAGGATAGAGGTACGCGTCCAACCAGTCTTCGGACCGAAAACCTTATGATGATGAATTCATTTGAATTACAAACGAATTTCATTTAATCACCAAATCAATTTTAGGTGGTACGAAGTTCACCGGGTCATCTAGTCTGTTATACTTTTGGAGCTATAACCTGTGTAAAACGTTCTGGGCACCCTGTATAAGTTTTTTAACTTAAGTTTTTTAACTCAAGTTTTTACTTGAGGTGACAAGGCACATCCCTGTCTCACTATCTTTCGGATATTTAATTCTCTTCGTTTCTGCTCAAATTCTACGAGTATAGCTGCCGTTTGCTCTTGCAAACAATTTATTTGCATAATAATTTATTACACCTCCATCCAGATTGAATAATTTTTTAAAAATTTAGTCAAACGCGTTGTGGTTTTTACAAAAAAGTGCGGCCACAGTTGTTCCTGAGAAGCGTATTCGGTTGACCAAACCAAATTGACCGTGAGTGGTGCTACCACAAACATGTCTGCTAATCCTTGCTGGCCGGCAGTAACCCAGCAAGGCGGACACTGCACACTGCAGTGGCGTCGCGAAGCGACGTCTTGCGTCTATCGTCTCATTCATCAACCTAGGTCCTTGCCCTACGAATAGCATAGACCTGGGGAAATGAGAGATCGGACAACAACTTTTGCATGGCAAAGGTTGTTTTCTCAGGAACATCAGACCGCACTATAAATGGGTCTTTTGTTCTATTGACTTATATGGTGCATAACTGGTAGGAGATTTCAGCAAGAAGCAAAACTATCTAGAATTGTTTTGCCATAACTGTTAGAAATTTCGTTTCGGCAAAAACTGTTTCACTTTCCATGCTGCCAATTCTTGCATTTTGTAGAAAAAAAATCAATTTTTTAAAAATTGTTGTCGGAAAATCTACAGCGTCATGCTATTTAAAAAAAAACTCAAACGCCCTCTAGCGAACGATTGGATTGTTACAGCTGGGCGCGTACAACAAATTGTTTACCTACGAACATTGAGTAACTCTCGATTCTACATTGTGTACCAAAGTTTCATTTTTTAACTAGTCTGTAGTAATACAATAAAATGGCCTGGAATTGTCGGAAATTTGACGAAAGCTGTTGCTTTGCTTGGTAACCACGAGTGTAAATTTGATAGTTAAAAGACCACGAGCGTTTACGCGAGTGATCTTCTGTCAAATTTACACGAGTGGTTAGTAAAAGCAACAACTTGAGTAAAATTACCTAAAAATTCCAGACCACGAATTGTATTTGACAATATTATTTTTTGAATCGAAGCAACGTAGTTCAAAACGAATTTTATTTCAATTAATTCATATACAAAGAAAGGTGTTGGGAATATTTGACGTTTGGCAGGTACTAAAGTAATAGTCGGAGAGCAGGACGTTCGAAATATGCAAAATATAAGTGGGGTATGCAACTCGCGAACATACAAAAACTGATGTCGTATTCTTATGTAAAATGACCTGCTGAATTCGATTCTGAAGGTCGCGAATCGATTCGGGATTGCGAAATTGAAAAAAATCGAACTTTATCATATTTTTACAAAATTTCTCGGAAATACATTATTTTATATTTCCCATTCTATATCTTTGTCTGTAACAATTGGATCGGTTTAAAACTTTGCATATATATAGTCTGAAATATGCCGAATCCGTTGCCATACATAAATGTGCACTAATGTGTAAAGATATGGTAGAAAAATAATATTTTCGTCGCAGATCCCATGGATTTTTCAGTAACTGCATTGAGAAAGTTGGTATCGAGGTAACTTTTTTATTATTGGAGATAGAGTAATAGTATAAGCGAGTCAAATATAGTTTAAGGTCTGAATTAATTTATAAAAAACAAAAAAATGTTGTTGGTAAAAGTTTGGTGGTCATAAAAGGTTAATAAAGTCGAGCGTTGTACGCGCTACGTTGTCTCCTGGGTTGCACCGAAGCAGACCGCGTGGAGAACTTCAATGAGAACTGTTTCTTATTTTTTTAAATTTGTACTTACAGAATAAATACATTTTTATTATTCGATATACGTACATTTTCCTTCACAAAAACAGCTTATGGAACACAGTACATTAGCTTTTAAACAAATACAGGTTGTGCTACAATTTATTGAAATATTCACATTTGCAAAATGGTGTTATGTTTACAAAATCTGGTTTCGCACTTATTGTGGTCATGATTGGTATTACGCTACCGTTTTCTTTCATGCACCACCCAAATTCCAAAAGATTTGTTCCCGGTTTTTCAAAGAATCCAACACCGAATTAAGTCTGACACCGGCTTCGTTGCTATGATTCAATCAATCAGAAAGCCGGTATCATAGCAACGAAGCCGGTGTCAGACTTAATCCGGTGTTGGATTCTTTGGAAAACCGGACCTTGATAGTTTTGGTCGAACTAGGTATGCAGTTTTGTAAACGACGGACTGCAAATACATATGTCCTGAGGACATGAAAACGAAACGTGTTTTCGGTGGGTGGTAAATCCCTAAGAAGCGAAATTTGTTTTGTAATAAATAGGTACCTTACTGATATTCGTTTTCTTACTTACCTAATGTCTGTTTTGCATGTTGGAAACAAATGTGCTCTTAAATGGTCCATACTGCCGGTAAATTCTGGACGACCATATTATGTAAGGAATTTCACTCTGTTCTCGCTTGACATTTGGTGGAACATATCGAATATTTCAACGGGTTTAATCGTTATCGGCAATATTGTTTCGACTTACTAGGTCATCATCAAAGGTTCTTACAAAACAAATCTTAAAACTAAAACAGTACCTTACATACAGTATTCTATTTTATTTTCGTGTGTTGAGGTAAGACTGCTTCTATGATTGGTGAATGGTTAAATTCCAACTGGTCATTTGTTATCTGTTGATCTAATTTCTAAGCAAACTTGATCAAACCCCGGTTTGCTTAAATAAAAGAAATTTAGGTTAATTATTGGTCAATAATAAAGAAAAAAAGAAACACAGGAGATAAAAGTGGTGTTTCTCAGCTAAATTGCAATGATTGCAGCGCGATTTACATAGGTCAAACCGGGAGGGATTTCAATACCATACTGAAAGAACATAAAGTCTATTGTCAATAACAGGACGGGTTTTTGGAAACATTGTACATATTGTAAACAATCATAATTTTGTCGAAAGTGATTTTAAAATATTATATCAAGGGTCTAAAGGTAGAAAATTAAATTAAGTGGAAAGTTTTGAAATTTGCAAAGCCATTAAATTAGATCAACAGATAACAAATGACCAGTTGGAATTTAACCATTCATCAAACATAGAAGCAATCTTACCCCACCACACGAAAATAAAATGGAATACTGTATATAAGGCACTGCTTCAGTTTTAAGATTTGTTTTGTAAGAACCTTTGATGATGACATATAATAAGTCGAAACAATATTGTGGGTAACGATTAAACCTGTGGAAAACACTAAAAAGTTTTGTTTTATTGAAATGACCATATAATGATTTAAGAAAAATGCCTTACACACATTTAATAAATGAAAACTCTAAACTCCGTCGGCGTTGGCACGGCAGTCAGCTTTTGTCCGCGACAACGCGCGCGGGGCGCGACATATCACTCACGTTTAACACACTTTTTCTGACTTACTATGCATTTTATGAAAAAATACTCAAAATAAAAAAACATCCTCATTTTATGCCCTACAATTTACTCGTTTATAGTATAAGTATATCTTCAAAAATAAAAAAGTTACCCCGATACACACTTTTTCGCTGTAAATGACACAAAAGTGGCAACTCTTCCTCGAATATTTATTAATTTTTTAGTCAAATCACAACAATTACTATTTTCTCGTACAGCGTTAGAAAGCGGATAGTTTCATTATCCTAATGCTAAAATTTCAAATTTGTACGACAATGGGCGACAGATGTACAGAAGGAGAAACAATAAAAGTGCGAAAATAGCATATTTCAGAAGAAAAATGAAAAATGCAATTTTCTTCAATTTGGCAATTCCAAATCGAATCGCGACCTCAAAAATATGTTTTGTCAGGTGTTTTTACGTAAGAACTCGTCGTCTGTTTTTGTATGTTCGAAAGTTGCATACCATGTGTCGAATTCAGAGCTCTTGCTCTCCGACTATAACTAGATTATAAATTATAAATGCACCTACAAATTCGCATCAACCATGGCAACTTATCAACAAGCAAAATTATGGAAAAAAAATCATTTTTTTATCGATAAATACATGTTTAATTGTATGAAAGTTTTATTGTCATGGCAAATAATGGAGAATCAAGGTAGTGAAAAAATCACGAGAGCTTGCTCGAGCGATTTTTTCTACTTCCCTTGATTCGAGATTTTTTGCCGAATGGCAATAAAATTTGAATACAATTTGAAATGTATTTATCTTATAAAAAATGATCTCGAATGTATTTTAGGGAGGTTAATACACAACTACATTATATTTACGGACAATTTAAAACGACGTTGCAAGAAAACTCGAAAATAATATGACAGTGACAGTTGCCAAGGTAGAAATTTCAAAACTATCATTCACAGCATAGTTGATTCAAAGCAAGCCGCATATTTATCAGTTATTGGGAAAGCTAGGTAGGGTTTTATCGTTTACAATGACAGTTGATTGGTCGATTTTAAGAAATTGAAGAAATCTCATTGGCTCTTAGAATAGGCGTGTATTAACCGAAATAATACACGCCACGGGACCCAAATGAAATGTTTCAATTGGCCAATTGGACGATGAAAAGAATAAGGAAAATTAGAAAGCACGTGCATGGGTGTACTAGGTGTCCAAATAAGAAAGGATGCCGTCTATATCTAAGGAACCGTTCATGGTACAGCTATGGGAAAGAAAAAATAATAGTAAAAGTGGCCAAGAGAAATCGCTGGAAATTATGTTCAAGTTTCTAAGTTTGCTGCTAGAGGGCGTAATAGTCATAGTCGACAAAAAACATGGTTTTCTCTAAAATAAACCCAGGTAAAATAGATCAAAAATACGAATATTGCAATCTTGAATATATATATATATAAATAAAAATCAATTGCCGCATGTATGAAAGATCATCACTTGAGAACGACTCGACCGATTTGGCTGATTTCTTTTTTGTTGTGTTCGTAATTGTCAGGACAAGGTTTGTATGAAAGAAAATTTTGGAAAATCCACGGGGAAAGTTGAATTTGGATGGTATGTTTGTATGAGTACGTACCTACTGAAACAGATGTTCACCGAAATTTAGTTTTTGGGTTACTAATAAATAATTATTATTTTATACCTACCGATGATTATTTTATTCCACCGTTCTATGCGCTCCGCTTATCGGCTAATGTATAGCAGGAAATTGCGGTCCCGCGGTGACGTCAATTTCCGATCGCAGCCGACTAAGAACGAACCTCGCATTAACTTCCCATATAATAACTTTGGGCCAGAAACTTGACAACTGCGTTGACCGTGCGCTAAACTCAACACTGTGCTGTAATATTTGAAAATCGCACAGTTCATTCAAATTTTGCAGTCAGCTTTGAGATTTTTACGTTTACTGACTAAATATCCTGTCGCGTCTCTTTTTAAATCTAATATTTTTTGGAGTTTACTCCTTAAGAATCGATTTTCAGTTATAGCCCGCGTTACGAAAATTTTATGAGGAGTAAAATCAAGCGTTAACTAAAAGTGAGGCGTTACGTTACGTTACCTTTCACATTGAAATTATGTATACGTATCTACGGATACGGCTGTTTATGTCTGACTGCATAGAGCATGGAAATAGTGAAAATAGAGTGGCATAGAGTAGATATGATATTGAAGCTAAAATATTCGTTCGTAAGGAGTAAACTCCAGTCGTGCGTCGGAGCTGACACACACAAGTTTTTTTTCTTTTCCTTTTCGATTAGCATTTACTGACACCTTTGATTTGATGTATCACAAAGGGTGTGTTGCTATCTAAAATTTTCTGTAGGTTGCGGGCGAGGGGGGGTAAGCTACCACATAGAGATGCACATTCATAAATTTTCCTCTTCAAAACAAGAATGACATATTTCACCAAATCTGGAAGTATGTTTTCATTTCCTAGTTACGAGGGAACATTAAAATGAAATCTACCTAGCCATGAAACAAAGGCGCTAAAATGACAAATGTTTACTGTCAAGTTGCTTTAACTGTTTAACAAGTATCTCTCAAGTTGTGTATATGTTACCGGTAAAACCCGAATTCCGTGAAAACCCGTTTTAACTAGTTAGAACTAGAAATAACAAAGAGCCTTTGTGAAAACTAGTTTTAACTAGTCAAAACGCGAACTGACGGGACGTATTTGTAAAAACTCGAATAAATAATAATTTTTAATGGGCTTCGCGTTCTAACTGTTCTAACTAGTTTTACCGAGGCGTTCGTTTGAGGGAACTAGTTTCAACTCATAGAATCAGTAAAAACCCGAAATTTGTATTCTTTTGTATAACATTAAAAAACTCAGTTCAATTTAGGTTTTATTAAACTCTAATACACACTTTTAAACGATCATCTCCACTGTAGCCTTGTGTGCAGAGTCAACCACATCAAAAATTTCGTCGACAGGCAAATAGTAACGATTGTCATCATTATTCGTTTTCGTAATCAACCGTTTTTTTCCCTGCAACCCTGCAAATTGTGTTGAAAGCATGAAACTTGGTCGGCAGCTTAAATGGGTCAAATTAAGAGATTCTGCCCGAAGTACCCTAAAAAATGCCCCTAAGGAGCAGCTCAGGGGCGGAATAAATTCCAAGGGGTTTGAATTTCAAAAGTAATTAAATAATAACCAATGTTTGCAAGTAATATGTCATTTTATATTGATTTGATATCGCTGAAGTCAATTTAAACCATGTTTTTTTATAACTATAAAATTTTCAAAATGGCGGCCAAATTTCCAGTTTTAATTCAAAATTTTGTTAAATTCGCTAATTTTAAAAATTTTGTAAAATATATAACATTTTTATTTAAATTTCAATTTCTTAACCTGTTCTAATGATATTTTTTGGTATCCCCAAAAATTTCAAAATGTTTGCCATTTTTGAAAGTAAAATTTATTTACAGAATACACCTTGTTGGATATAGATGGACGAACTGAGGGTATTATAGACATTTTATTTTTTGTTTTTCTTTTTATTTAACCTGTCAACAATTTGTTTTTGAAGATAACTATATACATACAGGGTGTGTCATGACGAGTCCCTATTAGACGTTTGTGGAAAAGCGCTCACAATAGAATTCTGAAAATTTGTAATATCACGTTTTCAAATATTCTCTATTCAATGGAAATAATGGCAACTTAATCCAACTTCCGCTTCTACCGGAAGTAGCACCTAACTTCCTTATTTTAAATAGACTACCTACCTAATTTTTGTACACTTTCGGTTTCTCCATAAAATTTTAGATGGACTTTATGTAACATAAATAACCTCTAAATATCAAAATTTCCAAGATATACGCGAGTTTTCAAATTTTTTACAGTTGCAGGGTACTTTTTGGCATCTGCGGCAAAAAAACAAATTCAAATCGAAACCATTGCGGGCGGTAGCATTAATGACAAAGGTCTAAATTAAAGTTCAGTACTCAAAGTTTGAAAATACTGCGCACAGTAATTAGGATGCGACATGAATCAAAATATTGCCAGAACTCAACAAAATTAAATGAAGCGCCCCCCCCTTTTTACGCACTTTTTGGAATTATATCAACTCCAACTAAAATTTGCCGAATAATAAAATAGGGGCCGTTCCATTTAACTTTGTTGAGTTCTGGCAATATTTTGATTTCTCAGGTTATTGTCGCATCCTAATAACTGAGCGCGGTATTTTCAAACTTTGAGTACACTGAACTTTAATTTAGACCTTTTGTCATTAATGCTACTATTTGCCTGTCGACGAAATTTTTGATGTGGTTGACTCTGCACACAAGGCTGTAGGGCACGGTGGACGTGATCGTTTAAAAGTGTTTTTTTGAGTTTAATAAAACCTATTTTTTTAATGTTATGCAAAAGAATACAAATTTCGGATTTTTACTGATTCTATGAGTTGAAACTAGTTCCTTCAAACGAACGACTCTGTAAAACTAGTTTTGACTAAGAATCACAGTTAGAACGCGAAGCCCATTAAAAATTATTATTTATTCGGGTTTTTACAAATACGTCCCGTCAGTTCGCGTTCTGACTAGTTAAAACTAGTTTTCACAAAGGCTCTTTGTTATTTCTAGTTCTAACTAGTTAAAACGGGTTTTCACGGAATTCGGGTTTTACCGGTAACATATACATCAATTCATTTTTGTGGAGTATGTGAAGCTGTAAACGCGGGGAAATGAGTGATTTAAAACAAGAGCATAGAAGCGTGATAAAGTTTTTGACAAAAGAAGGCAATCCACCAAAAATCATACACGAACGTATGACTGCTGTATATGGTGAAAATTGTCCATCATATTTTCAAATAAAATTCTGGTCAAAGCAGTTTAAATGAGGCAGGGAATCCATTCAAGATGACCCTAAAAGTGGACGACCTGTGGAGGCAAGGAGCGAAGACAACATCAAGAAAGTGGAAGAAATGGTGCTACAGGATCGACGAATCAAAGTCTCGATTATCGCCCATGCAATAGGAATCTGCGAGGCATCTGTGTTGACAATTTTGCATGAAGATTTGGGGATGAATAAATGGATTCCGAGAATCTTGACTCCTGAACAAAGGTTGTGCAGACAAGAAATTTGCGAAGAAATCTTGGCGGCGTTAGCTCGTGACCAAGACCTTTTCTCCAAAATTGTAACGGGCGATGAAACGTGGGTGTTTCACTGGGATCCCCAACAAAACAACAGTCAATGCAATGGTTGCACAAAGGATCTCCACCACCCAAAAAGGCAAAGGCGCAAGCATCTGCACGGAAGCTGATGGCGACAATTTTTTGGAATAAGGAGAGCATTCTGTGGATTGAATATATGCAGAAGGTGTCTACGATTAGCGCAGATGTCTACAAAGAAACAATTAAAAATTAAAAAGTTGCGATACGCCAATAGAGGCCCTGTAATTTTGCCCAAAAATCTTTATTGCTGCATAACAATTGCCGAGTGCATAAGGCTCACAAAGTTCGGAAAGAAATCAACAACTCTAGTTTTGTTGAGTTACGACACCCCCCTTACAGCCCTGACTTAGCTCCGTCGGACTCTTACCTCTTTCCTAAGCTGAAGAAACACTTGCGAGGACGTCGATTTTCTTCAGATGAAGAACTCAAAGAGGCCGTTTCCGAGTTTTTTGATGAGTTACCGAAATAATCCTTTTTGGAGGGTATCGCGTTATTGGAGAAGCGTTGGACGAAGTGTGTAACTGTTAAAGGTTCATATGTCGAAAAATAAAATTTTGTTTTTGTCTAGCTCTGTTCTTTCCTGGTTAGGTAGATTTCATTGTAATCTGTCTTCGTATTTAAGGTGGATCCTTTTCAAATGATCACACTGTATAGCGAATAGTTCGTGTATAATTTTGTGTATATTTAGACCAATAGTCAATATGCCAAAATATGCAAATAAAACTTGTTTCGGATGTTACACTAAATCTGTTGAAATTTGATCAATTGACAGCTGACCTGAATCTAACCTTACTTCACACTTTACTTTTGTTTTATATAGAGTCAAAGTTGGTAATCATGTATTTATTTGTACTTTCATTTTTTTTTTTGTAAGTAGGCAGGTGATAAACAACTTTTGTTAATTTTCATGAGACAGCGTAAAAAGCGAAATAGAAAGGCAAAAAGCAAAACGTGCTCCGAATTATAATTTTGTTTAATAAAACAAGGAGTGTCAGAAGATTCAAAAGGTATGTTAAGATTGTATTGTATAAAGTCATGAATAATTCTATTTATTGAAAATTGTCAAATTAGATATTGATTCTTTTGTATGTTGACAGGTACCTTTTGTGAAACTCTGTTCAATAAACTGAACTTTGTCAACCTTGGACTCAATTTATTTGCAACAACAAACCCAAATCCACTGAAAAGAACAACAGGTTATCGGCCCAGGGCAGCTGTAAAAGGGTTTTTTATTGTTGGAAGCAAGGTCAGGAAAGCGACGGTGAAGTCGAGAAAGCAGTCCAAAACGTCAGAACCGGCACGGCAGACATAATCTACAAATCAGCGACATCGGAGCAGTCATCGCACAGCAAGTCAACGTTGAGCAACGTAAACGCAAGTCGCTTTAAGTCAGAAAATCGTCACGAAAGACTGTAAATTCATTTTATTTTAAAAATTGTCAGAAGTCAGTCAAATCCTAAAATTTTTAAAAGTAAAATGGATACTGTAAAATCTCAGTGACGATAGTCAGGGAAATGTCAATTTCATTTCATGGCGATTTAAACTAAATCTAGCACTTAAGAATAAAGACCTGTACGACATTGTGACAGGTGTGAAAGTCAGACCAACAGGTGATGTGTCAGAAGGAAACGTTTCAGCTTGGATAAAGAAAGATGTCGAAGCTCAAACGTTGATAGGTTTAAATGTAAACAGTAAGATAGCGAACAAAATTGCCAATTGTAAAACTGCCAAAGACATGATAGACAAATTAGTTAGTTTATATGGCACAAAGACTGATGTAACTTTAGAAACGTCCCGAATCAAATTCTTTACTTTTGAGTATGATGAAAGCAAGTCATCAGTAGAGAATTGTATGGAGATTATGGACTTGGCTGAAGAAGTGTCAACTGAAAATGATCCTATGAGAGAAAGTTGGGTCATGACGAGGATCTTGAGTGTCTTACCGTCAAAACTGGCGCATTTCAGGACATCATGGAAGAACGTGAAGGGACCTACAAGAAACTTAGATACTCTCATCGAACGTCTGAGACTTGAGGACGAGCAACTTAAGGAACCGACGACAAACGCAGAGAGCAGCGCCAGCAACGCTCTCATGACAAGACGTGAGAAACAAGGACAGTCGTCAAGCAAGCAGGACAAGTCACAGTTCGCATGTTACAAATGTGGAAAGAAAGGTCATGTGATTAAAGAGTGCAGAGGTAAGGCATGTCAAAAATACATTGAGTATTGCAAGAAGAAATACTCATGCAAAAACTTGTAAGCAGAAAGGTCACTTCGCAAAGGATTGTCCATCCCGAGAAGAAGGAAACAAGTCAGGAAATGGAAAACCATTAAAGAGGGCTTTTTTGACCACAGCACTCTCGACAGTGGACAACGACATTTCGCAGGACAGGGCAACTTCATGGTATCAAGACTGTGGAGCCAGCCAACACATGACGTCTCATCGAGAATGGTTTGTACAGCTTGCTGAGCTGGACGAGCCAATTCCAATTGTGATTGGAGATTCAACCAGGCTGGATGGTGTTGCAGTCGGAAACATTGATATGGAGGCTTTTGATGGTCAAAAGTGGTATCCAGTGGTACTTGAAGATGTGATCTATGTACCAAATCTCAACTTTAATCTTTTCTCAGTAAGTCAGATGTTAGACAAGGGACATGTACAGAAGGCAAATGGAAACGAGTCAACTTTTTACTGTCAGGACAGCAAGGAAATTGTGGCAATAGCAAGGCGCAAAGGAAATTTGTACAAAATGATGCTCAGGAGAGAAGAAGAGACAAGCTTGATGGTCCAGTCGATCAAAGTATGGCATGAAAGACTCGCCCATCAAAACGTGAAGTATGTGAGGGACATACTGAAAAGAAAAGGGATCAAGTATGTTGATGACTGGAATAATTATGTGTGCACAGGGTGCTCATATGGCAAGCAACATCGATCTTCACACCCAAACAACCCCAAGACAGCCCAGCAGCCATTAGATCTTGTGCATGTCGACACCGGCGAGATGAACATCTCATCTCTAGGAGGAGCAAAGTATTGGCTCATGTTGAAAGATGATTTCACTCACTACCGAACCTGTTATTTCATGAAGACGAAAAGTGAAGCCCCAGCGAAGATTGAAAGCTACCTGAGATTTGTAGAAAATCAACTGGGAAGAAGAGTGAAGAGTCTGAGATCTGATAACGGCACGGAACTGAAAAATGCAAAAACGAAAGAGCTGATGGACAAGTTGGGAATTTTTCACACTTTTACGAATGTACATACGCCAGAGCAAAATGGAAGGGTGGAAAGAGAGATGAGAACGATTGTCGAGGCAGCCAGGGCAGAGATACAAGCAGATGGTTTGGACGAGAGATTATGGGCAGAGGCAATGAACCATGCAATCTTCACGATCAACCAGACAGGAACCAGCAACGTACCAGGAAAGAGTCCAGCAGAATTGTGGTTCGGAAGGAAAATGAAGATTGAGAAACTGCGACCTTTTGGATGTGAATGTTATGTGCTGACCCAAGCACAGAAGAGAGGCAAGATAAATAGAAAATCAGAAAAGGGAATTCTGGTTGGCTATGACATTGTTTCGCCCTGCTATAGGATTTATATGAAAGAGAAAGGAGAGGTCGTCACTTCAGACAATGTAATCTTTGACGAGGAAAAGATACGACAGGGACAAGGCACTGAACTTGAGACATCGGCAACAGAGGGCACACCTGAGAAACAAGAAGAAAGCAGCAGTGAGTCAGACGAAGAAGAGGACAACTGGACAACTGGAGAAAGTGCTGAGGAGACAAGTGACAACGATAACGGGACACAACCGCCAGAAGAAGAGCCAGGAAAGAAAATTTTGCGAGATCGTCGAACTTTACAACCACCACCGAGACTGAGAGACTGTGTACTTGACTCCAGACGTGGAGGAAAGAGCGCAAAAGTAGCCATGATTGGTGAAACGGAAGACATCCCGGTGAGCGAGGCACTCAAAGATGAGAAATGGAGACAGGCAATGCAGGAGGAGTACGACTCGCTAATGGAAATGAAAACTTGGGAACTGGTGGATTGTCCTGAAGGAGTGAAGCCAATCACTTGTCGGTGGGTACTTCGAGAGAAGGCAGACGGAAGATACAAGGCCAGACTCGTAGCAAGAGGTTTTGAACAAAAGGAAGGAGTGGACTACGCGGAAACATTCAGCCCAGTAGCCCGCCATGCATCGACTACTACTAAGTCATGCAGCTTCAGAGAAAATGAAATTGGTATCGTTCGATGTGAAAACGGCATTCTTGTATGGAAACCTGGAGCAAGTCATATATATGAACCAGCCTGAAGGGTTTGACGATGGATCAAGGAAAGTTTGCAAGTTGGATAAGAGTCTTTACGGGCTCAAACAAGCTCCAAGGATGTGGAACGAGAGGGTCACCACACACTTTGAAAAGAAGATTGGCCTAATCAACACAGATGATGACCCGTGCATTTACTATAACAAGGACAAGAGCATTATGCTCTCACTCTTCGTGGATGATGGATTGATAGCTGGGAAGGTTGAAAAGGAAATATACAGACTCTTGAAGGAGATAAGCAAGGAGTTTCAGATCACATACAGCAAGAAAGCACAGGACAAGTTGACGTACTTGGGCATGGAAATCAAGATCAATAAAGATGGTATCTTTGTGAATCAGTCTCGTTACACGGAGAAGATCTTGAGGAAGATGAAACTCGAACAGTGTAACCCAGCATTCACACCTATTGAGCAAGCAATGATCACCAAGAAGACAGACTTCAAGAACGACGAGGCACTTCCGGCAAACAACAACTATCGCGAGGCGATAGGGAGCTTACTGTACTTAGCTACAATCACTCGGCCAGACATAAGCTTTGCCGTGAACTACCTGAGTCGATTCTGCAACAACCCCATGAAAAGCCATCAGGCGATGGTAAAACGTGTATTTCAGTACTTGAGAGGGACAGTGACAGCAGGAATCTACTTTGGAGGAGACAAAGAACTTGTGGCATATACCGATTCAGATTTTGGAGGAGACTCTGAGACAGGACAGTTGACGAGTGGAGTTTTGGTGATGAGAGGAGGACCAGTGATCTGGTACTCACAGAAGCAGCGTTTGGTAGCGACTTCAACTGCAGAAGCCGAGTACCGAGCCGCGGTGTCCGTGATTGACGATGTGTGCTGGATCAAGAGAATTGCACTGGAACTTGGTATCCTGGAAAGTGATCAGCCGATCACTTTGAAAGTTGACAACATGTCAGCCATTCACATGTTACAGAATGCACACGAAGGAAAGACAACCAGAGGCAAGAAACACATTGAGATACCACGAAAGTACATTCAGCAACATGTTGGCAACACTGTGACATTGCAACACGTCGAGAGCAGCAAGCAGATTGCAGACATTCTCACAAAGCCACTCAACAGAAGAGTCTTTGAGACGCTCCGCTGTAAATTGATCAAGGAGGAGTGTTGAAATTTGATCAATTGACAGCTGACCTGAATCTAACCTTACTTCACACTTTACTTTTGTTTTATATAGAGTCAAAGTTGGTAATCATGTATTTATTTGTACTTTCATTTTTTTTTGTAAGTAGGCAGATGATAAACAACTTTTGTTAATTTTCATGAGACAGCGTAAAAAGCGAAATAGAAAGGCAAAAAGCAAAACGTGCTCCGAATTATAATTTTGTTTAATAAAACAAGGAGTGTCAGAAGATTCAAAAGGTATGTTAAGATTGTATTGTATAAAGTCATGAATAATTCTATTTATTGAAAATTGTCAAATTAGATATTGATTCTTTTGTATGTTGACAGGTACCTTTTGTGAAACTCTGTTCAATAAACTGAACTTTGTCAACCTTGGACTTAATTTATTTGCAACAACAAACCCAAATCCACTGAAAAGAACAACAAAATCTCAAGAAATACTGTTGGAAAATTATTCAATACCTATCACAAGTGGGGAGTTATGAGAAGTCCTTAATGTAAACGGTCAGCACGTGGTTTTGCCAATGCACAGATATCCAGCGTTTTAGCGAGCTATTATTCACTTGTTTTCATTAGAAATGGCAGATTTTCTTTAAAAAAAAATACCTTTCCTGACGGGACACCGGGCACAACACATCGAATGCAAAATTCTGTAAATAATTTATATATTTATACAATAAACTTCAATTATTTTTTTTACATTATTTGTGCCAATTTTTTATATAAATTTATTGTTTTCGTGAAATATATTAGCATAAGGTAAAAATAAATATAGTTTTTTATCGACGTTTCGGCCCTAAATAAATCTTGGCAAAGGCCCTAAACAGGCCGAAACGTCGATAAAAAACCATATTTGTTTTTACTTTACGCCAATATTTTCATGAAATCAATAAATTTAAATAAACTTTAGAAGAAAAGAAAAAAGTATCCGCCTAGATTCGAACAAAAACTCGCTGTACATTTTGGTACCTAATGAGCCACACCTGCTCCTTGCATAGCATGAAATTTAACAGTCTATTAAAGGGCGTGAAAATGAAAGTTGCCTACTTGTCAAAACCTACTTGGGATATAAATAAACGCGGCCAGCATATAATTATGCTGACTCCGTAGATTACACGCTTCATTTACGTTATGTAATTTCTTAGCTTTTGCTTCGTAGTGTTTTATAATAAGAAACTTTGTATTTGTCAATACAATATAATTCAATTGCAGTCTGAATAAAGCAATATTTTTAAAAACTTGTTTTTCCTTCGAAGAAAAATAACTCGGGGATAGAGCCCTAACTTGCATACTATTATTATCATATTTTATCATTTCTGTATCCATGCAGCTCACCCGCCAAGCTATAATTGTTAAGAAATTGTTTTATTGTATGTAGAAATTACCTTAAATGAGAATGGGATTTCGTTTAAAGATCTGTGGACCAAAGTACCGTTGAGAAATAACACATTGGCTGCTTCGTCCTCTGGCAAAGTAAGCGTTTGATAACTAAACGTTGCTTCTCTCTCAATTTTCTTTAATACTTCTTGGGCTTCTTTTCCTTCACCAACACACAATAAATCTGGTCCTCCCACTGAAATTATTGCTTTTAAATGCTTCAGAACAGGTACCTGCAACATGCGGACAATAAATTACAAACTGTGTTATTTACGTACTAGAGATTTAATGTTTAGTGTTTTTTTCTAAACGTTCACAAATTCTGGCAAAATTGACGTAAACGTAGAATCGATTAATCGATTTTTGAGAAAGTAGATTTTGGAAAAATCTTTAAAGTCTATGGTTAAAATTGGCTTTAAAATTTGGTTTGAAAATCGATTTTGAAAATAAATAACAAAGGGTGGCGGTATACGTGGAGACCAATAAACTACAAATGTAGTTTGATTGGGTCAAAAGAAACCGATCTGATACAATTTATCTTACTGCAATTTCGATCCCTTAAAAATTTACAGAAGTTGCAATTTAGCAACCATCGTTAAGGCATTGAAAATGAACTTTGCTAAGTTTCAAGTATGCTCAGTATAAATCAACGTAAAAATTCATAAAAATATGAGAATGATAAAATTTTCTCGAAATCGAAACAATGACAGACGTCCGCACACTGCACACTGCACCAAACAAAACAATTTGGATAGTGTTTATAATTTTTTTAAATTTATACTGGTGTTAACAAATCCATTATTATTATTATTATTAATGTTATTAATTATTATTATTATGATCCAAATGGAAACTTAATTCAAGAATCAATCAGATCCCTAACCACGCAAAATTTGAAACACTATATGTATACGTATTTCGGCAACAAAGTTGCCATCCTCAGTAGTACCAAATAATATATCCAACTCACCCCACTCCGAAAATACCGAAATTCACTCGGCCAGATCTCAAACAAGAATGAGCTCCGCCCGACGAACTCCTTTATATACCCCAAGTGACCTAGCATTGACGTCACACTGTGGACTAGCAAACAAATTGCAATAAAGAAGACTTTGGCACCTACACATCTACAATTTTACTGGTTAAATTTTACTCATTGTTTAGGGTCGAGCCTAAAAATCAACGACATTTAATAATACGGAAACAGAAATTGGACCGAAATCTGAATTAATAAGTTTATCATCATATTTGCGAATAAACATACTCTCGCATGCATCCAATTCCGTATTGTCCGACACCGACTTAATAAGCCGAAGATCCCTCTCATGTACAGGATGACCGGTATCAAAGATAATATGCTGGGCAACACTTGACTTCTCAATCCTATTACATCTGAAATGTGCCCAATATTCCTTAAACCTAGTAACGATTGTACGCCTTTTTTGCCCAATATACCTCTTGTCACAAATACTGCACTTTAATTCATAAATTCCAGACTTCTGCTTGTCCTCTACTTTATCCTTGGAATTTCCCAACAGCTTCTTGATGGCATTTTTAGCGGTGTATGCTAAACATAAATTTTGCGACTTAAAAATAGGTTCCAAGCCTCTGGTATGTGCTATATAAATATTTTCAATAGGCGACATGGAGAAAGTCGTGGAATCATTAACAAACTTTTTGTGTCTAATTCTATTTACCAATCTACCAACTAAGAGTCGAGTATCCATTATGTATCGCAACACTCGCGGCTAGAACCCACGCCGTCACAATGACGTACTCGCCTTGATTGGTCAGCGCTCAACACACTAGCGCCTAGACCCCGCCACTCCTGATTTTATTGTTATAAGTAAAAAAACCATTTTTATTGTTGACACACGCATTTTAAACAGACCACTTAGCTGCCCTTTCGCACCAGACACACGCATTTTTTGTTCAAAAGAAATAAGTGGAATCATCATAACAAAAAAGAACTGCGGCGAGGTGCGAACCCTCAGCGTTGCGACTTGAGAGGCTGACACATCCAGTACTGAGCCAAGAAGGTGTGTGCACTGAGAGAAATTTTACAAAATATTTATACAAAATGCAGTTGCTGGGAACTTTTTGTATAGTATAACATTTTTATGTTCTATCATATTCAATATTTATACGTTGCTTACAATATGAAATGTTTTTTATATTACACTTAAATTGTATTTGAGATACCGTATCAATGAACACATTTTCATTTTCGAATACATTTACTCATTCCGAAAACGGAGGGTATATCAGAAATCTGAAATAGAATATTCTTGCATACGCCAAATTACTTGCATAAGATACTATGGAAAAACAAATTTCCTTAAAGGGTTATTACATACTTGCTACTCATACCTTTAAATTGCAGGCAAGACATACGACAAATATCAAGTAATATCGTTCATGACTTTGTGAATAATGTACTGCTCAAATTGTAAGCATTACAACAACGACGTTGTAATTTAACTACTTTTCGTTTATGATTGGTCGAAGCTGGTGGCTCGCACCTGCGCAAGACCTCATAACTATCAAACGGTTGTTCTCTAGTTTTAACTTGCAAAATTTCCGTCTCATCAAAAGTGCAGAAGAACTGTTAGTGTGTGTGTAAATACTGAATTCAATTGCAGTTTATTGTTATTAAAAATGGAAGATATGTTAGACCTTTGTGGATTTCAAGATTTGGTACCTACCTGTCTTCGTTTTTATCAGTAAGTAAAATTTGCTTTTGTTTTAGCTGATGCATCCTTGCAACATCAGTTAGGTACCTACATATTATTTTTCACGTTTATCATATTGCACTATCACTTTTCTCTTTATTACATTGAATTTAACACAAGTCTTAAAGTAAATTACCGTAGATTGTGCATGAAAGATTGTAAAAGAGGACATTTCTGAAGCTTAAATGTGTTATACTAACAATTAACAATTAACAATTAACAAAATTAACTTTGCCTAACACCATTAATGCATGTTTTTTGCTAATATTTTTATGACATTTTTGAATTCTCCGCGTAAATTTAGATAGGGTTGATTAAAATGGGGTTTTCCTAAGGGGTATCATTTCACACCATCTTATTTTTTTACAGAAATACCGAATGGTAAGATCTGCATCAACCTAGAATTCTTCTTTGTAGACATAAGCAATTTTTCAGATAAAATTTCTAATAAATGTATGTTTAAATTGAAAGACCCTGCTTTAAAAATATTGAGGTAGTCCAAGATAGACTAATATAATTTTCCTTTGTAGTCGTTAATGTTTGTACATACTATACAAATTTATATTTTAATTTTTTACTTATTTGTTAATGATTATGTAGGTCGCATTTTTTAAACAAATAAAGCAGTTATATATTTTCAACATGATTTTTTTCATACCTTCCAGAATAATTGTACATAAATATTTTCAATTATCTCTTACTTCTTGGCAACCTGTCAATACACAGATATTTGAGTTAACAAATAAGAAAGGGTAAAGTATAAGAAGCCGATCTACAAATATATTAAGAATAGAACTAATAATGTTATGAAGAACTGTAAAAACGGTAAGTATAGATTGAATTTAACTGTATGATAGAAAACACATCCCGTAACAATTTCGGAACAGCTGCAATATCGTATACTATTTCAACTATTAATTATTACAACTGCCTTGTATGCGCGAACTTCACAAGGGACATGTTTATAAGTTTTGTGTCGTATTCTTTCTCATAAAGTTATTACAGAATTGTTGTTGTAATGTATACAATCCGTTGTAGCTGGCGCATATATAGCAACAACATGTTGTATTGCATGTAACTTTTATGATATTACGGACAACACTTTTTTTTCAGTGTGGTGGCGAAAGCGTTTATGAAAATAGTATATAAGTAGATACGCCCGTTGCGCGTTGCCGTAAGTCAGATAGTTTAGAATGCACAGTCTAAACTCTATTGAGCTTTACGCAGTTGCTGACGTCACATTGCATCGGTAACACTGCCACCCGCTTATTCTAAGCTACCGATAGTAGCGCTGACCAATCAACGCGAGTGCGTCATTGTGACGGCGTGGGTTCTAGCCGCTAATTATATTAGCGGCGTGGGTTCTAGCCGCTAATTATATTAGCGGCTAGAACCCACGTCGTCACAATGACGCACTCGCGTTGATTGGTCAGCGCTACTATCGATCGCTTAGAATTTAAGCGGGTGGCAGTGTTACCGATGCAATGTGACGTCAACAACTGCGTAAAGCTCAATAGAGTTTAGACTGCAATCTAAACTGTCTTGACTTACGGCAACGGGCGTATCTACTTATACCGGGTGGGGATTTAGTGTGTAATCGGTTCATATCTCTGGTACTGCTTAAGATATCGAAATTAAATTTTACACGCACGTGGGGAACGACATGGAGCATTTCGTAAAATTATTTATGTATATACAGGATGTTCACATTCTGAGTACCAGACCAAAGTTCTATTTCTTTAAATGGAAACCCCACAAGTATTTGCGTGATTTCGATTCCCCTTAAAATTTCATGAAAATTGATATACTACATGATGTGGTTTTGAGTAAGGACTGTTAAGATATTGACATTTTTGTGTCATTATGGTCCCAAATTTATGACGCTACTGGCGTCTACTGACCAAAGCCACCTAAATATTTTTAATTGAAAGGGGTTTACACACTGCTGTATTTGTGAAATCTATAAATACTTTCACCATAATACTTAGGATTATACAAGGTGGTTAAATTATGCAAAAGGGAATTTTTCTCAAAAATTTCAAATAGAATACCATGTATATTATTTGCACAACTGACAGTCAGTTAACTAAGCTTTTAATTGATGTAGGTATTGCCAGGTCTACTACTGATAGTTTCGGCAGATATTACGGTTGAACATCAAAATTTTTGAATTTCATTATTAGTTTATACCCTTTTTGGCGAATTCCCCCTATTCTGTTGCTCAAAACTCACAATAATGTTTACATTTTGTATTTGCAAATTGGTATCAATATAAAGACAATAAATCTTGTTGTAAAATTGTTTCTTGATGGTTATATTCTTAAATGTATAATGCCTTTTTAAAGTCGGGTATAATTTTCAAACAAGGAGTGCCATGGAAGAAAATATTATCTTTAAGAAATAATCTTGCAATGGTATTTTTTGTGTTAATGTAAACGTCATTTGCTCAATATTTTATAGAAACAAAATGCAGACCTTTTTTGTAGTTTTGGGTGACAAAATAGGAGAGATCGTCAAAAATAATGTAAAATACTAACGAAACTCTACATTTTTATAATTCAATTATACATTCTGTCAACACCTGTACTGGTAGACTTGACAATATCTACATCAATAAAACGCTTAGTAAAATGACCATCAATTGTACATTTAATATACATGGTGTTCCATTTGAAATTTTTGAGAAAAATTATGTTTTGCATAACTTAACCACCCTGTATTATCTCAAGTATTATGATAAAATTATTTATAGATTTCAAAAATACAGCAGTGTGTGAACCTATTTCAATAAAGAAATTTTAGGTGGCTTTGGTTAGGATGCGTCAGTAGCGTCATAAATTTGGGTCCATAATTGCACAAAAATGTCAATATCTCAAAATGCCTTAGTCAAAACGACATCATGTAGTATATCAATTTTCATGGAATTTTATGGGGAATCCATATTATGCAAGGACACGTAGGGTTTCCATTTAAAGAAATAGAACTTTGGTGTGGTACTTAGAATGTGAACATCCTGTATATACCCAAATAATTTTGGGAAATGCTAAATGTGGTTTCCCACATTTGTGCAAAATTTCATTTTGATATCTTAAAAAGTTCCAGAGATATGAGCCGATTACGCACTAAATCCCCACCCGGTATACTATTTTCATAAGAGCTTCAGCCATCACACCGCGGTGGTTCAGTACTCAATGTGTCAGCCTCCCAAGTCGCAACGCCGAGGGTTCGCACCTCGTCGGAGTTGTTTTTTGTTATGAGTCCACTTTTTTCTTTTGAACAAAAAATGCGTGTGTCTGGTGCGAGAGGGCAGCTAAGGGGTTTGTTTAAGGGAACAAATTAGATGCTCGATATATAATTCATATGCTCGCTAACATAATAAATACTCGATAAATATGAATGCTCGGTATATAAAACATACTGCTTTGTTTTATACTTGCCCGTCACTGAATACAGCCAAAAAAGTGGTTCCACATCCCACTATTTCCGGTCTTTGGGCAAGCGGAGCGAGCGAAGCCAGCGGAGCGTTTAAGTCTCCCCCCCAAAAAAAACAAAAACATTACCGAGCGTTTATTTAGTACCCCATCTGGATAATTCAATTATACCAAGCAAAATTTTATCGAGCATTTATCATTTTATATCGAGCATTTATTATTTTTTAGTATGCAAAATTCATTAAATTATCGGGTGTAAATTGCGACCCTTTGTTTAAAATGCGGGGTCTAGGCGTTAGTGTGTTGAGCGCTGACCAATCGAGGCGAGTGCGTCATTGTGACGGCGTGGGTTCTAGACGCGAGTCTAATTATCGCAACATCCTTTATTGTATACTTTAATTCTTTTTGATACCGTACAGTTGACAAATGAAATGACAACATGTTAACCAGAAAGTGCAAAGCCGAAAGTTTATGTTGTATTGAATGTTGTGAATCATTCACAATAAACCTACTGATATTAGGATCCTTCCTATACACATCAAATTCCAAGCGGCCAATGCAGTTCCTGACAACCAAGACATCCAAAAAAGGAATTGAACCATTTTGTTCCATTTTAAACGTGAATTTAACACTATTAAAACTTAAATTTAAATTATCTAAGAAATGCTCAATTCTGCTCCTCTTAGTATCAAAAACAGCGAACACATCATCCACATAACGCAACCGCACTCGAGGGAAGTACTCACTATCTCTTTTGAAAACCAATTCAAACCCACCCATGAACAAATTTGCCAAAAACGGAGATAAGCTATTGCCCATAGCAGACCCTTCCTGCTGTTCAAGGTCTTCTTTATTGCAGTTTATTTGCTAGTCCAAGTAAACTATGGACCTTCGAGGCTTCGAGGTTATTTGGTCACTTAGATTCATTTTCTTTCTTTTTGTTTATTTCAAGTCAATTATTCTGAATTTATATTTTCTTCGGGGATGCAGTCTTTAGATAAATAAAAATTAAAACTTTTGGTATGTAGAGGGAGTGAAAATGGAACTAAAATTGAAATACAAATAGGAAATGAGAAGATAGAGGAGGTCGCGGATTTCTGCTATTTAGGAAGTAAAATAACTCGAGATGGTAGGAGCACTAAAGATATAAAACAAAGAATAGCGCAGGGTCGAGTTGCGTTTAACAAAAAGAAACAACTCTCTCTCTCAGAAGTTTCACTTCTATCACGTATGCGGTGCTATACTTGGGCCGCCCAACAGACGGAGTGATCACCCTGCAAGAAAGTGCTCTAGCGGGGCCAATATTAATTTATGGCGACCGAATTGGAGTGATGCGACTTCGTTGGGTCTAAAGAAAGCGCATCACTGCGGTTATGTCGTCCTAAATTGATAGTGGTCCCGTCTAGAGCTCATGCTTGCAGGGTGATCACTCCATCTGTTCGGCGGCCCAAGTATATACGCGCATATTATTTTTATTTTATAAGTGAGTGTTTTTCTGCTTCGAGGTCCAGAATGAATTAAATATATGTACTTACAACTGAAATGCATTTTACCTTGATAGGCGTACAGGGATATTCAGGAAATGCTGCAGCAAGTCCACGTGCGCCAGCTTCGTTTGTCCATTTTGAAATTCCGACGAAGAATTCTCTACCTAGAAATACTTAAAATGACGCACGTCTTCCCTCCCGGTGCCGGGAGCATATTCGTTAACTGCACCCTTTATAGACCGAGCGCTAGGAAAATATTCAGAGATAAAAAAGCAGTAGCGGTCAGGTCAAGGTCAGGTGAAAATTTCAAAAATTACATCTACATTCTTCATAGAGCTTCATTGATATTTTTCCCACATTTTGATTATGGTATAGCTACCCGAGCGGTCTAATGTGCGTGCAGCTAACGGATTGCATACCAGGCGCCGAAATAATTCAGATAGAGCATTCACCAGCCAGCTTAGTGTTAATAAATTAGGGGTTGCAAATTCACCGACTTTTGACACTACCGACATAACAGTAGTAATTCCAGAAAATTACTGGTATACCTTTTCTTATTTACCAAGCGGATAGAGGCGAAAAGGATTCTTTACAACTAACACTCTTCGTTTTGCTCTTGTTTCTTTCTTGTTTTTATCATTAGGTATATGTGTCCCAGAACAACGGGGCAATATTTCTGGACCATATAGTTTTGGTCAAAATAACACTTAAAGTATGTAGAATTTTTTTTAGGACGCACCCCTTCGAAGCTATTCGTCCTTAAATGTCAAGTCCTAAAGAAGGTTTTTTGCTGGTAACTTTCAAACTACTGCATCGAATGTTATAAAATTTGGACTGTAGATATAGTAAGAAAGTATCTGTGATCGAGTGACATAACATCTTCCGTATCTTGTCTAGGAAGCCTAGGGTGGAACACCCCTAATGCTTTTCACCCCTTAACTTTTACGTTGATGCTTTTAGCGAATTTGCAATGACATTTTTAAATTCCTTAAACATTGTTTCAAAAAAGTTGCTCTTTTTGAAACCGTTAAAATGGCCCGTTTCCGAGAAAAAAATATACAAAGACATGGTTTATAATTTTTACTACACAAAAATGTATGTGTCTACAAGGTGCTCACTTCGAAAATTTATTGTAGAAGCTATTATCTCGGCTATTATGTTTTCAAAACCAAGTGTTCCTACATTTTCATTTCATTTTCATTTTCTCACATGTTTCATGTAACAGTTCATATTTCATAGCCTGGCTTGTATAGTAAAAATGATAAACCATATCTTTGTATATTTTTTTCTTGGAAACGGACCATTTTAACGGGCTCAAAAAAGAGTACCTTTTTTGAAACAATTGTTTAAGGAATTTAAGAATGTCATTGCAAATTCGCTAAAAGCATCAACGCTTGACCTTTAAGGGCGAATAGCTTCGAAGGGGTGCGTCCTAGAAAAAAAATTCTACATACTTTAAGTGTTATTTTGACCCAAACTATATGCTCCAGAAATATTGCCCCGTTGTTCTGAGACACCCTGTATGCATACAGTGTGTTTGATTTTATGTGTCACAGCAGATATGTCGGCTGTTGAAAGAATTTCAAATAAATGTTGTGGGATACTTTGTTTTCAATAACTTATGAAAATCAGAAAAACAAACTGAGCATCAAATAATTCGGATATAGCAATTGCATTCAAAATTTTAAATGGAACGTACCCAGTGTTATTACGTATTCCAAAACTGTATGAAATTCCCTTTACAACGATATATCACATGTTATAGTTATCTAATCAATTAAAGGCACAAATCGATAATTAAGCAAGAACTGCACGTCTACATGACTTTAGAGTTTTGATCGAAAGAGTAGGCTTTGACAAGAATTGCTATTGCGTGAACTGTCAAATTAATTGAGTAAATTCCTGGTTATTCTTAATTTTCAAAACAAAGGAGGTGAACAAAAACTTTAGATTTTATTAACTTAAATTTTAAACTTAACTTGCCTACTAATTTATTGATACTTTCTTGTTGTTGCTATGTCGTGTTTGTACCTATTGAATAGTCTTATGTTGTCAAGCTAGTCTTAAGTAACATTGTGTCATGTAGAAACAGACAACCGAGTTTCATTATTTTCCCGCCTACTCTTTCAAAATTCTTCTTTGGAATAAAACATTTTGATTTAGTAAATAAACACGATTTTATACTGTGGCGAATAAGTTTATTTTGGATTTGAATCCAGAATGTATTATTGTATGACAATTGGTGGAGGTCATTTCGAGCAATACATTCGATAGTTTAAACTTTTTGTGCTTTTATTAATTTTATTTTAACTTGAAAAATTCAAGAAGCAATTTCTCGGTAACAAATTTATCGAATTGAATAAATCAAATACGGTTGTGTAAGTAATGAAAAACCCTTCCAAAGTGGGGATCATTTGACCCCCCGTCCCATTTAAAAATTTTGGGGGGTCGCTACCCCCCCCCCGCACAGGGCTAGAGTTGCAAGAATGATTATTGCATAAAAATTGGTCCCCTTTGATATAAAAATCGACCTGTTTTTGGATTTTTGCCAAAACGTTTATTTTGCCGAGTTTTACGGGGGTACAAGTTTTCGTTGGGACACCGTGTATAACATTTGTTTGAAATTCTTGCAATAGCCGAGATATCAGCGGTGACACATGAAATCAAACACACTGTATATGTATATGTTACATTTGAAGTATGAAATTCGTTATTCTATGAAATAACTAACACGATCCGTTACAGTGTAGAATAAAGTTATATTTAATACTTTACGTAGTTATAAAACAGCGCTGCAGGCCCTAAAGGCCCATGGCTTCAATTTTCTTCACTATAAGTCTCCATTTTTTCCTATCCTGAGGTTTTTCCTGCCAGTCCCGGATTCCTAGTTCTTTTATATCCTCTTTCACTGCTTCTATTAGTCATGGGTAACTCGTAAAATTTTCGCGATCCGACTCTTCAGTTCAGCTCATAGATGGCGAACCGCAGAACTGAACCGGTTCAAATGAGTCACATGGCTCGCAAAGCACACAAAAGAAAATCGCAAACTGCGGAGTGCACAGGCGATACAGGGATACAGGCATTCGAGAGCCAGGACCAGAGAATACCTACTACTACGCACTCGAGAGCCTGCATGCAATGCAAAGCAAAATTATCAATCTATATTTCGATTCGTACTTAACCGGCTTATTTAGTTTTTTGACCATTCATTATGTATGTATATTATAATTGGGGTTATAATAAACAGTTATGTTAGCCAGCAAGCTGTGTCAGCTATAAAAATCCTATATAACAGCAGCGAGAACTGTAACAGCAACTATTCTCTACGAATCTTCAACGAAGGTTGCTGCACGTAATTCTTGTATTTTTGAATATTATATAATTCAATTAAATTGTATTTAAAGTAATAAAGTGTTTTTTAAAAACTGTTGTGTCGTCTCCAACAACATAACTGGCGCTGCGAACAGGATTTGGGGAGAAAATTCACCGAGAATATTCCTCAAAACCGAAAACAAAGAAGAAAACTCCAAAGGAAATCGAAATCCAAGGGAGAAGACAAGTAGTAAGTGAGCATCCTTCTTTTCTTTTAATTTTTCAATAGTTCCCTCTCTGAATCAAAACAGAGTTGTATTGCAACAATTATTTTGTATTTTATGCTTAGTATTGCTAGATAAGTCATATTGGATCGAACCAATTAATATCTAGTGTCAATTCAATAAATATTTAATAAATAAATAAATAAAACTTTTAGAGTTACCCTGTAATTGATAAGTAATTTTGTTTTGCTTTGAAATCATAGATTTTAACGTAAATTAATTCATAACCAATAACTCTTACAATTACAATTTAAAATACGAATAATTTGAGATACTATTCAATAAGTTAATTTTACAATAAGAATACTTAATTTAATTTTCAATCATGACTGAAACAACTGCTCCTTCTGTTTTTGCTGCTAGGGAATTTAGCAACAAATTACCTACCTTTTCTGGAGAACCAGAAAAGTTAGAAACATTTTTAACAATATGTGATTCGTTTTATTCAGATTTTGGCAGGACCACTGACCAAACCCTGAACAAATTTGTTTTTACTTGTTTGATTCACCAATTATCGGGAGACGCTGCCACATGCATTTTAAGTCGACCAGATTTAAAAACATGGGAAGCGGTAAAATTAGAATTAAGATTAAAATTTGGAGACAGAACAGATTATGCGACCTTGCAACAACAGCTCACATTTCTTCAGCGTATACAGCGAGAGCAAACGTTAGATTTCATAGAACGAATCAAACAGATAAGAACACGCTTACAATTAAAAATTATGTCTGATAATACGCTTGATGACAATATGAAACAGTTACATATCAAATATAATGAGAATACTGCGATGACTGTCCTTAAAAATAATACGTTTGGCGATTTACGCACTGCCTTATTAATTCACAAACCACAAACAATAGACGACGCAATTTCTACGGTAATTGAAATTGAAGGCGCTATTCAACAACAATACAATTTTAAACAACAAAATTTTAGGCAACAAACACCACAGACTTCACAAAAATTAAACGTTAGGATGCCAATGCAAACATTCCCAATACAAATGCCCAAACAACACTTCCAGAACCAAAATTTTAAACCTTATTATCAACAACCTCATACAACGATGCAGACATTTTCAAATCAAATGCCGAAACAATATCAACAACCTCAATTTTATCAACCCACACAAAATTTCAATCAATCAGGTTATTTACCCAGAACATCTACCCAATACCCTCTTCAACAAAATAACCAATTCCCCAGTCAACCTATTAATATACAACCCAGACATGTACAACAAAAATATTTCACAAATCAGCAAGTATTCGGAAACCCGAAAAATGTTTGGAAACCTTCCGTCAACCCATCTGCTCCTAAACCAACACCAATGTCGATTAGTACTAGGAATAGTTTCAGGCAACCGAATCCAATGAATTTCCAGAATACTAGAAATCATTTTCAACCTTCAGGCCCCCGCAACTTTTATGCCCAAGAGTTACATAATATGGAATCATCCGAAACTGAGATTTCCGAACCCATCGAAGAAACTCAAGACCTAAATGAAACTGAAGTATATTCTTATGAACCCGATTACGTATCCGAAGATTCACAACAAGATCATTCGAACTTTCACCCTGACGACTCTTCAAATTTTCACCAGGACACTTTCTTCCTAAACCCAGAATAGAACTGAACATCTTAAATAACTCAAAACTTCCTTATATCAAAATTTCTAATCCACCACTAAACCTACTTATTGATACTGGAGCAAATAATTCCTTGCTGAGACCATCCATTGCCGAGCAATACTTCCCTTCATACATCGTGAAACGACCATTTGTGTTAAAAAACGCATTTGGTGAAGTTGAACATCAGTACCAAGCCGTAATTCCTTCCTTTCCAGAATTCAAATCTAATCAAGATATTCAATTTTTGTTATACGACTTTCATGACTTCTTTGATGGTGCCATAGGACTGGCAGATTTACAAAACCTCAAAATTAAAATTGATCTTGAAGAAAATTGTTTGAAAAACGAAAACGTTGCCTTACCCCTACAAATTGATAGACCCGAATTTCCAGTTCGATTCGAAATAGCTCCGCATGAAGTTCTAGTAAGAAACTTTCCAGTTAATCATTTAAATGGAGAAGTTATTATACCAGGTCAGAAAATACAAAATTTAAACATTGACACGACTCTAACCCTCGCTAAGGAAGGACAAGCTTATTTTGCAGTAACGAATAACACTGACGAAACCCAAATTGCTTATCTGGACCAACCCTTCCAAACAATTCCTTTCCAGTCCGACAAATATCACTTATATAATCTTGAAAGTTACACCCAGTCTCAACCACCCCTACAACGAACCAATATGAAAGACCTTATTCGCACAGACCATATGAACATCGAAGAGAAACGCGAAATATCAAAATTATGTCAAAAATTCTCCGATATATTTCGCACGGAAGATCAAAAATTAACATTTACCAATCAAGTCAAACACAAAATTCAATTAACCGACGAAACACCTATATACACTAAATCCTATCGATACCCCTTTATCCACAAGGAGGAAGTCCAAAGACAAATTTCAGATATGCTAGAAAATGGTATCATTAGACCCTCTCAAAGCCCATGGAGTTCTCCAATTTGGGTTGTTCCCAAGAAATTGGACGCTAGCGGCAAACAAAAATGGAGGATAGTCGTTGACTATCGCAAGCTAAATGAAAAAACGGTAAACGATCGGTATCCTCTTCCTAACATATCCGACATTCTCGACAAACTCGGAAGATGTGTTTATTTCAGTACCATCGATTTAAGTTCCGGTTTTCATCAAATCGAGATGGAACCAGAGTCTATCCCTAAAACGGCATTCACGGTAGAACATGGTCATTACGAGTATGTACGAATGCCTTTCGGTTTAAAAAACGCACCATCAACGTTTCAACGCGTTATGGATAACGTTCTTAGAGATCTACAAGGGAAAATATGTTTAGTTTTCATGGACGATATCATTATTTTTTCAACATCACTTCAAGAGCACATTTCCAATCTTCGTCAAATATTTCAACGCTTACGCGAAGCCTGTTTAAAAATTCAATTAGATAAATCAGAATTCCTTAAACATGACGTAGAGTTCCTAGGTCATTTAGTTACTCCTAATGGTATTAGACCTAATCCAAGAAAGATCGAAGCCGTAGTCAATTTTCCTCTTCCAAAGACTGCTAGGCAAATAAAAGCATTTTTAGGACTTACCGGGTACTACCGGAAGTTCATTCACAATTACGCAAAAGTAACCAAACCATTGTCTAATTGCCTCAAAAAGAATCAAAAAATCATTCACAATTCTGAATTCATCGACGCATTTAATCTCTGTAAAAAGCTACTCACAAACGAACCCATACTTCAATACCCAGATTTTACCAAGGAATTTATTCTAACCACAGACGCTCCAAATTTTGCTGTCGGTGCCGTTCTAAGTCAAGGCCCAATAGGACGCGACCTCCCTATAGCATATGCTTCTCGAACACTTAATGATGCCGAAATTAATTACAGTACAATTGAGAAAGAACTCTTAGCTATAGTTTCAGCAGTAAAACACTTTCGCCCTTATCTCTTCGGTCGGAAATTCACTATTGTTACCGACCACAAGCCTCTTCTTTGGCTTTTTTCTCTGAAAGAACCCCAATCCCGTTTAGTACGATGGCGATTAAAACTCGAAGAATACGACTACAAAATTGAACATAAAAAAGGTAGCCAAAATACAAATGCTGACGCATTATCGCGAGTGGAACTAAATGCAACAGAAACAGTTCCCATAAATTCCACTGACCACCTTCCCAACACATCTCACCACAATCAAAACCTTCTTGACAATCCATTAAATTTCACAGATACCTTATCGCTTATTGGCAATCCAGGCGACATAGAAAATTTTGATTTACAAAATTTTGACATCCCAGATCCAATAGACCAAGAACTTCAAGACTTAATAAAAGAATTGGACATACACATAATACCTACAGAACCAAAACCTCCCTCTGTACCAAAAGTAAATATTATATCTAACGTCCTTCTTCAACCCGCACAAAAGGACCCTCGAAACGTCGTTGATATCGATGAAGACGATATCACAATACACTCTAGCGACGAAAATCCTATCCAAGATTTGCCTATAACCGACCGATCAGTAAATACATTTAAAAATCAAATTATAATTTCACTTAATGCAACTGTAGACAAAGAATCAGTACAAACAGAAAAAATATTTGACAAAACGAGACTCATTGCAAACTTCAACCCCCTCAATTTAAAAACACAGTTAACCAAATTCCTAACTGAATATCTAAACCCTGACAGTACCTACTGCCTGTATTCCAAAACAACCGAAAACATTTTACCAATCATTACAGAAACCCTTAGAAACCAATTCGAAGCTAATTCACTGCACCTTTACCTGTCCAACATACTACTAACTGACGTACTTGACGAATTAGAGCAGAAGGAAAAGATAATCTACCATCACGAGAAAAAAACCTGTCACCGAGGAATTGTTGAAACTATACAATCCCTGAAACAGATTTATTATTGGCCAAAGTTAGATCAAAACGTTAGAGAATACGTGAATAATTGTGTCATATGTCAAAAGGTGAAATACGAACGACATCCAACAAAACTTGTTTATAAACCAACCCCCATAGGTAGCAAACCATTTGAACATCTTTATGTGGATACCTTTAAGGCAAACTCAGAATATTTTGTGACAATAGTAGACAGTTTTTCCAAATTCGCTCAAGCTATTTCTATTAAAAATCAAAGTGCTGTAGAAATCCTAAACGCACTACTTCAATTCTTTTCCAATCACAGCTTACCAAATAAAATAACAACTGATCGAGGCACAGAATTCAATAATCAAATTATACAACAATTCCTAGACATGCACAAAATCCAAATTCATTACACGACAACTTACAACCCCAACAGCAATAGTCCCATTGAAAGATTCCATTCCTCCCTTATAGAGAGTTTACGCGCCTTACGATTGAAATCAACATCAACCGATATTAAAGAACAGATTGTATTAGCTGTACTTAGCTATAATAATTCTATCCACTCCAGTACAGGCTACACACCTTTCCAAATATTAAAAGGCAATCTCAACTACCAAACTCCATTCGATCTAAATGAAATTCACACAACTACCCAATATATGTACGATCACACCGAAAATATGAAACTAATGCAACAACTCCTACATACCAAATTATTAGAAAAACAAAAACGAATTTTGGAGAAACGCAACACCCATCGACAACCACAACAAGACATTGATACTGACAGACCTGTTTACGTTCAAGACCAAGGGAAACAAAAACTTAAGAAAAAACTACTTAACCCTTACCTTCCCGTTACGATACACTCCGAAACTGATAACAAAGTAATTACTACATCCAATGAAATGATCCATAAGAACTGACTGAAACCCCAACGTTTTATTGCAGGATCTCAAGATGCTGCTAACAATCTTCAACCTCACGATGCTAACAGTACTGGTTAAATCTCAGATCCAAATTAATCCCATCACTAACCCTATATTTCCCGTTAAACTAGGCCCGGCTAGACTGACTTTTACGAAACATACATTTTTACACGCAGTAAACTTAACGCACATTCAACAACAAATAGAAACTTTTAGTAATCAATTTGAGTCCATTAGAACACAAATTCTCGAAAGGTTAAACCAAGACTCTATAAAGATTTCATTTAAGGAAACCATAATGTCACGTATAAATGATACAGAAACATTACTCGAAAGAACTAAAGACAAACTGACAATTTTACTACCATCCAGATTTAAGAGATCCTTTTTCGATGGCGTAGGTAAACTTTCAAAATGGCTTTTCGGAACTTTAGATACAGAAGACGACGAAAGATATACAAAAATTCTTTCTAATTTGAAACACAATCAACATATTTTACACGACGATTTAAAAAATTCAGTATCAGTTCTTCAAATGTTATCTAATAAAACTTCAGAACAATTCCTGAAACTAGGAAGAGCTCAACAGGAAATAGCAGAACGAATAGAAACAGTGCAAAACCAAACAAGGAACCTTACGTCCGATTTCAATATTTACTACGAATGTCAATCAGTATTAAGACAAATTTCAGCTTATTTACGGTATTTTAGTTCAAACTTAGACGAACTATTGTTTTTAGCCGCTTAAATATTTTACACAGATCTATTCTTCCAACAGCACAACTAATAGAAATTTCTCAAACATTACGAAGACTTTATCCAATTAATCAGTTACTTATTCCACAGTCAGCAAATCTATATTATCAATTGGCAGGCGTTCAACTAATAGAACGTGATAAACATCTAATTTTTGCAATACACATACTCATTTTCTACCCTTCGACGTATACCTTTTATCATATTTTATCCATCCCAGTAAACAACCAAATAATTGTTCCATTATACCCTTACCTACTGATCACTGAAACCGACTACTACTTTGAAGATCAAACATGTGCCTACGTGGAAAACAACTTCATTTGCAAACAACAGCAACAAGTAAAGGGCGAAGACCTTTGTATCATCGCACTTCTGCGAAATCATAAACCATACAACTGCACCACCTACATAACTACAGTCACCCGGAATATTATCGAACAAATCACTGATCGAGAAGTAATTGTGATACCTACATCCAACCAGGTATTAATCGAAAGCAACTGTACTACACGTCTACAACAATACCTTCATCGACCAAGCATCATTACAATTCCATCAACATGTACCGTCACGGTGGACAACGTTCCAATCAATCTCCAACCTGTATTTCTGAAAACACAAGGACTAGTTTTACCAACACTTCAAATCGAGTTCACAAAACCAGCTGGACTCAAACCTCTCCACCTTGATGTCATACATCCAGAAGAATTACAAGTTGTTGTACAAAAGACTTCGCAATTGCAAACCCACGAGCTGACCGAAGAACACAAGCAGCATTCGTATATTACCTACGGTTTATTTTCCTCCTTTGGGTTACTAATTTTGATTTATATATGTTACAGTAACCGAACTTTCTTAATTCGACAGTGTCGTAACAGCATCACCATCGAGGAGCAACCCCAACAAGGGAGAACTTTGGAAAACATCGCATCCCCTTTATTTTCCAATCTAACCCGAGAGGAGTTATGTTAGCCAGCAAGCTGTGTCAGCTATAAAAATCCTATATAACAGCAGCGAGAACTGTAACAGCAACTATTCTCTACGAATCTTCAACGAAGGTTGCTGCACGTAATTCTTGTATTTTTGAATATTATGTAATTCAATTAAATTGTATTTAAAGTAATAAAGTGTTTTTTAAAAACTGTTGTGTCGTCTCCAACAACATAACTAAACAAAATTTTTTTTCACCACCATATTTTATTTTTATTTGGCATTTCTATTGAATTATGATTTGAAATAAATGTCTGGGTATTTTAAGTGAAATTGATTAGGTATTATTCAAATATTATTTACCTGATTCCTTTTACTCAAATAATGGGTTCAATGAATGTTTTAAGTATTACGTATTTTGCTAGTATTGAATATACCTAGGGACCTGAAAAATTCTCGAAATAACAGAAGCATCAGTAAGTATGTAATGTATGTAACCTTGCTAGTTAATAAGTTTAAGAATGCATCTGCATTCTGTGGCATGTAAAAGTAAAGTAATCGCTGTCCTGTACTCATTTTTTATTTAATTTTTTTATAAGATAAAAGTGTAGCTGTAACCTACCATAATACAAAACACTGCAAATGCACCATGAATACAACTTTCGCATCGTTGAATCAACGCTCCGTCACAGAGCATGCAGCACCAGCCTACCCGAGATAAATAAATGAGTGACAGAGAAGAAGCAAGACCCGCGGACCCGCGAGCCTCGGCATCGAGCCACTGCATCCAGCATGACACACGCGTCGACTTCCAAATCCCTGATCTACGAACTACGCGCGTGGCGTGCTGTTGTTGCGAACCGTGAACCGCGAGCCAAATGCGCCGCGAAGCAGCTCTCTGCAGCTCAACCAGTGAAGCAGATCTTTGAGCCATGACTAGCTTCTATCCATTTCCTTTTTGGTCTTCCCCTCCTTCTCCTGCCTCAATCTCCCCCAAAAAGAGCTTTTCTTGCATGCCGATAATCTAGCATTCTGTAGACATGACCCAACCATCGTGCTCTCTGTGCCCTAACTCTTTGTGTTATGTTAGGCAGATTGTACAGGCCAATTACTTCTCTGTTTGTTCTCCTTCGCCACTGACCCTCAGCATCGTGCACTCCGCCATAGATTCTACGTAGAACTTCAGCGACATTCCTATTGAGAATCCATGTCTCACACCCATACAATACTGTTGCTTGTATCACTGTTCTATATACACCCCCAATCTTGTTTTTTCTTGATATCATTTATCATTTTTGAACTCATCATCCTCGTTAACATTCCCATGGCTTTACTTCCCTTTGTTAGTCTCTTGTCAATTTCTATGTCCTCCTCATTCTTATTTGTTATCGTTACCCCCAAATAATCAAACTTAACTACCCTTTGAAAACAGTACTCCTTGCCATTCTCAGTTTTTCTTTTTATCTCTTCATTTTCCCTTGCCCCAGTTGCCCTCATCTCCAAATATTTTGTTTCCTCCTGGTTTATATGAAGTCCATATTTCTTCGATGAAGCTTCCAGCTTCCTGAATATTCTCTCGAGTTCCTTCTTCGATCTTGTTATTAAGACAATGTCGTAGGCGTAAGCTATCACTTGGTGTTTATTATAATATATTATTCCTCTTGTTCCTATTCCGCTTTCATTTAAGATATTCTGTAGTCAGGTTAAATAATGATGTTGACAATGGGTCACCTTGCGTTAAGTCTCTGTTTACTGGAAATGATTCCGACAGCTTCCCCTCCACCGCGACTTTCTTGAGAGATTCCCTTATTGTCATTTTCACCAATTCAATCAGTTTCTTGGGAACCCTTAGATTTTCCATAGCTCTATATCTCTCCTGGAATGTTGGCGTCACTCCTCTTCTGAATTCTGATTTAAAAACTCCTCAAAATATTCTTTCAATATCTCTACCAGATTTTTAACTCCTCCCTTCGTAAATACTTCTCACATTCCAGGTAGCCACTTTTATTTGTTTCTGAACTAAGTTATGGGTATGTATCGTTTTCCTCTTTTCTCTCCCCTTCGCCCTACTTGCAGTCGTCTTAGTGTCCGGTGTATTTTTTCTTTTTCTTAAACTCGTGTCATTTTCCTTTGCCATTTTCGTCGTGGTTTCTCCGTCCTTTGATATACCTATTAGTTTTTTGACGTCCCTTTTTATTCATATAAAATTTCTAAAGAACACGCTCCCTGTTCCATCTCCACTCTCCCCCATTAATTATCAATTTCTGGTAGCCTATTTTAACTTTTTTACCTTCCTTCCTTTCTTCTTCAGTTCTCTGCCTAATATATTTTTGAACGTTTCTATCTTTTATAAATCTTTATTAACATAAACCTTTTCGTCTTTCATATTTCTTAGCTTGCTCTTATTTAGCATAACTTTCCTTTTATCTTCCATATTAGCTAATGTTACCAAACAAGCTTTTTCTCCCAATTTAGCTGCCGACTTTATTGCAACTTCAATTCCTGCAATTCTGCTTAATAAAATTCCCCATTTCTTCTTTTAACACTTCTGGGTTGTTAGTATGCGTCTGTATTCCTGTTACTATAAAATTGTTTTGTTTCTTCTCCCTTTCCAGATACTCGAATCTTGCCTTTAATGCTCTTGCATCTCTTATAATTTCTTGATTTTCCTTTTTATTAACCTCATTTTCTAATTTCAAGTTTTTATTTTCTTCTGAAGAATCATTGTACTTCTGCTATTCTTTTCGCATCTGCTGTACTTCGGTTAAGAGATTTTGCATCATTTGTAACATCTTATCCAATTTTTCATTCGTTTTCTGTTGAGATTTGTCAGGTGATCTAGCAGTTTTCTTTCTCTTCCCGAATACCTCATCTGTTTCTCCGTCCCTCTTCCTTTTATTATCATATGTTGAATATCCGTCGCTATCCATATTTCTAAATTTAACTGAATACGCCCCTGTTCTATGTAGTGTTGGTTGCCTACTCTTTATCACGTCGCGCAAAGAACACAACCCTAATCGCCTTCTCGGAGGTTATGTTCGTATCAGTGATATCAAAAATTGATTATTTCTAATGTACCTACTTCGGATTTCTATTCGATTTCTATTCTCAGAGTCTCTGCACACTTACTGTTCGCACTTTTAGAAATAATAACTCGATACAGCCCAAGTTTTTGAGGTATGTTTCGGGGCACTGTTTCACGTGTGTTTACAATCGGTTTTCCAGGACGGGACTCGTAGTTATTGTATAAAATAAAGGTGGTGTAAACTGACCACTGAGAAAGAAAGAAAGGCTCATGTTCGTTAATTTACGGCATACCTACCTAATTATTTCATAAAATAATAGGTAGATAAACAGCTTTCTGAATGAGAATATAGAGTTGTTCCTGTAGCCCTAATAATTTCAAAGCAGTAAGCAGCATGTTAGGGACTATTCCAGTGGCTGATATATTAATAGGAGCTATCGTCACCTCTTGCAGTTGCCATTATTGTTCTATTTCAATCAGAGATATGTAGTAAGAAAATGAGCGTAGGGGATGCGCGAGCAGTCCACAATTGAAAGTCGCCATTTTGAAGCTTTGTAGCAGAGGAAAGTTTGAAATCGTAAATCGTTTAGGTATTTTGTTTTGTGAGTAGTAAAGAAGCAACACAAAAACTCACTGTTTTCTGCTTTTATTGGAAAACAGATAATATAAATATGACAAAATAAAATATACAGAAAATAATTGTGTCATTCAATAGATGTTACAAACTTTTGAGATGTACATTCCTGGCATAATTTTAAGGCAATATTATAATATGTATATACCAGAACAGCGGGTCTCAAAGTGGTGATCCGCGGACAGGCAACGGTCCGCGACGATTTTATAGGTTTAACAGAGCCATGCTAAAAAGTTTGGTAATTTACGTCAGACTTTAAGAAAATTCATCATGCCTAAACTGGCAGAACGTTTCGTGTTTTACTTGGCAGCAGAAGAAGATCCACGCAAAGAGAATGGGTGGGTCCGAATTCCCTTCATTCCACTAAAAGGAGACAACCCGTCGTGATGGAAAATAAATTGTTGGAGCTCACAGGTGACGAAGGATTGAAGGCAAGCTTCGAAAATATGCCGCTTGCATCATTCTGAATACACACAGTAGTTGGATCAAGAACTTTGACGCAAATTCACTATGAATTCTTAATAAGTTAACCCCACACCCCAAAAGACAGGGGCACAGTAATTAAACTCGACACGTGTTTCGCTGACAACGTCTGCATCCTCAGGAGTTGAAGATTAATCTAAATCTAACCTGACATTACATTGCTATAAATACCCAACACACTTCTGAAGTGAAAGCGATCGATAAACCTATAGGTTTTCTTAGAACTATTTTGAACATAAGAGCAACAAAATTGGTTTCTTAAATGAAAGGAATCGATAAACCTATAGGTTTCCTAGAACTATTTTGAACATAAGAACAATAAAATTGGTTTCTTAGAACTGGAGGATAAGTATTTGTGGCTAGTGGTTTGTGTGAAAGAGAACCATGAAGTTTAGCTTGCCAGAATCTCGTCGCGTAGGCACCGAAAATGTAATAGCTAGTAGGTATTGAATCCAAAAAAATTATGATTAGGGGAACGGTTGCAAAAAAATATCAGAAAATATTATTAAATATCATGGTTCTCTTCCCCGTCACACAAACCACTCTAAAACTATCAAAGGGTTGAGAGAGAAAGATTGTTTTTATCTTAAAGCAGATAAGGGTAACAAGGTTGTTATATTGGATAAATGTGACTAGGTATTACGAAAGAGTAAATAAATTAATAGAAAACGGTCCATACGTGAAAATTAACAAAGACCCCTTGCCTAAAATAATTTCAGATATTCAGAAAACATTGAAACTATGTAATAACCTCATTACCGCGGATATCACACGCAAGCTACATGTGCCTAACCCAAAAGTACCACGCATGTGTTGTTTACCGAAGATTCATAAAGAAGGGAAAGCCGTAAGATACAAGAATAATTCTCTCATCAGATCTGAACGTAGATCTAAACCTGAATACCAAATCCAAACAAGATTTACTCACCATGCTGTCCAGTTATGGTTTGGTACCTTCGGTCTACGGTGCAACCAGGGTGACACAATTCAGGAACCTGTATTGACAACATCTTTGTTAACTTTAACGGTTTACAGAAGTGCTCAATCTTACCGACCGGGATCAGCGACCATCACGCCATTAGCTTCATTCCCGGATTCATATACCCCTCTTAGTCTATCACATTCCAAACGTTTGTTTACAGAACATGAGATACAAAAATTCAAAGAGGCACTTTCTGCGAAGGACTGGAGTTTCCTGGCGGAAATATCAGACCCAAGTGACAAATTCGATAATTTTCTGGACGACTTTTTAGCTATACACAACGCTTCAATCCCCCTTCGAACGGTCTATCAGAAAAGTAATAAACAAATGTCATTTTCACCCTATGTAAGGGAATTGAAGAATAACTTGCAATTTTTCACGAGGCTACAGGACGAGAAACCAACACTGAACATGAACCAGCTAACACACAACAAGAAGGAGCTCTACTTGCAACAAATAAATAAAGAAGTAATGGACAAGAATTGCAAGGCGATTATCAACTCAAGAAACAAATCCAAAACGATTTGGAACATAATCAATAAACAAACGAATCGTAATCAGAAACAAAAGCAGGCGGAAATTCCTTCTCTTAATGAGTTCAGGGAGTTCTTCACAAGCACAGATTCACAGTCTGCTATAATGGATGTAGCAATGACGGGAGGTCAAAACTATACTAACATCTAACAGTTCGTCCATGCATGTTTTTCCAACCACAGCTGAAGAGGTCCAAACTACAATCAACAAATTAAAAAATAAGACATCCAAAGACGCATACGGAATTTCTCCTCGCACCTTAAAACAGATCAACAACTTAATATCGCCTGTTTCTGACATAATTATTAATAGTTGTATTGAAAATGGAGTATTCCCTGCGAAAATGAAACACGCAATTATTCACCCTCTACACAAAGAAGGTGACAAAAAGGACCGCTCAAACTATCGCCCTATATCGATTCTACCAGTGTTCTCGAAAGTCTTCGAGGATATACTTGCAAACAGAATCATAGAATACTTTAACAAAAATAAGTACTTCTCTGAAGAACAGCATGGCTTTCGCCCCAACAGAAACACCACCGATGCTTTGGGAGCTTTCGTATCCTTTGTGCATGATGCGCTAGACAGCCATCAGAAGTGCCACGCTACGTTATGTGATTTGAGTAAGGCATTCGACTCAATGAACCACCACATATTTCTTGAAAAAATGTCATACTACGGTCTACGTGGAATCCCTCTGAAACTAATATCTTGGTATTTACACAACAGCACCCAACAAGTATGCATTAACAGCTGCCTTAGCAAAAATTTTACTCCAACTTTCTTTTTCATTTATATTAACGATCTATCTGAACACAAATGCGCATTTACACTTCTTTATGCAGACGATGATAGCGATGGGAACTGCCGGGGCAACCGGTCCGTTTATTGGGAATCCTAATAGATCCAAGACTATCCTGGGAACGCCACATCAGCGCACTGTGTTTAAAGCTTTCTAGAGCGACTTACTGCATTCGGAGGATTATGGGAACTGCGGGCATGGACGCGGCCCTGATTGCATATCACGCCCTGTTCCACGAGTCGATGACGTACGCTCTTGAAATCTGGGGACACTCCTCACACGCACATGCAGTCTTACTGGTGCAGAAACGAGCCATCAGAGCTCTCGAGGGGGTAGGGAGTCGAGCCTCCTGCAGACCCCTGTTCAGAAAATATGGAATACTTACCTGTCCAGCAGCCTATGTTTTCCTAACCATTCTTTCCATACACAAGAAAGCAAGCAAACTGCCAAAACACTCTGATATCCACAATTATTCCACAAGGAACTTCCAACAACTCTATCTTCCTAAAAGCAGACTCGACACTACCAAATCAAGAAGCTTAGCAATTAAACTCTACAACAGATGCCCTCTGGTCGTCAAGCATTTGTCCGGTTGTAACGTTGCAAAAGTAAACCCAGTGGATAATAAAATTGATTAGTGTTTACTTTGGACGTTCTGACGTCACGCCGTGATGTGGAAGATAGGTACGTCATGTATTTTCAACCGGCACTACTCCTCCCGCCGGAAATCTGGAAGTGAACCGCCGAAGCTAGCCCCCCACTCTCCGCTTATAAAAGTGGAGGATCTCGAGAAGAAATTCAGTACCTGGTCGTCCGGCCCTCAGTCACGGCCAGTACTCCCAGCATCTGAGATGATGCTGGCCGCTCCGATCCGAAACAGAAATAACTGATTGAACCTGCCTAAGTTCGCCGTGTGATTAACTGATATGCAATACATGAATTTGAGTAAGTGCCCGGTGAATGATAGTTGGTATTGCAGTAATATTAACTATCAAACACAACCTAGTTGCGAGTGGAATAGATCCAGCTTTGCGTAGCGAGGGAATAGATACAGCAGGAGCTAAGGGTGTCTGCTGGTGCGGGTTGGATCGATATGGCAATCTCGTGGTGACATAAGTCAACAAATGAGACGATATACAGGCAGGGATCGATCACACCTGGCCGAACCGGCAGCCTTTAGTACAATCCAGCTGCAATACCGTCTATTTCCCCGATACGTATAACCCGGTGATATTCCAGAGGAGATTGTATTCTGGGGCTATCTCGAAAACTCCACGAAACCGATGGTAATTCAGTTTAATCATACGACGAGCCCGTGGCGTGTCCAATTAGGATACACCGCGAAAACGGATTTAATTTTCATAAAGAAAACCCATTTAATTTCATGTAAATACCGATTTTGCTGTAAATATTCTTTTAGTCTTATCGTTTTATCTTATGTATAGCTACAGTAATAAAATACCGATATAATTTCCTTATGTGTTGTTATTTTAACAGTCGTTTAGCAATAGTAAGAGAACCCAACGAATAAGTCTCATACCGACCAGATACAACGAAGAAGTTGTTCATAAGCGAACGACCAGATCCCCGTAGATATACACTGTGTCCTAATACGTGATACCGAGGGATACAGATGTATATCTAAGGACCCGAATAAAGAAGTACCGAGAAGGATTAAGATACGTCATTCTACCAGTGACGTCCGAGAATAAAAACAAAGAGACAATAACGTTGTATGGTAATGCTCCAAAGATGACCCTATATATGAGCCTGAAGAATTCCTGTTGATACCCTGGGGCACAGAAACTGTAATATGATAGTTTGTTATAATAATAATAATAATAATAATAATAATAATAATAATAATAATAATATCTCTACTCACTCATACTAACCCTAAGGTTAGCCCCAAAAGCTAAGCTTGTGCGGGACGGAGGAGGCGGCACATTACTATTGGCCGCAGGTGCGTCACAGGAACGACCTACAGTTGTTAGTACTCTACCTACCATTTAGTGCGAGAATGAGGAAAACCTGGAAAACCTCATTAGGTAAAGCTGGATAGGTGATCCAAGGCGCGCCCTAGCCACAGCGCAGAAATGGGTCACCCATCCATAGCCAAACCGCGGGCACTGTCGCCGAGCATTAACGACTACTCACTCGCGCATGCCAGCAAGATCCCACGGCCTGGATGTATAAACTCATTCACTTTGACACTGATATGTACATATCCTGAATAAATGTTATGTTATGTTATGTTGTTATGTTATGTTATGTTATGCTATGCTATGCTATGCTATGCTATGCTATGCTGCGCTATGCTATGTTATAAATTCTCCTACTTGCAAACTGTCCAAATGGTTAGTCAATGAATTTAAAAACCTCGAGATCAAGCAGTCTAGTTTTTCAGTAAAGAACTCTTTAGAGTTTATAAACAAAATGCAACACATCACATTGCATGATAACGAATTATTAATTTCATTCGACGTCAGCTCACTTTTTCCCAGTGTACCTGTACCAAAGGCTTTGGAGTATTTGTATGAACTCCTTAATAAAAATAACATTGATGAACAAATTGTCAAAGAATTTATTTTTATAACCAATCGGTGTATGCAGCAGAATTATTTCAAAGACAGTGGTTCATTTTTCAACAAAGTGAAGGTACAGCCATGGGAAATTGCCTCTCTCCTTTCATTGCAGAAATTTTCATGGCCAAATTTGAAACCCAATTGAAAGATGGGGTCCCATATTTTCCAAAGGTGTGGGTGAGATATGTAGACGATATATTTGCCATTTTTTACACTAGTAAATGTAACAATGAGGATTTTTGAGTGACTTAAATAGTAGATTCAATTTACCCATGAAATAGAAAGAGAAGGACAGCTTCAATTTTTGGACATTTAGGTAATTAGTAGAGCGAGGCATCTAGGCAAATTGCCTTTTCATTTTAGGGCTTGGCAACCGAAAATTATGCATAATAGTTTTATGTTTTATGAAAATTTTAATATTTTGAGCCCTATTTAAATTTGCCTAAATGCCTAAATACTAATTATCCCGCCTATCTTGGCCTTGTCTTTAGACAAATTCGAATTTAGAAAAGCATTTAGTTTCTACGCAAACTACAAGTATCAGTAAAGCAGTTTAAGAATTAACTTTTGCCCTTGGATTTATATGAATGAAACCAAACTTTACTTGAATATTGCATTTAAAAATAATATCTGTACCACAGGGTGCAGAATTGATTGGAGAATCATGCTCTAAGGGACTTCGTGTTACTCCCAGGCCCTAAATGCCTTGCTCTAGTAATTAGGCAAGACAGTAAGTTAGAATTTGGCATCTATAGGAAAGAAACCAGTACAGCTCGGTACATAACTGCAGATTCGAACCACTGCACTCAGCACAAAGAGGCTAGTTCCGGTTTTTTAGCCAATAGACTGTTGTGTAACGTAACCAGAAGCGCTTACGTACGATCCTGGTTGCGGTAAATCCGAACGCACGGCAGACACAGGTCAAGTTCATGGGCCGCACCCAGTTGGCAATCGCTGTCAATGGCGTAGTCGTGTATTTACTTAATGTTGTTGTGTACTTGTCGTATAATATAATAATCATATGCAAATAAGTGTTAACTAATAAAATATGTTCTCTTAACGTTGTGTGTAATTGCCCACACGTTACATGGTGTCAGAAGTCTTGTTTTTAAGTGCCAAAAAGTAAAAAGCAGTGAAAAATAAGTGATAAAATAAAGTAACTAGTGTCTGAAAATGTCCCATGCTGAGGAAGAAACAATGAGGTCCAGTGGCGTCCAAATTAGACCACCCAAACCTTTACACTTGTCTGAAAACATGATCAACGATTGGAAGCTCTGGAAACAACAGTACGACTTCTATTCAGTTGCAGCAGAATTAGATAAGAAAACACCAAACATGCAAGTTGCCATTTTTATGACAATAATCGGACCAGAGGCACTGGCAATATTTAACACATTCACGCTCACAGAGGCAGAAAAAAGCAACCTAAAAATAATTGAAGAAAAATTCGAGGCGTATTTTATACCAAAGTTAAATACCACATATGAAAGGTACGTCTTCAACACGACACAGCAAAAAGAAGGTGAGAGCTTTGATGATTTTTTAACTAATATCACAAACAAAAGCAAAACCTGTGAGTTTCAAAATTTATGTGACAGCCTTATAAAAGACAGAATAGTTCTCGGGGTCAAAGATGTAAAGTTGAGAGAAAAATTACTCTCAGAAGATGACCTTGATCTACAAAAAGCAATTAAAATTTGTAGGGCAAGTGAACAAACGTCCAGACAAATGAACGAGATAACAAAAGAAGAGGCAAAAGAAGTACACGTAATAAGAAAAAAGAAAAACTCAAAAGACTCATCAAAAGAACAATTCGACTGCAGAAGATGTGGTTCCAAGCACGGAAAAAAAGAGTGTCCAGCCTACAACAAAAGTTGCGAAAACTGTGGGAAAAAAGGTCACCTAACAAAAAAGTGCTTCAGCCAAAACAAAAAGAAGGTCGAACAAAAAAGCAAAATCAACTCCATCACGGAAGATGATGAAGAAGTTGTGTATGTGCACGCGATCAGCTCAAAAGAAGACAACGAATGGAATGAAACTGTCAAATACAAGCAGCAAAAGTTCCAAGTCAAGCTAGACACAGGGGCACAATGCAATGTCCTTCCATTAAGGTTACTAAAGAAGTTAGAAGCCAAAATTTCGCTAAAACCATCCAAAACAGCCAGATTGGTGAGTTTTACGGATCACAAAATTAAAGTGATCGGTGAAACAACTTTGAGTTGTACGGTTAAAGGTAAACAAGCAGAAATAACCTTCAAAATCGTTCGAGAGAATGTCTGCCCAATAATAGGTCGAAATACGTGCAAAAATCTAAAACTAATCCAAAGAGTTAACGCACTTTCTACAGAAAAGCAGGAAACTAATGTTTTCAAGGGACTGGGATGCCTGAAAAATTTTGAATATGATATTGACCTAGTGCCAAATCCAAGTTTCGAAATAAAACCAGCCAGAAGAATTCCTTACGCTATAAGAGAGGCCGTTAAAAAAGAACTGGATAAAATGGTTGATCTCCAAGTCATTAAATCGATCACAGAACCAACACCGGTGGTCAGTCCAATGGTTATAGTAAGAAAAAAGAACCAAATAAGGATATGCATTGATCCTACCGATGTTAACAAGAATTTATTGAGAAGACATTATCCTCTGAAAACGATGGAAGAAATCGCAGCTAAAGTTGCAGGATCCAGGTATTTCTCTTTGCTAGACTGCAAAAGAGGGTTCTGGCAAATAAAAGTCAGTGAAAGAACTCAAAAATACCTAACATTTGCTACTCCTTGGGGAAGATATTGTTGTACGCGACTTCCATTTGGTCTCGCATCAGCACCAGAAGTCTTCCAACAAGTGATGAATTCCTTGTTAAGAGACATGCCCAATATAGAATGTTCAATGGATGACATATTGATACATGCAGGGTCAAAACAGAAGTTAGAAGAAATCACTGCAAAAGTCATGAAGAAACTGGAAAATGCTGGATTGAAATTAAACGCAGAAAAATGTATTTTTGCCAAACCAAGCATAAAATTCATGGGGCATATCCTATCAAGTGAAGGTCTAAAAATAGACATAGAAAAAGGCCAAGCGATAAACAAGCTGAAAACGCCAGAAAACAAAACTCAGTTACAAAGACTGCTAGGCATGGTAACATATTTGAACAAGTTCATAAACAACATGTCCAAATTAACAGAACCATTAAGGCAGTTGCTGAAAAAAGATGTAGCATGGGTCTGGAACAGAGAACAGCAAGAATCGTTTGACAAAATTAAAAAAGTACTCGCTGAACCACCAGTTCTGAAGTACTATGACGTCAATGACAACGTAACATTGTCAGTAGATGCAAGTTCCAAGAGTTTAGGAGCAGTTTTACTCCAAAGTGGTCAACCAGTAGCATACGCTACCAAATCCTTAACCAAAGCAGAACAGAACTACCCGCAGATAGAAAAAGAAGCACTTGCGATCAAATTCGCTTGCACAAAATTTCATGAATACATCTACGGAAAAACGCTGTTTGTGGAAACGGATCACAAACCACTGGAAGTAATCTTCAAAAAACCAATTCAGTCAGCACCAGCGCGTCTCCAAAGAATTTTGTTTGATGTACTCATGTATTCACCACAAGTAAAGTACATAAAAGGGACAGAAATTCCAATTCCAGATGCTCTGAGTCGTGACTGTAATAATGAAGAAGAAGAAAATGAAGAAGAATTGGAAGTGCAAATAATACTAAGCATGAGCAGAAAAGCACGAGATGATTTTGTACAATCAACAAAGCAAGATCTCGAATTGCAACAATTACTGGAATACATAAAAAATGGTTTTCCAGATGAAAGTAAAAAACTGCCAAATTGTATAAAGCACTACCACAACTTCCGCGAAGAACTTTCGTACTACGAAAGTCTAATTTTCAAAGGTGAAAAAATAGTCGTTCCTAAAACAGAAGTGAACAGAGTGCTAAAAGACATTCATGCTGGACACCTCGGCATACAAAGTTGTCTAAAACGCACAAGACCGTTGTTGTACTGGAAATCGCAGTATAAAGACATACTAGACTTTATCAACAAGTGCTCGGTGTGCCAAAAAACGCAACGCGCGAACATCAAAGAACCATTGGTGAATAAAGAAATACCAAATTTCCCATGGCAAATCGTCGCGAGTGATCTTTTTACGTTTCGCGGTAAAGAAAACGTGATGATCTACGATAGTTATTCCGGGTTCGTGGACTATAAACTGTTAAAAACACTCACCTCAAAGGAAGTGATTGATAAACTTAAAGATTGGTTCGCCACCCATGGAATTCCAGAAGTGCTCGAGACCGACAATGGTCCGCAATATACTTCCAGAGAATTCAAAAATTTTGAATCATCCTGGGGATTCGAACACAAGACTTCTAGTCCATATCACTCAAGTGGAAATGGATTAGCTGAACGTGGTGTTCAAATAATAAAAAACATTTTGAAAAAGTGCTCAGAAGATGACTCTGACGTTCAACTGGCATTGCTAAATTACAGAAATACACCAAGAAATGATGTACTGCACTCTCCAAACGAAAGGTTAATGAGCCGTGTAACTAAAACAAAACTACCAATTGCAAAAGAAAAATTGAAACCAAAAGTTACAAAAAACGTCTCTGAAGAACTGAAAAAATTGAGAGAAAAACAGAAGCAATACGCAGATCGAACAACCAGAGTAAGACCAGAGTTTCAAAAAGGAGACAAAGTTGGCATCCGAGTAGCACACAGGAAATGGAAAGGAGGAGAAGTAATAGAAAATACGGAAAATCCAAGGTCAGTCCTGGTAAGAGCAGAAGATGGAAGTGTTTATAGAAGAAATTCCTATCATCTTCGTAAAACCGAAGCCAAGTTTACTGAACCCATTACCGTCGTTCCATCCACATCGACTGTAAATCTCCAACCTCCATCTCCAGAAACCCAAGAAGTTGAGAGAGATGATTCTCACTCTTCCCAACCAACTACAGGACCAAACCTGGCCTCACCCATCAAGACAAGGTCAGGAAGAATAGTGAATCCACCTCAAAGACTGAATCTTTGAATACAAAAAGGGGGATGTAACGTAACCAGAAGCGCTTACGTACGATCCTGGTTGCGGTAAATCCGAACGCACGGCAGACACAGGTTGACGGTCAAGTTCATGGGCCGCACCCAGTTGGCAATCGCTGTCAATGGCGTAGTCGTGTATTTACTTAATGTTGTTGTGTACTTGTCGTATAATATAATAATCAAATGCAAATAAGTGTTAACTAATAAAATATGTTCTCTTAACGTTGTGTGTAATTGCCCACACGTTACAGCTGAGTCTACCATTATCGAAGCCGTTACATCTCGCTATACCTTTGATTTTATTTAAAAATCAAAGATATAGCGAGATGTAACGGTTTCGATCCAGAAAATGTCAATAGGTTAATTAGGACACGAAAATTTAAAGTGCTATTGCGAAATTCCACCACTTTAAATGGGCATAATAAAATTATTAAATTTATAAAAATACCATATGTACCGCAGATAACTAGAGGTATGAATACTATTTTCGGGAAAGCCCTGTGTACATAGGAAGGTGTTCTATCTCTCAACTTTGCAAATTTCTGATATTTTCCAAAAACCATTCCGTTCTGCCCCGCTTTCCCCTACTTTCTATTTTTAGTTTAGTTTCAGTGTAAATCTCTTACTTTGATTATTTTTTTCATCGTCAAATTGACCAATAGGAACATTGCATTTGGGTCTAGAAGCGTGTATTATTTCGGTTATTTTTTAACGTTTCTATTTTCCAATAAATGAACAGTATTTTTGATCACGCGTTTAATTCTGACCAATTAAATCATTATTATATTGAGAATTTTTTACCTAACTTGTCCCAGCGGGAATTTTTTTTAGTATTTTGTTTTTGTTGATAAAACTACTTGTTTTCTGGTTTTGACATATGTCATATGTTTTAATCGCAAATTGTGGCACTGAAAGAATAATATTGAAGAGTTGTTTCAAATTTGAACGTCAAAAAATAACCTTTCGATTACCACACGTCAGTAAGAATAACTTGGAAAATAATTCTCCACATTTTACTCAAACTTGTCGCCATTCGGCAATAGCCACTCGAGCCCTACGGGCTCTCGTGTCTATTGCCTGGCGACAAGTTTTCGAAAATCTGTCGAATTATTTTCAAGTAATTCTCACTCTCTTGTGATATTACGTACGGTTATTTTTTGACGTTTCTATTTTCCAATAAATGAACAGTATTTTTGATCACGCGTTTAATTCTGACCAATTAAATCATTATTATAGTGAGAATTTTTTACCTAACTTATCCCAGCGGGAATTTTTTTTAGTATTTTGTTTTTGTTGATAAAACGACTTGTTTTCTGGTTTTGACATATTGTCTTATATGTTTTAATCGCAAATTGTGACATTGAAAGAATAATATTGACAGTTGTTTCATATTTGAACGTCAAAAAATAACCTTTCGAATACCACACGACAGTAAGAATAACTTGGAAAATAATTCTCCACATTTTACTCAAACTTGTCGCCATTCGGCAATAGCCACTCGAGCCCTACGGGCTCTCGTGTCTATTGCCTGGCGACAAGTTTTCGAAAATCTGTCGAATTATTTTCAAGTAATTCTCACTCTCTTGTGATATTACATACGGTAATTTTTTTCGATAATTTTGCTTGTTGATAAGTTGTCATAGTTTCGAATTTGTAGGTGCATTTATAATGTATAATCTAGCTACTTTAGCACCTGCCAAACGTCAAATATTCCCAACACATTTCTTTGTATGTGAATTAATTGAAATAAAATTTCGTTTTGAACTACCTTGCTTCGATTCAAAAAATAATCTTGTCAAATACAATTCGTGGTCTGGAATGTTTAGGTAATTTTACTCAAGCTGTTGCTTTTACTAGCCACTCGTGAAAATTTGTCAGAAGATCACTCGCGCCTTTTAACTGTCAAATTTACACTCGTGGCTACCAAGCAACGCAACAGCTTTCGTAAAATTTCCGACAATTCCAGACCACTTATTGTATTACTACAGATAATATGAGAATGACCGAAAGGTCGAAACATACTTATATGTTAGAATTTACTTCAATATAAAGTGAAACAACAAAACCGAGTGTTTTTATTCTTATATTAGTTAAATAACTATTATTATAAGAGACAAGAAATTCTTGAAGACATTTGAAACATTGTTCGAGACAAATACTGTGGAGTCCGCAGATTTTTCAGCGTTCCATCGGGTTTCAAATTTAAAGGGTTCACATATCACACTGCTATCTACCCTTCTGTTCTGTTCTGTTCGAGAAGACTAATACAATTATTAGTAACAAACCACATTCGAAATATTTGTCGAAACTACAACTACAAGACACGTACCAGTAAATAATACATCGCCTCCATCTAACTTTGCATCCTCATCTGAAATTTCCATGATCGGTAAGTTAAGTTCCTTTTTAAGGACGACTCGAATGGACTCGACCTACAAAACAAAATGTTTAGAGAAATTTTATTGCACAATACCAAACACTAAATTTTAACAGCAGAATTCAAATTATACGTTCATTACTTGTCCATTTTCCGAACGCATAATCAGGTTCACTATTCAATAGTTTGTAGGCAATTAAAAAATTCATATTGGAGCATATCGAGTTGCCGTGACGCGGAAATCATCAAATTTGTATTTTACTTGTTAACAAGAATGATTGAATTTTTCCAAGTGGACATAACTGGACGATTTTGTCCAATTATGTCCGTCCGGACAAAATAAATAGTGATGGACAAATTGGACAAAATTGAACGAAATCAATAAAACGCGGCAAAAATTCCAAAAAACTTTTATCTATATAAATACAAATCAATAGGACTTTTCATTATAAAAAAATGCTGAGGCGCATGCGCAAACGCGCCATGACAATTTCGGACGAATGTCAAAGTCTTGTATCAATATCCCCTAGAGGGGTAGGCGGTATTGCTTGTTTGGTAGTGTTTATTAATTCTTTGGTAAAATTTTATTGCAAACGTGCAAAATTAGTAATAGTTCGGAACTAAAACAGTATGGAGCATCCAAGCATTGTGCCTTTGGTGACTGTCAAGGTGATAGCAGTGCGGGAAGGCCAAGTTATCGCTTGGGATTACGATTTTATCAATTTCCTAAACCCTGCCTAATACAGGGAAAAATCGAAGTTAATAACTAGGTTGGTGACCCTGTGAGGAAGTGAGGATTAGTTTCACCTATATAAATGGCGTTGCTTGGATAAAAATGTGTAAGAGGCAAGATTCGAAATGGAAAAGTTTATTGAACGTTTCCATGCAGATTTTATGTCATTATTTGTTAGGTCTTTAAAATAAGAATTACTTCTAGTTACATACATACATTTCAGAAAAATACGCACCTGTACCTATATTAGATACTTTATCTCCGTTTTCTTTTAAAAAATTGATTAATTTTCAGGGCTATATTAAAAACCTACATGATTGAAGTATCTTGGTTAACATTACCGTATTTCAAGCAAGAGCCAGGAGCCAGGCACGCCTTCGGGATTCAGCCTTACAATTTTACGAGGGATATCACTTATTTGGTATTCTACTATTTACTTACGAATATTCCACACGAAGTTTATAACGCCTGACAGCTGACAGTGACACTCGTCCGAAAATCTAAGAACAGCTGATTGTCAGCACATGCGCACTAACGAACACAGAACGAAATGAAAAGGTCTATTGCCACATGTATGTAAGATCATCACTTGAGAACGGCTCTACCGATTTGGCTGATTTCTTTTTTGTTGTGATCGTAGTTGTCAGGACAAGGTTTGAATGAAAGAAAATTTTGGAAAATCCACCGGGAAAGTCGAAAATTTGGATGGTATGTTTGTATGAAAATCTGTTTGACAAACAAAAATGTGAAGTTTAGTTTGACAATTCTAAAAATTGAATTGTCAGTGTGTTATCGGTGGTGATCATGTATTTGGTGGTTCTTTGGAAAAAATGCCACCAGTGAGGCGTCGAAATATCGGTCGGTGTACGCGCAATGCAAGACAACTACATGATCGTCCAGATGATATCTGTCCAGAGCGCGGCAGCATATACATATAGCAAGTTAAATTGCATGGCTCGAGTGTGTAGGAGAAAGCACCGTACTGATGAGTCCCAGAAGGACGAAACCAGTTGGTCTGCGATTTTCCATACACATTCAAGACATGCAATATTTGAACAATGATCGTCGAGTCAATGAGACTGACAAAGAACGTAGACAGCGTTTGGAGCCAAGTCGAATAAGAACTTCTCAAGCCTCAAGCACGATCCATTATGACTCCGGAACAACGGATACAGTCGAGTTCGACGCGCTTAGTTGGAGCTTACGCACAAAATAATTTGGAACGTCGACAAAACAGAGGCCGAACGTGGCATTAGGGAACGAAAAATTGGAAAATTCGGGAAAAACTGAAAGTGCTTTTTTCTATGGGATTTTTGTATGATATGGATATGCGTAAGTCGGGAAATTCGGACAAACTGTAAAAATCATAATTTTGGAAAATCCACCGGAAAATTTGAAAATTCGGGAAGAACTAAAAGTGCTTAACGGCTGGATCGATTTGGCTGATTTTTTTTGTTTTGATCGTAATATTGTCAGGACAAGGTTTGTATGAAAGAAAATTTTTGGATAATCCACCGGAAAATTCAGGAAAAACTGAAAGTGCTTAACGGTTGGACCGATTTGGCTAATTCTTTTCAAAAATAAGGTTTTTAGGGAACGAAAAATTGGAAAAGTTGCCCGGAAAATTGGAAAATTCGGAAAAACTGAAAGTGCTTTTTTCTATTGGATTTTTGTATGATATGGATAGGCGTAAGTCGGGAAATTCGGACAAACTGTCAAAATCATAATTTTTGTAGGTATGCACTCGCGATCACAACTGACGATAGGAACGACATATTTGGTTGAACATAAACGTAATCAGAAAAATGTGTCACATTGAATAAACGATTTGGTTAATGAATCAAAAGTTCAATACGAAAAGTAAGGCATGACAACGTCTGCCGGGCCCGCTAGTTTTTTATATATTGTACTAAAAATAAAACAAATGAAAATGAAAACCCATTTTGGTGCTTGACTAGATAGGTTAGCAAACTGACTACTAACTTACAATATAAATAAAATAAAAATGAAACTTGATTTTGTCCAATATCGTCTGACTTTGTCCAATTTTGTCCAATAATGTGATTTTGTTCAATTTTGTCCAATAATGTCCACGTCCTGGACGAAATCATAAAACGTGGACAAATTCACAACCCTGCTTGTTAAGAGGAGGTTATACCTCTGTTTCAGTCGAAAAACAGCGCTTCTACCCTAATAGATTATTAGGGATGTAAAATGTAAAATGACGGTCATATGACCGCCATTTATTGTCATTTTGTGTCATTTTCATCTATTATGTAGATAATGTCTAGCCAATCTGTTTCTCATTCTTTTACTTTTAAATAAACTGTTTAATACAAAATTTGAAAATGATTAACAAACCATCTTGTCACTACTCACGACAATCACTACCACAAGTTAAGAGGGGTAAAACATAACTATATTATCCAGATTCTGAGAATCACATATTATGCAACTTGTAGGAACATGTTTGTGACCGTCAAACTGAAAATTACAGTCACGTCATTTTAACAACTGACCTACTTCTGACGGCCTTGTCATTTTGATGTCACGATTGAATATGACATAACTGTCATTTTCAAAATGACCATGACGTGACACCGTCATATATGACCGAGCTGATTATGTAGCCATTTCTTAAGTTAGAAACGTTGAACGATTGAAACTGAATCCTAGAGGCGGCTTTTCCAAATTTTTGACTTTGAAACCGAAAAAAATGCTTGAGATGCGTAAAAGTTTCAGTCCCGTTCACATCGTGCTACGTTTACTGTTGCAAACTTACTAGAAAAAGCTCGATGTAGGCAAAATACTCAGCATTTTCTGGCATCAGAATATTTAAAATTAAAACTGGTTAAGAATTGAGCGCACAAAATTTTGTTTTGAACCCTCGCAAAACGAATTCTCTGCCGACGGTGTCTGCGTTACCCTAGCTCAGATGAAGTGAGGAAAGGCGTAGTATTTTAACCCCACCAATGAAAGCACGTAAAATTTTATTATGTAATCGCTAGTCGGCTTTCCCGCGAGAAATTGTTTCGAGCTGACCGAATTTTGTATTTGTTCTGCAGCAAAATAGGAAAAAGGAAGCTGACCTTAACTATGCACGGCGATCTATGAAACTGACAATGAAATTTGCGAAAATGAGGTAATTTGTATACTGCATGGACAGGGTGTTTCACTTAAATTTTCCACCCTGTTATGGTTTTTCTTGCATTTACAAAAATAAGATAAGATACTGTACTTTTCTATCCCAACGGGCTTGTACCTTGATACAGTTCCAGTAGTTAATATTTAATAATTAATACAGTGATGATGATGAGGCTGTAGAGGCAGTGTAACTATGCACAGAGATAATGCCTAATTACTCTAACAAAATTAGATTGGCATTTCGTAATATTGTTCTACGAGACCGTTACCTGCAAATCAAAAGTGAAGGAAATTCTGAATAAATCGCCCGTGTACGCAGGTACCGGTGAACGACGTGACGTAGAAGATTAGAACGCCCACCTTCGAGAATAGACCAGAATGAATCTTTGCACACGAGACCAACAAGTGACGTAGGAAACTTCGACGTCACATTACCGCAAATAGCCCCTCCCGGATGATATTAAAGAGAAGACCACAGCGACGCCAAGGGCCATTCTCATCCGATCCGAAACAGAAATGTACTTATGTAGTTAATATCTTCTTGTTTTACTTTTTGGTAGAAGTTCATGATGAAACTGACGTCTATAACAACAATTCTAATAAATCAATATTTAGTTCCAAATTTATCAATTACAGTAATACAGTTTTTGACAAAAATGAAACAGAATTACTATCAAAAGTTCCAAAATTTGCCCCTAATATAAACAATATTAACAGAACCGAAATTTTAATTTCAGAAATTGAGGTAGCTTTAAAAAAGGATGATGATTCTCAGAAGATTAGAAATAAAATTCATAATACTTTTCAGTACAAAAACTTAATCATTAATAAAATTGATAAAATTGATAAAAGTACCATTAATTCTATTAAAGAAAAAATTAATAAAGATAATTTGATAGTTTCCAAAGCGGACAAATCCAATGCTATAGGTAGTAATTTTACCTAAAGATGAATATATAACAAAGATGCAAAATTTTATTAGAAATGAAAACTTAACTGAATTAAAAAAAGATCCAACAAAACATTTTCAAACTAAATTAAAGGATTGGTTAAAAAATTGCAACAGTATTTTTGATAACAATTTTGAAAAATTAAGATTAATTAATATGAATGCACGTGCCCCTAAATTATATGGACTAATCAAAAACCATAAAATTAATACACCTATAAGACCAGTAGTATCATATATTAATGCTCCCACAAGAAATTTAGCTAAAAACATTAATAATATATTTAAAACTACAACAAATTTTAAATCCAAATTTAGTTTAAAAATTTCTTTAGAATTAATTAACAACATCAAAAATAAAAATATTCCTACAGGATCTTTTTTGGTTTCTTTTGATGTTACAAATATGTTCCCTAATATTCCTCCTAATGAATGCTTGAAATTAATTGAAAATATTTTAGATAAAACTCATACTAATATTGTTATAAAAAATGATATTATTACTGCTTTCCAACTTTGTATTGAACAAAATTATCTCCAGTTTAATAATAAATATTATACTCAAAATTTAGGTCTTGCTATGGGTTCTCCAATTAGTCCTTTATTAGCAGATATTTTCATGTCAGATATTGAAGAAAAAAATTATGAATTCAGAATTAGGCAAACAACATATTCTATTTTGGTATAGATATGTAGATGATATAATTGCTTGCTTTAAAGGAACAACAAGACAATTAGACAATTTTCAAAATTTTTTGAACAGTATTCACCCAAACATAAAATTTACAAAAGAAATAGAAACTGAGCACAAAATTAATTTCTTAGATTTAACTTTAATAAATGAATATAATAAAATAACTTTCGATATTTTTAGGAAGCCAACGTATACAGATATTACTCTTTCATCAAATTCATTTCACCCATTTTGTCAAAAAATTTCTGCTTACAATTCTATGATACACAGGGCCTTTACAGTTTATCTTTGGATAAATTGAATAAAGAACTAAATGTAATTAGAACAATTGCTATAAATAATGGTTTTAAAATTGAAATCATCAATAGAATCATTAACAATAAAAAATTTAAAATTGCTTGTAACAACATATATCCTAAATTATGTAATGATAAAGTTACCAAATTTTGCAGAATTACTTATTTTGGAAATATTTCTGAAAAGATTGCCAGTATTTTAAGAAAAAACAACATACAGGTCACATTTAAACCTTCAAATATATTATCCCATATTTTATTTAACAGTAAAGACAGAACACATAAACTTGACCACACAGGTGTTTATCAACTAAATTGCTTAGACTGTAACAGCATTTATATAGGACAAACTGGCAGATCTATACGTATTAGATATAATGAACATTTAAGATCGTTTCGTTTAAAAAACGATCATTCAAGTTTTGCTAATCATTTCTTTGATAACAATCATCGATTCCCTCCTTTAGAAAATACTAAATTATTGTTTAATTTTGTAAAAAGTTATCAGTTAGATATATTAGAGTCTATAGAAATTTATAAACATAAAAATGATAAAAATTGTGACTTACTTAATGACCAAGTAGATTTAATACAGTCTAGTTTATTTAAACTTTTGTAAATGTCTTTTGATCAAAATGATTCTCATGTCTCGGTGGGACAGGTTCTCTTATTGCCATTATGACATTAGTTCAATAATCAATTATTTCAGTTTATTTGCTAGCCCATATAAACCATGGACCTTCGAGGTTATTTGGCAATATGGGATTCTTTTTCTTCTTTTTGTTTTATTATTGACATTATTATCATCGTTTTCATCATCATTATCGTCATCATTTTTCCTTTTATTATTGGTATTATTAGGATTGATTCTTGAATTAATTATTCAACAACAGTCTCTCCATCTTAATCCTCGACATTTCTTTTTTGCCATTATGCCGTTTTTGACTTATTTCTCTCTTTTTTAGTTTATTACAATACTAGCAGTTGGCAGTTGTCAAGACAGAACACATAGACTTGACCACAGAGTTTATTACAAGATTAGAAGTTGGCAGTTGTCAAGATTCCATGGATATTTTGTTTATTTAGTTTTTCTGTTCTGATATTTCACTTGAAGGTTTTTTCAATTGAATTTATTGTTTTTTCCAATATGGTTTTCTTTAAATTCATTGTTTTTTCCCTTCAAGCTACGAGGTATTCGATTTTCCTTATACCCCGTAGGTAAATACTGAAATTCAGTTATCTAGTTATCTTTTTTCATGGATATCATTATTCTTTGTATTGTTTTGTCAATTTTAGTTTCCTTGTCAACTGTCATAATAATTTGTTTACAATTTTTCGTACATTTCTGATGATGGGATCTTTGTGAATCCTGAAACCGGTAAAATATTTAAATAAAACGTTATATATTGGTAGTTCGCAGAGTATTTCTTTGTTTCATCAGAAATGTACTTGATTGAATTAGCCTAAGTTCGCCGTGTGATTAACTGATATTCAACGAATAAGAAATTTGAGTAAGTGCCCGGTGTATGATAGTTATTATTGCCGAAATATTAACAATCAAACAATATCTAGTTGCGAGTGGACTAGATCCAGTTTTGCGTAGCGAGAGAGTAAGGAGCTAAGTGTGTCTGCTGGTGTGGGTTGGATCGATTTGGCAATCTCGTGTGACATATACCGGCAGCAATCGATCACACCTGGTTGAACCGGCGGCCTTTGGTACAATCCAGCTGTAATACTGTTTATTTCCCCGATACGTATAAGCCGGTGGCGCATGAAAGGAGAGCTACCACGAAAATCACTTACCGAAACCCAGCTAAGGAGTACATCTCGGAGCTGCCACGTAAACTCCACGAAACCGATAATAATTCAGTCTGGTCCTACGACGAGCCCGTGGCGGGCACAATCAAGATACACCGCGAGAATCAATTTTGATTTCATACAAATACCGATTTCCTTGTAAATATTTCTTATTCATTTCAATATACCTTGTACATAGCTAAATTAATAGAATCCCGTTATAATTTTGTGTATGTGTTGTTATTTTAACCTTCGTTTAGCAATAGCAAAAGAACCCACTCTTCTGCGACTGAAAGCTAAGGGTTTATCAACGAATGTCTCATACCGACCAGAGTATCCAGATACAACGAAAGAATTCGTTCGTAAGCGAACGACCAGATCCCCGTAAATATACAGTGTGTCCCAATACGTGATACCGAGAGATACAGTTGTATATTTAAGGGCTCGAATCCAGAGGCACCGTCGAATATTAAGATACGTCATTGTACAAGAATAAAAAGAGACTAGCAACGTTGTACAGTTTATAGCGATGTCGAATAAATGTATTACTGTCAAGGGGCATGAAAATTTAATAATTGTCGGACACTTTAATGCAGTTTTAGGGGCAGGGAGATAAGATAGAATAATCGGCCCCTTTGGATTAGGTAATAGGAACGAGAGGGGAGTTAGACTGATAGATGTTTGCGATAAACATAACCTAACCGTCACGAACACAATATTTCAACATCACATTAGAAGGTGCTATACATGGAAAATGCCAGGGGACCTAGGGAGATATCAAATAGATTACATTCTTGCTAGACAAAGATGAGGGCAGATTTAGAAATCAAGTTAGGGACTGCAGAAGCTATCCAGCAACAAATATAGATAGTGATCACAACATAGTAGTTCTAAAGGCTAATCTTAAATTTAAGATTTTGAAAAAACTAAACGTTAGGAGATACCTTGACATCGAGAAACTAAAATACTGTGATTCGCGCAATGAGTTCGAGAGAGAGACGAATCAAGACGAAAGGGCGCGGATGAAAATACTGTTAGGGAAGTAGAGGCAGAATGGAATTTCATTAAAAATGGTTTAGGTTCTGCAGCTAGGGTCACAAACAGAATGAAAGTAGAAAAGCCTGGATAACAAGGGATATTTTGACTCTAATAGACGAGAGACGAAAATATAAAAATAGGTTAGATGAAGGGGGGAAACAAAGGTATAAAGCGGCCAGGTGAGAAATTATTTGGAAATGAAGGAAAGCGAAAGAACAGTGGATTGATAACAAATGCAAAGAAGTGGAAGATACATTCGAAGTAGGATAAAGCGGATAAAATAATTTGGAGAAATTTCAGAAATTGGAACTAGCAGCAAGAACATTAGAAATGAGGCAGGTGACATCCTAAACGGAAGAGAGGAAAAGGCAGAGAGGTAGAAGGAATATTTGGGAATCTTATACGCAGAACAAGAACTAGGAGATATATTAGAAAAGGAAATCAGTTTAGAGAGGGATAACCTAGGCTGTCCCATAATAAGGGAAGAGTTTGAGCTGGCATTAGAAAGTTTAAAAACAATAAAGCACCAGATGTAGACGGATTGCAGGCAGAAATTTTAAAGTGTGCAGGTCAATAGGTAAGAGAACGTTTATTTAAACTAGTTAGTATATACGAGACAGGTCAGACAGGTGAGATTCTTCCAGAAGATTACAAAAGGAATATCATAGTCGCATTGCCAGAAAGGAAAGGTGCATATAAGTGCGAAAATTTTTAGAACTATCAGTTTAACTTCCCACGCGTCAAAAATTTGAACTAGAATTGTGCAAAGAAGGATGGAGAAAAGGGCAGAAGAAATATTAGAAGAAAATTGGTTCGGATTTAGACGAAATAGAGGAACGCGCGAGGCCATTCTAGCTTTACGAGCAATTATAGAAAAACAATAGTAAAGGGAAAGAGCATCTATATAGGATTTGTAGATTTAGAAAACTCATTCGACAACGTAAAAGGGGGGAAGATGGATGTTCGAAGTGCTCAAAACGGTAGGGATGAAATATAGGAACAGAAGAATAATACATAATCTCTACAAAGAGCAAACAGCAGTTATAGAATTTAAGCAGGAACAATGAGAAGTAGATATCCGGAAGGGAGTGAGACAGGGATGTGCATTGTCACCTCCAGTTTTCAACTTATGTATCGAAGATGCGATTAATATTGTTAAGGACAGGGTCAAACTATTAACATGTTCAGATTTGCGGATGATATAGCAGTGTTAGCATCCAGCAAAGAATTAGGAATGTCTTTGAATGAAATGGAAGCAGGTTTGATAGGGGTCTACAGCATGAAAATAAATAAAAAGAAAATCAAAGTTTTGGTAAGTAGAGGGCGTGAAAACAAAAATTAAAACTGAAATAGGGATAGGAAATGAGGAGATAGAGGAAGTCGCGGATTTCTGCTATTTAGGAAGTAAAATAACTCGAGATGGTAGGAGCACTAAAGACAAAACAAAAAATAACGCAGAGCCGAGTGGCGTTTAACAAAAAGAAACACCTGTTATACTCGAGAACGGTTAATGTAAACACTCGGAAGAGACGGTTAAAGACGTATGTATGGAGTACGGCATTATACGGGTGCGAAACTCGCACAAGAGGAGAAGCGGATCGAAAAAGAGTAGAAGCGTTTGAAATGTGGTGCTACAGACCCATGATAAAGATACCTTGGATAGATAAGGTTAGCAATAAGGAGGTATTAGAAAGAGTTGGGGAAAAGCGAAAGGTATGGAAGACACTAAAGAATAGGAGAGACAGGATGGTATGACACCTTCTAAGACACGAAGGAATAGTTCGCGACATACTAGAGTCAGAAATAGGAATACAGAGAGGTAGTGGTAGGCCTAGATTAGACCGCTTCTCCCAAATAGTTAGGGATGAAGGATGTTCTAATTTTAGGGAAATGCGTAGGTTAGCTCAGGATAGGAAAGAATAGAGGTACGCGTCCAACCAGTCTTCACTGAGAACCTTATGATGACTGTATTTTTATCATTTGAACCATAAAAGGGGTGTCAATTGAAATTATATTAAGGGATGTGGAATTTTATGAAACAAAAATGAAAAATCAATTAAATTTTATAGTTTTATAGTTTCATAGTTTTATAGGAGAGATATGATGGTGGGACACCTTATCAGGCACGAAGGCTTAGTTCGCGACATACTAGTCAGAGATAGGAATAAAAAGGGGTAGAGGTAGGCCCAGATCATGGATAGAGGATATCCTCTATCCATGGCCCAGATTAGACTACTGCTCTCAAATAGTTTGTGATATGGGATGTTCAACTTTTGTGGAAATGCGAAGGCTACCTCAGGATAGGAAAGGATGGAGGTACGCGTCCAACCAGTCTTCAGACTGAAAACTTAATGATGATTATGTTATATGGATATTTCTTCCAGAGCTTTTGGATCCTAGGTAAAGAGAATAGAAACTAAGTAATATTAAAATTAACATATACTAAATCTTTTCTAAAAAGGGTTTTTCGTGTCCTCTTTTTCATTACGTTTTTATTAATTTTGTAGCACAGAATTCTTTTTCTATTTTGAGTTGTCTCTTACAATTTAAAGTACCTGCTTACCTATTTAAAATTAATAAGAAAGAATTCTATTAATTTACAGAATTGAAACATTAAGCTCATAGTGTTCCATTTAAAAACATATTTTCTTTTATTACCCTGTATGTGTTAACATTAGGCAACGATGAATCTTATATTTGAAAAAATCGCGAAATGACTGATAAAACGGCATTTTAAAATTTGAAAAACCTCCAAAATTAAGGAAATAGAGTGGGGAAATTTAAAACGATTTGAGCAAAATATAGGAGCTATACCTATATTTTTGAAATCTTGAAGACAAATCCTTTATAAATATTGAAAAATGTACATTAAAAAATATATATGTATACGTATAATATATATCGGGAGGGGATTTAGTGTGTAATCGGTTCATATCTCTGGTACCTACTGCTTAAGATATCAAAATGAAATTTTACACGTACATATGTGGGGAACGATATGGAGCATTTCGTAAAATTATTTATGTATATTCAGGGTGTTCACATTCTGAGTACCAGACCAAGTTCTATTTCTTTAAATGAAAACCCCACATGTATTTGCGTAATTTCGATTCCCCATAAAATTTCATGAAAATTGATATACTACAAACTACATGATGTGGTTTTGAGTAAGGACTGTTAAGATATTGACATTTTTGTGTCATTATGGTCCCAAATTTATGACGCTATTTACCAAAGCCACCTAATTGTATTTTTATTGAAAGAGGTTTACACACTGTTGTATTTGTGAAATCTATAAATACTTTCACCATAACTTAAGTTATGCAAGGTGGTTAAGTTATGCAAAAGAAAATTTTTCTCAAAAATTTCAAATAGAATACCAAGTACCTATATTATTTGCACAACTGACAGTCAGTTAACTAAGCTTTCAATTGATGCAGATATTACCAGGTCTACTACTGATAGTTTCGGGAGATATTACGATTGAACATGAAATTTATTGAATTTAATTACATATTAGTTTATACTATTTTTGGCGAATTCCGTCTATTCTGTTCCTCAAATCTCCCAATAATGTTTATATTTTGTATCTGCAAATTGGTATAGATATAAAGACAATAAATCTTATTGCAAAATTGTTTCTTGATGGTGATATTGTTAAATGTATAATGTTTTTTTAAAGTCTGGAATAATTTTCAAACAAGGAGTACCACGGAAGAAAATATTATCTTTCACAAATAATCTTGGAATGGGATTTCTTGTGTTAATGTAAAATTAATTTGCTAAATATTCTATAGAAACAAAATGTTGACCTTTTTTGGAGTTTTAGATGACAAAATAGGGGGGAGATCGCCAAAAATAATGTAAAATAACAACGAAACGCCTCATTTTTATAATTCAATAATAAATTCTGTCGAAACTTTTACTGGTGATGGACTTGGCAATATCCACATCAATAATAATCTTAATAAAATGACCATCAATTATTGTGCATATTATATACATGGTGTTCCATTTGAAATTTTTGAAAAAGATTCTGTTTTGCATAACTTAACTACCCTGAATTATCTCAAGTATTATGATAAAAGTATTTATAGATTTCAAAAATACAGCAGTGTGTGAACCTATTTCAGTGAAGAAATTTTAGGTGACTTTGATTAGTATGCGTCAGCAGCGTCATAAATTTGGGTCCATAATGGCACAAAAATGTCAATATCTTAACATTCCTTACTCAAAACCACATTATGTAGTATATCAATTTTCATGGAATTTTATGGGGATTCCATATTATGTAAAAACACGTGGGGTTTCCGTTTAAAGTAATAGAACTTTAGACTGGTACTCAGAATGTGAACATCCTGTATATACCTAAATAATTTTGCAAAATGCTCCATGTGGTTTTCCACATTCGTGTAAAATTTCATTTTGATATAGTAAATAGTACCAGAGATATGAGCCGATTACACACTAAATCCCCACCCGGTATATAGGTATATATAGGTACAATATTATTGTTTTGAGATTATTTCTTGTTTTCAACGAAAGATTCTTACGACATTTGAGAGACTTTTAACACAACTGCAGGACATTTGAAACATTTGTAGGCTCATTTGACACATATGACGGACAGTTGACGCATTTGCCAAATATTTAACACATTTTCCGGACATTTGAAATATTTCTAGAATATTTGACCCATTTGACGGACATTTGCCAGACACTTAAGACATTTGAAACATTTGTAGGACACATTTGTAAGACATTTGATGGTCTTTGTACACTGCATTTGCCAAGTGGTCAAGAGAAATCGATCTAAACCAATTTACCGAAGTACATTTCTAATTCCTTAAAAAGTTATGGGCCTTCGAGAAAATCTTTTATTTAATTATAGGAAGGTTTTTTGGGTAACTAAACAATAATATGCACTTAATTTTGAGTAACACATAGAGTGCGCCAACTTTCACCCCACGCCTCCTTTTGTTTTTGTGGTATGTATTTTGTTCGCTGATACAAATTTTAAAACAATTACTAGTTTTATGGAAACAGCACTCGATTAACTATAAAAAGGTATACTTGTTGCGAATCGTTAAAACGTATCGTTTTATGGGAAAATTCATTTAAAATTAATGCAACTTTGGTATACCAATGATGCTGATCAGAATCAGGCCTCCATTTGTGATATATTTGAATTTGGCATTTAATTCCAAATACAGCTAACCAAATTGTCACTACTTATCTGTCATACTTTTTGACACCAATTTACTCAAAAAATGCAAATAGCTCCAAAATGATTGGAGTTAGGAATAGCACATGCTAACATAACTCCCCTTAGAATTATATTTTAAATCCAAAGGACATAAAATTTGACACGTGCCATTTGAAAAAATTGAGTTTTTGACATTTTGCGATACCCGTATTCAAAAAATTGTAGCAACCGCTGGCAAACTCGTTATGACTTCGGTTATCAATCAAAACATTCCCTGGAGCTTAGGGAATCGAAGTAAAAAATCATCGACTTATCTTCAGCGGTTCAAGAGATATCAATTTTTTAATGAACCCTTGCATCTGCAAATTTGAAGAGAAAATGTGGCATATGTCAAAAAGTATGACAGATAAGTAGTGACAATTTGGTTAGTTGTACTCAGAATTAAATGCCGAATTTAAATATGAAATCAAAATGGCCAATTGTCATTTAAAAAAACAAAGATGGCGTCTACTTCCGCCATTTTTAAGAGTGACGTCATCCTGGAAATATTTAATTTCGTCTCAGAATCGTCGATTATGGCTAGGTTCCAAGTTTCATAGCATAAGTAGAAGTCGAAAATTTTCTAATGTGCGCTTTAAAAGAATCACCCTGTATATTTAACGATATTTATAAAATAAAAAAATTTACAACTGAAAGCTAACTTAAAGCTTGCATACAATTTACAGCTTACGTCTAACTCAAACTAAAACTAGACACACACGCACTAAATTTTCAATTTTTCCAAAGTTGTTAATCACTTCCAGCTCCTCCTCATCCCTCGAGAGGTCTCCGATCGTTACTTGTCGGAGCCTCTCGGCTTCCTGCAGCTCCTCCTGCAGACGATCTCGCCTCGCCGTCCTCTCCTTCACCAGCAGCTGTTTCTTTACCTTTCGAGCAAGCAGCAGCTCTCTCGTCCCCCTGAACTTGTTAAAAAAATCCCGAAGGACTCTTTGGAAGGATGGTTCATTTGTCTATAAAAATAGATAAATGTGTTAATAATGCAGCCAAGAGTACATCAGATCTTTTATGGTTTTACCTTATGAGACTGCTGCTTCTGTGCTGCTGGAGTCTATGCAGACTCTTCCGCTTCGGAGGCGAGATCTATAAAAATCTCAGCGGCGATAGCAGGCGGAGGCATCGCCAGGTCCAGACCCCGCAGCAGCGCTTCGAAATCTAGATGCGAGACGGCTGCAAGAAATAATTTTTAGTGTAAAATGCGATATACAACTTGTAATAATAGTAAAATTTACCTTTATCTGCAATTACCGGCAGAAGTGGAGGGGGAAGAACGGGAGAAGCACTGTCCCAGATTCGACTGCGTAAAAATAATAATAATAATTACTTGTGTAAAGAAAATAGGATTATAACAATAATAAATATTTTGCACTTACCCGAGTGCTGCTGAGGAGGCTGCGCGCTCAACACAAAGTCGGCATTTTCTCCGGCTGGAAACACTGCAAAAAATAAAATAAAATAGAAATAAAAATAAAAAAATAGAATTATACATCGATATAAATATTTAAACTTACCTCGGTATTCCAAAATTTCGACGGCATCTTTCTTTTTCAACGACATTTTGTTCACTTTCGGCATTTTAAAATATTACTGTTACTGCTCGACCGACGAATGAATTCAGAGAGTGAGTAGCTTAATGTACGCTGCAATATAAATGTAAAAATAAATGTAATATCAGCATGAAGTCTCAGGTTTCATATTTCCATGAAAAAATGTAATGCAATGTTGCAAATATAATACGAAACCGGAAGTTGAATAACCTTGAATATGATGCGACATATCTTATTACACCAAGTTTGAATAAATCTACGCTTGCATAATTTGAAACCTATGATGAAATTTGCTGAATACATCAAATGATGTCTCAGATTTCATATTACCATGAAGTGTAATGCGATCCCACAAATATAATAAATGAAGGCGGAAGTTGAATAACCTTGACACAGAGTTTGAATAAATCTACGCATGCATAATTTGAAACCTTTGATGAAATTTGACACCTGCTCGGTAAAATTCGACGCCTCCTCGGTGACATTGGAATGCTGTAGTTGCATGTGTGGTGTTAAATTTCTTTAGAGTGGATTTAAGTTATACAACATAATATAAAGCTACACTCTGTTTTGGAATACCTCACTTTACTTTACCCTCCAGGTCATTGACTTGACCTTGAACATATCACTTCTTTTAAAACAATGCATTGGAAATGCAGTATGTAGCTTGAGTCCATATGAAGCTACACTATTTTTTGAATACAGCGTTTTACATTACAATTCTGCATCTATGGGACTAAGGGGTGTCTCAACAAGAGGTTTCATTTTTATCTTTTAATAAGGCACATTAACTTTTCGAAGTCGATATTTTTATTTGAGTATCAAGGGTAAACATTGACATTATACATGGAAAATAACATCTTGTAAATGGCCGCCCAGGCTTCGTTGGCAGACGTTAACTCTTTTGACACTGTTTTCCATCACTCTTTCACATAACTGAGGCTGTATTTCGCCAATTACGCGCTGAATCTCGTTCTTTAGTTCTGGGATGGTTTGTGGGTTATTTGCATAAACTATCTCCTTCAAGAAAGCCCACAGAAAAATGTCCAGCGGCGTAATATCACAAGACCTTGGTGGCCAGTTCTGGTCACCAAAACGAGAGATCAATCTACCCGGAAACTTTGTTTGCAATAACTCCAACGTTTCTCTCGCTGTGTGGCAGGTTGCGCCATCCTGCTGAAACCAGACGTTTTCCAGGTCGATACCGTTCAGTTCATTCCATAAAAAGTTCCTTACCATATCACGGTAACGATCACCACTTACAGTTAACGCAATCGCATCAGTATCAATACGACGCTGTAAATGATCAGTAGGCTTCAGATCTTGCATCATTTGAATTTTGTACGCATGCATATGTAAATCTTTTGTCAAAATTCTATGCAGAGAGCTTTTGAAATGGCTAATTGCTGGCCGCGATGACGAAGGGAAGCTTTTCGGTTATCGTTAACACTTTCACTCCCTACGGCAATGTTTTCACGAGACCGGACAGGACGAGGACGTACAGGTGTTTTTACATTCAAAACCGAACAGATGTGCTCGAACTTTTGCATTAATTTCACAATTGCAATACGAGATGGACGATTATGTATGCCAAAATGCTCCCGCAGCTAACGAAGTGTTGCTGCGATATTCTCCCAATTTTTATAATAGGTTTTCACAATAATTTCGAGTAGTTCGTTGGTGTAGCGTTCCATACTTGAATTGTCAACGTTTCACAATGACAGTTGTTACAAATTTAGCACACTGGGACCAAAGAGGAAAAAATGCTATAGAATAAAAAATGAAACCTTGAACAAAAAGCAATGCAAACACACAGTTCAATGACCTCTCGATCGGCTGAGTTCGGAAATGCTCGGTGAAATTCCACACCCCTATATGCCGGTTCTGGCTCAAACAATGTAAAAGCACTGCAAAGAATTTGTCCATAAGAAATTAGGTACATGATTTGAGCTTGGACCGGCTCTATATGTTGTAACGATGCAAAAGAAAATGCAACAATTATTCAAACAAATGAATAATAATTTTCTCCGGTCGTTTGAAGCGAGGATGCCCGCTGCTAGATTTTAGGAAAATATGGTCGGGCCGCGCGCCGAAGCCTCTTTCCAAAATCTCCTGCCGCTGGCCTCTCGATATAGTCCGACCACCGACCGTGCCGAGGCCTCGACAGCATTGCTTTGCCAGCGTCGATACGTGGCAGACATTGTTCAAGGTACACTCCGAAGACGTAAGCATTTATGAGATTAAATGTTTATTGTCGTACCGCCGATAGAACTGTTAAATACTTGATGGTTGCTAACCGAAACCGTCGATAGTGTGTCATCGTAATACCTAGTCTCACAAACCCGATTACTAAGTTGGAGGTGGGCCCGAACATACGTGAAGGCACATTTTCCAATAATCCGTAAACGCAGGTAATCGATTAGAGCTAGTCGAAAGGCTTGCCTAATTTATTACAGACCTAAGTTGCAGGCGGTGAAATAACAGCCGCTCTTAGGGGGTAAATACAGTGCAGAGTTCTTTCGCACAGTATATACCTTGCTATTACATAACGCAACACAGCCATCATTTACACTGAAGGGAATCGTTCCAATCGAAAGACGGAATAAGTCTCTTCTCCGCACATTCATTAGGGAAAGCTTGCATCGAAAGGCTGCGAGAGTCCCTATCCGTTACATCACACTGAAACAACATTTACACCCGTGAATAACCACAAGGTAGTACGATTTACATACCTTCGTTGATTTTGGTTTGTGATTTTCCGAATGTGGGTGCCCGATCGGTAACCTACATCGCCAAGAGCGAAATAAGTTATCCATCTGTCGCACGCTTCGTGTATACAGTGTGCAACGAACTTTCCCTCGCGCGTCCTGGGACACACTGTATACTAGATTATTTCGGGTCGTTCGCTTATCAACGATCAAATTGTTGCATCTCGGTCGGTCGGTTGGAAAACTTATTCGTCGAAAGATATACCCTTCGCTTCAGTCGAAGAAGGGCTGGGTTCTCTATTGCTATACGGAGATAATAATACACACGGGAAACAAATAAATATGATTCTATTATAGTTAGCTATGTACATTAAAACGGGTCAAACGGTATTATATAAAATATTTACATTAAATTAAATATGATCCATACGGTAAAATCTAAACGGTTATTTTTTGCCGTTTCTATTTTCCAATAAATGAACAGTATTTTTGATCACGCGTTTAATTCTGACCAATTAAATCATTATTATAGTGAGAATTTTTTACCTAACTTATCCCAGCGGGAATTTTTTTTAGTATTTTGTTTTTGTTGATAAAACGACTTGTTTTCTGGTTTTGACATATTGTCTTATATGTTTTAATCGCAAATTGTGACATTGAAAGAATAATATTGACAGTTGTTTCATATTTGAACGTCAAAAAATAACCTTTCGAATACCACACGACAGTAAGAATAACTTGGAAAATAATTCTCCACATTTTACTCAAACTTGTCGCCATTCGGCAATAGCCACTCGAGCCCTACGGGCTCTCGTGTCTACTGCCTGGCGACAAGTTTTCGAAAATCTGTCGAATTATTTTCAAGTAATTCTCACTCTCTTGTGATATTACATACGGTAATTATATACATGAGGGAATAACAAACGGTACTGGGTTTTGACAGCCAGGTATCGTAAGCGATTCTCTCCTGGACGGTTTTCTGGTAACTGACTGTCGTCCCGTGGGATGACTTATACTGTATACTCGGTATCTGGTTAACGTTGCCGCACAGGTGTGCAACCAGGTGATGTGTAAATCGGGGATATACGTAACAGCCACTCTCGACGATCCCTTAATCGGATGGCCATTAATTGTTACGTAAGCAGGTGTATAATTGCTCCGAAATTCAACCAGACGGGATGTTCAATCTCTCACTGCATCGGTCGAAGGCAGACGTGCTATTCTCACAGCATATGCTACATATTTACACCGCATGTTTCAATCTGCTTTCGGCTTGTGCGAGTTTATGGTTTGAACACCCACGGCTACTCGTAGAATTTAAGAACTAGCCTTCATCAGCCTATTATACCTCTACACCGGACCAACTAACGTATATTTAATTATTGACAGCCTCACAGCTTCAATAATTAAATAACGGCTTTTAATTATAGTAGCACAGCTTCTTTCATCTGTGCACTTTTTCTGGTGCGCGATGTTTCTCGAACAAAAGAGATAACGCCTAATCTAAGTTTGTTAGATCTACAGGCGGTTAATTATGCTTTGTTACAAGTGATACCGACTTTGACCGCCAGATACCGCTGTTTGTCATTATTTTGATTAAATTGTAAATTGATTTGTAAATAACCTTTTATTGTACATTCGTTCTGGTTTTATTATAATTTTCTGTATATATGTAGTTAAATTAATAGAGTGTGTTTAAATTTCATTGTGAGTATTATTTTTGTTTTGCACTAGTTTCAGAGAACCCTGTCTCTGACTAGAGTTCAGGCGTAGACTACGGTTCAGGGTATATTTATCGACGACCAGAAGTCCACCGACCGACCGACTGAAGCAACACCCTGTATGGTCACAAAAGGTGACGCAACGGGAAAGGTCGTTGTAATGTCTACTTGGAATATTCTACGAAAATTTTTCCTCAGCATTGTCCCCTTTAAGTTAATGAAAAATAATGTAGTCATCCTAGGTATTAAATTTATAAATTTTGTGAATATATTGGCAAACATTGAAATACTTTTTGTAAAAATCGACGTTTCGCCCCCGTATTCGGGGGCTTTATCAAGATTATAAGGTATAAAAAATGTGACAATTTTTTTCTTAATAAAATTTGTAAAAAACAGTAACTATGCATATAAAATTAAACAGAAATTATACTTACGCCAGATAGCGACAATTTTTATAACTTATTTCAGCGACCTTCGTATTCATATAAAATTGTAAATTGTCTGTTGGAAACCAGGAATATCCATGTGCGAGACCCCAGCGTTGGACATTTTACAATTGGCAGGTCTTCAAAAATGTGAAAGAAAGAAGTTAACCTAAATCTTTTCAGTACCCCTGTCTTTGCTTAAATTCATTAATTAAATTATAAAGAACAAGAAAATACCAGTCAGAGATCCTGAACAGCCTCAGATCAGAGGCAGACGTTTTAAATATTGATACGAACTTTTGCCCCGTCAGCGACGCCCCTGTTGGTGACTCAATTATTTGTTGACAGCGAGCCGCGGCTTTGATTTATTACGGCGCGACCTTGTCGCTGTTTATGATTCCCGAAAATAATAGTCTATCTCGAAGATTCTCATTCTGGAACAATGTTTGATCGATAATTTTCGAGAATCTTCTAAGACCATTATAAAATGGGAAGCAAGAAGCCGAGTGGACAGTCTTACAGTCTGACAGTTTTGAAGTCTGAAGTTTGGAAGCGAATATCGAATTCGATAAGAACCGGGCGTTTAATAGTTCCGTGCGAGTATAAGTCTTGATACGCGTTTAGTGTCGGTACGGTACGCGAGTGCGAATTCTTTGGTGGCGTTTTAAGTGTACCGGGGCGTCTTCGTATGTGATTAACCGTCGGTTGAAGACGAGTGTTTTAGAGAGTGTGAACTGTTGATTTGTTTACTGTGGACTGTTTAGGTTAGGTAATTAACTGTTTAATTGTTCGCTTAATTGTTTAATTTTCACTGCTTGTTGTTACTTACTGCTTGTATATATTCCGCTGCTTATTGTTCAATTTGTTAATTTTAAATTCTCAAATCACTGTTAATCATTGTAAATATTTGTACATATACATAAAGTCACTGTTAATAAATTGAGTGTAAAATCGAAATACGTTACAACTGGTGTCAGAAGTGCGATTTGTGGAGCCAAGAAGAGCGAATAACATCGTGGAAGCTGGTGGAAAATTGAAGAATTTTCTGGAAGTTGGCCGAGCTGAGTGAAAGTTTCGACGTTTTTGGACTCAATAGTGACTGGTAGTGGTTTGAGACTTGTGTTTGAACTTGTAAGTGTTTATGCCGGTTACAAGAAGTACAGCCGCGATGGAGCAGCAACTTCAAGCTTTTATGGAGTTAACGAAGAATAATATGGACGAAATACGGAACAGCCAAGAAGCAATGAAGACCGGGCAAGAAGAAATGAAGAACAGTCAAGAAGAAATGAAGAACAGTCAAGAAGAAATGAAGAACCATCTTGAAGAAACAGTGAAAACCAATCAAGAAGAAATGAAGAACCACCTTGAAGAAACAGTGAAGAGCAGTCAAGAAGAAGTGAAGAAAAATCTAGAAGCAATGAAGAATAATCAAGAAGAAATGAAGACAGCCATAGAAAGAAGTCAAGAACAGGTAGCTGCGAAAATTACAGAAATAACGGACCAACTAGAAACACGAACCAATCTACTAGAGACCCGAATTACAGAAGAAACACAAGAAATAAGAAAAGAGATGGATGAAGAGATATCGAAGATAAACGAGAGAATGGCAGAATTAGAGAAGAAGAAGACTTTGAAGATAGAAGATACCGGATTGGACGAAGAAAGAAGAGCTCCTGTTGTTAAGGTGAAGCCGCCTACATTTGATGGGAAGTCCTCGTGGCATACCTACATCAAACAGTTCGAGGCAGCAGCAGCGGCGAACCAGTGGGCTAGTACCGAGAATGCAGTCAATTTGGTGGTTGCACTCCGAGGTGACGCCTTGAACATCCTGGATACCGTGAGAGCCGAACAACAGGCTGATTACAAGGAGATAGTTAAGCGCCTGGAGATGAGGTATGGCCATCAACACCTCCAGCAAGTCCACCAGGCTCAGTTAAAGGGTAGGTCTCAGCGCTCCAATGAGACACTCCAAGAATTTGAGGCCGACATCGCCCGTTTAGTCCGGTTGGCGTACCCAACAGCCCCGGAGGAGTTCTTGGAGAGCCTGGCCGTAGAGAATTTCATTGAGGGGCTGCGTGATAGTGAAACTAAAATGGCATTGAAGCTAGCCAGACACAAAGCCCTGGCAGACGCTTTGGCCCACGCCTTGGAGTTTGAGGCAGCAAAGCAAACATCCCGAGGGTACTGCAAGGTGCGGCAGCTGCTTACCCAAGGACCAGACGAACATCTGCTGGAGAGAGTGATAGAAAAAGTCAGGTTGAAATTACGCCAAAGAACTGAGAAGAACAATGAGGGGAATGGTAGGAAACGGTATGGAAGGGAGAATTTCCTGCGATGTTGGAGCTGTGGTGTAAAAGGTCATCTTCGCAGTAGATGCCGACGTACTCCTGGCCAGAACCGGTACGTGAGGACAGCCCCATCCAACCAAGCCCCAGCACAAGATGTGAAGGTGTCAAGATTGGCTCGAGTTAGGGATAGTTTAATGATTGATGGGATCATTGATGGCAGGAAGGCCGAAATTACCATCGATACAGGAGCCAGTGACACCATAGTCAGAAAAGATGTTGTGGCTGAGTGGAGAATTAGGCCGACCAATAAGAATATCCGATTGGTTACTGCTACCGGCGAGACAGCACCTGTATATGGAGAGGCAGAAATCGACATAGGGATGGAAGATGTCGTCATTCCACAGAGAGTTCTTGTAGCCGACATTGTGGATGAAGTTATACTGGGCCTGGATTGTATGAAGAAGCACGGGATTGTGCTTGATGTTGGCGCCGGGGTACTTCGAATTGGTGAAGAAGAACTAGTAATGAGTTCTCCTGGGCGCAAGAACTGTGTATACCGAGTGAAGGTCGAAGAAGATGTCGTGTTGCCTGCCAAATCCGAAAACATCGTACGGGTCCGTGTGGAAGGTGCTCCAAACTGCTTGGTGGGATTGGTCGAGCCGATGTACGAAGAGGTTAAGAAAGGATTACTGATTGGGAAGACGTTGGTAAGACCTGGTCAACGTCCAATATTCGTAAGGATAGCGAACATTGCCGAATTTGACCAGAAGATTTGCAAGGGTACGTTAATTGGTATGTGTGAGCCAGTATCTAGGATTGCCATGGTGAAGAAGGATGAGAAGAAGGGAGAAGATCAGAAGATGTCAACGACCAGTTTACCGACTCCCCTGGAAAAGATGGTTGAAGAGTGTTCCCAACATCTGGATCAGATACAGGGTGAGAAGCTGACTCAGCTTCTGATGAAGTATCAAGATGTCCTTATCATTGCAAGATGGTGACCTAGGACGGACGGGAGTAATTCAACACACCATCAACACCGGTGATCATACTCCCATTAAGCAAGCTCCTAGGAGAGTACCCTTAGCAAAACAAACCGAAATGGACAACCTGATTAAAGACATGAATAGACAAGTGGTAATTGAGCCTTCGCAGAGCCCGTGGACTTCCCCTGTAGTGCTTGTGAGCAAGAAAGATGGCTCCACTCGTTTTTGTGTAGACTACAGGCGGTTGAATGATGTCACCAAGAAGGATAGTTACCCCTTACCCCGGATTGACGATACCCTAGACACAGTGGCGGGTTCCAGATGGTTTTCCACCCTCGACTTGAAGAGTGGCTATTGGCAAGTCGAGTTGCATCCCAAAGACAAGGAGAAAACAGCGTTCTCTGCCGGAACTGGTTTGTGGCAATTTACGGTAATGCCGTTTGGGCTCTGCAATGCACCCGCCACCTTTGAGAGACTGATGGAGACAGTACTGCGAGGATTACATTGGAAGACTTGCCTGGTCTACCTCGACGATATCATCGTGATGGGGAAGACTTTCGATCAGCACTTGAAGAACTTGTGCGATGTCTTCGAGAAATTGAGACAAGCTAACCTGAAATTAAGTCCGCAGAAGTGCCAGCTATTCAAGAAGCAGGTTAAGTTTTTGGGGCACATAATTTCCACCAAAGGAGTTGCGACAGATCCGGAGAAGACAGACGCAGTGAGGAACTGGCCTGTTCCGAAAGATAAACATCAACTACGAAGTTTTCTGGGACTATGCACCTACTACCGCCGTTTCGTGAAAGGGTTCGCAGACATCGCGAAGCCTCTGCATCGGTTGACTGAAGATGGTAGGCCATACGAGTGGACGAAGGAGTGTCGAGGAGCATTTGAAGAGTTGAAGAGGGCTCTGTGTTCTGCTCCTGTTTTGACGTATCCGAGGCCTGGAAGCAAGTTTGTTGTGGATACCGATGCAAGTAATGTAGGCATAGGCGGTGTATTATCTCAAGAAGAGAATGGGGAAGAAAAGGTTGTGGCCTATTTCAGTAAGGCCTTGTCGAAACCTGAACGAAATTACTGCGTCACTAGGCGGGAGCTGTTAGCAATTGTGCGGACCATCGAGCACTTCCATAAATATCTGTGCGGGCAGGACTTTCTCATCAGAACTGACCTTGCTTCCTTAAAGTGGTTGCTACAATTTAAGAACCCAGAAGGTCAGTTAGCCCGTTGGATTGAGAGGCTGCAGCAGTACAACTTCATCATACAACACCGGATTGGAAGAAAACATGGCAATGCTGATGCACTTTCGAGAAGACCTTGCGCGGAAGAGTGCAAGTACTGCGTGAGGCAAGAGTTGAAAGAGCATGTACACCCCATCAGATGCCATCAAACCCGGATCCAAGTTGAAGAAGAACATCTGCAATCCTGGAGAGACGCCCAGCAGAAGGATAAGGCCTTGGAACCTCTGCTAAGATGGAAAGGAGCTGGTAGAAGACCGGAGTGGATGGAAGTCTCTGACAAGAGTGTGGCCCTGAAGTCGTACTGGGCGCAATGGGATTCTCTTGTGATCGAAGACGGTCTTCTGAAGAGAATGTGGGAGAGCACCGACGGAAGAGAGAGAAAGCCTCAGGTCGTGGTGCCGAAGGACAAGGTTCCGGAAGTCTTAGCAGAGGCTCACAATGGAGTGAGTGGGGGACACTTAGGTGTTAATAAAACCACGATGAAGGTCAGAGAGATACTATTGGCTGGGCTACAGGACAGATATAATGAACTGGTGCCGGAGATGTGATGACTGCGCGTCAAGCAAGGGACCAAGACAAGGAGCCGTGGCAGAATGCGCCAGTATAATGTGGGAGCTCCGTTTGAGAGGATTGCAATTGACGTAGCAGGTCCGTTTCCTACATCAACTGATGGAAATAAGTACATCCTGGTTGCGACGGACTACTTCAGTAAATGGCCTGAGGCATATGCGATACCGAATCAGGAAGCCACTACTGTGGCTGAAGTACTGGTGAATAATTTCTTTAGCCGATTCGGCATACCCATGGAGCTCCATTCTGATCAGGGACGGAACTTCGAGTCTGCGGTGTTCCAAAATGTTTGTAAGTTGCTGGGAGTACGGAAGACCAGGACCACTCCATTACATCCCCAGTCAGATGGAATGGTTGAAAGATTCAATAGGACCATAGAAAACCATCTGAGGATAATGGTAAACGAACACCAGACAGACTGGGACCGACATCTTCCACTGTTCCTGATGGCATATCGATCGGCTGTGCACGAGTCAACAGGAAGAACACCTGCCAGTGTGCTATTCGGAAGGGAATTGAGGCTGCCAATGGATGTGTTGTTTGGGCATCCTGAAGATAGGCCAGTGCCTGTAGATGAGTGTTCCCGGGAATTGGCAGAACGACTCGATGCAATTCATGAGGCTGTTCGGGATCGCATGCGTCTAGAGAGTGACCGAATGAAGACGCGGTATGATGCCCGAGCGAATTCTGTGGGTTTCCAAGCTGGCGATCTGGTGTGGCTTTATAATCCAGCCCGGAAGAAAGGACGATCGCCGAAATTACAGAAGAACTGGGAAGGCCCATACCAAGTTGTGACCAGGATCAACGACGTTGTTTACCGGATTCAACGTTCTCCACGATCGAAGATGAAAGTAGTCCATCTGGACCGGCTTGCACCGTACCATGGGAAAGAAGGAGATAATTTCTGATCGGGGCGATCAGTCTTTTAAGGAGGGGGCAGTGATACGAACTTTTGCCCCGTCAGCGACGCCCCTGTTGGTGACTGAATTATTTGTTGACAGCGAGCCGCGGCTTTGATTTATTACGGCGCGACCTTGTCGCTGTTTATGATTCCCGAAAATAATAGTCTATCTCGAAGATTCTCATTCTGGAACAATGTTTGATCGATAATTTTCGAGAATCTTCTAAGACCATTATAAAATGGGAAGCAAGAAGCCGAGTGGACAGTCTTACAGTCTGACAGTTTTGAAGTCTGAAGTTTGGAAGCGAATATCGAATGCGATAAGAACCGGGCGTTTAATAGTTCCGTGCGAGTATAAGTCTTGATACGCGTTTAGCGTCGGTACGGTACGCGAGTGCGAATTCTTTGGTGGCGTTTTAAGTGTACCGGGGCGTCTTCGTATGTGATTAACCGTCGGTTGAAGACTAGTGTTTTAGAGAGTGTGAACTGTTGATTTGTTTACTGTGGACTGTTTAGGTTAGGTAATTAACTGTTTAATTGTTCGCTTAATTGTTTAATTTTCACTGCTTGTTGTTACTTACTGCTTGTATATATTCCACTGCTTATTGTTCAATTTGTTAATTTTAAATTCTCAAATCACTGTTAATCATTGTAAATATTTGTACATATACATAAAGTCACTGTTAATAAATTGAGTGTAAAATCGAAATACGTTACAATATGTTTAGAAAAGTAGCTTTACTTAGTCATTTCAGCTCGTTTGAATCTAAGTAGGCCAACTATCCAAACACTTTCAGAACCTCTGCCTCTGCTCAGGAACCTTTACCTCGGGTTTTATATCCGGCGTACTATTAAGTAGCACATTTGATTTTGATAACTATGAAAAGGAAATTAATGTACATGTTTTAAATTAGAATCAAGGGGTAGAGAGCAGATTTACGTTATTAGCTTTGTTTGTTATCCACCACTGGTGCAACCTAAACTGCACTTTCCTGCACGAAACTGTTTCTCATACCTTAAGTGCAACTTGTGTAAGTTGTTTGGTATAACAGTGCAGTGTACTCCGGGCTGCACTAACTTGGTCGAGATGAGGTGTAACGAGTGTAAAGCCGTAAAGCGAGATTTGGTTAGTGGAGGGGTTTAAAAACGTCAACATAATGTCAAACTGGCATCAAACTGCACCGGCACGTTTGGTGACAGTGCAAACTTTTACACTACACTGCCTGCCCTTACTACACTGCAGCGTCTGTTCTGAACTACAGTTTGTATGATAGATCTTTGAGCGTGCGTCACAACTGCTTACATATGACACAAATCATTTCAAGGTCGAGTGTATTGTAAAACAGTGGCGTGTGTTTTTATTTTGCTCAGGTACAGATATAAATATGGTAATTTATCAGTTACATCATGTATTAATTAGTAGGTATGGCACCAGCCGAAGAAGAAATGAAAGAAACATTTTTAAGATATATTTAGTGAGTTCATAGTACCTATTTAAAAAATAAACTTACCTTGACTTGTGCATGCATGTTGTATATAACATTACGAATTTCCATTTTTTGGCATTCGCGGCCGGGATTTTCCTGGACTAAGCAAAGGCTCATTTCTTTCTGAACGTACTTTGATGCTGGAAACTGTATCCAAGCTAATCTTTAAAGCATCAGAGACACGGTAAAACATTATCATCATCATAAGGTTCTCAGTCCGAAGACTGGTTGGACGCGTACCTCCATTCTTTTCTATCCTGAGCTAACCTACGCATTTCCCTAAAAGTAGAACATCCTACATCCCTAACTATTTGAGAGCAGTAGTCTAATCTAGGCCTACCCCTACCTCTTTTTATTCCTATCTCTGACTCTAGTATGTCGCGAACTATTCCTTCGTGTCTTAGAAGGTGTCCTACCATCCTATCTCTCCTACTCTTTATTGTTTTCCATACCCTTCGCCTTTCCCCAACTCTTTCTAATACTTCCCTATTGCTAACCTTATCTATCCACGGTATCTTCATCATGCGTCTGTAACACCACAGTTCAAACGCTTCTACTCTTTTTCTATCCGCTTCTCCTATTGTCCAAGTTTCGCACCCGTATAATGCCGTACTCCATACATACGACTTTAAGAGTCTCTTCCTAGTCTCTATATTAACCGTTCTCGAACATAACAGTTGTTTCTTTTTGTTAAACGCAACTCGTCCCTGCGCCATTCTTTGTTTTATATCTTTAGTGCTCCTACCGTCTTGGGTTATTTTACTTCCTAAGTAGCAGAAATCCGCGACCTCCTCTATCTTCTCATTTCCTATTTGTATTTCAATTTTAGTTCTATTTTCACTCCATCTACATACCAAAATTTTAGTTTTCTTTTTATTGATTTTCATGCCGTAGCCCTGTGTCAAAACTGCTTCCATTTCATTCAAAGCCGCTCCTAATTCTTCTTTGCTAGATGCTAACACTGCTATATCATCCGCAAATCTGAGCATGTTAATAGTTTGGCCCTGTACATTGATCCCTGAGGCTGTTCTTTCCTTAACAATATTAATCGCATCTTCGATATATAAGTTGAAAACTAGAGGTGACAATGCACATCCCTGTCTCACTCCCTTCCGGATATCTACTTCCCTTCGTTCCTGCTCACATTCTATAACTGCCTTTTGCTCTTTGTAGAGATTATGTATTATTCTTCTGTCCCTGTATTTCATCCCTACCTTTCTCAGCACTTCGAACATCTTCCCCCATTTTACGTTGTCGAAGGCTTTTTCTAAATCTACAAATCCTATATATACGCTCTTTCTCTTTTCTATCGTTTTTTCTATAATTACTCGTAAAGCTAGAATGGCCTCGCGCGTTCCTCTATTTCGTCTAAATCCGAACTGATCTTCTCCTAATATTTCTTCCGCCTTTTTCTCCATCCTTCTTTGCACAATTCTAGTTAAAATTTTTGACGCATGGGAAGTTAAACTGATAGTTCTAAAATTTTCGCATCTATCCGCGCCTTTCCTTTTTGGCAAAGCTACCATGATGTTCAGTTTGTAATCCTCTGGAATCTCGCCTGTCAGGTATATGCGACTAACTAATTTAAATAAACGATCTATTACCTCTTGACCTGCGCACTTTAAGATTTCTGCCTGCAAGCCATCTATACCTGGTGCTTTATTATTCCTTAAACTTTTTAGTGCTAGCTCAAACTCTTCTCTCATTATAGGACATTATAAAGTTTATAAAATTAATTCCACATTATGTCATTCCTACTTGACAGTAGGTACCTACACCTCACGCCTATGAACTGTAACGCTGAATGGCGCTTCGACATCACTTCATATAGTCGCATTTGTGTTCCGCTCAATATTGTATTATGAGACGTATGTCTTACAACCAAATGACATACGTCGCTACATTTATATTAAGGAATGGTACGGGCTAGCAGTAGGCGCGTATGTCTTAACTAATTTTATACACACGCAAAGATTCGTTATACAAAGTATACACTGTGGCCTCCGTACCTACGCTACGCCACTGGAGAAACATTTAACCTACTTACGTCTCAAGTAATAACGCAAGCCTGCACATAGTTTTCGTGTGTAACGCAATGATAAGTAGAACGCTTGCCTTGCACTATTGCATTATAACTAGAACATGCACTGTAAATATATATTCATTCATCAACACAATTAATGTAACAACATACAGACCTAATAAACAACTTAGTAGTCTACGTATTCTTCTTCGTTTCTCCTGCCAGATGAACACGATATTATATGGTAACCATCTGACGTACCATAATTGGTGACTCCCCGACGTGATCCTCGACGTGATGGCACCCCCATAATTGGTGAACCACGACATAATGCCTCGGACGACATCCCCATAATTGATGACCCGAAGTGAGTAACTGGCACGAGAAACCAACGAAAAAACCACCGTCCCGACGTCTACGATTTGCTGACCACCACGACCGCTCCTCTGGAACCCACGAACAAGTAGGCGACAAATTTTGTATTATCTTACTAATGGGCCATCCACAACTGCAAGAGGAGGTCATCATAGCACAGATTGCTAGCCGTGACGTGTCAGCACGACGAACGACTGGTCCAAATCCGACATCCCGCTTACGACCGTGGTAAAGCCGCCACCAAGCCGTCAAGATCTGACGTCTAAGCAACGCCGCTCACAACATGCCTCCACCCGCCGCAGCTCCAGCTGCCACAGAACGTACAGGGATACGAATCCCGCCCTTCGGGCAGTCCGACCCTGTGATTTATTCCGCTCAGGTCGAGCACGCAGCGGAGGTTCGTTACATTTCTCTTTATCTTAAAAATTCCGCTATGAATTTCGACATAAACCCCACTGCCGCACCCCGCCTCCCACGTTCCAGAGCTCATCCAGCGTCTCACTCACGATCTCGCTCTACTCCCCGGAACGAAGGCTCAGTTTCCTGGTACCACCGTACCTTCGGCACCAACGCCAAGCAGTATCATCCCCCGTGCAATTTCCAACTTTCGGGAAACGCACAAGCCGTTCACCTGTAATGGCAACCGGTGACCTGGCCGAGAAGAAGTCCTGCGTCCTGCCGCCTCTTCGCACCCGTTCATACTTATGGCTACGTCACACTCGCTCTCAACCTAGGTATCCGAAGATTTTTCACTTGGAACTGCGTCATCGGATTTGATTTTCTTCACCACATCCGCGTGGTCGACATAAAAAATCAACGCCTACGAGATACCCGCATTTCTGCACGCGTCTACAAATGCAAAGACAGCCACACTGGTATACGAACAGTTTCTGGAACCTCGCTTCAGCATCGTTTTCTGCTGAAGTTCCCAGAAATCACCCGACCCACAGGATGTCCTCGCAAGCCCACGCAAACACTCAAGCAACTTCGGCAATTACTGGGAATTATAAACTTCCATCGTCGTTTTACTCCCAGTGCCGCGACGCTTCCAGCTCCACTCAGCGACCTTTTACACGGCAACGCCAAAGGCAAGACGCGCTTCGTCTGCAACCCCGCCTCGGCATCCGTTATTCACGCCTGTAAAGAGAGTTTCCTTTTCGACCCGACTCTGTACTTCGACTCACAGAAGTATACGTACCCTCTTCTGACATACCAATTTACTACGACACATCCACGTCCAGTATCCGCCCTTTTGTCTCGAAGCCTTTCAAAAGACAAAATTTTCGATGCTATCCACGGACTTTCGCATTCCGGCAATAAAGCGACGACCAAACGCATAGCACGACGCTATGTCTGGCCCGCCATCCGAGCCGACTGCAGAAAATGGACCCAAGCACGCATTCCATGTCAGAAACCCAAGATATATCGACGCATCTCCAGCCCACTCGCAACACGAGCAGCCCAGCGAGATGATCAAGATTTCAAACCGTCCAGCAACCCCACCGAGTACATCAAGGACCTCAGACGCTATTTCGATGCCCTGCGTCCTACTCCGGGGACTCGACATTATAATTCACAAATGTTCACTTTTAGAGACCTTGCAACAGCAGACCATGTGTTCCTCCGCAACAACGCCGTACGAACATCGCTGCAACGACCTGCATATGTCCTAAACAGCGCCAGCACACCCCTGAAGATCAAGAACCGCTCCACGTTCACGATCAGCCGACGCCTCCAGCAGCCGTCCCATTGACGACCCGATCAGGCCGGCGAGAGACGATTTCCAGATCAATTATCGTTAATCACTCCAAGGGGGCTCCTGTGGCCTCCGTACCTACGGAGAAACATTTAACCTACTTACGTCTCAAGTAATAACGCAAGCCTGCACATAGTTTTCGTGTGTAACGTAATGATAAGCAGAACGCTTGCCTTGCACTATTGTATTATAACTGTAAATATATATTCATTCATCAACACAATTAATGTAACAACATACAGACCTAATAAACGACTTAGTAGTCTACGTATTCTTCTTCGTTTCTCCTGCCAGATGAACACGATATTATATGGTAACCATCTGACGTACCATAACACCAACACTGAATAACAAACAATACTATTATGTCACTGTAAATTTGACTTACATTTTGAATGTCAGATCTGTCATTTAAATAATTTTTGTCCTTTCGAATGTGAATCATTTCCAAGACAAGTCTAGCTTTTAAATTTTTTTCCTGCTTCAGAATAGTAGTATTATTAAAGTCAAAGTTATGTTTGTTTTTTTTTATGTGTTTACTGATAGCTGAATTACTATTGGGAGTGACTACTGCTCCGGCCGCCGGCACCCTGAAATTTTATTCCAATACGGTCGGACGCGCGCATTACTTAATGTCCGCAAAATGACGTTTAAGAATATCGTTATCGGCTAGTGACGCCAACGGTCTCGGTGGGTGTTCGGATATCGTACAGGGTGTCGATTCTCGAGTTAAGAGAATGCTCACCTCCTAGGAAAAGTAGGCGTGTTTCTCTCATATTCAGATAAGACCTATTCTTGAATCATAGGATCATTCACTTCTCCTAACTCTCAAGAGAACGGCCTTCTCTCGGAAATTTTTAGGAGAATAGAATCACGTACAGTCGTTTTTGTGTTTTACAATAATCAAAAAGGGGTGTTTAGTAGGTACTAAAAGTTTTTACGTTGTGTTAATTTATTATTATTATAATCACAGGTATAATATTTCATTCAAAATGGATTCTCACGAAAGGAAGTGTTAGTAGTAATGCATGTTGTGAATGAACTTGTCGACGCTGAGGAACAATTTCTTGGCGGAGCTCGACGACCACTTTACGACAACGAACATTGTTCGATATGGCTTTTATTAAAAACTTTAGGCTAACTACAGAGCTCATCCAGGAGCATATTGAAATAGTTAGAACCACTAGCGACAGCACTGAACCCTTCGCTTGTGTCTTCCCAAATAATAAGGAAGCCCCAATGGTAAATTATTGCTGTATTTTCTACCATGTCAGACGTTATGAATCATAATGTATGAAACACAAGGAACAAGAATGGCTATAAGAAAGTTACATATGAGACGCACTGCAGATCGCTCTCTTCAGACTAGTTTGGGGTTGTCTGGCACCAACTCGCAACTATGTAATGTGTCTGGCAGTGATATTTTGGCTTATTTATGATACAAAAAGTCAGTAAAAGAAAACTCTGTTGGTAGAAAAACATGTCACGTGACGCTCCTGCTTAAGATAAGTTTGGGGTTGTCTGGCACCCACTTGCGAATATGTAATACTCTGGCAGTGATATTCTGGCATTCCTCATGATAAAGAGTCAATGAAAATCTGTTGGTAAGAAATATGTTAGCAGCAACTGCACTGTGACTCAGATGCAACTTTCTGGTAGCCATATTCTTGTTCCTTCTGTTTCACACATTGAGATTAATAAAGTCTTGCATGGTAGAAAATACTGCAATAATTTACCATTGCGGCTCCTTAACTAATAACTTTATGGTCTTTTTAAAAGTGAAGCCGCTAGTAAACTTCCCACTTTGTAACTGCATAAATTAAATTAACATGTCTTTTTGAATGCCAATTTCCGGAGCTGTTCTCTTCTTTACCATTATAAATACAAAATGCAGCCGCACGCAAAACAAACATCACCCAAGTTAACACTTCAAATGACAATTGCAAATTTTTTGTTCAAACTACAGCAAAACATATACTGTTGCCAGGTAACTAAGTCCAGGAGCATTCTCATGCGTGTTACGGATCACACTAATTCGAGAATACGAGATAAATTTACTAAGAGAACTAGGTAGCGATGCGATCTTTCACTTCTCATAGGAAAGCGTTCACTTCTCTCATTTTCGAGAATAGCCCCCCAGAACTGCCATTTTGTTCTCCTACGGCTAGACGAGTTCTGACCCCGCAGCGGTTTGATATATTTTGCTTGTTTTTACATCATCTTTTTCCCAAAAAATGCGTGTCTGGTGCGAGAGGGCAAGAAAGGGCTTTGTTTAAAATGCGTTCTCTCAGCTTCATTTTTTTTACGCCTCCAGAATGCAAATTGTGTTGACATTCTATAATGCGCATGCCCGACCGTGTTCAAACAAAATTTCAGGGGGCCGGCGGCCGGAGCAGTAGTCACTCCCATTACCATTTTGGTAAGTATGTATGTTGTTATAACCTAGTTTCAAGATAATTTTTGATTTGCCCAATGTATGTTTTATTACAGTTAGATATAGACTGTTTTAGAATGGCCTGATTTTGACAGGCCGCCATTTTCTCTTGGAGGTCAGAGTATGGATACACAACGTTATGCACGTGAGTGTTACCAAAATTTGAGCAGATTTGGTGCCAAACAAAGTGGTGATGTTTAGAGTTCATGTAACTTAACTCAAAATAACGAAACAACGTTTGCAATATGTAGTGCAACTAGTCGTATCATTTTAAGAATTTTCGTTCAATTCTCGGCGTAAAGCGACTAAGTTTAAGTTACGCCCCTTTTTTGGTGCCAAATGGTAACACAAACATCTGCTTTGTTATTCCTCCTCTTCTTCCCTCCAATAAGCTTTAAAACAAACAAATGTGTGCCCTCCAGCTGTCAATTGTGTGGCGGCATTCTAAAATGATCTATTACAATATTAATTTTGTATACAAATCTGACATTCAAAATTTAAGTCAAATTTACAGTGACATAATAACGTAAGGAAGTGCCTCCGTAACCGGCACCAGCTCCAGTTTTATAGGTGTATTGTTGCCGGAGCCGGTTTCCATAACGAATTAATAATAGGGCAGTTTAAGTACCTTGTTAGTTGTAACGCATCCAGCAGCGACGGTAGGTAGGGAGGTATCGCATACAACTGGTAATTTGGTATGCTTAGCCCGGGTAAAATCGGCTCCCGTAGAGATTAGTTTTTTGAGGTTAGATTTTTACATTAACTTTTTAGCAAAAAATGCGTGTGTCTGGTGCGAGAGGGCAGCTAAGGGGTCTGTTTAAAATGAGTATGTGTTGTATCAGTCTTTTTCGTTCCCAAATAGAAGCGCGCCGGCAACTATACGCAAGGCCGGCACCCGCTACGGAGGCACTCCCATAACGTAAATATGCTCTCTACCACTTGATTCTAATTTAACACATGTACATTTATTTCCTTTTTCATAGTTATCAAAATCAAATGTGCTAAGTATAATTTCTGTTTAATTTTAGATGCATAGTTACTGTTATTTACAAATTTTATTAAGAAAAAATTGTCACATTTTTATACCTTATACTTTTTTAAATAAAATCTTGATAAAGCCCCCGAACGGGGGCGAAACGTCGATTTTTACAAAAAGTTTTTCAATGTTTGCCAATATATTACGATTATTGTTCTTGTTGTGTTCCTTACTTTTATTGCTCTTTATTTCGTGCAACTTTACCCAAAATTAGAATAAATACCAAAATCGATGAGACATAAATTAGCAGTTCACTTTCGTGTATCAGAACTAGTGTCTCAAAGTTCTTATCCAGTAGTGTAGTTCTATCGTACAGTAACTGATTGCACATATTTCTCTGTCACAGAAAAATGTGTCGCTATAAGTAACCGACTGTCAGAAAACAGACGGCAGAAAAATAAGCACTATCAAAGCAGATAGATCTAAACTTTGGCGTAGTTCCGTAAAGAATTAATAAAATTCACCCCACATACAACAACAGGGACAAATTAAAATTCGACACGTGTTTCGCCAACCTGAGGTCGGGATCTTCAGGAGTAAACTAAAGGTAAACTAAATGGTAAACTAAATGTGTATCGTCGGCACAAAGGTTATATGTATGTATACTTAAACTAAGCTCTAAAACAACCAGACTAACTTCGCTATACCGTGTTACACTACTTTTTCACACCAACACAAATGTGATTTTAAAGTAACAAACTGCCGATCGCCAGCTCCGCTCAGTGGAGACGGGGAGGTTCGTAAATACCAAAAATAAGGGCGCCACGCAATTTACAAAAAAATGACGAGGCCGACAGCAACAAAAATTCCAAAATTGCGAAATATTACTTTTGGTTGGTAATGAGACAAACGCAACTAAGAATGGCAGGTAAGTATTTAATTTAAATATGAAATACGTAGTTAATGTGGTTAACAAAAAGTGATTTCGTGAAAGTAATAAGAATATAACAGAAATAATGAATAATATGATTAACAATATTTATCTTTTCGAGGACGACGACGCCCAAGCGGGCACCAAGAATCGTGAAAAACGAGACGCACCGGGGACGAGGTTGGCCAAACTCTACCGCTACGTACTTATCTAAAGTTTTTACCAAAACGCGCCGCTCGAACACCGAACGTGTACAAAGAAAAGAAATAGAAAAAAATAACAAAAATAACAAAAATGTATGATAATTAATTTACAATCAAGTAACACCGAGTGAATTGTTACAGTAGAGTAGTATTTCCAATTTCTTGACGAAAATAAGTTAAGAATATTTGTACGACCTTAATGTCCTTGCTTCTAGGTGATGGCATTGATAATAGCCTCTTCGCAAAGTACTTCAAAAATGATTTCTCCTCTCATTGAACACGTGGCCAACGAATGGAAGTTTTAATTATTCACCACAAGGGAGAATAAAAAAAAAGCTGTATACGAAATTACATGTATTTTATAATAGTATGTAAAATAAATTATTAGAAAACTTACGCCTAGTTGTTGGTGGCCTTTTTTTATCTGGTAGGTAAGTAAGTATCTTTCAATATCCCCGAAGGGGTCAAAATTAATTGAGTATACCGTATGCCGCAAAATCCAAAAGTATGATATACTTTGATTTATTGACCAATATTGTAGCAACAAACAAAATGTCCCAAATCAAATTCAACGCTAGCAAACGGTTAAGATAACTCACGATACTGTGAATTTTTAAGCAAATTTTCTTAAGACAAAAAATCTTAGTAAAAAGATACTGGTACAAAATGTTTAAACCGCGGCAGCACGTACAAGGAAGAAATATTCTGAATAGCTGAATAGATAAAATACAGAGCGCTATTTTGGAAATTTATTTATTTATTCTTAAATGAAACTCAAATGTAACAACCGAAACGCTATGTTGAAAATAAGAAGGGCAGTAGGTATTTCCAGGAAAAAAATGGCCAAGGGTTTTATAATGTGCAGTAAAAAAGAACATTGTGATCCCAAGTACAGGCGCGGCCTACGAGAGCTCTCGTAGGCCGCGGTACAGGCTATTAGAGATGGGAAGCTGGAACTGGAATCGATTCGTTGGAACAGGTATGAAGGTTAGGATCAGTGGAACTGATACATGTCAAAAATGGAAACTGTTACGAGTACGAGTCCGCAACCCGCATGCCATGCCAGCCGGCCTCCCGCGCGCACAGAAACTAAACTATTGAACAGTTCCTTTTGCCACCCGCAGCCTGCCTAGTACGAGTACTGGTCTACAGTCTACGAGTATCTATGCAATTCCTCTCTTCATTTCTGTGAACGCGACGTGCGAGCAGGTTCGAAGCGCGGACTCGCGGATGCGGACTACAGTTGACTAAACTTGAACTCCTGAACTGAAACAAATATCTGAATTGGAGCCGGAACGTACGGCCGGTATTAGAAACCAATTATGTACCTGACGCAAAGCTGCAATAGAGATAATGGACTAGACATGACACAAAAGACAAAAGATATATTTTATAATACGTATAATTATTAGGTTTTACAAAAATAAGATTAAGTACAATAGTTATATACTAGGCTTCCGTAGTTCCGATTCCCATTAGATAGGTAACGAAATCAGAGACAATCTATGACTTTATATGTACTCGGAATCGGAACTGATCCGTGGAACAGGTACGAGAGTGGAATTGGAACAGTTCGGAACTGATCCAAGAAAAAATATGGATTACTCATCCCTACAGGCTATAAAACTTGATAACTGTGGCATTTTACCAAAGTTATTATATGAGAAGTTGCCTAATGCGAGGTTCGTTCTAAGTCGGCAGCGATCGGAAATTGACGTCACCGCGGGACAACAATTTCCTGCCGTACATTAGCCGATAAAGCGAAGCGCATAGAACGGTGGAATAAATCGTTTGGTATAAAATAATTATAGAAACTCCAAACACCTTGTATATATTCTTGTATATAGAACCGAGCCATGTGTTTATATTTTAGAGATAAGAATTCTGTGCGTGTGTATCTGTTTTACGTGAAGATGAGAAAAAGACTCGCTTTTTAGAACGCGTAGCGAGCAGTCGATCTTTGTATTATATTAAAATAAAATACGTATCAAAATTTTTGCGTTTCCTTTAATCGAACGAAAGGAAGATCCACAACAATAATTATTTATTATTAACCTAAAAACAAATTTCGGTGAACATCTGTTTCAGTAGGTACCTAAATACACTTTCTTCGCCATGATGAGTGATTAATCAATGAATGCACAAAATTCAGTACTACCGTACCTAATAGACACTTCCAGATTAGTCTCGGGAATGATATTAGGCAAGTAGGTACGTATTTATTCGAGTAGTAGTAGGTATGAAGGTGGGTAGGTATTAGATAGGTACATGCTTAGTTTTGCTTTCAAAAACACATCGGCGGCGGCGAGCAGAAAGTGTTTAGAAGTAGGTATTTTTATTCAAATAACTGTACATAATGTTATCTATATCTATTTATACTGCCTACTACATTTCAAGTTATTAGCATACTTTTTTCAACTTTTTACTTTGTTTGGAATCAGTCGGCGAAGTACGGGTGTATGTATTTATTTCTGAAATTAAAAACTGGATGTGGATTTTAGTTTGTAGTAGGTATACTGTTATTTTAATCATCTCCAGTTAAAATTGAACGGCATCGAAGGCGATTTCATTTTCAATCTAAATTTAACTTTATTAGGTTAACAATGCTATACTTGGGCCGCCCAACAGACGGAGTGATCACCCTGCAATCATGAGCTCTAGACGGGACCACTATCAATTTAGGACGACCGAACCGCAGTGATGCGCTTTCTTTAGACCCAACGAAGTCGCATCACCCCAATTCAGTTGTCATAAATCAATATTGGCCCCGCTAGAGCACGTTCTTGCAAGGTGATCACTCCGTCTGTTGGGCGGCCCAAGTATTGTAACGTTAATTTTCGCTATTAGAACATTCTCTCTATTTTTAACGTTTTATTATAGACTAGTACTTACATCATGCTCATATTAACATACTTGCATTCCTATTTTAGGTCTTTCACTTATATTTAGTTTCTTATTTGCTTTGATTGTCACTGTTCCTATTTCTTGCCTCGCTCTCCGATTATGCCTCCGTCTATAGTCTGTTTGAGTTTCTATCGATTTGGTTGAGAACTGTCTTAAAATTATTAATTCTAGTTAGCTTTTCTATTCTAATAGGGTTTGTCTCACTTACCTGCTATCGTTGTCCTCTTATTGTCTCTGTATTTGGTAGTTTAGTTTGCTGGATGTCGCTGCATACGTTGAGTCTTGAAATTGTTCATCTTTCGTATTTATCATTTGCTGAGCCTACCTTGGGAGGTTTGTCGTTCACTTTTCAGGATTTCGTTATGTAGTTGTTCATTTAATAGCATCCAATTTTGTTCTTCTTTTGTTGACAGATTTTTGAGGTTATGTTTCCGATCTGTCACTTGTGCAGGACATTTTCCCATTTAGATGCTCAGTGGCGCGCCCTCTCATTTTCATTTTCCCTGTCTCATCTTTCGGTTCGTGATGCATTGTCTTATCTATTCTTCTGTCTTTTGAGACCTCTTTATGACTTTTCTTATTGCTATCTTCCTTTATTTTGGGTTTGCAAGTCGTTTTAAGATTTCTTTTCTTTAGTTACCTATTCTATTACCGGTGACGCCTCTGGAAGATTTGGAAATCTAGGGTACTTCTGGGTACATTTGTAGTTTCGGATGTGGCTACCTTGTATTTTATTAGTCGGCGGTTTTTTTGGAATTTCCGTTTTCCGATTTGCTTCGACATTTTTCACTCTTCCTGTTGATCTTCTCGTGAGTGGGCGGTGTTTCCAAGTTTTGTGGAATTAAGTTTTCTAGCCAGTTATGGGATTTTCTTGGTACACCTCTTGAAGATGTCGGTTTATTGTAGTTGTAGAAATCGTCATCTGCTCCATTTTTGGGATTTAGATTCACGTTTGAGGTTCAGCAGGATTTGTCAAGGAGAAACCCCACGTGGTGAGTGTCTTATTTTTTCATCTTTTATTTAAATCTTCAGTCATCAGTGTTGTTTCCTTTCCTTTTTCTTATTTTCTCTTCTAATTTGTCTTTTCGGCATTTTAGGGTTTTTCCAGTGGAATGATTTTTCCGGGGGAATGATTTTTTTTTCCCGAGGGAGCGATTTTCGTGCAAAACGTTGGTTCTGTTGCACTCTCCGACTCTCCCCATGTTTCAAGTGCCGATCACCTGGTGCTGAGCTGCAAGTCTGATTTGTTGTAGCAGCTGACCTGCTTATCATCTGGAAGGTCAGATATAAAGTTTGATTTTTACGTCGCCTGTCCGTCTGGAACATCGCGTCCAACGGCTGGTTTTTAAGTAGCGCCCGTCACAGCTTTTTGTGTCAATTTTTGTGTTCGTTTTTTTTGTGACTTCGCGTCGTCCGTCCGTTCGAACTTTCGCCTCGTTCGGCTATTGTTAATGTAGTTGCCTGGCCACGGCGTGTTGTGGTCATCTGTTTGTTTATTTTTGAGCAAAATCTGTAAGGTACTTTTTAAAAATTTAATTTGTTTGCGATAGTATAATTTCCGTAGTTAAGTAGTTTATCTTGTTTAAAATTCAATTTAGTCAATTTAGTCACTATTGCGATTTTGGTTCAATTTGTTTATAGTCACTTCAATAATTTTGCTGTTTGTAAATTTCATTTTGATAAATAGTAATATCTATTTTTTTTGTCAAGATTTAGTAACAGTCGATACTCCCGTTTGCGTCTGACTTCATTGTTGTAGTTAGCGTGCGTGCGATTGACCCGTCGGTGCGCTGCGCGTGCGGAGCTCCATTCGTGTAGTGTATTTACCGCGTCATCCGCGCCTATTTTTTTATTTTCCTTTTTAGCGCAACGTTAGTACCGGGTGTCTAAATTTCACCCAGGTTTATGTTCATTGTTTTTTTTATATTTATATATGCATTTATTCATTGATAAATTATTTTTGTTGATATCAATTGTTTTTTTGTATTATTATATAAATATGTGTATTGTCAGATGTTGCCATGTCTGGGTTTCATACCTATTTTGTTTTTTTATTATATGATGTACTATTTGACTACATTTTTTTCTTTTGTTACTGTTTGCCCTATTGTGTACCAGCGGCTTTTAGGAGTTGTAGTCGTTGTGTGTTGGCTACAGAGGATCAGCCAACAACTCCTTGGCGCCCTTTTCCTGTTTTTAGCCCACCCCATCTTCGGGGCTTCGAGCATAGCTGCGGCAGGATCCTCCATTGTGGCGTTAGTCTTTTAGGTTACGTCACAGTATAATTCAAAAATCTAAATTACTCTACTATATTAGAATACGATCATTTTTGCTTTAAATTTTACAAATTACCTATCCATCCATATAGGTAGTTAAGTTTCAGTAACAAATCTTAGGTATACCAGAAATAGTCAGGCCCACGCCCAGAAGAAAAGAAACTATAGAATCCGTGAAAGTCCGTAAGTTTCGAATGAATGAAATTCCAATTTGAACTTGACTATTTCTCAATGAAATGATCCGCCGTTTTTACAATTACCTACCTACGGAAGTAACAAGTGTCGGAAATTTAGCGCGGGAATTTGAGGTAGGTAAGTACGTACCTTTAGGACCTTTACTTACACCCTGCAGAACGATGAAACTTCATAACAACGCAGGTTATAGGTTATACATAAATTTATGTATTTATGCCATAAAAGGCATGCATAAAGCGTGGGAATTGGGAAACACATGCAGACGTTTGTACAAGAAGTATGCTTGCGGAGCGCGGCCGAGGTCCATCGCTGACGTCACATGCTTCCCCCACTCGTACTTCACGCGGTGCTACAGCGCTTTACGGGCATTAGGCAACTTCCTATATAATAACTTTGGCATTTTACTACACATTAAGTATAAAACCCATGGCCAATAGGTACCTACTGCCCACTATATTCAACATTCAGTTTATGTTTGCAAAGTGAGTTTGGTTGTTGTAGTTTACTTTAGATATAGGTATAATCATTGTATAGGAGATATTGTAACGTATTTCGCTTTTACACTTTTTATTTACAGTGACTTTATGTATATGTACAAATATTTACAATGATTAGGTAACAGTGATTTAAGAACTTAAAATTAACAAATTGAACAATAAGCAGCGAAATATATACAAGCAGTAAGTAACAACAAGCGATGAAAATTAAACAATTATTAGCGAACAATTAAACAATTAATTACCTAACCTAAACAATCCACAGTACACAAGTCCACAGTTTAAACTCTCTAAAACACTCGTCTTCAACCGACGGTTAATCACATACGAAGACGCCCCGGTACACTTAAAATCGCCACCACAGGATTATCGCACTAGCGTACCGTACCGACACTAAACGCGTATCAAGACTTATACTCGCACGGAACTATTAAACGCCCGGTTCTTATCGCATTCAACATCCGCTTCCAAACTTCAGACTTCAAACTGTAAGACTGTCCACTCTACTTCTTGCTTCCCATTTTATAATGGTGATAGAACATTGTTCTTTCTCTAGAAAATTCCAGTATTGGAAAATTCTCTTATTTCTCGAACTTTTCGGAAGCCATAAACAGCGACAAGGTCGCGCCGTAATAAATCAAAGGCGACTCGCCGTCAGACAAATAATGTGAGTCACCACCAGGGGCGTCGCTGACGGGGCAAAAGTTCGTATCAATATGCATTCAGTATTCAGTTTGTTGTTATACTCCTGAAGATCCCAACCTTGTAGGCGACACACGTGTCGAGTTTTAATTTCTCAGTTTTCATGGGTGGGACAAACTTTATTACGTAATTATTTTCAGAAAAATAAGTGTCACTTTTTGTCCTTACCCAATCTTTGAGTACAATAAGACAGAAATATATCAGATATAAACGTATCCACTTTAAGGTTTGAGTCAATCAAGGTCTCCACTATAAAAATCATGCAAAGCATTATGTCCATTGTCGGATGTTGATCTTCCAAATTATTGAACCGTTTTTAACGATTTTTATCAAACCGAACATCAAAAAGAAGAGCGATCTTTAGCGAAAGGTACGACATAAATTTTATGCGAAAGTTTTAATTGCAAGTATTGGCAATTTTGTTGTGAATATGTATCGTGAGTTAACCATATTCACAATAAAATTACCAATACTTTCAAGCGAAATTCCTGCACAAAATGTATGTGTGATAAAGTTTGCAGTTCATTTTAGTCTTGAAAATACTTCTGGGCGCGTGTATATGGGACTCATCTTACGAAAAATGCATCGACAGGCGACAGATTCTGTCGTAGTGCAGCGATATTCAGCAAAAATTTTAACTTTGAGTGATCCCAAAGTATAACCAGATAAAACTCTCACAGATGATTCTAAAAGTCTTTTAGCACCTAAAAATGGCAATTACGACTTTTTTGGGTGGTACCGAAAAAAATTAGGGGTGAAAAAGCAGTAAATCTACCCCACCGTGCGCCGGGAGACTCTCGGGCATCTTACGCGAAAATTACAAGTCGTAGAACTTTGCGTTTTTTTTTAATTGTTGAAGAAATATTGACGTTTTTAATGGTGTAAATTTTGTATAAATACAAGAAACCAAACAAATTTTATTGCACCGTATCTAAAATATGTCGCCACATTGGTAACAATACGTTCCACTTTGAACCTGAATAACTTTTTATTTCACGACATGGATTTTGCTTTTTCTTACATAGGAAACTTCTTTACAGTATAACGAAGTTATGATTTCGAATAATGTATGGTCGCGTTTTAAAAATAAGTCCGCTATAACACTTTCAATGCGCCGATGTCAAAAATTCACTTTCGGTGCACGGGACGAGCCGTGCGAGTGAAAAGGATAGACTATGGGGAATAGCCGAGCACCAGAAGGAGACAGAACGCGGCCAAGTTACTTTGCAAAAGAACAGCGTTGTAATGCCACCTTTAAAATCTTCTTTCAATGCATTTTCAAAACTCTCTTTCTGTAATAGCCACGAAATAAATGCTAGTAGTAGGTAGGTACTTGTTTAGCGAAACTTTCACTGTTTATATCATCTGGGGAAGGATAATTTTTATTGGGTATTGCAAAATTTTCCATACATTTTCTTGAAATTGCAGCAGCTCTGTGAAGAATTTGCAAATCTGATAATGTATCACCCGTTGTTTCCAGATTAAAATCAGACGATTCGTCTGTTGAGCTTGCGTCCTCATTTACATGCTTGATTTTTTAGTAGTGAAAATACTTCTGGGCTCGTGTATATGGGATTCATCTTAAGAAAAATGTATCGGCACGCGACAGATTCTGTTGGAGGCGCGCGCAGTCGAGGCCGCTAATAAATTGGATGGAGAGCGCTAGCCAGATGTAAAGTAAGGTACGGCGAGCGCGAGTACGAGGGATATCGCGTTGCAATAAAAGCGAGAATAAAAGTCCAAACTGTACAAAACGGATGCGTTAATATTTTGTTACGTATTGCGTCAGTTTGACTATGTGCCTTGTGCTTGTCACAAATCATTTCTTTTATTTTATTGTATCAATAATATACCAACTTGAAACGGCACAGATCACTTTTGTTGGACATCTTAGAAACCGAGCAGTTGTGTCGGTATTTTCAATACGCCTATGATACTTGCGTAAGATGCGAGGTCTGTGAATTTTTTCCATTTGATTTGTTCAATTAGTTCAATCTGGAAGACTATAAAGGGAGCTATGTCAGACAATGTCGGACGGTTTTGCATATAGCGGGCACCTTTTAAATTCAAGCCTTAAAACAATTTCTTGTACTTCTAATTTGAATATCTATTACTAACTGGTACCCGGCACGTTGCTGCCTCAGAAGAAATAATTGTGGTCAAATCGTTTGAAATTTGATAAACTGCGAATGACATATACCGTTTGACGTTTACTGTCAATTGTCACTTTATAAATTATAGCGACCCGCCCCGACTTCACATAAACGTATAAAAAAAATTCTGTTGATCCGATCGCTACCAAACCACAGGAACACCCGCTGGGCTAATCTGAAGATTGCCTGAGAATTTCATCAGCATCGGTCCAGCCGTTTTGGAGTTTATAACGGACATATATACAGGGTGTTTCAAATTAACGGGGCACTATTGCTAACTTTGTTATATTTGGAGCTACGATTCCACTCAAATGGGAAAACTAGTAGTCTTTTTGGCGTAGATTACGGTGGTGAAAACAGAAAAACAATTGAACATCAAGTTTTCGAGTTATTCATGAAAATGACTTTTTTTTTTTTTTAATGGAACCCCCTGTATATTCTTGTATATTCTGAAAGATAAAATCATTCTTAACAGAAAAGTCTTAATTAACGACTATCAAGTTTCGAACCATTTAAAACGCTACATATTTTACGATAAAGTTAGCGGCTAAACCAAAGCAGGCCGAGGAACAAGAGATGGTAAGTTTAATGTCAGTAAATAATTTTCGCAAATGATGTTCTTGCTTATTGCTGTTTAGTGAGTTTTCGTATAATTTTCGCGTTACATTTTGATCGGCGTTCTAAGCGCCGGTTGTTGGAACGTAGATCGTAGATCAAAATGTAACGCGATGCTATATTTAATTCGGCTATTTAGTCATGAAAATTATACGAAAACTCACTAAACAGCAATAAGTAAGAACATCATTTGCGAAAATTATTTACTGACATTAAACTTACCATCGCTTGTTCCTCGGCCTGCTTTGTTTTAGCTGCTAAATATGTAGCGTTTTAAATTGTTCAAAACTTCTTTATGATAGTCGTTAATTAAGACTTTTCTGTTAAGAATGATTTTCTCTTTCAAAATATACAAGTATATACAGGGGGTTCCATTTAAAAAAAGACATTTTCGTAGATAATTCGAAAACTTGATGTTCAATTGTTTTTCTGTTTTCACCACCGACGACGACCTTACACGATCTGTATATAGAAAAGTATACATAGTAGAATTACACAAATTTGCACAAAGAGGTAATCGAGGATGCTCAATTCGACTAAAATATTTTTGACTTTCTGCGACTTCCGGTTATACCGGAAATAGACACCAACTTCCTTATTTTAAATAGAATGCCCACATTTTTATTACGGATTTAGATTTTTGGTAGAATTTTAAGGTCACCTTATGCAAAACATCATATGTGTAAAGTGCACCCTCTTCGAGATATTAGACGTTAAAAGTCGAGTTAAAAGTCGTCATTTTTCAAATTTCATCAATTATAACTTTGAAACGGTACGAGATAAAGAAAAATGATTTACATGTCCCTACCCCAGTTTTTAAATCTTTACCTAAAGGGTCTGGAAAATACTGCCTCCTGATTGGTCAAAAAATGACAAAAAGTTGTCAATCAGGAAGCAGTATTTTCCAAACCCATTAGATAGAGAATTAAAAACTAGGATAGGGACATGTAAATTATTTTTCTTTATCTCGTACCGTTTCCAAGTTATAAATGATGAAATTTGAAAAATGACGATTTTTAACGTCTAATATCTCGAAGAGGGTGCACTTTACACATATGATGTTTTGCATAAGGTGACCTTAAAATTCGACCAAAAATCTAAATTCGCAATAAAAATGTGGGAATTCCATTTAAAATAAGGAAGTTGGTGTCTATTTCCGGTATAATCGGAAGTCGCAGAAAGTCAAAAATATTTTAATCGAATTGAGCATCCTCGATTACCTGTGGGTGCAAATTTGTGTAATTCTACTGTATATACTTTTCTATATACAGATCGTGTAAGGTCGTCGTGGGATATCCTGTACATATACATCCATTAGCGCGGACGCCATACTCCTCAGTCCCTCCAGCATCCTCCCGCTCTCTTCTCTCTCTGTCCGTGCACTGTTGCCAAATGTAATATGAACAATTTTTATTTACTATTTTGATTCTTGTTATTGTTTTAATATGATTAATATGATGTGGCTTATATGTTATAAATGTTGATAAAATAAAACTAAAAAATTAGTAACGTTTAATTCATGATTAATCTCGATTTTTTAGCAGAAGTCGGCGAGTAAATCGGCATAATACTTCATTAACAACAGGATATTCTATTAGACATATTGTGCGCTTCTGTGCTAACGTGGCCAATTAATGTCAATTACTATATCGTGACCCATTTACTTTATAAATTCAACAACAAAAAAATTAAATCTGCATTAAATTATTTATTCATTCATTCATTATTGGAGTTTACTCCTTAATAATCGTTTTTCAGTTATAGCCCGCGGTACGGAAATTTTATGAGGAGTAAAATCAAGCGTTACGTTATTTGTCACATTGAAATTATGGACGTACCTATGGATACGGCTGTTTATGTCTGACTGCATAGAGCATGGAAATAGTGAAAATAGAGTGGCATAGAGTAGATATGACAGTTGGCGTTGTAAAGTCAGCATTTGCAGTGTTTGTTCGTTCCTAAATTTGTTGAATCTTTTGATTTAATATGGAAAAACCTAATATTAAATACTCCAAATATTGCTTAGTGCCGAAATGTGAATCAACGCCTATCCGAACACCAGGAAAAGTATTTATTTCATTGCCAGTGGGATCGACGTAGCAGATTGTCACTTAATTACTGAATCTATAAACAATTTATATTTTGATGTAGTTGGACATTTTCGAACATAAACCATCTGATAAATACACATTTGGGTATAAAACTGACATTCGCGTGTACCCTATTATCAAGTGACTGAAGTTAAAATAATCGTTCGTAAAAAGTAAACTGCTGCTGACACACAAGTTTTATTTTGATACGGACAATATTTATTATCGATTTTTGTGTATTTGAAGTGTGATTGGTAGTCTATAAATTAATGAGTGTATTCCAGTGTCAGGAAAATTAGAGTAAACGTTGAAGTTTCACTTCTATCGCATGTAGCGACCACGCACCCAGTTTTCTACATGCTCTACTTAAGTCCCCTCTTTCTAAAAATAGTCGAAAAAAATAAAAAAAACGCGAAATGCATGCAATGCTAAAACGTACTTTACCCCGGGACCCCTTTCTGTTAAAACCCTGAATTAATTATAATTATTGGGCGTTATGCCGGGTCCACATCAAGCTGACAAAAGTGCGACACGAGTTAGACAAAAACACGACAAAAACGCAACAGGAAACAGATTTTGAAAACGCAACAAAACTGAAACAACTGTAAACTGTACTCAAGACAAAACCACAACAAATGCGCGACACAACAACAAATTAATTTGAGTTTTGTATTTGTTTCTGTAAGCAGTTCACATCAAAACGTGCGACATGCTTTAACGTCCTTTTTTGGTATCAGCCTAACTTTTTAAGCAAAAAATCATGTGGCGCCATCAACAAGAAGCAGACGAGGATAACTTGCTCATGGTAGCTGCTGGTTTTATCGTCCTCTTTTCGTTATCTGTGAATGTAAAAAATAAAAAAAAGACGTTTTTGGCTGAGACCAACATTAGCCAAACGAAACAACTATGTTATTGAATGGTACTGGACCGTTCGAACAACTACTCCTCGGGCAAATACCCCGCCAGGCATTGAATTATAGAACTAAATCAAGATTTTTTGTACTACGAGATCTTATACGGTATGCTACCCCAAACATATTGATGGGCTTGGAACATCCTTAGATCTCTACGTACTTTCCTTCTTTGCCCGAGGAGTAGTTGTTCGAACGGTCCAGTACCACTCATTATACCGCCGCATAATTCGGCTAATAATTAGCTCTTGATAATACTTGCACCAAGCGTGTAAGTATACATAGGTACAGCAAGCAATGTTGCATTGTTCGAGTGTGTAGGGCAAAGCACCGTACTAATGAGTCCCAAAAGGACGAAACCAGTGGTCTACGGTTTTCCATACACATTCGAAACATGCAATATTGAAAAACTTCTAATTATGGTATTGATGAACTATTGGTCGATTTACGCAGTTATGACATTGGACTAAATGGCGAGCTGCGTTCAAGTTTCAAAAACTTTTAAAGAATGTCCAGCGACGATTTCGAAAATTTAATATGCCTGGTTGGTCCCTCGGTGTGTAAAAGAAATACGAACTTCAGAAATGCTATCAGTGTACCCCGACGTATACGTAAACTATGCACCTGTCACTGTTCTGTTGTTTACTAACTGTCCACACTGCACAAACAGGGTTGCGAAATATCGAGACAAAACTAAACCTTTTGATCTTTACCAACTTGCGACGGGACACGCAAAAGTTTGTGAAATCGGGAACAAAACAAAAACGAGACATAAAAGTCGCAAAAATGTTTCAGAATTGTCGCCAATTTGTCTTAAAACAACGAGTTCCTGTTTTGTTTTGGTTTTGTCAGCTTGATGTGGACCCGGCATTAGGTTTAAGGTATTTTAAAGACCCACCTCCTTCAATCGATCTTCTGAACCAGGTCTTGTAATTAATGCAGTTCCATTACAGATAACTGCACTATCTTCGACAAATACACACTCTGGAAGCGATTCATCGGGTGGAAGTTCTATGACATCCAAACCTAATTCTCGCAATAAACGAACGTAGGCTTGATGTTGTTTCTTTGCTTCCTCGAAGTCAATTTGGCTCTTGTTTATTAAAGAGTTCGGTATTCTACATACTATAGCATGTGTGTAACGAAAAGCTGCCATTCCAACGGTTAACACTGTTTTTGTTTCTTAAAACGACAACTGGAAAGAAAATTCAGCAACTGAAGTAACCTAACACCCAACAAACACCAACCGCGTAAAACAATCACTCACAGTCTCACAAGTCACAGGTCACAGCCTCATAGCTAGGGATGGCAAAAATATATCGATATATTTAAAATATCGATAAATGCAGTCATATCTATATCAATATATTTATATCGTTTTTAATGTTCTAATCTATCGATATATATATATATATATATATCGATATATCAGTTCGATATATCGAAAAGGTTATTTTCCCTTTTCTATCAAAGAGGTGATATTTTAAAATTTACACTAAACATACACACATCAGACATTACCTTGAGAAAAGCACAAACTGTGAAACTGCATGATTATAAAGTGGCATTAGTGCATTAGTGGCAATGATGTACGCTAATGCTCTCTGTTGGGCGTTTATTTATATCCCAACTAGGTTTTGCCAAGTAGGTCACTTCCACTTTCACTCGTTTTAATAAACTGTTAACTTCATGCTAAACCAGGAACGAGCTTGGCTCAGTAGCAAAACGCCCAGTTAGTTTTTGTTCGAATCCAAACGGATCCTTTTTATTGTTTTCTCATAAAGTTTGTTGTAATTTACAGAATTTTGCATTCCATGTGTTGTATCCAGTGTCCCGTCACGAAAGGTATTTCTTTAAAGAAAATCCGCCATTACTAATGAAAACAAGGGAATAATAGCACGCTTCATTCCTGTCTGTTATACCTACCTGTTGGTAGGCAGGCTTTTGTAATTAAAAAATATATCGATATTTCAAACATATCCATATTTTCTTTGCAATATATCGAACGTATCATCGCTTCAATATACCATATGATACAATATATCGATATACGAAAATATTTTGCCACCCCTACTCATAGCTCACAAGGTTACAAGTCACAAAAGACAGAGCAGAAAGCAAACTAGTGGTGTGTGATTCTGAATCAATTAGTGTTAGGAATAATCGAGGCACAATAATCGAATTAACCAATTATTATTAACATAATTTCGAGATAATGGATACGTTTAAATATTGCATGTTTTGAATGTGTGTGGAAAACCGCAGACCAACTGGTTTCATCCTTCTGGGACTCATCAGTACGGTGCTTTCCCCTACACACTCAAACCATGCAATTTAACTCGCTACATATGCTCCCGCGCTCTGGACAGATATCAGCAAGTGACAATTACTTTGAGCGTTGATTGACTATTGGGAAGATGTCTAACCTCCACTGGTTAAAGCGCGCCTCATCCAGCCGTGAAAATATTTTATACCAAAACTCTGTTCATCTCTCTCAAGAGCTCTGTTTAGCCATCATGTGTCTCAAAACGTCGGATTAGCCGATATGCAGCGCTCTCACAAGCAGCGGCATACCGTGGAAACACAATCGCTAGGTCAGTAATGGCAAACAAATATTAATTTTTAGTTTGAGAAATGTTCCCGAGGTTGGCGTCACCAGTGTTGCCAGACGTACTGATTTGCCATTAAAACTACTGATTTTGGTTCTAACATATTGATTTGAGTTCCAAGTCTACTGATATTTAAAAAAAACTTGGCAAAGACGCGTTCGCGGTTATGCATAGTCGGTGTTTTTGTAACACCGCCAAACGCGGTAATCCGACAGCTTTAAACATAAATTATTACTTCGGTAGGCGCGCCGACCCCCTGCATCAATGGCAAAGATCCAGGGCGGGCTGCAGAAATTTTATTCAGACGCATCCGCCCCAGTCCCGACGCCCGACAGAATCCTTGTGTTTTGGAAGTGTAAAAAAACTAAAGCTGAGAGAACGCTTTTTTAAAATAGACCCTTTACTTGCCCTTTCGCACCAGACACACGCATTTTTTGGCAAAAAGATGATGTAGAAACAAGCAAAAAACGCGGACCCTTGCGGGCGCAGAACTCGTGTAGCCGTAGGAGAACAATATGGCAGCTCTGTACTATACCTGAACACCCACCGAGATTGTTGCCTGTGTCTTTCAATAACGAATTACTTAAACGTCATTTTACTGGTATTGTGTAATGCGGGACTCGGGCGGATGCGTCTGAATAAAATTTCTGGGGGCGGGCTCCTTTTTATGAAATCTTAATGGTCAGGGAGGGGCAAGCAACAACTCACTTTATAATTTCAATCAAACAACCAGAAACCGAAAACTCATAATTTGGAAACATTCTTAAATTTTTTTTTCAGAAAAACAAATCTTATTCGTATAAATACTTATAAGAAAGTGTAAGTGGGTACGTAACTTTTATGTGTAAATGAAAATTTCATATTAAGTTAGTGCAATACATGTGCAGTATGAGAACTTGTATTTTATAACAGCACAAATTTTAATATTAGATTTTATACACAATTCCAAAACTGTGTTGAGTCGAGTTCTGTTAGATATTATTTACTTATTTTACTTTTATTTGTTTTTATTAATAATAATTCATTAATAACAGAATACCTTTAATAGTTGTTTATATTTGTGATGTTTCCAAAGTAAAAATAAAATTTGATTCAATTCTGTGGTGCCCTCAAAATTTTTACATACGGTCCTTGCTGATCTGCCCAGCTGCAAACTGGCTTCCATACATCAAAGCAGCCGATCGCAGGTGTCCCGACATCTTGTTTGGGATATGATTCTAGATAACTACCGTGTTACCGACGCTATTCAATACTATTCATATTATTAAATGCTTACAACCACCGCTAGGTGGACGACGTGAGAAATCCTAGCGACCGATACGTCTTGCAGGCATCATTTACAGCCGTATACTTGTGCGTCTACCCAATAAACAGTCAACGCTTTGAGTAATTATCTGGGAGTAATCAGCGGTACTGGCCCATTCGAACAACTACTCCTCGGGCAAATGCCCCGCCAGGCATTGAATTATAGAACTAAAACCAGATCTTTTGTACTACGAGACGTCAAAGAATGCCACCTTAGGTGGGGTAGCATTCTGTGACGTCTCATAGTACAAAAAATCTGGATTTAGTTCTATAATTCAATGCCTGGCGGGATATTTGCCCCAGGTGTAGTTGTTCGAACGGTCCATTACCACTTATAATGTATACGGATACAATTTGTTGGGATGAATACACGATGCATAGTACAGATGTTTCGTACCTAAAATATATTTGATTACAGGTATTCAAATACTTTTATCGAATTTCGGATACTTTGCCATTAGGTTATTATTTACAATTTCATTAATATAATGTTGGGGTACCGATCGCTCAACTGTTTACTTCGTTCGACTATTTTCTAAAAAGAAACATCACACCTTACTATTATTTAATTTAATATATGAAAATATATAACCAATAATACAAAACGAACCTAACCTAAGCAACCGTTCCCGCTCATCCCCGACGCACGATTTTTTGTCTCCCATCCCTATTATATCAGTAATGGCAGTGTCTACCACGCCGCATAAGTAAACTATGTTAACAAAATTCCTTAAACCCTAAAGGTAAGTACAGACTTGAGCAAATTTACGCACACGAACAGTGTACGCGCACGACCATTCGTGCGTGTGATTTAATTTGTTTATCTACTCCTATTAGATTATATATTAATTAATCAACTACTTCTGAGCAATTAATAGTATCCATAAACAAACAGCGTGAGTTATAATAACTCACAAGTGAGTTATTACACCTTCGTTCCCGATTCGGCGAAATGGAACAGTCCATTATTGTTGAGGGGAGGCAGATGACTTGACATTTCTAAAAAATTTGACGTTTTCAAATACAGTTAAGTAATAATTGTGCTAAAAAAGATGAATTGCAATAGTGAAGATGAATTATTATGTAGGTACACCGCCAGAATTAGGGCAAGTAGTTAATAATACAATAGAAAGTACTTACTAACTTGTTTGGGTACGATAGAAGTATAAATTTTATTCCCAGTAGGTATCTGTCTTATTTTTTTGAGAATCATTAACGTACCCCAACCAGTTAGTAGTTCTACGACATATAGGTATGCAACAAACACAAAAAGAAGCAATAAAATTGCATAATTCAGTCCCGCATATTCAGTTTTCTGGTTGTTCAAACTCTACAATTAATTTTATTAATAAACAAAATGAATAATTATTTAATTTCCATATCCTTGTAACTAATAAGATTTCTAAATAAATATTTATTGGTATAGTTGTAGATAAAGTATAGTATTCAACTCGCGGTAATGGTAATAACTCACTTGATGAATTACAGCACTCGCCTGCGGCTCGTGCTGCAAATTTCATCTGCGTGGGTTATTACCTACATTACCGCTCGTTGAATAATATACTATTACGTTCATCTTGACATGCTTGCGCGCACGAACGTGATCCAGTTGTTCGTGTGATTTCACGAAAATATGGTTGCATATAATTTTTTATTTCGGTTGAAATGCTGCTCATTTTTTGGATCCCATAAAATGAGAAATTTTTCGTATCCATCAATTAATTGAATTACATTTTCTGTCGTCCACTCCATTCTTTACAAACCTGCATTATGTACTTCTGCATCGACAACTAAATAAGAACTGACACGGACCGATGTTTTGCCGTCCAAACTGCGCGCACAATTTCCTCTGAGCATGGCACCGAGACCGACAAGCGACGGATCGCGTGCGGGTTATGCGCGCATGAATAATTTGTTCGTGCGAACCAATTTATTAGCGTCCACATTTGAGCATTCGTATGCGCAAACTGTTCGTGCGCGCAAATGGGGAAAACCCGCAAATTTTGAAAATGATCATATTGAATAGTTTACTACCCAAAACAAATTCCGCAACTTTCGATTTTTACATTTGAGTCTTATTTTCGTCATAATTAAATACGAAACATGCGTCACACTCGAAACACAATATTTGAATGACGCTGGTGACGTACTTGACCACTGGGCCCGACAGATTAGGTAGGGATTTTCACATGCGCAAACCGATCCGTTTGCACCCTGAGCGCTCGTTTATTTCTCGACTCCTCCCACTTTTTCCAGGGAGACGCGTAAACACCGCGGCGCAACGGATAGGCCTCCTACGCCACAGAAAGCGCACGTTTTAGCCATCCCGGTCATGCTGCTTTCTAAGTTGCAAATTTTTCGTTCAGCACGGCACATAATCAAAATTTTTACGTGGTACGCGATACATATTCTATTTATGATTGATATTACAGTACTAAAAGTTATAAATTCGATTAAGCGGGTCTTCCCCATTTGCTCAAGTCTGTACCCACCTTAACACTCGGCCATCCTAAACAAATCTTGGCCTCCAAGATAATAAAGAAAATAAAGTAAAATATGTATGGAATCTAAACTAAATTATGTTGCACACACTTTAAGTCTCATAATCTTCTAAATATTTGGGTTTTCTTCTGCTTCGCTTGTCGATTGGTTCCAGAGGCGCCGACTACGGGGGGGCAGTGGGGCTCGTGCCCCCCCAGGAGAACATCAGGGGGGGCACTGCCCCCCCTGGAAAATTTATCCAGTTTCATCACACAATATTAACTTTGAATCAATAATATGGATGTTTGCAATTTTTTTAGAAAACGTCTACAATACATAGAAATGTTGCCTGAAATTGTCAAATTTATTGCGACATGTACGGCTGAAAGGTCAGTTTCAAGCTTAAGATGTTTGAAATCCCACTTAAGGTCAACCATGTGTCAGGAAAGGTTAAATAGTGTTTCAATTTTGAACATTCATGGAGATTTAGCATTCAAATTAAATATTAATGACGTAGCAAATGATTTTTTTTGCAAAACCAAAGTTCGTCAAAATACGTTTTCCATGAATTCAAACATAATTCGTTTACCTTTCCTGATTTGTTGTATTAGACATTAATTGAAAATTCGTTTAATTTGAAATATTTTATTATTTTTGTGTATAACTTTCGGTTTCTTTTCTAGGCGAATAAAATGTTAGGTACTTGTTTTATTATTATTATTATTGTTATTATTATTATTACTATTAACGATTAAGGTTATTGATGTTATTATTAACATTACGATTTTGTGCCCCCCCTGGAAATACCAAAAGTCGACGCCTCTGATTGGTTCATTCTCTCTTGTCTTTGAATTATCCACTTTCACCTCCGGATCATCCTCCATCGGTGTTTCGTGGAGTCGTTCTATTTCGTTCTCGGTTCCATCCATTTCGTCTTCTTCACTCTCAGAATCGCTCTCAGAACTTTTCCATATCTTAATTTGGCTAACATTGGCAGTTGTTTCGTAGTGCCCACTTTGTCCATCCGTCAATCTTGATATTCTATAGGTATCGCTCGGTAATTTATTTATTACGACATATGGCCCCTTGTAGCGACTTTGCAACTTTGTAGATTCGCCTGTGGCCACTTTGTTACCTTTTATGTATACAATGTCGCCTATATCATATACCAAACCTCTGAACCGGTGTTTATCAAAAGCGGTCGTCTTCTTCTGCCGGTTCTCTATGTGTTTGCGTACTTCTTCAATCAGTGTAGTTGGTAATGTATACGTTTCGTTTTCGGTAGTCTGACTTCTTCCCAAACCTTCTTCAAATCGGGGAATATACCCGTAAAGCATTTCGAAAGGAGTTTTCCTCGTGACCTTACTCACAGAGGTGTAAAGATCTCTTTCGATCTTTTCGACGTGCTTGTCCCAATCGTAGCCACCTTCCGTCTCCACTCCTGCTTGCATCATAGGTAGTAGTGTTCGATTTACTCTGTCCACCATACCGTTTGCCTCCGGGTGCCGGCTTGAATTTAAGGTATGCTGTATACCATACTTTTGGCAAAATTTTAAGAATATTCCGGCTGTAAAATAGGTTCCTCGATCAGTGATCAACCTAATTGGGGCACCATACTGATTCACAAATTTTTCTAATTTTCTTATACACTCGACAGCACTTGTCGTCTTTACTGCATTTAACTGAACAAATTTTGTAAAATTATCAATTAACATTAAAATATACTTCTGTCCTTTAGCCGTTGTTACAAAAGGTCCGATATGATCGACGTGAACTATCGCGAACGGTCGCGAGTCTGGAGGAACTGGGTTTAGAAATCCGGGTTGTTTTCCACTACGTGGTTTTGATAATATACACTCTGGGCACCGACTAATATGTCTTTTCTCCTGGAAAATAATAATATTGTCTTATCTTATACAAAGTTCGTTCAAGTCCGGTATGACCCATCAGATCATGAAATGTTATTGCTATAGATTTCCGCATTGTCCTTGGCATTGTATAAAGGTCTTGTAACGTGTGGGCAATTACACACAACGTTAAGAGAACATATTTTATTAGTTAACACTTATTTGCATATGATTATTATATTATACAAGTACACAACATTAAGTAAATACACGACTACGCCATTGACAGCGATTGCCAACTGGGTGCGGCCCATGAACTTGACCGTCAACCTGTGTCTGCCGTGCGTTCGGATTTACCGCAACCAGGATCGTACGTAAGCGCTTCTGGTTACGTTACATCCCCCTTTTTGTATTCAAAGATTTAGTCTTTGAGGTGGATTCACTATTTTTCCTGACCTTGTCTTGATGGGTGAGGCCAGGTTTGGTCCTGTAGTTGGTTGGGAAGAGTGAGAATCATCTCTCTCAACTTCTTGGGTTTCTGGAGATGGAGGTTGGAGATTTACAGTCGATGTGGATGGAACGACGGTAATGGGTTCAGTAAACTTGGCTTCGGTTTTACGAAGATGATAGGAATTTCTTCTATAAACACTTCCATCTTCTGCTCTTACCAGGACTGACCTTGGATTTTCCGTATTTTATATTACTTCTCCTCCTTTCCATTTCCTGTGTGCTACTCGGATGCCAACTTTGTCTCCTTTTTGAAACTCTGGTCTTACTCTGGTTGTTCGATCTGCGTATTGCTTCTGTTTTTCTCTCAATTTTTTCAGTTCTTCAGAGACGTTTTTTGTAACTTTTGGTTTCAATTTTTCTTTTGCAATTGGTAGTTTTGTTTTAGTTACACGGCTCATTAACCTTTCGTTTGGAGAGTGCAGTACATCATTTCTTGGTGTATTTCTGTAATTTAGCAATGCCAATTGAACGTCAGAGTCATCTTCTGAGCACTTTTTCAAAATGTTTTTTATTATTTGAACACCACGTTCAGCTAACCCATTTCCACTTGAGTGATATGGACTAGAAGTCTTGTGTTCGAATCCCCAGGATGATTCAAAATTTTTGAATTCTCTGGAAGTATATTGCGGACCATTGTCGGTCTCGAGCACTTCTGGAATTCCATGGGTGGCGAACCATTCTTTAAGTTTATCAATCACTTCCTTTGAGGTGAGTGTTTTTAACAGTTTATAGTCCACGAACCCGGAATAACTATCGTAGATCATCACGTTTTCTTTACCGCGAGACGTAAAAAGATCACTCGCGACGATTTGCCATGGGAAATTTGGTATTTCTTTATTCACCAATGGTTCTTTGATGTTCGCGCGTTGCGTTTTTTGGCACACCGAGCACTTGTTGATAAAGTCTAGTATGTCTTTATACTGCGATTTCCAGTACAACAACGGTCTTGTGCGTTTTAGACAACTTTGTATGCCGAGGTGTCCAGCATGAATGTCTTTTAGCACTCTGTTCACTTCTGATTTAGGAACAACTATTTTTTCACCTTTGAAAATTAGACCTTCGTAGTACGAAAGTTCTTCGCGGAAGTTGTGGTAGTGCTTTATACAATTTGGCAGTTTTTTACTTTCATCTGGAAAACCATTTTTTATTTATTCCAGTAATTGTTGCAATTCGAGATCTTGCTTTGTTGATTGTACAAAATCTTCTCGTGCTTTTCTGCTCATGCTTAGTATTATTTGCACTTCCAATTCTTCTTCCTCATTTTCTTCTTCTTCATTATTACAGTCACGACTCAGAGCATCTGGAATTGGAATTTCTGTCCCTTTTATGTACCTTACTTGTGGTGAATACATGAGTACATCAAACAAAATTCTTTGGAGACGCGCTGGTGCTGACTGAATTGGTTTTTTGAAGATTACTTCCAGTGGTTTGTGATCCGTTTCCACAAACAGCGTTTTTCCGTAGATGTATTCATGAAATTTTGTGCAAGCGAATTTGATCGCAAGTGCTTCTTTTTCTATCTGCGGGTAGTTCTGTTCTGATTTGGTTAAGGATTTGGTAGCGTATGCTACTGGTTGACCACTTTGGAGTAAAACTGCTCCTAAACTCTTGGAACTTGCGTCTACTGACAATGTTACGTTGTCATTGACGTCATAGTACTTCAGAACTGGTGGTTCAGTGAGTACTTTTTTAATTTTGTCAAACGCTTCTTGCTGTTCTCTGTTCCAGACCCATGCTACATCTTTTTTCAGCAATTGCCTTAATGGTTCTGTTAATTTGGACATGTTGTTTATGAACTTGTTCAAATATGTTACCATTCCTAGCAGTCTTTGTAACTGAGTTTTGTTTTCTGGCGTTTTCAGCTTGTTTATCGCTTGGACTTTTTCTATGTCTATTTTTAGACCTTCGCTTGATAGGATATGCCCCAGGAATTTTATGCTTGGTTTGGCAAAAATACATTTTTCTGCGTTTAATTTCAATCCAGCATTTTCCAGTTTCTTCATGACTTTTGCAGTGATTTCTTCTAACTTCTGTTTTGACCCTGCATGTATCAATATGTCATCCATTGAACATTCTGTATTGGGCATGTCTCTTAACAAGGAATTCATCACTTGTTGGAAGACTTCTGGTGCTGATGCGAGACCAAATGGAAGTCGCGTACAACAATATCTTCCCCAAGGAGTAGCAAATGTTAGGTATTTTTGAGTTCTTTCACTGACTTTTATTTGCCAGAACCCTCTTTTGCAGTCTAGCAAAGAGAAATACCTGGATCCTGCAACTTTAGCTGCGATTTCTTCCATCGTTTTCAGAGGATAATGTCTTCTCAATAAATTCTTGTTAACATCGGTAGGATCGATGCATATCCTTATTTGGTTCTTTTTTCTTACTATAACCATTGGACTGACCACCGGTGTTGGTTCTGTGATCGATTTAATGACTTGGAGTTCAACCATTTTATCCAGTTCTTTTTTAACGGCCTCTCCTATATCGTAAGGAATCCTTCTGGCTGGTTTTATTTCGAAACTTGGATTTGGCACTAGGTCAATATCATATTCAAAATTTTTCAGGCATCCCAGTCCCTTGAAAACATTAGTTTCCTGCTTTTCTGTAGAAAGTGCGTTAACTCTTTGGATTAGTTTTAGATCTTTGCACGTATTTCGACCTATTATTGGGCAGACATTCTCTCGAACGATTTTGAAGGTTACTTCTGCTTGTTTACCTTTAACTGTACAACTCAAAGTTGTTTCACCGATCACTTTAATTTTGTGATCCGTAAAACTCACCAATCTGGCTGTTTTGGATGGTTTTAGCAAAATTTTGGCTTCTAACTTCTTTAGTAACCCTAATGGAAGGACACTGCATTGTGCCCCTGTATCTAGCTTGACTTGGAACTTTTGCTGCTTGTATTTGACAGTTTCATTCCATTCGTTGTCTTCTTTTGAGCTGATCGCGTGCACATACACAACTTCTTCATCATCTTCCGTGATGGAGTTGATTTTGCTTTTTTGTTCGACCTTCTGTTTTGGCTGAAGCACTTTTTTGTTAGGTGACCATTTTTTCCACAGTTTTCGCAACTTTTGTTGTAGGCTGGACACTGTTTTTTCCGTGCTTGGAACCACATCTTCTGCAGTCGAATTGTTCTTTTGATGAGTCTTTTGAGTTTTTCTTTTTTCTTATTACGTGTACTTCTTTTGCCTCTTCTTTTGTTATCTCGTTCATTTGTCTGGACGTTTGTTCACTTGCCCTACAAATTTTAATTGCTTTTTGTAGATCAAGGTCATCTTCTGAGAGTAATTTTTCTCTCAACTTGACATCTTTGACCCCGAGAACTATTCTGTCTTTTATAAAGCTGTCACATAAATTTTGAAACTCACAGGTTTTGCTTTTGTTTGTGATATTAGTTAAAAAATCATCAAAGCTCTCACCTTCTTTTTGCTGTGTCGTGTTGAAGACGTACCTTTCATATGTGGTATTTAACTTTGGTATAAAATACGCCTCGAATTTTTCTTCAATTATTTTTAGGTTGCTTTTTTCTGCCTCTGTGAGCGTGAATGTGTTAAATATTGCCAGTGCCTCTGGTCCGATTATTGTCATAAAAATGGTAACTTGCATGTTTGGTGTTTTCTTATCTAATTCTGCTGCAACTGAATAGAAGTCGTACTGTTGTTTCCAGAGCTTCCAATCGTTGATCATGTTTTCAGACAAGTGTAATGGTTTGGGTGGTCTAATTTGGACGCCACTGGACCTCATTGTTTCTTCCTCAGCATGGGACATTTTCAGACACTAGTTACTTTATTTTATCACTTATTTTTCACTGCTTTTTACTTTTTGGCACTTAAAAACAAGACTTCTGACACCATGTAACGTGTGGGCAATTACACACAACGTTAAGAGAACATATTTTATTAGTTAACACTTATTTGCATATGATTATTATATTATACAAGTACACAACAACATTAAGTAAATACACGACTACGCCATTGACAGCGATTGCCAACTGGGTGCGGCCCATGAACTTGACCGTCAACCTGTGTCTGCCGTGCGTTCGGATTTACCGCAACCAGGATCGTACGTAAGCGCTTCTGGTTACGTTACAGGTCTCTTTCAGAATTACCATCAATAACAGTCTTATAGCTACAAGAGCCCGTGTTTTAATTTATAACCCCGCACTTCATCACAACGTGTCCGTTTTGATTCGTCAGTCTTTAATATATCGATCTTTCGCTTTAAGTCACTATCCGAGTATTGAAATAGAGCAATTTCTTCTTCTCGAGTCAAAATTTGAAATACACTACAGTTTTCAATTAGGTATTTTATCTTCAACCGACTCCGCTGCTTCATCGACGGCCGCGCGCGACAAGGCGTCGACGTGTCTCATTGACGTACCGGCACGGTGTCTAATATCAAATTTATATTCACTTAAGAAGTTACACCACCTATCTTTGTTTTATTTTTGTTTAAGTATATTAACATCCGACAGTCAGTTACGATCGTAAAATTTATGTCAATCAAGAACACTCGTAGCCTCTCCACACCCCATATGATTGCCAATAGCAATAGTTCTAGTTTGCTAGATGGATAAGAACTTTCTGGCTCTGACGTTCGTCTACTGATATAGTATACAGGGTGTAGCATACCATCCTCATCATTCTGCATCATAATTGCTGCCAATCCTCTGGCACATGCATCCGTATGAACCTCAGTTCTTGTCACCTTTCAATCATAAATTCGTAAAATAAGTTTATTAGTGAGAATATGTTTGATTTTTGCAAATGCCACTTCCTGTTCCTCGTCCCATACAAAATTCCTATCTTTTTTTGTTAAACGGGTTAAAGGTTCAACAATCACGGCAAAGTCTTTCACGAATCATCTGAAGAAGCTGGCCAAACCTATAAATCTTCTAACATCATGTACGTTCTTTGGGACTTCGTAATCAAGAATTGCACACTGTTTCTTGAGTCCTGGTTCAATTCCTTTGCTAGATACTCGAAAACCTAAATATTCTACGTTTTCCACGCCAAACTCGCATTTAGTCAATTTTATGGTCAATTTCGCTCTCCTCAATGCTTCTAATACTTCTCTCAATCTAAGTACTAGTTCGTTCCAACATTTGGCTGGTAAAATAAAGCTACGGAATTACGTAGAGGCCCCAAAGCCATTTGCATTAATTTGGAAAAATAAAAGGGAGAATTCATTAGTCCGAACATCGCACGCGTAAACTCTCCTGTTTCATCAGGTGTAATGAATGCCGTTTTATTCCTTGATTTTTCGTCCAATGGTAATTGCAGATATCCGTGTGCCAAATCCATAACAACAAACAGTTTTGCCCCAGTAATGAGTTCCATATGCTCATCTAAATTGGGCAAAGGATAATTTATACGTTGCGTTTGGGCATTTAAACGTCTGTAATCTACAACCAATCTACTTTCGCCAGTTTTCTTCTTAACAAGTAGTGCTGGGCTTGCATAAGCTGATGACGTTTCTTGAACCAGTCCTGCTTTCTTCCACTCTCCTACTATTTCTTTTATGGTTTCACGTTCAGTTAGGTTTGTTCTATAAGGCTTGCAGCTGACAGGCAAACTGCCTGGGTTTTCTTCAATCCTCATTTCTAGTACCTAAATCAGTTTTTCCTAGTTCATGTATGTTCTTAGCCATGCAGTCTCTATATTCGTTTAACAGTTTCAATAGCTCCTGGGCTTGTTTCTCTTCTATCTCCTCACCTATTTTGACTTCTTCTAATCGCATGTCTTCAATTTTTCGATTATTTATTTTGGTTGGCAATTCGCTTATTTCTAGTATTTTCTCACAAAATGCTGTACCTTTATTTACGTCTAAAGTCACATCCATGTGATTTATAAAGAGCCACACAACTTCTCCTTTCTCCACAATGGTGTTTAAAATTAATTGACCTTGGCATACTTCGCTGTGCCGTAATGCAGATGGGCTTGTAACTAGTAGTTTGTGCTATACTTTACTCCTTTTCGTACGGATATTCAAAATCATCTCTTGCTTTAAAATGTAACTCACTTCCAATTTTATAGAAAACAACGTGGGGTAGCTCAGTAAACGTACGTCCAATGATAACATCCGTGGGTTAGACGTCATCCGGAACTACTCGAATTTCGATTCCGTCTGCGATGACACCGTCTACTATTATCTTTGCTTTGCGTTTACTATTCCCGGAGAAATAACTTTATAGTCTTCCGGCCCAAAACCTTTAAGTTCTGTTTTTCTTCTTACTACATCAAATTCTGCCAACAGCGCAGTACTTGCTTTTATTGTACAGTCAGAACTTCCGGTGTCAATAAAGGCTTCATATTTTTGATTATTAATTTGCACATCCTTAATATACTTTTCTATATAGTCAAGTGCCTGCCTATCACTGAGAATATTTACATTTGCATTCGTTGTCGAGGGAATTTTTCTAGGTGCCGTACAATGTCTTTGAGTACGCCCAATTCGATTACAGTTTCGACAAACTAATTCCTTTTTTGGTTGCGGGCAATCTCGTGATATATGGCCATACATATTACAATTATAACATTTTAATTCACCTTGCTCGTTCTTTAAGGGTGGTCGTCTATCAGGATTTATTCTCACGCTTGTATTTGTAGGATTAGTATAATAATTATTAGGACGTATTTCGGTCTTTCTGGTCGTTTTATCAACCCCGATATCTTTACGCGACGTAATGGAATTTTTCTCTTCATGATTCTTGCTTTTAACTCGTTCGATCGCTAGCACATCATGTAACAGTGAGTCATAATCATTATGTGGAACTGTTATTAAATTTGTTATAATTTCCCTACAGTGAAAACCTGCTAAAATTTCTTCTTTGACATCTTGAAATCCTAATTATTTAATTTCAGACACAAATCGACTTTTTCGTAAAAATAAGCTAACGTAGACTCATTTTTATGTTGGCGTCTTGCTTTCATTTTCTCCCATTTATCTGATAATTTAAATACACTTCCGTATGTTTAAGTATTTCTTCTTTAAAATCTGCCCACGTCTTAATTTTATCTTTTTTAGCATTATACCAAAACACTGCAGGTCCTCGTAGATGTGCGCGTGCTGTTTCAAGCTGATACGTTTCCGGTCAATGATTTAATGTGCTACTCGTTTCAATATTACGCAACCACGAGTCTACCGTAATCTGCATCTTGATCACCGTCGAAGTATCGTATTACTTTCGTCAAGTCTGGCATTATGTGAAAACTGCGGCTATTCACATTTGAATTTGAATTTGGCGCACTTGTGTTTGGGCATCCATCCGCTGTTGATGACGGGGTGAGCCGATGAACTACATCCATAAATAACTGATCCGCCGACGATTTTCCGCTATCATTAAATCGAACATACGTTGCATACAATACATAGAATCAAATCTCCTGCCTTCATTATCGAAGACACCTTCGCATTCTAAACTATCCCGGCTAGGGCTACTTTCCTTGTGCTGATCGCTCAACCTATTTTCCATTTTTAGGTACTTCGTTTAAAAGTTCACAATTCACATACAGTCACGAACGTTTTAGTTCTCAATTGTTTTTATTTTTCGCAGAACAAAAGAAATAATCGAATCAACACACCGACGACGGCACGCCTTTTAGGTATGTCTATTATCGCACTTCTGATTTGTTGGGGTACCGATCGCTCACCTGTTTACTTCGTTCGACTATTTTCCAAAAGGAAACATCACACCTTACTATTATTTAATTTAATATATGAAAATATATAACGAATAATACAAAACGAACCTATTTTAAGCAACCGTTCCCGCTCATCCCCGACGCACGCTTTTTTGCCTCCCATCCCTATTATATCAGTAACGGCAGTGTCTACCACGCCGCATAAGTAAACTATGTTAACAATAATTTGATTAATTGTAGGTTTTCAAAATTAAAATTACTAGTACTCTCTTGTAGTGAATAGAACTTCTATTTATTTTGCATGAAGTCATAGTCATGTAAGCACTGCTTGTCCAGAAAGAAAGGATACAAAGTCATTGCAAATGCGTTTCTTTTTGTTAAACTTTTTTACCTCATACACGAATATTTTACAACAGATACACATACTTTACTTACCAGATAACCTATATGTAATGTACAGCGCAAGTCTGACTTCCTGGTAGGGGACACTTGTTGTACATAGGTAGAACAGGAAGTGCGCATTGGTATGTCTTTTATGTTAAGGTACGTTTACATTAGACGAGCACGAGCGAACGACCATTAACGAACGAACATTCGTTCGTTCGCTTGTAAAATTCGTACACTCGTTTACATCTGCACAAACATTTGCGTTCGCTCATAATCCAGTTGTGAATACGAACATGGACGACTCAGGCGACAAGCTTATAATTTACAGTGCGGCATTTCTCTTTTTTATGCCAAAACGCGATAAAAGAAAACGGAAACGTCGACGTTGCGTTGGTGGGAACCATCTCTGATGAAATCAAGGAATGAATGTGGTGGAACCAGATTACTTTCCGATTTAGGAAGAGAAGATTGTAGTACATTTTCATTTGTCCACTTCATTCTGAAATGTTTCAAAAAAAATAAATATTGTGTACTTATACTGTCATTCATTTCTAATTCAGTGACATAATTCCACTTAACTTGCAACATTACAGAATAATTATTTATTTTACCTACCTACATCCAGAATAAATGCTCGCCTCGGTATTCGCAGTAACGTTCGTTTCGCGCTCGTTTCGCTTCCACACTGAGCACTAATTTCCTTTGATGATTCGCAGCTTTACCGACCCGCCGCGGAACATGAGCGAACGCGAACGAATTTGCTCGGTCATATTTTTTGTCCGTTTACATTAGCCGAGCATAAGCGAACGAACGAATTCGTTCGCTTGTGCTCGTCTAATGTAAACGCACCATTAGGCGGTTTTGCAGAATAAAGTTAATTTGGAAAATCTAAGTTATTATTCGCAACCCCACATAAGAACATTACAACTGGCGACGAGGGGTTTACAAAGAACCCTAATAGGTAAATCGGTTAGTGAAAATCCGATACAAAAAGTGCTAAGCGTTCAAAGATGGCAGAGCCACGTGTGCAACCGACAGCAGCCGCTGCAGCTTCCACGAGGCAATCTACAGTTGGAATTTAGCACGAATTTGACCCCAAAATTCACGATTGAGCTGTATATAGCAGCCGATTGGACCAATTTTTTATTGCTAATGCAATAATCGACCTCAACCAGAAGAGGGCCATTCTCCTCAACGGATTAGGGCAAGAGGAGTGCATGCTGCTCACAAATTTATGCGTACCAAGTAAGCCACATGAAATATCATTTACTGAAATTTTAAAATTATTAGACGGTTATTATGGGTGCAAGGCCATCGTATTTGCGGAGCGAATAAAATTTTATTCCGGTGTAAAGTCTCCAAATGAAAGAGTACAAGATTGGGCTGTGAGAATTAAAGGTTTATGTACGAGATGTCAATTTGGAAACGAATTGGATAATATATTACGTGACAAATTCATATGTAGCATGAATCCTGGAAAAATTTTAAATAAATTTTTAGGGCAGACGCATTCAATTTCTTTCAAAGATGCACTCGAGTTGGCGGTGACTACCGAAGCAGCTCTCGAAACGCAAAATTTGGACATGCGTAATCAATCAAAAATTAAAATTGAAGGAGAAGAAGATATCCATCGAATAGGAGCACGTGGACAATCATCACGGGGGAGATCCGGTGAAAATGGAATGCGCTCTCAAAATTATGGAACTCCAAAGCTGACCGCACACGATCAATATTATTGACGATAATATTGATTGCGTGCGGCCAGCTAAAAGAAAGCAAGCGGGGGAATCCATCACTCTCTACCTGTATGTTCTATTTGCGGCAGAGGCCGTCACCCAGAATTCAAATGTTTTTACTATGAACTTAGCAAAAAGAAAAGGATTTTTTCAGGTACCAATAAAAGGTCTATTCTTAAAAAATCGGTGCTGGCCGATATATTCGCTCTGCTATTGGTTGTTGGTCGGAGGTTATTAATATCCCAATAGTGTTTATTATTTCTAATCGGTACTAAAACCTGACCTCGGCGTAGGCATGACATCATGTCACGAACCGCGGCAAGTTTCATGTTTCTTTCACCGGGCCCGCCCAAATCTCACAACGCCTGTATTACACCGTTGAAATTAAAAGTGTATAATAAATTGTAGAGGCTTGGACGTTTTGGTATACAGGGGATGTCCCAAAACGTTTTACACAGATTATAGCTCCAAAACTATAACAGATAACGAAATGGAACAAAAACCACTTTGAAGTGTTGATGAAGGAGTACACACCGTTGAAATTAAAAGTGTATAATAAATTGTAGAGGCTTGGACGTTTTGGTATACAGGGGATGTCCCAAAACGTTTTACACAGATTATAGCTCCAAAACTATAACAGATAACGAAATGGAACAAAAACCACTTTGAAGTGTTGATGAAGGAGTACACAACTCGAAGAACGTAACTACCCCCGGGGCTGCCGCCTCCGACATACCACCCCTAATTATTTTTTTAAATAGCACCCTGTATATTCTGTGAAGGAGCGTGACGAATTCAAATTCTCTACCTAACATTGTTTTTGAAATTTAAAATTGACCCATCAATGCCGGAAAAAACAGATTTTCTTATTTATGTTAAAATCGGCCATGGAATTATTAACATTTTTTGGAACTGATAAGCAAAAGACTACCGGCTACAGGCGTAAATGTCGAAGTTAATTTGAGTTTTGTGTTGTGTTCTGAAATGCCTGCTTTATTTTATGCCATATGAGCATGTGGACAAGCGGCATGTAGAAGAAATTTATTGCCCAGGTTAGAAATGTGTGTTGTTGCAGAAGGACTCCAATTTGAACATTTGATCAACTGATTATGTTATCACATTATTAGTGTTATTAGTTTAACTTATTTTAAACTTTTTCTTTAATAGTTTTAATAATTCCACTACTAACATAAAAATAAATAGACTGTTTTGATGGGCCAATTTTTATTTCAAAAAATCTTGGATAGAGAATTTGATTCTTTGTCATATTCCTTCACGGAATATACAGAGTGCTATTTAAAAAAAATAAGTGGGGTAGTTTGTCGGAGATGGCGGCCGCCGGGGGTCGTTACTTTCTTGGGGTTGTATACTCCTTCATCAACACTACAAAGTGGTTTTTGTTCCATTTCGTTATGTGTTACAGTTTTGGAGCTATAACCTGTATAAAACGTTCTGGGACAACCTGTATAGGGTAGGTAAGTAGCTATATGCCCATTTTTCAAATATCGATTTTATAATAATTGCAGTATTTGCAAAATAACAAGTAAAACTAACAATTGCGTATAGAAGATTGTGTATTTATTATTGTACTTAATAATCTATTTACATTGATACACAGGCATGGGAAGACGGAAAATTGATCGTACTGCTGACAAGGAAGAAGCATTTCAATGTTTGCGGCGAAAGAGACGTGCAGATAATGAACGAAGAAAACATGATGCTCCGTGTGCCCAAAATAAAGTTTCAGACTTTAAAACAACAAAAAATTAACAATGAAATTGTGGAACATTATATAGGGAAAATGGGTGTTTTATTTAAGTTTTATTTAAGTATTGGCATTTTGTTGTTGAAAAAGTAGCTAACAAGGAGGATTATTTTAATGATTGTTGTAGTCATGGATGGTACAGTGTTTTGGATACTTTACCTATTTTTCCACCGCTTAAAAGTTTATTTGAATCCACTGATTCACAGTCAAAACGTTTTCGTGAACGAATACGTCCCTATAACAATGCTTTTTCATTTGCATCGTTTAACGCAAATTTAGTCAAATTCAGATCAAGACGTCCTGGTCCATATTGTTTTAAAATTCAAGGTCAAATTTACTATCATTTACCCCGATCAGGGCATATCTCCAAGTTATGGTCAATTGTTTATTGTATTGTTGATCCTAGCGAAGTGACAACAAATCGTTCAAATAACAATAATGAACTAGATGTTGAATTTATTGTTATAAAGCCTCCATAAAATTAGGCGGGATAATAACGCATTTGCCCAATCTTATCGGGTGATGCACGACGAGGTGAAAAGACAAGAAGAAATGGAGTTGTACAATAACGAAGCCTGTCCTAAAATGCTACTCATGCTTTTCACACTAAAGCCTGGCATAAATCGTAAAGATTTAACTTTCAACAGGGCAATGAAGTTGCTGTTGTTTCTTCTACTACTGCTGATGGTGAGATTTTAGAATCCTACGTTACTATATGCAATCGAAATTCAAAAGAACTGCAATGCCTAAGTTCAATGGATCCAAATGTGGAGCCATGGATTTATCCATCATTTTATCCTCACGCTACCCAAGATTGGCATCGCAATTTAATGAAAGTAAATAGTAAGAAGTGTTTCGAGAACAGCTTATATTAAGTTTCGAATGGCCGTTCGTGACGAATTTAATGCGTAGTAGGGTAAAGTGGACAGTTCTGGATGTGGTGGGGGGGGTGCAAACTCGACCTTGACCTTGACCTCGGTAAATGACCTTGAACTCGGTCAAGACTGAAGGTCATTGACCGAGGTCAAGGTCAAGGTCGAGTTTGCACCCCCACCACATCCAGAACTATCCACTTACGTTCCAAGGTCATCTTCAACTCAAGGTCAAATTCATTCCAAGGTCATTTTCAATCCAAGGTCAAATACATTCCAAGGTCATTTTTAACTCAAAGTCAAATCCAATTCCAATTCCAAGGTCATCTTCAACTAAAGGTCAAATTCATTCCAAGGTCATTTTCAATCCAAGGTCAAATACATTCCAAGGTCATTTTTAACTCAAGGTCAAATCCATTCCAATGTCATTTTCAATTCAAGGTCAAATCCAATCCAAGGTCATTTTCAACTCAAGGTCAAATATGTTCCGAGGCCATTTCTTAAATCGAGGACACATTTCCAATTCAAGGGCATTCCAAGATCATGTTCATCTCAAGGTAAAGTATGGGTCAAAGTCATATTCAACTGAAGGTCAAATACGTTCCAAGGTCATTTCTTAACTCGAGGACCCATTTCCAATTCAAAGGCATTCCAAGATCATATTCATCTCAAGGTCAAGTATTGTTCAGTTATTTTCAAGGTCAAGGTTAATCATAAAAATATACATATATACGTTCTCGTGGCTACTGATCACAACAGTTCTGTCACTCACGTATATTTAAGTTAAGTTTTAAGTAAATTTGTGGTAAAAGGTGTACAACAATGCAAATCCATACGGAAAGAGATCTTGAAATATGCCAAGCAATCATAAACAAGAAAACTTATTATCTGAACAAATCCAAAACGAAATGGGTAAATATTGGATTAGCCCACTCTCTGAACTTCAAGCCAATTATCCAGATTGAAGGTTTAAGTGGAACAGTAACATTGGATGAAGATCAGTGGTTACAATTTTTAGAAAAGCAAGGAATCATCGTCAATTACTTCTTCATGGAAGAAACTAGTTCCTGACAACCACTGGAAATAAAAAACAATTCTATAAGCTTTGAAAAAATAAAATCAACGAATGTTATAGTTATACGTGAGAATTACACAAGTCGCAGTGTATACTTGGGTTCAGAATCTCTATTTGAGTTACTGGGTTTATTATCACTGATAAAATACAGAATTGATATTGTACGGAAGCAAGATTTTCACTCTTTCTATAGGCGTGCATTAAAAGGGGCAAATCGCTGTAGTGGAAGCTTTATTTCAACTCTAACCGAAATCATTAAACCAGAAGAGAACAGGAATAGCGAAAATGTAAGCTCCATGTTGGAAATGATATATTTCTATCCCAATATTATAACATCTGACCAAGGAAAGATTGACTCTGAATTCACATTCGGAGTAGTCAATTAAAAAATAAATAACCTTGACTGTATTGCACCTTGTTGTGCGTGTGTGGTGGGAGATGTGCATATATATTCAACCTCTATACGAACATTCAGAACGTTCAATATGTTGTACTGTAGCAATTTATGGCCCGAGGCGTATAACTTACAATCTGCATTTGCCCGATTGAGAGCAATGTTTAATTACTATGCAATCGAAACATGTTATAGCATAGATTGTTGTGAAGATGACAAAACAATTAAGAATTGTTAGATGCTGAAGAAGAATATAATTTTGGAATGGAATTGTGTGATAAATATATAGAATATGCTATTACATTGGAAGTGTTTCTTCAACAGATTAACGGAACCACGTTAAAATGGTATCTGTATGTTCTAGAACCTTACTCGCCATCGGCAATGTTATGACATGTGTAGGAGGAAGAATAAATTAATGATGAAATTGTAATGTATTAGCTAATTATTGCTCAGAAAACTGTATGACTGTTTTTTTTTGTTTTCGGGTGTACATCTTTCACCCCAATAAATGTATAAATAACCTAATAAAATTATTCTTAACTTGGTGCACAAACTATCTATCTTCTCGTCAAACGTAGGAATGTTGGTAAACATCATGTGAAATAATTATCTATAATATATCGGATTTTGTGGAACATTACAGTAGCTGCAATAAGAAAAAAATCTGGAAAAATGGTTTAACCAGGTTTTCCCGTAAAGGACGTGAACTAGAAACAACAATCCAACCGTCAAACCTTAATGTTACATAATGCTAAATGCCATTATCATTTGAAAAATTATGTGAAGAAGAACCTGTTATTCTTTGAAAAATGTGTCTCAGCTATGGCACCAAGAATATTTAACATGTTTGCTTAAATTGCAACAAACTGTTGACTGTTTCATTTTTGTTTCCTTGCAAGGTCCACTGTATTTTTGCTAAATATTTGCACAATATTTGATATAATATGGACAAGTTGTATATGAATGAAATCAGAAAGATATGCTTTTTTCAACAAAGACGAAAATGGCGCCCATAATAAAAAATTAAGTTGATGGCATGATCTAAACGAAACGTTCTTATGTAAATCCATGACAATGAGCTGATAGAGCAACGAGATTCCGATAGTGGCCCTCGAATTTGAATCATCCTGCATAAACCTAAGCAATAAATTAGTGTTTGTGGTCACCTAAACCGCGAGGTAGTTTATGAAAGTAAATAAAAAAGATTAATTTATATGTATCTAAATAAAAGGTACCTCTACGTATACCAGTTCCACTATTATTATTATTATTATTTATAATATTAATGATATTATTATTATTATTATAATTATAAGAAACTTTATATCTCGGTTTTTATCATCTTTTAACAGGCAAGTCGTGGGATTAGTTGTCTGAACTTTTGAAATCTTAAAAAATTAATTTGACTCAATCAGGTGTTGTATACGTAGCCTGCTGGGAATGCTTCGCGATATTGACTTATGCGAACCGAGCCTCCTACATGATATTTCTTGGATTTCACATAAATCGATTTTGAATGATTATAATTTATAAACCTCTTGTAGCAATCATTTTTTGATTCTCATTGTTACATCCTTATGTTTCATTCAAATAGTGCGATATTTTCTCCTGTTGGTTTGTGGTTTTCCATACACATTCAAAACATGTAATATTTAAACAAAAACATAGAGACACATTATGATTGCTTCAAAGCCACCTTAGGTGGGGTAGTATTCTGTGACGTGTCATAGTACAAAAAATATTGATTTAAGTTCTATAATTCAACGCCTGGCGCGCTATTTGCCAGAGGAGTGGATGTTCGAACGGTCCAGTACCACTAATTATGTAATGTAGTGATTAATATTATATTTACTCAGGAGACTTTGAAAGTCTTTATTGTATAATTATTTTCCCATATCTGTTTGCAGATTAACTGGCACTCTCGCAAACGCCATCCTTGGATGTTCTCTACAGTAAATGTTTTATTGTTAACATTTATTTCCACGTTTACAGGACCTTCGGGAAGTAAACCCGAAAAGACGCAATTTATAACTACACTTCCGAAAATGGGAGATTTGCAGGGAATTTTTAAGCGATTATTGAAGTTGGAAAATCACAATAGCTGTTCGAATCTGTTGAACGTACGGGAAATTCGACAGGAACATTATAAAATAAGGTGGGTTAATGAATATGCCTACCAGATTTCTCAATGGTTATAATGAGTGATCACCCGAAACTGAGAGATTTGTGGGGAAAAAATATTTTATGTTTGCTTCAATCAATACTTCAAGCATTTAGATGATTTCATTGTCGTGACCGGTAGGTCCAGCTGCTTTCGAAGCAAGGAGAAGCGTATGCGGTCGACCAGCTCATTTGAATTATTCCAGTACACGGGCTTTGTGGGCTTGTTACCTACTCACTTTCATCAAGAAAGCACCCCTTTTCTCCCGTCTTCCTCCGCGATTTATAAATAAGAATGGACCGATATATTTTCAGATTTATTACCAACAATTCGCCTTTCCAATCTGTAATTCTTTCCAGCCGCACTAACTTGTTCTTATAACGATACCTTTCCCATTTTTTTTTCTTCCAATACGATTTTGAAATAATTGTGGTCTGATAATCTGAATATATCTTGCAGGTATATTTGAAGAAATCTGATTGTCTGCACTTAAATCCTTCGAGTTGCGATTGTTCTGCTAACGATATCTATGTAACTATCCAAATCCTTATTTTTATAACCAATTGGACCCTTCTTAAACATCAGTTCATACAATCCTGGTGTTCCTTCATACCGTAAATCTTTCACTAAAATATCACAACCCAGTAATTATCTGGTAGTAATAAGCGATACTGGACCGTTCGAACAACTACTCCTCGGACAAATACCCCGTCAGACATTGAATTATAGAACTAAATCCAGATTTCTTGCACTACGAGACGCCATAGACTGCTACCCCACCTAAGGTGGCTCTGAAACAATCATAATATGTCTCCATGTACGTACGTGTTTTAAGAAGGTCGTTGTTCAAATATTGCATGTTTTGAATGTGTATGAAAAACCGCAGACCAACTGGTTTCGTCCTTCTGTGACTCATCAGTACAGTGCTTTCCCCTACACACTCAAAACATGCAATTTAACTTGCTATATAAGCTACCGCGCTCTGGACAGATATCAGCAAGTGATAACTACTTTGAGTAAATTATCTGGTAGTAATCAGTGATACTGGACCGTTTGAACAACTATTCCTCGGGCAAATCCCCCGCCAAGCATAGAATTATAGAACTAAATCCAGATTTTTTTGTACTGCGAGACGCCACAGACTGCTACCCCACCTTAAGGTGGCTTTGAAGCGCACTCATAATGTGTATCCATGTACGTAAGTACTTTTAAGCAGTTCTTTATTCAAATATTGCATGTTTTGAATGTGTATGGAAATCCGCAGAATAACTGGTTTCGTCCTTCTGGGACTCATCAATATAGTGCATTCCTAAACACATTCAAACCATAAAATTTAACTTGCTGTATATGCTGCCACGCTCTGGACAGGTATCAGCAAGTGACAACTACTTTGAGTAAATTATCTGGTAGTAATCAGTGGTACTGGACCGTTCGAACAACTAATCTTCGGGCAAATACCCCGCCAGGCGTTGAATTATAGAACTAAATCCAGATTTTTTATACTAAGAGACGCCACAGACTGCTACCCCACCTAAGGTGGCGTTGAAACAATCATAATGTGTCTCCATGTACGTACGTCCTTTTAAGCAGGTCTTTATTCAAATATTGCAACTGGTTTCGTCCTTTTGGGACTCATCAGTACAGTGCTTTCCCTTACACATTCAAACCATGCCATTTAACTTGTTATATATGCTGCCGTGCTCTGGACAGATATCAGCAAGTGACAACTACTTTGAGTAATTTATTATCTGGTAGTAATCAGAGGTACTGGATCGTTCGAACAACTGCTCCTTGAGCAAATACCCCGCCAGGCATTGAATTATAGAACTAAATCCAGATTTTTTTTGTTCTAGGAGACGCCACAGGCTGCTACCCCAACTAAGGTGGCTCTGAAACAATCGTAATGTGTCACCTTGTACGTACGTGTTTTAAGCAGGTCTTTGTTCACATATTGCATGTTTTGAATGTGTATGGAAAACCGCAGACCAACTGGTTTCGTCCTTCTGTGACTCATCAGTACAGTGCTTTCCCCTACACACTCAAAACATGCAATTTAACTTGCTATATAAGCTACCGCGCTCTGGACAGATATCAGCAAGTGACAACTACTTTGAGTAAATTGTCTGGTAGTAATCAGTGATACTGGACCGTTTGAACAACTATTCCTCGTGCAAATACGCCGCCAGGCATGAATTATAGATCTAAATCCAGATTTTTGTACTACGAGATGCCACAGACTGCTACCCGACCTAAGGTGGCTTTGAAACTATCATAATATCTCCATGTACGTACGTGCTTTTCATCAGATCTTTGTTCAAATATTGCATGCTTTTAATGTGTATGGAAAACCACAGAGCAACTGGTTTTCGTCCTTCTGGGACTCATCAGTACAGTGCTTTCCCCTACACATTCAAACTATGCAATTAACTTGCTATATATGCTGCCGCGCTCTGGACAGATATCAGCAAGTGACAACTATTTTGAGTAAATCATCTAGTAGTAATCAGTGGTACTGTACTGTTCGAACAACTACTCCTCTGGCAAATACCCCACCAGGCGTTGAATTATAGAACTAAATCCAGGTTTTTTGTACTAAGAGGCGCGACAGACTGCTACCCCACCTAAGGTGGCTTTGAAACTATCATAATGTGTCTCCATGTATGTACGTGCTTAAGCAGGTGTTTGTTCAAATATTGCATGTTTTGAATGCGTATGGAAAACCGCAGACCAACTGGTTTCGTCCTTCTGGGACACATCAGTACGGTGCTTTCCCCTACACACTCAAAAAATGCGATTTAACTTGCTATATACGCTGCCGCGCTCTGGACAGATATCAGCAAGTGACAACTACTTTGAGTAAATTATCTGGTAGTAATCAGTGGTACTGGACCGTTCGAACAACTACTCCTCGGCAAATACACCGCCAGGCATTGAATTATAGAACTAAATCCAGATTTTTGTACTAAAGTGCTGCTAGGTGCTACTCCACCTAAGGTTTCTTTGAAACAATAATAATATGTCTCCATGTACGTACGTGCTTTTCACCAATTTTTTGTTCGAATATTGCATGCTTTTGTAGCAAAATAGCCCGCCGCACATGTTTCCTTATTTTTTTCCGTTAAACTTTCGTTCCGAGAACTGTCAGTTGCTGACAAAGAGCTTCCTTCAATATACCATAAAGTGGCAATAAACTGGACGGGTAACATTTCATGTTTCTTTTTGTGTCCTGTTTAGGAAATTCACAGAGAGACCCTTAAATTATAAAGTCAACTCACAAACAATGCATCTGGAGTGATAACTTATTTTCAATGGCAGCTTCCTTTTTCTAAAGTATCAATTGCTCTGCAAGAATGTAACGTTCAAATTTCTTTAAAACCCCTTGTAAAAGTCTTGCGGCGCTCGTAAAAGAATCGTCCTTTTCTTCTCAGCTTCTCAGAAGCGCACGTGTTAAGTTTCAGACCACCCTAAAAAGCAGTTATCCCCAGTTTTGGACGGACGCAATTAATATTTTTTTTATAGGACCTAGAGTAGCAAAAAGCTGGCAAATTGACACGAGAAACTAAATATAATAGTTTTGTACACTAGTTTAAGTTATGTAGGATTGAGTAATTTTGGTGATATAAATTGTTGCGTCTCGCTAGCAAGTAACACGGGTTTTTCCCTAGGTGAACAATTCTAGGTTTTCCCCTCCGAAAGGTAAATTTAGATTGCAATTACTTTGGGTAATATTCATTGATAGTTTTATTTGTTAGTTATTTAGATAGGAGTTTTAAGTACTATTATGAACATTTTGTGAAGGCGTGATCGTAGGGCAAATATTCGAATGCCAAAAACCAGTAAGAACCAGCTTTCGGCAGACTGCCGCAGGCAAGCCAATTAGGGGCTGTTGCCAAAAGAGCCATAAGAAGTGGCTCCTCCCTCAGAGGTCAATAAGGATATTTTGGAAACGTAGTCTTATGCAGAAATTAACGGATATTAGAAAAATCACAAGTTAAAGTCAACTCCCTTTCCGAGATCACTTGTTGAAGCCCGACAAATTCAAGTCATCATCATAAGGTTCTCAGTCCGAAGACTGGTTGGACGCGTACCTCCATTCTTTTCTATCCTGAGCTAACCTACGCATTTCCCTAAAAGTAGAACATCCTACATCCCTAACTATTTGAGAGCAGTAGTCTAATCTAGGCCTACCCCTACCTCTTTTTATTCCTATCTCTGACTCTAGTATGTCGCGAACTATTCCTTCGTGTCTTAGAAGGTGTCCTACCATCCTATCTCTCCTACTCTTTATTGTTTTCCATACCTTTCGCCTTTCCCCAACTCTTTCTAATACTTCCCTATTGCTAACCTTATCTATCCACGGTATCTTCATCATGCGTCTGTAACACCACAGTTCAAACGCTTCTACTCTTTTTCTATCCGCTTCTCCTATTGTCCAAGTTTCGCACCCGTATAATGCCGTACTCCATACATACGACTTTAAGAGTCTCTTCCTAGTCTCTATATTAACCGTTCTCGAACATAACAGTTGTTTCTTTTTGTTAAACGCAACTCGGCCCTGCGCCATTCTTTGTTTTATATCTTTAGTGCTCCTACCGTCTTGAGTTATTTTACTTCCTAAGTAGCAGAAATCCGCGACCTCCTCTATCTTCTCATTTCCAATTTGTATTTCCATTTTAGTTCTATTTTCACATCCCCTACATACCAAAATTTTAGTTTTCTTTTTATTGATTTTCATGCCGAAGCCCTGTGTCAAAACTGCTTCCATTTCATTCAAAGCCGCTCCTAATTCTTCTTTGCTAGATGCTAACACTGCTATATCATCCGCAAATCTGAGCATGTTAATAGTTTGGCCCTGTACATTGATCCCTGAGGCTGTTCTTTCCTTAACAATATTAATCGCATCTTCGATATATAAGTTGAAAACTAGAGGTGACAATGCACATCCCTGTCTCACTCCCTTCCGGATATCTACTTCCCTTTGTTCCTGCTCACATTCTATAACTGCCTTTTGCTCTTTGTAGAGATTATGTATTATTCTTCTGTCCCTGTATTTCATCCCTACCTTTCTCAGCACTTCGAACATCTTCCCCCATTTTACGTTGTCGAAGGCTTTTTCTAAATCTACAAATCCTATATAGACGCTCTTTCTCTTTTCTATCGTTTTTTCTATAATTACTCGTAAAGCTAGAATGGCCTCGCGCGTTCCTCTATTTCGTCTAAATCCGAACTGATCTTCTCCTAATATTTCTTCCGCCTTTTTCTCCATCCTTCTTTGCACAATTCTAGTTAAAATTTTTGACGCATGGGAAGTTAAACTGATAGTTCTAAAATTTTCGCATCTATCCGCGCCTTTTCTTTTTGGCAAAGCTACTATGATGTTCCGTTTGTAATCTTCTGGAATCTCGCCTGTCAGGTATATGCGACTAACTAGTTTAAATAAACGATCTATTACCTCTTGACCTGCGCACTTTAAGATTTCTGCCTGCAAGCCATCTATACCTGGTGCTTTATTATTCCTTAAACTTTTTAGTGCTATCTCAAACTCTTCTCTCATTATAGGACTCCCTAGGTTATCCCCCTCTACACTGCTTTCGCTTTCTAATATATCTTGCACTTCCTGTCCCGCATATAAGTTTCCTAAATATTCTTTCCACCTATCTGCCTTCTCCCCACTTCCGATTAGGATATCTCCTGCCTCATTTCTAATGTTTTTGGTACTAGATCCAATTTCTCTAAAATTTCTCCTAATTATTTTATATGCTTCATCAGTCTTTCCTACTTCGAATTTATCTTCCACTTCTTTGCATTTATTATCGATCCATTGCTCTTTCGCTTTCCTACATTCCCGAATAATTTCCCACTTGATCGCCTTATATCTTTGTTTCCCTGTTTCATCTAACCTATTTTTATATTTTCGCCTTTCCTCTATTAGACTCACAATATGTTTTGTTATCCAGGGTTTCCTACTTTCATTCTGTTTATGACCCAAAATATCCCTAGCTGAGGAAACTAAACTATTTTTAATGCAATTCCATTCTGCCTCTATGTCCCTAACAATATTTCCACCCGTGCCCTTTAGTGCTTCGTTTGTCTTTTTCTCGAACTTATTGCGCATATCATCATCTTTTAGTTTCTCTGGGTCAAGATACCTTCTTCCGCTTCTTTTTTTCAAAATCTTAAATTTAAGATTGGCTTTCATAACGACTATGTTGTGATCACTATCTATATCTGCTCCTGGATAACTTCTACAATCCCTAACTTGATTTCTAAATCTTTGCCTAACGAGAATGTAATCTATTTGATATCTCCCTAAGTCTCCTGGCATCTTCCACGTATAGCATCTCCTAACATGATGGTGAAATAGAGTGTTCGCGACCGTTAAGTTCAAGTGCAGTTCCAAATTTACTTTCAAATCTTTCGGACGTGTTTGAATCTTCTATTCTTTTCGTAATGAGTCACTTATTGGGTTTAGCCAGTGTTGTGTTAAATGTTCCAAAATTTCAGTAAATCCTTTCAATAAATGTCAATGCGTTCTTTTGGTGAAAAGGTATTCTTGCTATTTGCTTACGGAAATTCTCTAAAATTTGTTTGGTTTTGTTATTTTATTAATTTTTGTTTTATTAGTTTTGTTCCGATCATGACAGTATTTGATTTTATTAACTTTTTGTGTCTTGTTTTCATGTTATATTTGTTCTGCCATCAGAGTGGTAGAGGTAATTGCCTAATTTTGGTCACTTTGTTTGGTTGTGTTAAAGTGTTAAAGTCAATGTAGTATTCCACAATCCTTTAGTCAAATAGCTTCTGCAAATTCCGGTACGATCACACCATCCGTTTTAGTGAACCATTTCTTATAACGTGTTTTGTAAGCAGTTTGCGACAGTTTTATTTTGTTTAATAATAAATCTTGTGGTCCGAGATGTTGCCCGTTTTCATAGAGAATTTCCTGACACAAATATTTCTAAGATAAGTGAGCATAAAGTGTAGGGGTGTGCTACCTCGCGAAGACGTCTGAGAGTGGTTCCAAGGCCAATTTATTGGTTCAGAAGGCAACGGTTATCTGCGGTTTGTATTATAAAAGGATATGGAATGAGATCAAATTCGATGAACTTAATTTATCTTGCCACAGAGTGTTTTGAGTAAGTATAGGTAGAAATATATCAGGGAGGGTTCGAACAGTCATAGTTGTTGGATGAATTTCATCAGTAGAGTATGTAACGGCCCTATTATATTTGCAACCGCTCGGCAAACATGTTAAATAGGTAGAGAAAAGGGGCTTTGTTATACTTTGAATGTGTATGGAAAACCACAGAGCAACTGGTTTCGTCTTTTTTGGACCCATCAGTACGGTGCTTTCCCCTACACATTCAAACCATGCAACTTAACTTGCTATATAATAATAGTAATAATAATATCATTAATATTATAAATAATAATAATAATAATAATAGTGGAACTGGTATACGTAGAGGTACCTTTTATTTAGATACATATAAATTAATCTTTTTTATTTACTTTCATAAACTACCTCGCGGTTTAGGTGACCACAAACACTAATTTATTGCTTAGGTTTATGCAGGATGATTCAAATTCGAGGCCCACTATCGGAATCTCGTTGCTCTATCAGCTCATTGTCATGGATTTACATAAGAACGTTTCGTTTAGATCATGCCATCAACTTAATTTTTTATTATGGGCGCCATTTTCGTCTTTGTTGAAAAAAGCATATCTTTCTGATTTCATTCATATACAACTTGTCCCTATTATATCAAATATTGTGCAAATATTTAGCAAAAATACAGTGGACCTTGCAAGGAAACAAAAATGAAACAGTCAACAGTTTGTTGCAATTTAAGCAAACATGTTAAATATTCTTGGTGCCATAGCTGAGACACATTTTTCAAAGAATAACAGGTTCTTCTTCACATAATTTTTCAAATGATAATGATATTTAGCATTATGTAACATTAAGGTTTGACGGTTGGATTGTTGTTTCTAGTTCACGTCCTTTACGGGAAAACCTGGTTAAACCATTTTTCCAGATTTTTTTCTTATTGCAGCTACTGTAATGTTCCACAGAATCCGATATATTATAGATAATTATTTCACATGATGTTTACCAACATTCCTACGTTTGACGAGAAGATAGATAGTTTGTGCACCAAGTTAAGAATAATTTTATTAGGTTATTTATACATTTATTGGGGTGAAAGATGGACAACCGAAAACAAAAAAAAACAGTCATACAGTTTTCTGAGCAATAATTAGCTAATACATTACAATTTCATCATTAATTTATTCTTCCTCCTACACATGTCATAACATTGCCGATGGCGAGTAAGGTTCTAAAACATACAGATACCATTTTAACGTGGTTCCGTTAATCTGTTGAAGAAACACTTCCAATATAATAGCACATTCTATATATTTATCACACAATTCCATTCCAAAATTATATTCTTCTTCAGCATCTAACAATTCTTAATTGTTTTGTCATCTTCACAACAATCTATGCTATAACATGTTTCGATTGCATAGTAATTAAACATTGCTCTCAATCGGGGAAATACAGATTGTAAGTTATACGCCTTGGGCCATGAATTGCTACAGTACAACATATTGAACGTTCTGAAGATGTTCGTATAGAGGTTGAATATATATGCACATCTCCCACCACACACGCACAACAAGGTGCAATACAGTCAAGGTTATTTATTTTTTAATTGACTACTCCGAATGTGAATTCAGAGTCAATCTTTCCTTGGTCAGATGTTATAATATTGGGATAGAACTATATCATTTCCAACATGGAGCTTACATTTTCGCTATTCCTGTTCTCTTCTGGTTTAATGATTTCGGTTAGAGTTGAAATAAAGCTTCCACTACAGCGATTTGCCCCTTTTAATGCACGCCTATAGAAAGAGTGAAAATCTTGCTTCCGTACAATATCAATTCTGTATTTTATCAGTGATAATAAACCCAGTAACTCAAATAGAGATTCTGAGCCCAAGTATACACTGCGACTTGTGTAATTCTCACGTATAACTATAACATTCGTTGATTTTATTTTTTCAAAGCTTATAGAAATGTTTTTTATTTCCAGTGGTTGTCAGGAACTAGTTTCTTCCATGAAAAAGTAATTGACGATGATTCCTTGCTTTTCTAAAAATTGTAACCACTGATGTTCATCCAATGTTACTGTTCCACTTAAACCTTCAATCTGGATAATTGGCTTGAAGTTCAGAGAGTGGGCTAATCCAATATTTACCCATTTCGTTTTGGATTTGTTCAGGTAATAAGCTTTCTTGTTTATGATTGCTTGGCATATTTCAAGATCTCTTTCCGTATGGATTTGCATTGTTGTACACCTTTTACCACAAATTTACTTAAAACTTAACTTAAATTTACGTGAGTGACAGAACTGTTGTGATCAGTAGCCACGAGAACGTATATATGTATATTTTTATGATTAACCTTGACCTTGAAAATAACTGAACAATACTTGACCTTGAGATGAATATGATCTTGGAATGCCTTTGAATTGGAAATGGGTCCTCGAGTTAAGAAATGACCTTGGAACGTATTTGACCTTCAGTTGAATATGAATTTGACCCATACTTTACCTTGACATGAACATGATCTTGGAATGCTCTTGAATTGGAAATGTGTCCTCGATTTAAGAAATGGCCTCGGAACATATTTGACCTTGAGTTGAAAATGACCTTGGATTGGATTTGACCTTGAATTGAAAATGACCTTGGAATGGATTTGACCTTGGATTGAAAATGACCTTGGAATGTATTTGACCTTGGATTGAAAATGACCTTGGATTGAATTTGACCTTGAGTTGAAGATGACCTTGGAATGGATTTGACCTTGAGTTAAAAATGACCTTGGAATGTATTTGACCTTGGATTGAAAATGACCTTGGAATGAATTTGACCTTGAGTTGAAGATGACCTTGGAACGTAAGTGGACAGTTCTGGATGTGGTGGGGGGGTGCAAACTCGACCTTGACCTTGACCTCGGTCAATGACCTTCAGTCTTGACCGAGTTCAAGGTCATCGGCCGAGGTCAAGGTCAAGGTCGAGTTTGCACCCCCCACCACATCCAGAACTGTCCACTTTACCCTACTATGCGTTTCTACGAGGAGGTCGATTATTTCAACAGTGGCTTGTAGATAACTAAGTTAAAATTGAAAAAGACAGATTAATGTAGGTACAATTATTATTATTATCATTATTATGTTGTTATATTTTAATATTTTAATTATTACTTCATATTATGTTGCTATTGTATTATTTCCATTAGCTATATTTTTATAATAATATGAAAGTATTTTTTCTCTTTATATAACAATATTTTTCAACATTGTCAATAAATTGTATCTTCCAACAGAGCACAATGTATCTTTCTATTCTTCTTGTCATAAGTACTCCCGCATTTAGATATGATTTCAGGTGAACACACATGGGCCCGATATTTTTATCCCATCAAAATAATATTTATGTTGTACTTTCGAAAATCGGCGCGCGCTAAAAGCGCGCGTTTTGGAATCTAGTATAATAAAAATGCAAACATTGTCAACCTTATTGATTCTAACAGTGAAGCTGACGATGAATTATCAATTTTTACTCTTAAAACGAACTATTCGGAGCCAATTACATTAGAAGTAAGCTTAAATCAAGAATCTAGTATAATAAAAATGTAAACATTGTCAACCTTATTGATTCTAACAGTGAAGCTGACGATGAATTACCAATTTTTACTCTTAAAACGAACTATTCGGAGCCAATTACATTAGAAGTAAGCTTAAATCAAATTTGTTGTAATTTAGAATTAGATTCTGGGGCAGCTGTATCATGTATATAAAATGTATTTAATAGTATATTATACAGGAGTTTATAATGAATGCTATTATTACCGAGGATGAAGTTTACAACACGAGCGAGTGAAACGAGCGAGTTTTGTAATCATCCAAGGTAATAATAGCATCAGTATAACGAGTTGTAACGTTGCAAAAGTAAACACCTTGATTAATCAAAATTGATTAGTGTTTACTTTGGACGTTCTGACGTCACGCCGTGATCCAGAAGGAAAATGGATGGGAGAAGCAAGCGCGCATCGCTTGAGATGGAAAACATGCGATAGCGAAGGTTTGCACACGTCCCATGTATGACGCGAAGGATCAACGTCACAATTGGTGCAGACGGCACCAATGCCCCCGCTGGAAAATCTAGGAAGAAGACTGCAGAATCCACCCCCCCCCCCTTAGTCTTATAAAAGTGGATGCTCCAGAAGGCAGAAGGCAGTACTTGGTTGTCCGGCCATCAGCTGGGACCAGGGCTCCCAGCATCCGAGATGATGCTGGCCGCCGACTTTCAATCCGACTTCGAATTAAGAATCCTTCAGATTCAGAATTCATTCACCGCCGCCGATTCTCAATACTGACTTTATTTAACCGCAACGTACTGAGTAACGTTCTCGTTTCGCCGTTCGATCTGCAGATATATCCTCCGCTACCGTTTTCATGCAAGTGCCTATATGGTTATTTATTGCTAGCTTGTCTAGCAATATTTAAACATTATCCAACCAACGTGGTTGGAGCTGGCTAGTTGTACGGCAACGGGTCTACCGAAATCGGAGCTCTCTGGCAGGGGTGGGAACCACTTAATTACGTTTTCTCCGCCGGTTATTTATAGCCACCTGGGATTTCTTTGTGGTGACCGGTTTCCACCCAAACCTGGAGGCAGCCGGTGAATGGTAGGACGTATCCATTACATATTGGTTAGCGGCCTCTCCGAAGGGTTTGCACTCTGGAGTGCGACACCGTGGATCCCGTACCTAAACCCCCGACTGGAGTGTATTTCAATACTGCTACGTAACATCCAGAAAACCAGACCTACATATATTGTGCAGATCGAACGCCGGACGTTCGACGTGTATCAGGACACCAGAATTCAATGAGAGGTTCGCCCGCGGCGAACAACTCATTTAATTATTAACTCGTACCGTATACAGACCGTTTGACAGACCGACTTGAGAATCTGAATTACCGCGAAGTCCTGTATTAATTGTCACTGTAAATATTTTGTGTATATATCTGATTTAATCAACTGTAGTGTAAATAGTTAAAGTAATAGAGTTGATTTTAAGTTGTTCCTGTGTTCTGTTTATCATCGTTTAGCAATAGAGAACCCTACTCTTTCTTCGACAAAGAGCTCAAGGGTATTGTCGACGATTACATGTCCAACCGACCGTATCCAGGTTTAGTTGGTACCGAAAGTAAGATAAAAACTACCGTTGCACAACAAAAGACATAAGTATCGTTGCACAAAATGCTCTCTTCACCGACCGGTGCATGAAAACTGTAGCGGAGGATATATCTGCAGATCGAACGGCGAAACGAGAACGTTACTCAGTACGTTGCGGTTAAATAAAGTCAGTATTGAGAATCGGCGGCGGTGAATGAATTCTGAATCTGAAGGATTCTTAATTCGAAGTCGGATTGAAAGTCGGCGGCCAGCATCATCTCGGATGCTGGGAGCCCTGGTCCCAGCTGATGGCCGGACAACCAAGTACTGCCTTCTGCCTTCTGGAGCATCCACTTTTATAAGACTAAGGGGGGGGTGGATTCTGCGTTCTTCTTCCTAGATTTTCCAGCGGGTGCATTGGTGCCGTCTGTACCAATTGTGACGTTGATCCTTCGCGTCATACATGGGACGTGTGCAAACCTTCGCTATCGCATGTTTTCCATCTCAAGCGATGCGCGCTTGCTTCTCCCATCCATTTTCCTTCTGGATCACGGAGTGACGTCAGAACGTCCAAAGTAAACACTAATCAATTTTGATTAATCAAGGTGTTTACTTTTGCAACGTTACAGAGTTGTATACTATACTTTGTCCACGACTATCAAAACAGATTCCCAGAAAGAATTTACCTTCATTTCCCTTCTCCAGTGTAAGAAAGATTCATACATACGCTCTCAGGTATAATTTTCTTGTTTTTTTCTGCAATGAATCTAATGAGGCAAGTTCTGCAGCTTCTTTTATTGCTGGTGCTGTTAAAGAAACCTCGTTTTCACTCTCACTACTCATTACATCTTCTTTTTTAGAATATGCATTTCAAATTTCAATTTGAACTGACACATCGCGATCGCGGCCTACTAAATAAATGTAAAAAAGGGTCAAAGCGACGTTCCTATTGGTGTAGTGAATAATATTCATTAATCATTGCAGTGATTAATGTATCTAATTATGATTGAAGAAACACAAGTATAAAGAGTATATTATAAGATAGTCGTGGACAAAAATGTTTTCTTGCTAGACGACAAATTTGTGTAATGCATTTTGTCCACGACTATCTTACAACATACTCTTTATACTTGTGTTTCTTCAATCAAAATTAGATACATTATTCACTGCAGTGATTAATGAATATTATTCACTAAACCAATAGGAACATCGCTTTGACCCTTTTTTACATTTATTTAGTAGGCCGCGATCGCGATGTGTTAGTTCAAATTGAAACGTCAAATCAGCATGGTTTGCTTTTAATTTGAAATGCACATTCTAAAAAAGAAAATATAATGAGTAGTGAGAGTGAAAACGAGATTTCTTTAACAGCACCAGCAATAAAAGAAGCTGCAGAACTTGCCTCATTAGATTCATTGCCCAAAAAACCAAGAAAATTATACCTGAGAGCATATGTATGAATCTTTCTTACACTGGAGAAGGGAAATGAAGGTAAATTCTTTCTGAGAATCTGTTTTGATAGTCGTGGACAAAGTATAGTATACAACTCGTTATAATGATGCTATTATAAACTCGTGTATAATATACTAATTTCATGTACCGAGTAAGTAATCTTATTTTTCGGAATTAACATTCTACATATGCGAGACCAAATAGGGACAAAGGCTCGAAATTATTTTTGGTGAAGAAACGAAACATTAATGTTATTGCTAAAAAAAGTTACAGCGAGTTTTTAAACACAAATAATTTGTGCGCGCTAGCTGCGCTGAGCCGTGTAGGAGTACAAACGTTGCATTAATATCGAGAACATTTTTGGACCGTATCCATAGATACGTACATAATTTCAATGTTCCAGGTAACGTAACGCGTTACTTTTAGTTAACGCGAAATGTAACGCTTGATTTTAGTACTCATAAAATTTCCGTGCCGCGGGCTGTAACTAAAAATCGATTTTTAAGGAGTAAACTCCAATTACGAACAAGGATCCCGCGACCCCCTGGCCTACGAACGTGTAGGCTTCAAAACAAAATCAGCTGTTGCTTTTATGTATATTACTTTGGGCCTTACGCACATTGGAACTAAAATATCGTTCCCGTGGTATTGGGTGTTAGTACGTTGGTAGCGCTGACGACGATCAATACTAACCCCCAGTATATTTCCGTTTCCTGTTTACAGTTTACTGGTTCTTCCATCTTGGCATCTTGCACGCTAGACGCCAGGATAAAGTGTATAGCGTCATACGTATATTCTTTGATAGAGTTAAAAGTTATCAGTGATTTTGTACGGTACAGTTAGTGATTGTTTTGTTTCAATCATCTGTCTACATTCCACGTGTAAGTACTAAAAATAGTAATAAAAATTGCAAGTAATGTGGTTACTTAGTTCCTAGTAGAAAGTACGTACCTATTATGTAAATGCCGGCAAAGTAGAAGATAACTTATTATGTTCATCAACTCCATCCTGCTGCTATTTGTTTTTGTAAATATCCTAATAAGGTTTTCGTTATTTCAATATAGTCATAAACATTAGTCATGGCTAATAGAAGATTTGGAGGTGGACCTCAAAGAGGCAATCGAAATTTTCCGCAGCAGCAACCGAATTATCAGACCAACAGTGTCAGTCCTTGGCAAGGGGGAGTAGCACCTAATAGCTCATTGAGTGGTGGACTACTCTCCCAGTTGTCATCCCCTCAACAGATTGCACTTGCTCTTACGAGCCTGCTTCAGCCCAATCAGCATGGGAATAGTAATCCACCATCATTACTTTCTTTGAATACGTCTCCATTTTCAAGCCAAGATAATTATGGTTCTCATAACCGTTTTGGTAATCGAGGCCGTACTGATTTCAGGCGAATTGAACCTTACAACAAGGTATGCATACAATTTGTTATTTACCTTTCTCTTATCTGCTTTTCCAGGATAATTTTTATTGTATCCATTTTCCAATATCTAAGGAACTAAATTACTGATACCTACATTGTAATGTCGAAAACTTTATATTAAAGATGTATGGGTAAAGAATTTCATTATAAAAGTAGTGGTCAGATCTATCTCTTTGACCAGTAATTCATCTGGTTTAGTATTCCACTATACCTATTAGTATTTCATTATTCGATAATCTCCGGTTATTTATAAACTTACTTTTTCTCAAAAATTTCACGTGCCTAGATTTTTTAACAAACTGAAGCTTGTGTCAGTAGATTTTGTTATAGTGTTCCATGTGTTTTTTTATGTAGTTGTTCACGAGCCAGAAAAGCCAGCTGTGATAAAATGGTAAGAAGGTTGTACAATTTTTGATATCCTTTGCTGTGTTCAGATTGAACATCAGACGATGTTCAATTTGAACCCTTCATATTCCACATACAGTCCATATCAAAAATTCATTATATTTTATGTTTCTTGGAAATGGATAAATTGGACATACAGTGTGTCCAAAACTTATTTTTTGATTTCTCAGAAAATTTTATTTGACATAAAAGTTGATGCATGTTATTAAACGTAAGATAAATACAGTACGTCTGCGGATGGGGTTCCAAAGAGGAAAAAATCACTCTTAAAAAACCCTGCTCCCATGTAATTTCTTATCCAATTGTTCTAGGAAATATAAATTTTTTTATGCATTTTTCAACTTGGAAGATTTTCTACTTAGTGGGTGCAGATACCAAGTTATTTGATGTAAATGATGCACTGTTTGGACATTTAAACATTCAAGAAAATGTTTTTTTTTTAAATTTAACAATACATATTTTGATAAAAGTTTTCGAAGCCCAAAAAGTGCATAAAAATTAACAAATTCATGTAACAGCTGGATACAAAATTATATGTGGTATGGGAGTTTGGAGACCAGCACGGTTTTTTATAAAGAGTGATTTTTTTGCGAAGTTTTAAAAATAATTCGTTTTTGTCCTTTTTGTAACCCAATCTGGGGATATACCTAGTACCTATATTTGACATTCTTACTAACAATTCTGTCTAATTTCTAATATACAGTATATATTCGATATACTGTAAGTTTACTAGAAATTAGACAGAATTGTTAGTAAGAATGTTTTTTAAAATACTTATGCGAATAGTACCTACGCCGGATACGGACAATTTTTATTAATGATTTTAGCGCCCTTCATATTCATATACAATTGTAAATTGTCTGTTGGAAATCAGGAATATCCATGTGCGAGACCCCAGCGAGGGATATTTTACAATTGGCAGGTCTTCAAAAATGTAAAAGAAAAAAGTTAACCTAAATCTTTTCAGTACCTTTGTCTTTTGGTTAAATTCATTTATTAAACAGGGTTGCCACTTTTCTGGAAAACCTGGAAATGTCAGGGAATTTAGAAATTTCAAAAATGTCAAGGAAACGTCAGGGAATTCTGTAAAGAGTCATAGAAATTTGCAATATTCTACTTAAAGTCATGGAATTTAATAATCTTAATATTTTTCTGTTTTAAAATTCAATTAGTCAATAGAAATGGAAATTCTTCTACCTGTAAGAATTATTTATTATTTTTCTTACTTGAATAAATGTTTATTTTGTTTTTTTTAACGTCGGAGCATTTATTATATTTTTCATGTGACTCCTCAAATAATTTAGAATAAGTCATGGAATATTACAAATTTGGTCAGGGAAAACCTGGAAAAATCAGGGAATCCCAAATGAGAAATGCGGTGACAACCCTGTTAAATCATAAAGAACAAGAAAGTGCCTGAGGCAGAGATCCTGAACAGCCTCAGATCAGAGCCAGACGTTTTAAATATGTTTAGAAAAGTAGCTCTAGGTACTTAGTCATTTCAACTCGTTTGAATTTAAGCAGGCCTACTTTCCAAACACTTTCAGAACTTCTGCCTCTGCTCAGGGACTGCTCAGAACCCCTACCTTGGACATTTTCTCGTTTTTTATGGTTTAATTAATAAGTTGAATCAGGCAGAGGCTCTGAAAAGTTTTAGGTTAACTTATTCTTTCTTTTAAATTTTTTAAGACATGTCAGTTGTAAAATGTCCGACACAGGGTGGGCAGAGGTCAATTTTCCTGTTTGCCATAATAATACAAACCACCAAATTTACAACATCTGCCACACGCTAAAATCATTTTAAAATTGATGTCACTCTCCGTCGTACTAGAAGAGCAGAATAACTTAATTTTTGAAAATATGCAAAAAAGTTATTCCAAATTAAAAGCGTTATTATGACAACAATTGTGTGTAAGTTAAGGTGACCAACCGTCCCGATTTAGCCCGAACAGGTGTATGTTTTTGTTTATTTATCCTGATTTTAAACATTTTGTCTCCATTTATCACTGTTTTTTTATCTACTGTATCCAACCCATATCATGTTAATGTAATACATGCGGCATGACCTGACCTGTCCCCAGTAGTGTCGCTATTTTTAGCTAAACTATGTTCCGCTGTTGATATATCCAGATAATTGTAAGGCACGTAACATCTGCATTCAATTTGGAAGAAAATCAAGAACTTTGAATTTTTTCGTAAGTTTCTTACATTCTGAGCGAGAGGGTAATCACTACATGGAAAGGTGGTCAGCGTACTACATACTGCACAATTACTACTTAATACTACACGACACTACATAATACTACACGATACTACATAATACTACATAATACTACTGGATACTACATAATACTACACGGTACTATACAGGGTGATTCAGAACGGGCGTGCCAAATTAAAATGGGTGCTAGAGGAACTCCAAATAAGACGAAAAGTTTATATGAACATATGTTCTAAAGTGACTACTAACAAAGATACAGGGTGTAAAACTTTTAATATTTTTTAAATATTTTTTTTATTACTTTAGTAACTAGGAAAGTTATTGAGTTGAAATTTAAGGCGTCGTTTTCATTTGCCAAGTTCTAATTTTCCAAAAAAATTTGCTCTGCTAGCCCCATCAGTAGCGTTGCTACGGGGTAGGCCGTTTATTTATTTCCCCAATCCAATGTTACACCACTGGCGAATGCAGGTGATATTAATGTATTTGAAATCTACGTTCAATTTGGGAAGAAATTGGTATTTTCAAACTTTTTCGTAAAATGCTTAGTTTTTGAATGAAATAGCTTTTTGTGAAATCATGCACATGCACTGAAATTTTCCATAATGCAATAATGGCTTTACCGATATGCAAGGAAAGTGAAAATTGAAAAAAATAGTTTATTAAGAATACCACTAACAAATCTAACAAGAAGAACGCGAAAACACATCAATATTATTACATTACGATATTAAAAAAATATTGAAACTTTTACACCCTGTATCTTTGTTAGTAGTCACTTTAGAACATTATGTTCATATAAACTTTTCGTCTTATTTGGAGTTCCTCTAGCACCCATTTTAATTTGGCACGCCCGTTCTGAATCACCCTGTATAATACTACACGGTACTACATATTGACTACACGATACCACATCAATAGAGTCTGTAAAGTTAGAGACTGGGCCCGGACAAGATGGTGGCTGCGCGAAAATGTAGCGGGAAATATGATTTTGACAGAAACAGTGCCGTACCGGCGTATATGTGAAATTTATTATTATTTTAACAATGAATTCATAAAAGTTACATTCAAAACAGGAAAATTAGCATTTTAAGGCATGAAAAAATCGCGAAACACATTAAGAAGAACTTAAGAAAAGGGGATTTCGTCATAAGTACAGATAAATTATAAATGTGACGTTTGGTGTGAGGTTATGTCAATTACGAAATCGGCATGTTTATGTGCAAATAATCTCAACTCCATAATTGTTATAGTTGAAAACAGGTTTTTGAACAAGTTGTATACTTATGTGACAAAAGAAAATTAGAATAAATCATAAAGGAAGCCGAATAATCCAATTTACTATTTTTCAGCACTGAAGAGTTAAAGAATTGCAAAATAAACTTATTATTCTGTAATTAAAAATTTAGAGAGTTCTATTAACTACCAAAAATAAATAAGTGGAATTCACATATATTAAGAACTAAACGCCTTGTTGACCTTTCAAAAAATAAGAATCCTTGGTGCTTGAGGTATGTCATGTCGCACAAGGTCTAATGATAGAACGTCCAGGCATTTGTCCTGCGGGAAGGAGCTTCGGGCGGGACAGCTGGACAGAGCCGCTAGTCCTACCAGCAGGACATTATTTTTAAATGGGATTGTCCTGCCGGCAGTACGTGCGCAGCTTTCGGCAGTACGGACCCAAATTTCATAGGCGCCGTAACAATTTTGCTATTTATTAAATAAAACATCTGCTGAGAAACATTTTTATTTATTCTCGTACAAAATAACTTGGAAAACATTAAAAAATAACACTGCGCCTGCGATGCTGATTGTTTCCTAAATCTGCGTAAAATAGGAAATTTTAATCTAATTTATTACCTATAGTATAATTAAACACTTGCCATTCTTTTGTAATAACTCAGCACTAATTTTCGTTTTTGTATTGTTCAAGTCTCGCAGAACTGTCACAAGACCCAGAGACCCAGAGATTTTAGTTACTCTTGCATACGGCGCTCAAATAATTGTCTCCAAACGCGGACATACACCATTTAAAATCTGGTTTTTTATCAAAATTCTTTGCTTTTGAAAAACTCGCGGCATAATTAGCGTGCAAGCCACTGTACGTGCGAGATTTTTTTCAAGAGTTGTCTCCTTCTCCGTAGCTTGCCTCCTACTGGTCTGAACGAGATGAAACTTACACTTTAGATAGGCAAAATTTTACGACAAATCCGATGGTGGTGGTTACGTTCTCATATGGGGACGCAAATGTACTGAAAACAATAGGGTCGAAAATACGTGCTGCTGGAAGGACGCTTGGACACTCTATCAACTAAGGGTTAATCACTTGGTAGTGGTTGTACTCCTAAATCCTCGTCTTCGTCGTCTTCATCATCATCATCATCATCATCATCATCATCATCATCATCATCATCACCACCACCATCATCTTCAGTTGTGACTTGATATTCATCTTCACTCTCATCATCAGATGATCCTGTGTTCACAGTGAACTTCAACGAATCCAATGCATCGTCCATCAGATGCTCTTTCTCAAAGAAAGTTTTTTCCACTTTTTGCACATGGCCACATACATCTTTCCACTCTTCTGAGCTAATAATGGAAAATTTTCCACGTGCTAATTCCTCCACATCACCTAATTTAAAAGTAACGTTTCTGCTAGCTACCCAGTTCTTTACAGTGGCCCATATCTTCTCTATGGGGTTCAATTCCGGGTGATAAGGAGGAAGCCGTAACACTCGGTGACCATGGGCTTCAAGAAGCTCATCCAATTTGTATTTCTTTGGGAATCGATACAAATTTTGTTTGATAAGACCATAAAGCTCAGGTTTTGTATTTGAGCCATCAAAATGTATTTGACGTTCTTCAAGAAACTTCACCATCTCGCCTTTTCGGCTCGCAGATGTCAGGTTTTTTTCCACCAGGACATTGTGATATGATGCATTATCAATCACAAGTACACAATTAGGCGGCATGTTGGGCAGTAATTGTTTCTGCACCCATGTCATGAAATTGGCATTGTTCATGTCATCGTGGTAATCTCCTGATTTAGAACCTAGAGACAATGTTTGGTTACATTTTGATATTAAAATTACTTATGTATGTGTTACCTGACCGAAAAATGAGCAACGCATTGGGAATGAAACCATTTTCACCTCCGGCATGTACAATAATCAGCCTTTGACCTTTAGAATTCGCTTCTTTAAGTTTTTAGTAGACTCATCATACCACCCTTTCGGCTGGACATGGCTGCTGTGTATATACGTTTCATCCGTATATATAATGGTTCGGCCTTCTTCCCGGTATTGCAGAATTTGTTTCAAGTATTTCACCCTTTTCAGGCGAATGTCATGGCTTTCCATTAAAATCTTACGGTTGTCTTCTGTCTTTCGCCACCTTAAATGGAAATAGAAGTAAACGAGGTGTCCCACTCAAGCAGGCTCACTTTTGCTATCTGTTGTTATAAAAGTATTTTCAAAACATAAGCATTATTTAATGAAACAGAAATTTGAATATGCATGTAGTAACGGCATCCGAAATATTTTGACTTTGGATATACAAAAGCAGCCATACCTGAATCCAATAGATTTCAGAAAAACCCATAGCGACTGCCTCGAGCCAGAAAAAGAAAGTTCAGAATCTTTAATCTTCTGTAGAATACCTGGAATACAAGGTGATATTAGGCTAGATGATGCGATAGGTAGGTATTTAAATGTAGCATTTGTTATTTAACGAAAAAGCAGTAATTGCCATTTGTTCCTAGAATAATTTGTTCAAATAGCCCCTGATTATTGGGATCACTTTCCGTCATTGCATATTTCATTCATGTTTCGATGAAAAATACATTATACACATTGAAAACACATCGTGAAATATAATTGTCTGAAAAATCATTGGGTTTCAACAGAAAGTAAGTTTCTTGAAATTTATCTACAATCGAAGACGGAATCCAGGAAGTTAAATATCCAAAGCATTCCATTTACTAAAATGCAAGTGCGATTCATACTTTCATAACTTGGCTACGCAACAGCAGCACCCAATTGGTTTTTTGATATTATATCCAAAAAATACACGAAAATATCTTGAACTTTCTTATTACCACGTTCCCTCTATTTATGAAAAAAGAAGTTCAGCAGACTTTACAATGAATCACCCCATATTTGACAAGTAACAACTGCCAGCAGTTGCAATGAAAACACACCTTAACGAAGTTTTCTTTTTTATAATGGTAATTATGTACTTACAATTGAGAGAGGGATTCCTTTTCTCCAAAATAAAAAAATTATGTATAATTTCCCGTATTGTTTCCGTTTCTCCCACAGAAATCAGGCCGAGCTTACGCTTCTTTCGGGGTCGTTCCTTATGTGGTGTAGCAAAGGAGGTGCTAGGCTCAGCTTCTACGCTTTTCGATTCCTTCAAAATCTTCGCTACTGTGTTTCTCGAAACACCTGTTGCTTCTATAACTCTTTGCCTTAAACACACAATTGGATCTTAACAATAATCAAGCTCATTATGAAGTGGGTACGTACATACCTGTAATTCTTTAAAGGAATCCTAATTCCATTTTGCCCTTCTTCCCGCATAAACTTTATCACGTTACTGATAATTTCACGGCCTTGGCTATGAATTACCATGCCGGGTTTGCCAATTTTTTTGGGAGACATTTCTAACCTACAAACGTAAAAAATTTCAACTTGGATTTAATGTGTAAAATTACTTTGATTGTAGTATTACCTGGATAACAAATACTATCGACGATTTTTCAAAAGTCTTTTAAATAACACCGAGATCACAAAATAAGCAGAATAATCTGCAAACACAAAAAATTTTAACCTTCAATTCAGTTACAAGAATTCGTAGTATTAATTACCTCGAACTCCGTTTTTCGAATAAAGATGATAGTTTTTTAGTCTTTTAAGCAACACTCACAATAAAAACGCAAAATAAAACAGAATATCCACTAAAAAAAGCACACTCAAACATGAGTCAATAAAACAACAATGGACGCACAGTAATCTTGAAGTTCTTGACGGCGCCACTGGATTTACGAGTTCCGCCTTCGGACGAAAACAGGTCTATTGCGCTGATCACGTGACAGCCCAGTCTTTAACTTTACAGACTTTACTAAAATATACTGCAAAATATTGCATCAATCTACATTGCGAACAAGGAGATCTTTTCAATGAAACGTTCTTGAAATAAATGATAAAACTTTACTTTTACAAAAAACAAAGGTGTGTAGTATCGTTTTCATCCACTCAGTACGAAAACGCTTGGTTCCCAAAATTAGCGTAACGTAAAAAGTTCGCATTTGTTCAAAATATGGTAATTGCTAATCTGACAGTAGCAGATGTTAAGTTCCAAGCCAACCTGAATCCCTTAATCTTAAGGCGCCCACTCACACACGTACTTGCGTTAAGTTTTGAATGAACAGGCAAAAACGTGCATTCAAAATTGTGCGTGTGTGGTGCAAGCCTTAAGACTTTTTTAAACTGCGCAGTTGAACTGTTCATTTCAAGTCTGTCTTGAAATTTTAACTGTACACCGACGATTGCACATTCAAAATTGTGCGTCTGTGGTCAAAACCTTAAGTTTTGTTTAATACAGTGGCGCGCAGCAGGTGACATAGTTTTAACGGATTTATTTGATTTTGAGTAGTTAATATAATAGTAGATAAGTAATTTTTTATATATATTTATACTAAACGTATTTTTTTCAACAAAAACAAACAATTCGACTATAACTTCGCCAGATAAAACCACCCGTCCCACAAACGTCAACCTCGCCCCGAATAGCGGCGAAAACTTGAAAAATCGAAAATATTTTTTGAAAGAACCAAAACACGGGCGAAAATACCTTCAATCGGGATGAAATTTGAGAAGTTCATAGGCTAATTTGTCCCGGATCCTCCGTGACTATCGCGATTTTTCCAACTCCGGTAAAACACCCCGTTTCCAAGCGATAACGAACTCGGCGTACCGGAAGGGGCCGAAAATGTTCCATCGCACCCAGAAGAACGAGCCATGCGAAAAAACGGGCCTACTACAGTACTACAGTACTGTAATAATAATAATAATAGTAATAAGTTGTTGGTCATAAGGCGATCCCGAACGCGGGAGTCAAACCACCAGCGAGATACGGCGCCCTCAAAATAAGGGTAGTTTTTTATAACGGCCAAGGTGGGCGTCGCGTCGCCGGATAAATTTGAAGGTGGATTCCGATAGCCCAGTCGATCGGACCGAAAATATTCAAAAATCATCTCCCTCGCACAGAGGTTGATGGGGAAATAATTTTTTCCCCGAAGCAATGCAAAATTTTAGGGCAAAAAGCATGCAAAACGGTGGCCAAATTCGTCCCTGAAGGTCGAAGGGGGAAGTCCAGCGGAATACTGTTCGAAAGGGGAAAGTTCAAAGAGTGTTAAGTTGGGCGGAATTTCGGATAGGGCAGAAAAATGCATTAGAAAATGGCCAACAAAAATTTCCGGCGATCGCGAAATCTTCCAAGATCAGACACCCGTCTGTCAAATTTTCGTGGAAATTGCGCATTTTATTATGTTCGGAGTGACTTTCACAGACCGCCCCGACGAGTGCAACTCTTCTAAGAGATTAATATGTGAAAAGTGATCACGTTTCAGTAACCAATGTTTCTCCCACCTGCTCCGACTGAATCTTTGTTTATTTTTCTTTTTCAAAATAATTAGGCACGCCACTGATAATAAATTTAATTCTTCTCTCGATGCCATGTTTTATAAAAGTGCGAAGTGAAAATTGTGTGTGTGTGGAGAACCGTCGCGCAACGTTCCGTTCAAAAGTTTTGAATGTACAGTTTTGAATTAATTCAAAATTGCGTGTGTGTGGGGCCCTTAATATTTAATATCAGGGAATGTTTTCTATTTATACCTACAAGTGGCAAAAGCTCTTCTTCCAATAAAAGAGAGGGAGTCGATTTCGATAATGATGATGAGGAGTTATCGATCTTAATGCAAATAATAATAATTCATAGTAGCCTCCAACACGTTTTCTCAGTTTTTTCCCTTGCTGACATCTGTCATCAAACAAATTGTGTGATCTTGCGCCATGATTCTGGTGGTATTTTTACCAAGGTATAATTTTTTGGAATGCATATCTTTCAATATCTTAGGAAGTCAAACAAAATAACGCTTTAGGTATAAAAAATATAAAATTTGAAGTCCCTAGGTCGCTAATAAATTTGTGTGACATTTAAACGTCGTTTGAATTTTTATTTTTTACCTATTTAATTTTTCACACACCGACAACTCGGAAACTTGGGAAATCAAGGTTACTGAGTTATTGCCAAATGTGACTTTTTGTCCGAAAATAGACGCAAATTCCCTTTTTGATATGAATGAGCAACTTGGTATCTATACAGGGTGATCTCTAAAGGTATGTACAAAATGATAACACATTCTTGAGACCAAAAAAGAGCGATTTAACCAAACTTACCTCTATCCAAAAAGGTTTCCTTAAGGCGCTATCGAACGTCAAAAATCAAAAAATTTAAGTTTTTTAATAACAAAAGAGTAAATTTAACGTCGGAGATTAAATTTGGAATGTGAATCCGTACTGGAAAAAGATGTTTTTGGCATCATTTTTTTTGCTAGTGGTCAAACGTTCATCCACATGCAAAAAGAAGTTCATATTTTGTTAACGGTTTGCTCAATATCTTTAAGACTTTTTCCACAGACATACACTCTTATTTGAAACGGTTCGTGACTCTTTTTTCCACTTCTCTATCTGCCATAGTTTAACCAGAAAAAAATGGTGTGCTGCACGCCGTGCACCGCAGTAGTGAATATAAAGGCTGTTGGCATTTGAAAAAAATTAATAAAACAAAAATTGTTTTTCCATGTTTTAATAACATTTGAAAAGGCAGAGCTTGCTTTGTCTAGTGATTGAGTTTATCAGAATAAAAATTTGTTTTAAAGAATGTTGGCGCTCTATAACTATGTATTAAACACGAAACATTTGGATAAATCTTTTTCGTGTAAATTAATAAAACAAATTTCTTTACGGACGTAGAAAAATAATTATTGTTTTATTTATTAACATTTTTCAAACGTTACTAAGGTACTTTATGGCTGCGGTGCACGGAGTGCAGCAAACCAAAATTCAAAATTCTGGCTTAAGTATGCCAGATAGCGAAATCAAAAAAGAGACAAGAAATGTTTCAAATAAAAGTGTCTGTCTATGCTTTAAAGATATTGACCAAACCGTTAAAAAATATGAGCTTCTTTGGATGCGGATGATCAACTTTTAGACCACTTGGGTAACACCCTCTAGCAAAAAAAATTAAGAAACGCCCTTTTCCACTACGGATTCTCATTCCAAATTTAATCTCCGTTGTTACATTCAATCTTTTTTATGAAAAAAAAAATAAATTTTTTGAAAATCTTTGACGTTCGATAGCGCCTTAAACGAAATACTTTTGGATAGAGGTAAGTTTGGTTAAATAGCTCTTTTTTGGTCCTCAGGAATATGTGATATCGCTTTGTACAGATCTTTTAGACACCCTGTATAACAAGTGTAACAAACTTCGAGAGTCTCTGAAACTATGCTTTGTACGGAAAAAATTAAAAACAGATTTTTTCTTGTAAATTAAACAAAGATTCAAATATTTTGAAACATATCTGTGTAAGCCAGTCTCTCCACCTCATAAGTGATATCAATTGTGAGAGTACGAAATTCGAAATTTATGAGTTAGTTAGTAAAAAACTTCAATAAATTATTATACTTCAAATTTCAAATGAATAGCTCTGGTAGTTTTCCAGATATAAAAAAACAATTTTTTTAAGAAATTTCAACCTGTAGTATCTCGTTTAGTCTGCATTTTTGGACATACGTTTAATGGCCTGCATGATCGCCTAACACGTAGCAAGTAATAATACACATTGGTATCGATTACAAAATAAGCTGCGGAAAAATGCAAAAAAAGAGTGGTTGATTTGATTATGAGAATAACCTGCCATTATTTGTAAGTAAATAATTTTGTGGTATTGTTGTATTATAATGCATAAATCTATAACAATTCTAGGGCCGTGTGGCTTAAATAATACAACATAAGCAATAAATTGCAAAAAATCGTCAGGAAAACCGAAGCTTTATCTGCGCCGGCCGGCGTCGGCTTTACACCACAGAAGGTTTTAATCCGCCGCCGGTCAATTTTATGTTTGAAGCACGCATTCTTTGCAGTGGCAGTTGTGAGAATACTAAATAAGCTTGTATTCTTTTTTATTCCTACATTACTGCACAATTACTTAACGGAATTTCTTCGTACTACATTATTACTACACTAATACTACATCGATACTTCATAGTACTACACCTATACTTCATGATACTACACAAATACTTCACGATACTTCACCGATACTTCACGATACTACACCGATACTTCACAATACTACATTATGCTTCAAAATACTACATTATACTTCATCGTACTGCATGACTACAACGCAATACATCATACTACAAAAAGACTACAAAAGTGGGTGGTCAGCATACTACATGAGTGATTACTAGGGCTGTGCTTAAGAACCGGGTACCCGGGTACCCGGTTCTGACATCGACGGGTACCCTTTTCAAAAATCGGTCCCTACCCGGATTTAATACCCGTAAAAGACTACCCGGGTACCCGGCCTGGTACCCGGATAATCGGGTACCCGGTTCCGCCCGGGTACCCGGTCCCGCTCGGGGACCGGGCCTCAGGCTCTAACACGCGTCTGGCCATAAACGCTAGTTGTGTCCGAGATGCAAAATTTTATGTACAACAGGTCATCTTACTTCTTGCAAATAGGTGCTACATAAGAATTATTTTTGAGAAATTATTGCGTTGCATAAAAATAAAGTCACACTGACAGATAGCTACTTGATTTTATTCCCAACTTAAGAATTCATTCAAATAACCATAGAGACGCCGTAAACAACGACAGCCATATTGTAAATTTATGTAATCGTTTACCTACGCTAACCTAAGTACTGTTACATACAAAATAACTTTTGAAGTGTTTTAATTATGTATTTCACAATGGAAAGTGATGAAGATTTCAGTTCTTGCACTCCACCGAAAGTTGTGGAAGCGGCTAAGGCAGCGACAATGAACTTGTTGCCTGAGTAAAAACTAGATCAGTAAAGTTTAAAGTACAAAAAGCCCGCCATATAGCTGTCAATAATAACATGACACTTTAAGCCCTAAAACAAAGCATTTAAAGTGGCCTGCTGCGACCGGTTGTGCATAAAATTATTCACATTATTAAAAGGCTGTAACATTGGAACGAAAGGTACCTACCTAGAAAATTAGTTACTTATTTACTTAAAGGTTTTAAAACTTTGTTAATTTTAATTTGCAACAATAACTGCGTTTATTTGCGCTGCGGGCATTGATAACAGCTATTACGCAATCATCGTGTCTAAAATCAACCCTCGAATAAATATTTGTGGCGGTCCAGAAACAGACCGATTGGGATGGTTTGCACCAGACAGTAGCCCAGCCTATTGCAATATTCCCGACGCACATTCGCTAGCTGTTGGTAAGTACTCCCAAGTAAAAATTCCCTCCGTAAATTCTCCATTATTTGCAAATAATTATTCCTTTAAGAATCGAACACAAAGCACAAACACAATTAATAAATTTTCTAGGTATCGTTCCAATGCTACAGCCCTACAGCCTTTTAATAATGTGAATAATTTTCTAATAAGTCCATTTCCAGTTTAATTAAAAATTATAAAACGTTTAATTAGGTATCTTTACTGAAATCAATCGCCGCTCATTCTAAATAACAATACAAGTAAAAACACGTAAACGCCACGCAGTTGGATTTGAACCTCCGTACGCTGGATGCAATGTCGGAGGCGCCGCGATTAAACTCACTCAACCATTGCGACATGGCCGTAGCTCTCTACAGTAGTATTTAAACTAAGTTGATTCCAACGCGATATATTTTCGGAAATATTATTGATATTTTTTGTTAAACTTTGAAAATTATTGCACAAAGACGTTCTCTGGTCCACATTGTATGTGTCCTGATACTCGGAATATCCTTAAAACACGTTGGGGACATAGAAATCGCAATTTTCAGATTTCCCATGTTAAACAGGATGCTTCAGAATTCCCGGGACACACGGTATAAATAAACACCATGCTCCAAGCGTGCTGTGGAAAACTCAAGTTGCTGTAAGTGAAATAATTTAAGTCTGTACATTGCTCAATGTCTCAGTTCATAAAATACTTTTGGTGTTAGAATCTATAAAGCTTATGTGGGGAAGGGGCATTAAACTAAAGAATTTTTCAGTTTTTCTAGGACGATTTTTTACGCGTTTCAACTTTTCACATTCGACGCGTTAGTAAAGAAAATTGTTAGGAAGATTGCACCAGTGTAATTATTTATTTACGAAATAACCCTTATTTATATTATTTAGATGTAAGCAGTGCTTATTATTTAAACCAGGCGCAAAATCCGAAAGGGCAAATTTTCGGCCGCGCGGTAACACCACCTATAGCATCTTGCCTAAACCTACCATGTTGAAATCCTAAAATAAGGGCGATTTAATATGTGCTATAAAATTATGCATAAGGTCCAACTTACAGAATATGAAGAATAGATATAGAATTCGCTTTTTATGGGAAAATTTTCTTACTTATAGTCGGGTCTACTCGGTAAATCTGGATACCCGTTAAACCGTGTATTCGGAACCGGGTATTCACTATTTTGTGGTCCCGCTACCCAGGGGGATCCGGGTATTCGCGATTTCGGTTACCCGCGTATATCGGGTACCCGCTACTCGGGAGATTCTGGTACCCGTGCCTGAGTATTTGCGAATTCGATTACCCGGACCCGGGAATTGACGATTACGGATTCCCGGGTATGTACCCGGATTCGGGTACCCGGATACCCGGGTACCCGATTTAATACCCGCTACCCGGGGCATCCGGGTACCCGGATTTTATAGAACCGGGTACCCGGTTCCAAAAATTCCGGGTAGGCACAGCCCTAGTGATTACCCCCTCGATTCTGAGTGAAACTGCTTTTTGTGAAATAGTTCATAATCTGCATTTCTGAATAAACAATAAATTAATCAACAATCGATTCTTCTAAAACTACGTGCGATGCCATTTGCCACTACAAAAACAAAAATGTTTAGAACAATAGAGGTCTACAAAGAACAATCACCAGCAAAATTTTTATTCAATGGCTTTATTCCTTTGTAGCATTTTTTGGGCACATGTTCATAGGAGCATTTCTTTTTATTTGATCTCCGTAATCTCTTGAAATTTGACATATATATATCTTGAGTCACCCTGTATACAGAGTGAGTTAGTTAATCTGCTAAGTTGGTTTATTCTTTTAAAATTTCACGGGATCCAAATTATGAGTGTTTGTGATTATAGCGATGACAAAGTCATATAAAATTGTTTTCTTTTATGCATACATAGTAGGCCACAAAAGTGAAGCAAGGTAAAAGTCTATTTTTTAAATGAAACACTGCATATTTGAATGCAATTTTGCATTCTTCATACAATTTTGCAATTTTCAGTTCAAGAATTTCAGTACCTAAAATTGTATTAATTTTGCAAATACATACAGGGCCATCATCATAAAGTTTTTAGTCCGAAGCCTGGTTGGACGCGTACCTCCATCCTTTCCTATCCTGAGCTAATCTACGCATTTCCCCAAAAGTTGAACATCTAGTCGTGGAGAAGACAGCCTGATAGATGCGTTTTAAACATCCTCTATTACAACTCGAACACATACAAAAATTAAGCTGATTCTTATGTAAAATGACCTGCCGGATTCGATTTTTGAGGCCGCGAAAAGATGGGGAATTGCAAAAATGACGGAAAATCTATTTTTCGTAAGATATCCCTAAATCAATTTTCGACCATTTTTAATATATACTTTTCTTGTTGTATTTCAGCAACGAAAAGAGTTAGAGACCTGTTTTTTTCATGGAATATACACTGAAGTGTGCTGATCATCACAGTTTACTCACGTTGCCTCTATACTTTTCCAATTTTATGAAAAAAAATTTTTGCTAGACCACAAATTTGTGTAATGTATTTTTCATGTAGCGGGTAAGTAATCTTATTTTTCGGAATTAACATACATATGCGAGACCAAATACGGACAAAGGCTCGAAATAATTTTTGGTGAAGAAACGAAACACTAATATTGTTTCTGAAAGAAGTTACAGCGAGTTAAACACAAATAATTTGTGCGCGCTAGCCGCGCTAATAGGTTGATAGGTTGGGGCATAAGGGTTCGCGCGATTTTATCCTTGATAATATGTATACACATAGCCAAAACTCTTGTCTCTTGGCCCCTGAATTAATTTGAAATGTAAACAAAAATAATTCTAACAAATATGTGGATTCAAATCTCCATTTTATTGAAATGCTTTATCATATGTAAGGTTATTTTCATGGAAGGAGTACAAGGCCTGGAATTAAATTTAAGAAAATGTCCGAATTAGTTTTTTTTTGAAAAGACTGAAGTCTTCGCAAAATGTGAGAAACGAAGAGGTCAATAACCAGTATGTGCTCTTCTGTTCTCGAGGAAATCATTAACACGTCTGTACAATCCAATAAAAAGGTTATTAATGGCTTCCTGCGGTATGTTGTTCCATTCTTCTTAAGCAGCAACAATTAGCTCCCGAAGTGTGCAATGGGGGTTATCTCTATTTAAAATGGTCCTTTTTAGCATATCCCACATGTTCTCACAAGAATTCATGTCAGGTGAGTTTGCTGGCCAATTCATTCTTTGAATATTCCCTAACTGGAGCAAATTGGAAACCATTTTTGTCCTGTGTGGTGTGGCCTTATCCATAAAAACGAAATTCTCTCCAATTTCGTTGGAGAGGTTTGCGGCATTTGAATAAGTGGAGTGTGACGACCATAAATTATACCCCCCAAACATTACTGTTCCGCCTTGATAAGGAACAACTTCTCTGGCAAAAGCAAGTCTTTCTTGTCGTCCCGGTCCCCTCCAGACCTTTTCACCTCGATAATCACTAACCCAATTTTTGTCTCATAAGAAAAATGATATTGCGCCACTGGGGTAAAAGCCAGCCCCTATGTTCCTGTGCCCATTGTCAAGGAAGTGTACTGTATATAAAACGGCTTGGCAAATAAGCCCAAATATCCCAAACATCCTAGAATATGGATGGTACAAATGACGTTATTATGCCAATAAAATTCACAAATCGCTCTAAACTTTATTGTGTTACAATAACACAGGTCTGTAAATGTAAAAATTTACTTGTTCTTTTCGATGTGCATGCATGAAATTTTATGTGCAATGTACATATAATATCATAGTTATGTGAGGGGAAATGCAATTTGGCTCAGCGCGGCTAGCGTGCACAAATTATTTGTGTTTAATTCGCTGTAACTTTTTTCAGCAACAATATTAATGTTTGGTTTCTACACCAAAAATAATTTTGAGCCTTTGTCTTTATTTGGTCTCGCATATGTATGTTAATTCTGAAAAATAAGTTTAGTTAGCAAGAAAACATTTTTTTTCATAAAATTGGAAAATTGTAGAGGCAACGTGAGTAACTTGTGATGATCAGCACACTTCAGTGTATATTCCATGAAAAAACCAGGTCTCTAACTCTTTTCGTTGCTGAAATACAACAAGAAAAGTATTAAAAATGGTCGAAAATTGATTTGGGAAAATTTTACGAAAAATCTGTTTTACGGCATTTTTGTAATTCCCAATATTTTCGCGACTTCAAAATTCCAATCCGGCAGGTCATTTTACATAAGAGTCAGCTTCATTTTCACGTGTGTTTTCGAGTTGTATAGAGGGTGTCGAATTAGAGCACCTTGCTCCCCGACTAATCCTACATCTCAACTATTTGAGAGCAGTTGCAGTAGTCTAATCTGCGCCCACCCCTACCTCTTTTTATTCCTATCTCTGACTCTAGTATGTCGTGAACTAAACCTTCGTGCCTCAGAAGGTGTCCTACCTTCCTACCTCTCCTATTCTTTACTGTCTTCCATAAATTTCGCTTTTCTCCAACTCTTTCTAATACCTCTCTGTTGCTCACGTTATCTATCCACGGTATCTTCATCATGCGTCTATAACACCACATTTCAAATGTTCGCTTCGCTTGTGGGCAATCTCACGAACGAAAAAAAACAGTATTTTCATCTCCTGTTGTAAAATATACTATTGTTCATTTTGATACCCAAATTTTAAATTGTCGATAACCGTTGACAGTTCAGATGGATTACAAAGAAAAACCGTAAGAATCAAAGTCTTTGATTAGAATAAATTAAGTTGTCATGTGTAATCTGATAAATTTCTGTGTTTCAGTTTGGAAATTATTAAGGTAATTTTTGCTTTTAATGGTTTAACAAATTGGAAATTTGCAGAGTTTTAGATATCCTGATATGCAGAAAAAAATTGTTTCGATTGCTACCTTTACCACCATTGTAACTATACATGGAGAGCAAGAATCCCCAAAAACGTAATTACTCATGTTATTTTCCCATGGTCACATGGAAGTTTGTCACTCGGTATATCAGAAGTGCAAACCTGCACTAATTTTTGCGACCAACCACGGGCAGTCAGCTAACAGATGGTGACAGCATATTTCTTAAGCTTAAGCAGTCAGTTACTATAAATACTGAGCACCCAACCACCCTGTATAACAGCACTACAGGTTCTCACGATCCTTGACTTCGAGTCTCGTAACTATTTTCTGCCATTTCTTCCTATTCAATGCACCTATTTTCCAGTCCTCCACCCCGATCTCTCTTAGATCTGCTTTCAACGCTGCAAGCCATCCTTTTTTAGGGCGACCTCTTTTCCTCTACCCACCATCCTCCCATTAAGACTCTCTTAACTCCTCTAATTTCGGGCATTCTTACAATACATATGTATATGCCAACCACCTGGCTCTCTGGGTTTTAACAACTTGTGTGATTCCTGGTCTCCCATACATATCAGTAATCTTTCCATTTGTTCTCCGACTCCAATTCTTGTTGGTTTACTCTTATGCCTCCATAAATTTTTCAAATAGTACTTACAAATATGTCTGAATTATAATGAAACCGAAAACGCTTGTAACGTTTTTATGAACAACCCAAATAAGTTATGTATACCACAAAAAGTTAATTCACTATTTAAATCAAAACTCAAAAGAACTGTTAAAGTTGCTGTAAAAACAAGCCACAAAAACCGGAATTCGTGTGACATCATGAGTCATCGATTTAAACATTCAGATTTAAAATATACAATTCCTAGATTTATAAATACTGCCAGTTTGAGTTTACCCCCCCACGGACTCCATGTTAACAATTTATGCTCATGATATAGTTAAAAAATTACTCGGCTGCCTTTCCATAATTTTAATGCAAATTGCTAGGCAACCTCTCGTTGCAATCAAAAAATGTTGCTATTTGTGGGACTCGTCATCACATTTTTTTACCACAATTTCACAATTATATTTTTGTTCTATTAATATTTTCATCCTTTTTTGTTTTTACACAATTTTCTTCTTTTAGTTGTACTCCATTAAAGATTGATGTGTATTGTGTCATCAGATTTTAGAGCCTATTGACCATCTGCTGCTTGGAATCTAGCTACTCTCCCGGGTTAGCTACAAAGACATTTAAAAGAGATAGACTTAGCATTCGTATTATGCGAACACCTGCTTGTTTGTGAAGCTTATATAGATGAAGGCGTAGAGGTTGCAGAACGCATTATTTGTTTATGTTTTCCTTCAAAATATTACAATCGCTTTGCGGTCACTTTATTTTGATTATTCTACAAACAAGCCGCCTAGACTGTGATTATTTCGACACTTCCGTTGTAAATGTAAACAGCTGAGTTCTCTCTTTTCGATGTCTTTGGTTAGCTATGACCTTTGCCCTCTTTGTTATTAATAACTTTATGACTTCTTGTGAATTCCAATGTGACAAATTATCAAAGTTATCAATTCGAATAAAGTGAATGTTTTAATTGGCATCAAGCAAAGAAATCTGCTTTTTAATTGTTGGAAATAAGTTGAACAAATTTTTGTTAATTCCTGTTGAAATAATGTTCTCTTGTAATTCCAATTTTAGAATCGTGGTAACAATAATTGGAGAGCGGAAACTAACAGATCCCGAAGCGGTTCTAATCTTAACAGAAACCGTAACAAGGATTTGAAGAAACCTGCAGGCAAGAATGATAAAACACAAGCTAAAGACGAGAAGCAGAAGGATGGAAAAGATTCTGAAGACAAAGTCGACGAAACAATTGATTTGTCAACGGATGAGACAAGGTTAGTTTGATTTGTTAATTTATTAACTAAAGTTCTTATTACTGATTTCATGTTAATAGTGCTATATACAGTAGACTCCCGATTATGTGAACTAATTAAAGCCAAGGCAGTTCACATAATGGAGATTCAATCAAAAATAATTATAGAAAAGGTTTTGTACATAAAGTCTGAATCATATGGCTGCTAATTATTAACGTCAGATGAAATAATCAAAATTTTCCATTGTAACTTTATTTTACTCATTCTCATTTTTAATGTTGGGTAACAATGTATTTGTACGTCTCTGCTTGTTTCGTACTAATTATGTAGTTAGTCCCAAAAAGGTTATCATGGAAACTAGTATTAGTGTCACAGTACTGTCAATGTCGAAACAAATGAATTCACATGCATGTGTCAACCCATACACCAAGTAATATTATTCAGACTTTATTACTTATGTATTACATATTATTACATACTTGTATGTATTTTTAATAATTTTTTAAAAAAGTTTGTAATTTTCTTTTGTTTTAATCTTTCTTCAATTTTAATATCGATAGCTTTTTGTCGGATCTTTCTTAAGACAGTGACCTCAGATACATCTAGGTATGTCATTAATAGCTGCTGCCCACTTAATGACAGGATCCAAATTTTCGATAATAATTGTTGATGTAGGTACCTTTGAAGTTCCTGTAACTGGCAAATGAACATCTTCGCTTTGGTCACTGTCAACTTCTATATTGACAGCAGATAGAATATCATCGTTCCAGTCCAAAATCTCAGTTTGTGTGATGGATTCCTGTCAAAAAAAGTTCAAATTAAGAAGCTTGAGCAACTAGACAAACACTCACATTGTCTTAACAACTGTTGGATCTCCCCTGACCCGGAAGATACTGTAGACTTATGCAGTTGAAGTCTTTCTTTTAATACGCTCAGCGGTAACATTTCTTCATCTTCCGGGTAGTTCAAAAGATTTGTCCAGCACTTTTCAATTCCAATTGGGCTTAAAGAATTCCAAGCATCCGCTAAATGTTTAAAGACATCTTTCGGTGTAATGCCTTTCATGGCCTCAACGATATTTTTGGGGTTTTTCTCCACTACAGACTTCAATAAATTTTTCCTGTATGCGAGTTTAGTAAACACAATTACGTTCTGGTCCATTGGCTGGATGGGTGGGGTTACGTTAGATGGTAAAAACTTAGTAAAGATTGCCCCATCTTCAGTTTTCAGTTCATCCTCACTCGGATGACTAGATGCATTATCTACAAGAAGTAGAGCCTTCTGTGGTAAATTTCTCCCTTTAAAAAATTCTTTAACCTGAATAAATTGACAAATTTTATTGCAAGATGGCTGTATACATTACCATGTTTGCTATTACCTGACGCACAAATTTACTGTGAAACCAGTCCTTAAATATGACGGTTGTCATCCAAGCATTTTTTAAATAATCATCATCATAAGGTTCTCAGTCCGAAGACTGGTTGGATGCGTACCTCCACTCTTTTCTATCCTGAGCTAACCTACGCATTTCCCTAAAAGTAGAACATCCTACATCCCTAACTATTTGAGAGCAGTAGTCTAATCTAGGCCTACCCCTACCTCTTTTTATTCCTATCTCTGACTCTAGTATGTCGCGAACTATTCCTTCGTGTCTTAGAAGGTGTCCTACCATCCTGTCTCTCCTACTCATTATTGTCTTCCATACCTTTCGCTTTTCCCCAACTCTTTCTAATACTTCCCTATTGCTAACCTTATCTATCAACGGTATCTTCATCATGCGCCTGTAGCACCACATTTCAAACGCTTCTACTCTTTTTCGATCCGCTTCCCCTATTGTCCAAGTTTCGCACCTGTATAATGCCGTACTCCATACATACGACTTTAAGAGCCTCTTCCTAGTCTCAATATTAACCGTTCTCGAACATAACAGTTGTTTCTTTCTGTTAAACGCAACTCGGCCCTGCGCTATTCTTTGTTTTATATCTTTAGTGCTCCTACCGTCTTGAGTTATTTTACTTCCTAAATAGCAGAAATCCGTGACCTCCTCTATCTTCTCATTTCCTATTTGTATGTCAACTTTAGTTCTATTTTCACATCCCCTACATACCAAAATTTTAGTTTTCTTTTTATTGACTTTCATGCCATAGCCCTGTGTCAAAACTGCTTCCATTTCATTCAAAGCCGCTCCTAATTCTTCTTTGCTAGATGCTAACTCTACTATATCATCCGCAAATCTGAGCATGTTAATAGTTTGACCCTGTACGTTAATCCCTGAGGCTGTTCTGCCCTTAACAATATTAATAGCATCTTCGATATATAAGTTGAAAACTAGAGGTGACAATGCACATCCCTGTCTCACTCCCTTCCGGATATGTACTTCCCTTCGTTCCTGCTCACATTCTATAACTGCCTGTTGCTCTTCGTAGAGATTATGTATTATTCTTCTGTCCCTATATTTCATCCCTACCTTTCTCAGCACTTCGAACATCTTCCCCCATTTTACGTTGTCGAAGACCTTTTCTAAATCTACAAATCCTATATAGACGCTCTTTCTCTTTTCTATCGTTTTTTCTATAATTACTCGTAAAGCTAGGATGGCCTCGCGCGTTCCTCTATTTTGTCTAAATCCGAACTGATCTTCTCCTAATATTTCTTCCGCCTTTTTCTCCATCCTTCCTTGCACAATTCTAGTTAAAATTTTCGACGCATGGGAAGTTAAACTGATGGTTCTGAAATTTTCGCACCTATCCGCGCCTTTCCTTTTTGGCAAAGCTACCATGATGTTCCGTTTGTAATCCTCTGGAATCTCGCCTGTCAGGTATATGCGACTAACTAATTTAAATAAACGATCTATTACCTCTTGACCTGCGCACTTTAAGATTTCTGCCTGCAAGCCACCTATACCTGGCGCTTTATTATTCCTTAAACTTTTTAGTGCTAGATCAAACTCTTCTCTCATTATAGGATTCCCTAGGTTATCCCCCTCTACACTGCTTTCGCTTTCTAATATATCTTGCATTTCCTGTCCCGCATATAAGTTTCCTAAATATTCTTTCCACCTATCTGCCTTCTCCCCGCTTTCGATTAGGATATCTCCTGCCTCATTTCTAATGCTTTTGGTACTAGATCCAATTTCTCTAAAATTTCTCCTAATTATTTTATATGCTTCATCAGTCTTTCCTACTTCGAACTTATTTTCCACTTCTTTGCACTTATTATCGATCCATTGCTCTTTCGCTTTCCTACATTTCCGAATAATTTCCCACTTGATCGCCTTATATCTTTGTTTCCCTATTTCATCTAACCCATTTTTATATTTTCGCCTTTCCTCTATTAGACTCACAATATGTTTTGTTATCCAGGGTTTCCTACTTTCATTCTGTTTATGACCCAAAATATCCCTAGCTGAGGAAACTAAACTATTTTTAATGCAATTCCATTCTTCCTCTATGTCCCTAACAATATTTTCGCCCGCACCCTTTAGCACTTCGTTTGTCTTTTTCTCGAACTTATCGCGCGTATCATCATCTTTTAGTTTCTCTGAGTCAAGATACCTTCTTCCGCTTCGTTTTTCAAAATCTTAAATTTAAGATTGGCCTTCATAACGACTATATTGTGATCACTATCTATATCTGCTCCTGGATAACTTCTACAATCCCTAACTTGATTTCTAAATCTTTGCCTAACAAGAATGTATTCTATTTGATATCTCCCTAGGTCTCCTGGCATCTTCCACGTGTAGCGTCTCCTAACATGATGGTGAAATAGAGTGTTCGCGACCGTTAAGTTATGTTTATCGCAGAACTCTATCAGTCTAACTCCCCTATCGTTCCTATTGCCTAATCCAAAGGGACCAACTATTCGGCCCTCTCGCCCTGTGCCTACGACAGCATTGAAATCTCCTATAATTATTAAATTTTCGTGTCCTCTCACAAAATCTAGCACATGTTCAATATCACTATAAACTGCCTCTACGACCTCATCACTGTAGTTAGAAGTGGGCATATATACCTGTATTATTACTGTTTTTACAGGTTTCGAATCTAACCTAACCATAACTACCCTGTCACTTTGCTGTAAGAAATTTTCAACACTCTGCCCTACTTTTTTCCGCATAACAATTCCTACTCCCGAATTTCCTCCTACAGATCCTGTGTGTATTACTCTAAAATCTCCGCTCCAGAAGTCTCCGGCTTCCGGCCATCTCACTTCACTAATACCTACTACGTCTAATGCTAACCTATCCATCTCAATTTTCAAATTCTCTAACTTTCCTACTTGTTTCATGCTTCTAACATTCCACGCTCCGACTCGTGAGATGTTACACTTATCATTTCTGATGACTCCCCCCGAAGCAGTCCCCGCCCGGAGATCCGAATGTGGGACTATTTTACCTCCGGAATATTTTACTCCAGAAGGTGCCATCATCATAAATTCGAAGTATGCTGTACTAGAGATAGAATAATGTGGTGGTTTCCCGTTGCCTTCCACATTGCAGTAGTGTGTATCACAGTGCCATACCGACCCTCACGATCTCTGCCACTATGATTACTGAAAGAGCTGCTGCCCCCTTTCAGGGACTTGATTTAGTCTGGCTTCTCAAATAAAAACCCCTCCAATATGGTTAAACCTATGGTTCGGCTCTTTAGATCATTGAAGCGCGCAAGCCATCCCACCCGTCCCAGTGTTACTAGAACTGCGTCAAGGTACAAGTCCTTTGGGATGGTTTTAAATAATAATAATAATATAACCTTTATTAGCAAGTTATGCTACATTATATTCGCATATCTATAACTAAATGACATATTGCTTTACATAAGGAACACATCCAGTAACAAAACTACTCATACAATCAGCCTTTTTAAGCTGCTTTGGCAAAGAATTGTATAGAGTAAAACCTTTATAAAAAAAAATTCTGGAAGGATTCAAGATTGCACTTAATTGGCCTCAACCACAAAATCATTTCCACTTCTTGTATGGTGACTATGTACTATAAATTCCAAAAGTGGTGTTCCAGTTTGCGATGCGAATCGTTTATGCCGGACGTTGCTATGTTTTCGTCAGCCCCGGCCCCCCCATAGACAATGTGATTTTTCGTTAAAAGAACAGGATTATTTATCTAATTTGCTGCCCTTTGTTTACTAGTGCAAGGCTAACCCGTTTGTTGTCATTCAAATAAAATCGTTTGAATCCGCCTTCAAAACTTTAATTGGCGGACAGTTGCTAAGGTTTTTTTTACCTCAGAATGTAATTGGTTATGGCATTTTAAGCGGAATTGAACCGTAAAGTGGAACAGGAATTTTGGCGCTGATAGTGCATCCCTAACGTAACAAATTTTACTACACAAATAATCAGGCAACAAATGAATGTTTGTTATCGATGAATCGTGACATGAAGTTCTTCAGTGCACGAGGTTTTTCAGCTTTTCTAATAATCGAAGGATTCAGTTTATGTAAACCATCAGCATTTGTGCAGGCCAGAAATGTTACTCGCTGTTTCTCTGACTTTCGGCCAGGGGCTGTTTTTTCTTGGTGAGAAACAGGGTTGGGTCTTTACGCGTAGAATTTTATATTCTACTCGACACGTAGAAAACTGGATAGAATCTGTCAATTGACGTGTAGAAAATATGTTTGTACTTGTCTACAGTGGAACTGACGTGGGAATGAGGATATCCCAATCTAGCATCTAACTGCTTGCCTCATAACTGTTTAGTCTTAATTTAAAGGTGGCTACGCTAAAGGGCAGTCAACGAAGGGCTCGGAAAATTCAAACTCCAGTTTAATGTTTTTCATATACCAAAATTAAAAATGAAATAGGTAGTTATTATACCGGCAACTGATTGATCTTCATATCATAGCCCTTTGTCAAAACTGCTTCCATTTCATTCAGAGCCCTTCCTAATTCTTTGCTGGATGCTAATAATGCTATATCATTAGCGAATCTGAATTTCCAGCAGCTATTCTGTCTTTAACAATATTAATCGCATCTCCGATATACAAGGTGTTACAAATTAGTAGGTCAAGCCGTTAACCACAGATTATCTGGCCGAAATTAATGGGACTTTCCTTATGCCATTTTTCATTTAGGCTTCTTTCTTTCAAGATACAGGGTGTTAAAGTTAAAATTTAAAAAACGATTTTTAATAATAACTCCTTTGTTTTTTGGGATATTTAGTTGAAATTTTGTACAACATTTTTTCATATACCGGCACAATGTTTGTGTAATTTTGATCAAAAAAATTGGTGCGCGAACGGCGGAAGCGGGGGGGTAGTAATACCCATTGACCCCCAACTTTTCCCTGCGCACGTCTATGGCTAAAAGGTATTGTTTTTTATAAGAAGGGTTCATTTCTTTAATTTTTTTCACTCTTGTGAAATTTTGATTTAGGGCTTGGTTTACGAGATATTGCAACCCATTTGACTATGTGTTGTTGATCCGCTCGCTGTTTAAATCTTCCAATTTTTCTTAGGTGATGAACTCAGAAAAATGTTCTTGGATGGATATATTTCTGCATAACGTCTAATTTTCAGAAAAATGCCCTTGGATGGCATCGATTCCGACATGTTCCTGCATAACGTCTAACAGCCAAATTAGCATTGGAAAGAAAGACAGGTAGGCGTTAAGTTATCAAAATTATTATTAATAAAAGAGGTATCATCCAAGGGCATTTTTCTGAAGATTAGACGTTATGCAGGAACATATTCATCCAAGAACATTTTTCTCGGGCTTAGTTCGTCACCTAAGAAAAATTGGAAGATTTAAACAGCGAGCGGATCAACAACACATAGTCAAATGAGTTGCAATATCTCGTAAACCAAGCCCTAAATCAAAATTTTACAAGAGTGAAAAAATTTAAAGAAATGAACGCTTGTTATAAGAAACAGTACCTTTGAACCATAGACGTGCGCAGGGAAAAGTTGGGGGGTCAATGGGTATTACGACCCCCCCTTTCCTCCGTTCGCCCATGAATATTTTTGATCAAAATTACACGAACATTGTGCCGGTATATGAAAAAACGTTGCACAAAATTTCAACTGAATATCGTAAAAAACAGAGGAGTTATTAATAAAAATAGTTTTTTACATTTTAACTTTAACACCCTGTATCTTGAAAGGAAGAAGCCTAAATGAAAAATGGCATAAGGAAAGTCCCATTATTTTCGGCCAGATAATCTGTGGTTAACGGCTTGACCTACTAATTTGTAACACCCTGTATAAATTGAAAACTAGAGGCGATAACGCATATCCCTGCCTCACTCCCTTTCGGATATCTACTTCTCTATGTTCCTGCTCAAATTTTATAACTGCCGTTTGCTCTTTGTATAGATTATGAATTATTCTTATAAACCTATACTTCATCCCTACATTTTTGAGCACTTCAAACATCTTCCATTTTACATTGTTGAAAGCTTTTTCCAAATCTACAAATCCTATATATAGGCACTCTTTCCCTTTTCTATTATTACTCGTAAAGCTAGAATGGCCTCGCGTGTTCCCCTGTTTCTCCTAAATCCGAACTGATCTTCTAATATTTCTTTCGCCCTTTTGTCCATCCTTCTTTGCACAATTCTAGTTAAAATTTCTCACGTGTGGGAAGTTAAACTGATCATTATAAAATTTTCTCACCAATTCGCGCCTTTCCTTTTTGGCAAAGCTACTATGATGTTCCGTTTGTAATATTCTGGAATCTCGCCGGGTGCTTTATTATTTCTTAAACTTTTTAGTGCTAGTTCAAACTCTTCTCTCATTATAGGACACCCTAGGTTGTCCCCCCCTACACTGCTTTCGCTTTCTAATATATCTCCTACTTCCTGTACCGCATATAAGTTTCCCAAATATTCTTTCCACCTATCTGCCTTCTCCGCGCTTTCGATTAGGATATCTCCTGCCTCATTTCTAATGTTTTTGCTAAAATTTCTCCTAATTATTTTATATGCTTCATCAGTCTCCTACTTCGAACTTATCTTCCACTTCTTTGCATCTAATATCAATCCATTGCTCTTTCGCTTTCCTACATTTCCAAATAATTTCCCACTTGATCGCCTTATATCTTTGTTTCTCTCTTTCATCTAACCTATTTTTATATTTTCGCCTTTCCTCTATTAAGACTCGCAATATGTTTTGTTATCCAGGGTTTTCTATTTTCATTCTGTTTATGACTCAAAATATCTCTAGCTGCGGAATCTAAACTATTTTTAATGCAATTCCATTCTGCCTCTATTTATTTATATTTTCACCCGCGCCCTTTAGTACTTCGTTTGTCTTTTTCTCTAACTTATCGCACGTATCTTTTAGTTTCTGTAGGTCAAGATACCTTCTTCCGGTTCGTTTTTTCAAAGTCTTAAATTTAATATTGACCTTCATAACGACCATATTGTGATCACTATCTATATCAGCTCCTGGATAACTTCTGCAGTCCCTAACTTGATTTCTAAATCTTTGCCTAACAAGAATGTAATCTATGTATTTGATATCTCCCTAGGTCTCCTGGCATCCTAACGTGATGGTGAAATAGTGTTCGCAACCGTTAGGTTGTATTTATCGCAGAACTCTATCAGTCTAACTCTGCGATCATTCCTATTGCTTAATCCAAAGGGGCCAACTATTCCGCCTTTTCTCCTCGTGCCTACACTGCATTGAAATTAATTGAATACTGTTTTTAATTTTAGGGATGAAGAGAATAAAGATAAGAAACGTGATTGGAAGGAGGAAAAGAATACCGTGGAAGATATGCAAACGGATAATCAAGATAAAGAAAATCCTGACGATTTGACTGAGGAGTCTGAAAAGAAAGATTCAAATAAAAACAGAGAGGGCAGATATGCTGGTGTACCAAGTGGATTGCTTAACTGTTTTGTCTGCAGAAAGAGTATGTGGGATGGTGAATCTTTTCAAAATCATTTGCGGGGTAAAGCTCATAAGCAAATGCTCCAGAGTTTGGAAGAAAGTTTCCAGATCACCGTGAATATTCTGCGTGAGAATATGAGGCTTGTTGAAGAGAAGAAAATGATTGAATTAAATCGCATGCATCGTAATAATCGCAGTTATCGTCACAAATTGAATGAACCTGAAAGCACATGCAATATGTGTGACTTCAAATTTGTTGGAAAAATCATTGCTCATCGCAAGTAAGTGAAATTATAATTAAAATCAATAATATTTCTCTTAGGTAGGTTTTATATTACAGTCAAACTTCGATAACTCGAAGCTGAATGTGTAACAAAAAAATTCGAGTTATCAAGACTTTGAATTTGCAACGATACTTATGTCTTCTGTTGTGCAACGGTAGTGTTTCTTTTACTTTCGGTACTTGGATACGGTCTGTTGGACATGTATGTAATCGTCGTCAATACCCTTAAGCTCTTTGTCTAAGAAAGGGTAGGGTTCTCTGTTGCTAAACGATGATAAATGGAACACAGAAACAAATTAAAATCAACTCTGAGTGGTACTGGACCGTTCGAACAACTACTACTCGGGCAAATACCCCGCTAGGCATTGAATTATAGAATTAAATCCAGATTTTATGTGCTACGAAAAAAACTTCTGAAATCAACTCTATTAATTTAACTATTTACAAATCAGAAGTTAAAAATATATACAGTACAACTTCGATATACCGGACACTAAAAGTTTGGAAATTTTTCGGACACCTGAATGTCCGGTTTATCGAATGTTTTCAAAAATGCAGATGTACAAAATATACCATGTACCTGTTCTTCTGTAAAACCGTTACAAAAGTGTTGAAACAGATATGTATTTGTATGTATGTACCTAGGTTTGCAGTTTCACAAAAATGCTTCATCAAATTCCAGGTTGTATGTACATATGTATTTATGCTTTAAATTCGTAGCATCATACGTATGTAGTACATATGTATGTACTGGGTGATTCAAACTTCCCGCCCTGGGCTTATAACAGGAAAACGAAAAGTGCAAATGCAAATTTGGCAGAGGGGATTTGAATAATCAAATCAAATCAAATTTATTCAACATCAAAATACATGGCACGTCAGAACATCTAAAGATGGATTTTATAAATAAGTACACAGGTGTGATAATTTAGATCTACAGTAGATCAGATTTGTAAGATTTGAGATCGTCCAGAGACGAGTTATAAAAGTCAGTTAAACTGTAAAACACTTTTTCAACTAGATAGTCTTTTAACACTGATTTGAATTTCTTCAGATTAAGGTCCTTTATATGTTGTGGAAGTTTATTATACATTTTAATACATAAATAATTTGTTCCCTGTTGGGCACAGTTAACCCTGTGGTAAGGTATTACAAAGTGGCTTTTGTTTCTCGTATTGTGGTTATGTATATCAATGTAACTTTGAAATTGATGTTTGTTTTCGTGGGCATAAACCAAACAGGTAAGTACATATAGGGAGAACAAAGTGAGAATTTTTTGGTCCACAAATATTGGTTTGCAGTGCGCATCTAAGGGTGCTCCCACAATAGACCTAATAGCCCTCTTCTGGATTACGAAGAGCTCGTAAATGTGCAGTGTGGCCCCATATCAGTATTCCATAGGTCAAAATCGACTGGAATAGAGCAAAGTACACTGCTCTTGCTGTGTCCTCATCTACCAGTCGTCTTATGCGTCTGATTGCATATACTGTTCTAGATAGCTTTTTACTGGTTTCTTGAACATGTTGTTGGTAGGTTAGTTTAGAATCCAAGTGTATGCCAAGAAATTTTGAACTGTCGATTGACGGGTTTCTTCGGTTTGTGCTAAATTTCATTGTTTTGGACTTATTCTCATTCAATACTAAACTATTAGAGGCAAACCAATTTAGGGCATTTTGTTTAGCAAGTACTAACTTTTGATCCAGTTGGACTCCATCTCTCCCACGGACTGCAAATGTGGTATCATCAGCAAAGAGCACTGTATGGCAGTCCATATTAAGGGGTAGGTCGTTTATAAAGAGGAGGAAAAATATGGGCCCTATCAGTGAGCCCTGTGCTATGCCTGCCGTAATGTTATGCGGAGTGCTGAGTAGGCCATCTTGAGATACTATTTGAGTTCTATTTGTAAAGTATGATTTAATTAGATTTTTTGCCACTCCTCTGATACCGTAAAATTCTAGTTTTTCCAGAAAGATTTCGTGGGGCATACTATCAAAAGCTTTGCTCAGGTCACAAAATTCAACCAGACAGACTTCGCAACCATCAAATGCTTCATAGATATAGGTGACCAACTTCTGGATGGCATCAACTACACTCCTTCCCTCCCTGAAACCAAATTGCTCCGGACAGAGAGAGTCGTTTTTATTCAAGAAATCAGATATTTGCTGAACCATTACAGATTCTATGAGTTTTGAAAATACTGGTAATATTGATATTGGCCTATAGTTCTTGGCTTCTATTTTGCTACCCTGCTTATGGATGGGGATAACTTTGGCCTGCTTCAGTAAGTCTGGGAAGTTTCCAGTGACGAAACAGGAGTTCACTATATCAGCTAAAGGGGCAGAAATTTCTTGAGCTACAAATTTTATCGTTTTGGTGTCCATATCAAAAATGTCAGTTGAAGTTTTCGCTTTGATCTTACCAATATGCTTCAGTATGGTGCAAGATATCCCGAACGTGTTTTACCAGATAAAAAAATGTTTCCACGGCTTGAGCGTCTTTTAAGAAACAATACGGATGTGTTTTCGAAAAAAGGCACGCCCGTTCCTGCAAGGGTAATGAACGAGGAATCCGTAGCTGCAGTTATTGAGTATTTTGAAGCAAATCCCCGGAATTCCATTTAGACAGGCAAGTCGTGAATTAAATCTGTCATATTCAACAATCCAGCGCATATTAAAAATAAATGGATATCACGATTATAAATTACACAATTTGGAAAGACTGAGTGTGATCCACAGAGAAAGGCGCCTGAATTTTATAGCTCAAATAACGAAGGCGCTTCATACATTGGACCACAGGATCTTCGAACATATACTCTGGACAGATGAGAGTCGATTTGTTAGCAACGGAAAACCAAATCGCAAGAATGAGCATTACTGGGCCAGTGAGAACCCACATTTTGTGAATGAGATTGAAAATCAAGGCCACTTTGGCATTAACGTTTGGTGCGGTATGATTGGAGGGCATTTAGTTGGCCCATATTTTTTTGAAAATATATTAGATGGTAGAAGATATCTCCAGTTTTTACAACAACAGCTTCCAGAACTTCTTGAGAACATTCCACTTCAATTGCGTTTAAATCTATGGTAGGTATCATCATGATGGTGCTCCACCACATAGAGTTAGACCCGAGGTTAGACCGGTCCAGCAGTTTTTAAATGACGTTTATGGAGGAAGATGTATTGGTACTAATGGACCCATACTTTGGCCGCCAAAATCGCCAGACCTAACACCCTTAGATTTTTACCTTTGGGGAACACTTAAAAACGAGGTTTATAAAACTGTTTCAAGGGACATTGACCATTTAAAGGAAAAAATTCAAAATGCTTGTCGAAACTTACCAAGGAATGTATTAAGAAGAGTTACTGAAATTAGAGTAAGGCGTAATTTAGAAAAATGTTTGGAAGTTGGAGGTGGTCATATTGAAAATTTAAACTATTAAATTTTAACTTAAAAAATCGTTTTTCCTACTTCGTTGTTGTTGTTTTTTCTGTTGCTTTCAACCGTTAAAAAGCAAATATATGTTCTTGTCAATTTTAAAGTGTTTGATTTTATTGCATTGTTTGGATATTTTTTAGAACAGTAACTTCGCAGAAAGATGATGTTGATAAAATATTATTTGACTTAATCCAGCTTAAAACAATTGATGCGCATTTGTTACCCGACCGACTTAATTTTTATTACGGCGCGGCGGGGTCAGTGGAGATTTATTTAAAAGTACCGACTTTAGAGTCCCATAGCTTTTAACCAAATAAAGATAGAAAAAAAACTTTTTGAATGGAAGTTGTTTAAAAAAATATGTTCTTTCAGAATATGAAAAAAAAATGGTAACTCTGTAGAAGAAATAATTTTTCTGACGTCATTTCCGCCATTTTGAAAAAGGTTAAAAAATGTTTAAATACGAAAAAATATACCATACACACAGCTATTCAAATCCCCTCTGCCAAATTTGCATTTGCACTTTTCGTTTTCCTGTTATAAGCCAAGGGCGGGAAGTTTGAATCACCCCGTACATACATATACGAAATCGTACAGTACATACATACCTACATCGGCTTTCTCGCAATGAAATGACACAAATAAACTTTCTTAACAACAAAAAATTAAAACATGTAGCATGCACATACTTAAACATAACATAAATAGGCTCCAATTTTTTTATTCGAATTGGCATTATTTTTTGTTAAAATAAGAATCTAAAGTTGACTGTTTAACATTTTGACACCGCTTAAGCTTAGCACTCTGTTGTAACTGCTTAAGTAATAGGACTTCATGCAGCGGCTTTTTATTTTGTTCTGCCCACTTTATGCATACAGAAAATGCATTTACAGCTTCTTCATGTTTGACAGCAGTTATTGATGAACCCGAATCGCCGCCATTGTCAGATGAAATCTCATTTGCAGAATTTTCCGCTTCCTTGGACATCTCCAGAATATCATTATCAGTGAGCTCCTCTACGTAAATCTCATTCTGCCCTCTGGCCCATTGTTCAAGTTGATTATCAGGTAATTCTGAGTTTAATTTAGAGGCAGCATCTTTGATTTCATTTAAATCGGAAGGAAATGTATCAGGATCGGAACGCAAATCATTTAACGCTATTAAATCTTCTTCCTCCCATTCTTCAACAATTTGCGGCCATAACGATGACCAACTTTTCTTGATATTTTTTTCAGTTATACCATGCCACGCTTTATCCAATTCAAAGGCCAGATCTTTGACTGAGAATTTTTTTAAAATCTCAATAACGTCTACATTTTCTTGTGAGACAATATGTCGCAACAGGCTTTTTCTGTAGGCAACCTTAACATTCTGGATCACGTTTTGATCCATAGGCTGCAGTAGTGCAGTGCAGTTAGGTGGTAACAGCAAGATTTTAAAATCTGAATTTAAATTGAAAGCCTCTTCGTTACTGGGGTGCGATGGTGCATTATCAAGCAACAGTAACGCTTTTTGTGGCCTGTTCACTTGCTGCAAAAATTTTCGGACATTAGGAACAAAACAATCATTAAACCATTCCCCAAATAGATCCCTAGTCATCCAACCTTTCGTGGTACCTTTATAAACTACGGGGATTTTAACATCTTTAAGAGCTCTTGGACGCCGTGATTTCCCAATAAGTTACAGTGGAAGCTTGTGAGTTCCTGCAGCATTCGAACACGGCATAAAAGTTAGGCGGTCTTTAGAAATTTTCCTACCAGGGGCAGATTTTTCTTTCTCGTGTACCCATGTAGAATCAGGCATAACTTTCCAAAATATGGCAGATACATCTGCATTATAAACCTGCTCCTCACTTAATTCCATTTGCGCGGCAAGATTTAAAAATTTTGTTTGAAATGGCTGAACAGCAGAATCGTCACTTGAAACACGCTCGCCGCAGACTTTTAGCAAACGAATACCGTACCGCATTTTGAATTTATCTAACCAACCTCCGCTAGCAAGAAAATCAGTTTTTCCACTTAATTGTTAGTAGAAAAATTTGGCCTTTTCCCTCAAAATTTCGGATGTAACCGGAAGATGCTTGTTCCGCTGCTGGAGAAACCAGGCATATAAAGCTTTTTCCATTTTTGGATTTTCTGCGTTTTTAACCCTGCACCTTTTCTTCTGAACTACAAGATTTACAAAATTAGAATCATTTCAAAGTGAAAGGTACGCAGAAGTATTACCAGTTCCAGAAGATGAACTGGAAACAAATTGCTTAATTTTCTGATTATTATCTTTTATATCAGCTATTGTCGATTTTGGTACACCAAATTTTTTGGCTGTTTGTCTGATGCTATTCCCAATTTCCAAGAATTTTATGATTTGTAACTTTTGCTCAAGAGTCAATTTTAAACGTTTTCGAGGTGCCATTGTCACATATAAGATATGATCGCTGCAAAAGTGACGGAACGGTGCGAGACTTAGATGAAATGAGCATTCTGCGAACGCGTATAATTGAGCCGAAGCCCAACTGCTAACTGAATTGTAGACGGCAGACCAAACATAAACAGCGCATGCTTTCCCTCCCACCCCACAGTCACTCTTCTCGCTATTAGCTGTTAGTTGCATAAACTGCGCCCACTTGAGACGGTGTCCGAATTAAAGAGTTAAAAGAACGTAAAGTGTCCGAACTTTTTGGAGTGTCCGAATTAGAGTGTGTCCGGTTTATCGAAGTTATACTGTATACATATACAAAATATTTACAGACAGTGAAAATTAATACAGGACTTCGCGGTAATTTATATTCTCAAGTTGGTCGGTACAAGTTAATTAAATGAGTGGGTCGGCCTGATATACGTCGAACGTCCGGCATGCGATCTGTAACGATATAGGTCTGGTTTTCTGGAGGTTACGTCGCAGCATTAAAATGCCCTCCAGTTGGGGGTTTAGGTACGGAATCTTCGTTGCCGCACTACAGTGCAATCCCTCTGGGGAGGCCACTAACCAATATGTAATGGATACGTCCTACCATATACCGGCTGCCCCCAGATTTGAGTGAGAACCGCCGGTCACCAGAAAGAAATCCCAGGTGGCTATAAAATACGCAGCGGAGAAAACGTAATTAAGTGGTTTGTACCCATGTCAGAGAGCTCCAATTTCGGTAGACCCGTTGACGTACAACCAGTCAGTTTCAACCACGTTGGTTGGATAATGTTTAAATATTACTAGCTAAGCTATCCGTAATAACCATCGGTACTTACATGAAAATGGTAGCGGAGTTTATATCTTCAGATCGAACGACGAAACGTTACTCAGTGAGGTGTGGTTAAATAGTCAATCTTGAGAATCGGCGGCGGTGAATCTTGCTTCTCCCATCCATTTACGCATACGGTTGATATCAGACTTTTCTTCCTCTTTCTCTTTTCTGGAAGCCAAGCAAAGTTCGTTAGGTAACATAGGCATTTTAATTGTGCTTTGTTACAAGTTATTAAAAAATATTATTACAGAATAAAATGTGTGTTTCAAAACACGAACTTTTATATCTTCTGCAAATAAAGTACGAGCATATGTAAGAAGATGTAATGGCAAAATATATTTCAAAAACTATATATTTTTTAACTGATTCAATTTTACTGAATGCCCCCACACATCCAGCGCGGATTAAAAAATTTGCCACTAAAACCTTGAGCACATTTGTCGGCATCGGACGGAAGGCATGCAACAGAAAAACATTTATTTATTTATTTATTCTTTATTCTCATCATCATAAGGTTCTCAGTCCGAAGACTGGTTGGACGCGTACCTCCATTCTTTTCTATCCTGAGCTAACCTACGCATTTCCCTAAAAGTAGAACATCCTACATCCCTAACTATTTGAGAGCAGTAGTCTAATCTAGGCCTACCCCTACCTCTTTTTATTCCTATCTCTGACTCTAGTATGTCACGAACTATTCCTTCGTGTCTTAGAAGGTGTCCTACCATCCTATCTCTCCTACTCTTTATTGTTTTCCATACCTTTCGCTTTTCCCCAACTCTTTCTAATACTTCCCTATTGCTAACCTTATCTATCCACGGTATCTTCATCATGCGTCTGTAGCACCACATTTCAAACGCTTCTACTCTTTTTCTATCCGCTTCTCCTATTGTCCAAGTTTCGCACCCGTATAATGCCGTACTCCATACATACGACGTTAAGAGTCTCTTCCTAGTCTCTATATTAACCGTTCTCGAGCATAACAGTTGTTTCTTTTTGTTAAACGCAACTCGGCCCTGCGCCATTCTTTGTTTTATATCTTTAGTGCTCCTACCGTCTTGAGTTATTTTACTTCCTAAGTAGCAGAAATCCGCGACCTCCTCTATCTTCTCATTTCCAATTTGTATTTCCATTTTAGTTCTATTTTCACATCCCCTACATACCAAAATTTTAGTTTTCTTTTTATTGATTTTCATGCCGAAGCCCTGTGTCAAAACTGCTTCCATTTCATTCAGAGCCGCTCCTAATTCTTCTTTGCTAGATGCTAACACTGCTATATCATCCGCAAATCTGAGCATGTTAATAGTTTGGCCCTGTACATTGATCCCTGAGGCTGTTCTTTCCTTAACAATATTAATCGCATCTTCGATATATAAGTTGAAAACTAGAGGTGACAATGCACATCCCTGTCTCACTCCCTTCCGGATATCTACTTCCCTTTGTTCCTGCTCACATTCTATAACTGCCTTTTGCTCTTTGTAGAGATTATGTATTATTCTTCTGTCCCTGTATTTCATCCCTACCTTTCTCAGCACTTCGAACATCTTCCCCCATTTTACGTTGTCGAAGGCTTTTTCTAAATCTACAAATCCTATATAGACGCTCTTTCTCTTTTCTATCGTTTTTTCTATAATTACTCGTAAAGCTAGAATGGCCTCGCGCGTTCCTCTATTTCGTCTAAATCCGAACTGATCTTCTCCTAATATTTCTTCCGCCTTTTTCTCCATCCTTCTTTGCACAATTCTAGTTAAAATTTTTGACGCATGGGAAGTTAAACTGATAGTTCTAAAATTTTCGCATCTATCCGCGCCTTTTCTTTTTGGCAAAGCTACTATGATGTTCCGTTTGTAATCTTCTGGAATCTCGCCTGTCAGGTATATGCGACTAACTAGTTTAAATAAACGATCTATTACCTCTTGACCTGCGCACTTTAAGATTTCTGCCTGCAAGCCATCTATACCTGGTGCTTTATTATTCCTTAAACTTTTTAGTGCTATCTCAAACTCTTCTCTCATTATAGGACTCCCTAGGTTATCCCCCTCTACACTGCTTTCGCTTTCTAATATATCTTGCACTTCCTGTCCCGCATATAAGTTTCCTAAATATTCTTTCCACCTATCTGCCTTCTCCCCACTTCCGATTAGGATATCTCCTGCCTCATTTCTAATGTTTTTGGTACTAGATCCAATTTCTCTAAAATTTCTCCTAATTATTTTATATGCTTCATCAGTCTTTCCTACTTCGAATTTATCTTCCACTTCTTTGCATTTATTATCGATCCATTGCTCTTTCGCTTTCCTACATTCCCGAATAATTTCCCACTTGATCGCCTTATATCTTTGTTTCCCTGTTTCATCTAACCTATTTTTATATTTTCGCCTTTCCTCTATTAGACTCTTTATTCTATTATTCTTTATTTTACATTCTGAAATACCGTAATATGTATATATAAACTCACAACACCCACTCATATACATTTAAATTAGTCAATGCATACTTGTGCGGACCGCATTCAACGTATGTATTTTTAAAATCCTGTGAGTATTCTGCAATGAGAATCAAAATACGTCCGGTCCTTCCGATGCGGACAAATGTGCGCTAAGCTTTACGCACACTAAAATTGCCACCCCTAAATGAAAAGACTAAAATTGTTTATGCTAAAAAAACGTATGTGCGCCTCCAAAAGAAGTACCCTTTGAAGACAATTTACCGCCTTGTTTATTGATGTTTCAATTGGAGGGCGCCATCAATATTCTTATTTATGGATCATAAGCATTTCCTTAGTGCTGGGAAATAAAAATTTAGACGTCCTGTCATATATCAAATTAATGTCTCAGATTTTGCCGTCTATAAATCTGTCACTATGCGCACGTGCATATTTTGCGTATAGGGTAATCCAGCACACCATACATTGCACAATTTTGGATGCAAGGTGGGAGGGGTTATTTAACTTGCATTTTTATTGATGTTCAGCGAGTTTATGCCACCCTGATCGATGTGGAAATATATGCGTTGCAAAACTGTTTACAAATATCTGAGAAATATTTCGAGTTACTTACCAAATATTTTTGCCCTGACAGTCCCGACTTCTGATTTGAATTATCGTGAAATTCGAGTTATGGAGAAAAATTTCAATTTTTTTTATGAGCCCCAAATGCTGTTACCAACAAATTTTGTTCGATTTATCAAAAATTCGAGTTATTCCAGGTTCGAGTTATTAAAGTTTGACTGTTCATACCTACATCACGGTATAGAAGAGAGTTACTGTCTTTTGGCGTGTGGGGTTAACTTATTAAGAATTCATAGTGAATTTACGTCAAAGTTCGATCCAATCACTGTGTGAAACTTTAAGGTCTGGTTGTTCAAAAAAACGCAGCGCATGCTTAAGGTCTGGTTGTTCAAAAAAACGCAGCGCATGCTTAAGTCTGACACTGGCTTTGTTGCTATAATACCAACCTTCTGATTGGTTATATCATAGCAACTTAGCCGGTGTCAGATTTAAATCTGTTCCTTTTTTCGAACAACCAGTCCTTCATAAATTATCAACATAATAATTTTTGTTTTTAACCATAAGTAGTTAACTTCTTATAATAATAAATTCAATATCACTTTGCCGTTTGCCAGTGAAAAGTTTCAATGTTTTTTTAAAAATATTACAATTTCTTAGTTGCGTGCAGTCACATTTTTCATATAGTTTCTAATTAAACATGTTCCATTCACGGCGAGCAAACTGACTGGCAGTTGTCAGGTTCAGTTTCTCGGCTACGGGTGGCACTAGTCTATAAGTTCTCAATATGGAGAATGGATCAAATGCTTTTAAGAGGGGTTGCTGTGTGAGAGATGTTTAGTGGTCAGAACGCCTGACCGGAAAGTGGGAAACCTGGGTTCAAGTCCCAGTTGTGTGCTGTCACATTTTTTGTACAGTTTCTAATCAAATACGTTTCTTGAAAAGTTTCACAGTCTAAACTTTTCATGAAATTTTACAGCTGTAGATAATATTATGAATCTTTTTGTTATTGCCATTAAAGTTATCCTTTAAATTATGCATTCTTCTTAGGACAAAAGGACATCAGCGTCTCAAGCGCTTTTTGCATCCCAACTGTGAAGTGTGCGACCAAGAATTTTCGGCAAGAATGGAGTGGGTGGAGCACCGGTTCACGCCAGAACATTTGAGGAAGTTGAAGGAGATTGCTGACAAGACAGGTGGAGAAGGTAGGGATATAGTACACCCCATGTAGTAACTTCACATGGCGGGTGCATAGTGTGATAGGTTCTAGTCAGCCTCCCGCAGTGACTTCACTTTCACAGCTGAGTGGCTCGTTCACTCGCTTGTTTGCTGTTGCCTCAATGACCAAAATATTGTTTTTCTGAACTGTTTAATAAAATGGGGGCATAGAAAATGCATATTATAGAAGGCGGATCAAGAATCCTGCTATACAGGCTGTCCCAGATAAACCTCGACAACGTTGCTAGATATTTAAAGAAACTGAAAAATTTGCAATTTAGTTTTTTGTTAATAACTTCGTAATTTATTAACATCTTTATGATTTGTAAAAACAGGTTTAAATGGTTGTTCCAGCATATTTTACAGTATTCTAAAATTGTCTCAGACATTTCGTACACTTAAGTTGGAGTGCGAATCACGCGGCTGAAGCGGCTAGAGCCGCGCGACCATAGGCGCCGCGGCTCTAACGACGTCGCTTTAGCCACTGATATACGTTAAAATAAATAAACCCATTGCCAATCATGCGATTTCCGTCCGACTACAGAAGCGACCGTTGCGGCGCGGCTGCAAAAAAAGCAGTCCAGTCGTAAGAGCCGCTGCAACTAGTTCCATTTAACACGTGGTTTGTGTTTGTTTTGAAGATAAAACGCTATAATAGGGTGTCTGACTAATCCACATGATTGTTTTTAAGTCTTTCTCTATCAAAGAACAAAGATAGTTTAGTTTCCTCAGCTAGGGATATTTTGGGTCATAAACAGAATGAAAGTAGGAAACCCTGGATAATAAAACATATTGTGAGTCTAATAGAGGAAAGGCGCAAATATAAAAATAGGTTAGATGAAATAGGGAAACAAAGATATAAGGCGTTCAAGTGGGAAATTATTCGGAAATGTAGGAAAGCGAAAGAGCAATGGATCGATGATAAGTGCAAAGAAGTGGAAAATAAGTTCGAAATAGGAAAGACTGATGAAGCATATAAAATAATTAGGAGAAATTTTAGAGAAATTGGATCTAGTACCAAAAGCATTAGGAATGAGGCAGGAGATATCCTAATCGAAAGCGGGGAGAAGGCAGATAGGTGGAAAGAATATTTAGGAAACTTATATGCGGGACAGGAAGTGCAAGATATATTAGAAAGTGAAAGCAGTGTAGAAGGGGATAACCTAGGGAGTCCTATAATGAGAGAAGAGTTTGAGCTAGCACTAAAAAGTTTAAGGAATAATAAAGCACCAGGTATAGATGGCTTGCAGGCAGAAATCTTAAAGTGCGCAGGTCAAGAGGTAATAGATCGTTTATTTAAATTAGTTAGTCGCATATACCTGACAGGCGAGATTCCAGAGGATTACAAACTGAACATCATGGTAGCTTTGCCAAAAAGGAAAGGCGCGGATAGATGCGAAAATTTTAGAACTATCAGTTTAACTTCCCATGCGTCAAAAATTTTAACTAGAATTGTGCAAAGAAGGATGGAGAAAAAGGCGGAAGAAATATTAGGAGAAGATCAGTTCGGATTTAGACGAAATAGAGGAACGCGCGAGGCCATTCTAGCTTTACGAGTAATTATAGAAAAAACGATAGAAAAGAGAAAGAGCGTATATATAGGATTTGTAGATTTAGAAAAAGCCTTCGACAACGTAAAATGGGGGAAGATGTTCGAAGTGCTGAGAAAGGTAGGGATGAAATACAGGGACAGAAGAATAATACATAATCTCTACAAAGAGCAAAAGGCAGTTATAGAATGTGAGCAGGAACGAAAGGAAGTAGATATCCGTAAGGGAGTGAGACAGGGATGTGCATTGTCACCTCTAGTTTTCAACTTATATATCGAAGATGCGATTAATATTGTTAAGGAAAGAACAGCCTCAGGGATTAATGTACAGGGTCAAACTATTAACATGCTCAGATTTGCGGATGATATAGCAGTGTTAGCATCTAGCAAAGAAGAATTAGGAGCGGCTTTGAATGAAATGGAAGCAGTTTTGACACAGGGCTTCGGCATGAAAATCAATAAAAAGAAAACTAAAATTTTGGTATGTAGATGGAGTGAAAATAGAACTAAAATTGAAATACAAATAGGAAATGAGAAGATAGAGGAGGTCGCGGATTTCTGCTACTTAGGAAGTAAAATAACCCAAGACGGTAGGAGCACTAAATATATAAAACAAAGAATGGCGCAGGGACGAGTTGCGTTTAACAAAAAGAAACAACTGTTATGTTCGAGAACGGTTAATATAGAGACTAGGAAGAGACTCTTAAAGTCGTATGTATGGAGTACGGCATTATATGGGTGCGAAACTTGGACAATAGGAGAAGCGGATAGAAAAAGAGTAGAAGCGTTTGAACTGTGGTGTTACAGACGCATGATGAAGATACCGTGGATAGATAAGGTTAGCAATAGGGAAGTATTAGAAAGAGTTGGGGAAAGGCGAAAGGCGAAAGGTATGGAAAACAATAAAGAGTAGGAGAGATAGGATGGTAGGACACCTTCTAAGACACGAAGGAATAGTTCGCGACATACTAGAGTCAGAGATAGGAATAAAAAGAGGTAGGGGTAGGCCTAGATTAGACTACTGCTCTCAAATAGTTAGGGATGTAGGATGTTCTACTTTTAGGGAAATGCGTAGGTTAGCTCAGGATAGAAAAGAATGGAGGTACGCGTCCAACCAGTCTTCGGACTGAGAACCTTATGATGATATCAAAGATAAATCAATTGAATTTATTGATGTTAAAGAACGAAAAAGCCTCTAAACTTCCTTTCGTCTTTCAAAACATGTTTAAATAAACACATTTTGGAAACCTTCTTTTCAGGTGCATAGAATATCTTGGAAGGGAGTGTCTACGGAACCGAATATTCGGACGAATAATATTTATTATAGAACCGAACAGACCACTTTGCTGGCGGAAACTTTTTAAAACAAACCGCACAGTTGACACATGCATTTTAAACAAAGCCCTTAGTTGCCCTCTCACACCAGACACACGCATTTTTTGCAAAAAAGATCATGTAAAAACCTAACCTCTACGGGAGCCGATCCTACCCGGGCTAAGCATACCAAATTACCAGTTCTATGCGATACCTCCCTACCTGCCGTCACCGCTGGTTGCAGTTTTGACTAACAAAGTATGTACTTAAACCTAAGTATAAGGTATAACTAGTATTCGGTTCTATAATAAATATTATTTGTCCGAATATTCGGTTCTGTAGACACTCCCATCTTGGAAACTACTTCTCAAGGAATCTAATATTAGGATTAGCAAAAGCTCTTCCTCTTCATTTTCTAATTCTCGTACCACCAACTGCTTTCTCCACGATTTTGTAAGTAGGTATAATCTTAAAACGAAAATGGTCACAATCGCTTAATTGACACACGAATAGGTCGCCGCGGCCGCGCTGCAAAAGTCACGCATCTATAGCCGCGCGGTTCTAGAAGCTTCGGCCTAGTGATTCGCACTCCACCGTTAGAGTCATCATCAGGTTTATTTTTTCTTATTGGCGCCATATTATATTGTTATGTCATTAAATAGCTTATTTCTTGCTGAGAATAGCAACCTATAATAAATGGATATTATTCCAGCACAAATAGTTTTAGAAAATAAAATTCTATTATTTTGGACAACAATTTAGTTAGCCCTGGAAAAATAGATTTATGAAGATGTAATTTTATAAAATATGAACTTCTTAAACAATAGGAAAGTGTGGAAGAAAATCCTAACGATGAAATTAGAACTAAGTTATATATTTTTGAGTTTTAAAGATGGTGTCTTCTAGGGATGCCACGGGTACCCGGCCATTACCCGGTATTCGGCCTATCCGGCCAATTTTTGCAAATACCCGGTTTTGCCGGATAACGCTCTGTATCCGGCCGGATAGTAGCAAAGTTAAAAATTAACAGTTTAATCTTAAAACTGAATTTTTATTTTTATTACATTAAAGTAAGTATATAAAAAACGAAAACATGTTTAAAAATAAAGAAAACGTAAAATATAGACTTCTGGAACTAAAGAACAATTTCGTCCTTATGACAAACACAAAGGACTTGTACCTTGACGCAGTTCTAGTGATACTGGGACGGGTGGGATGGCTTGCGCGCTTCAATGATCTAAAGAGCCGAACCATAGGTTTAACCATATTGGAGGGGTTTTTATTTGAGAAGCCAGACTAAATCAAGTCCCTGAAAGGGGGCAGCAGCTCTTTCAGTAATCATAGTGGCAGAGATCGTGAGGGTCGGTATGGCACTGTGATACACACTACTGCGATGTGGAAGGCAACGGGAAACCACCACATTATTCTATCCCTAGTACAGCGTACTTCGAATTTATGATGATGGCACCTTCTGGAGTAAAATATTCCGGAGGTAAAATAGTCCCACATTCGGATCTCCGGGCGGGGACTGCTTCGGAGGGAGTCATCAGAAATGATAAGATAAGTGTAACATCTCACGAGTCGGAGCGTGGAATGTTAGAAGCATGAAACAAGTAGGAAAGTTAGAGAATTTGAAAATTGAGATGGACAGGTTAGCATTAGACGTAGTAGGTATTAGTGAAGTGCGATGGCCAGAAGCCGGAGACTTCTGGAGCGGAGATTTTAGAGTAATACACACAGGATCTGTAGGAGGAAATTCGGGAGTAGGAATTGTTAAGCGGAGAAAAGTAGGGCAGAATGTAGAAAATTTCTTACAGCAAAGTGACAGGGTAGTTACGGTTAGGTTAGATTCGAAACCTGTAAAAACAGTAATAATACAGGTATATATGCCCACTTCTAACTACAGTGATGAGGTCGTAGAGGCTGTTTATAGTGATATTGAACATGTGCTAGATTTTGTGAGAGGACACGAAAATTTAATAATTATAGGAGATTTCAATGCAGTCGTAGGCACAGGGCGAGAGGGCGGAATAGTTGGTCCCTTTGGATTAGGCAATAGGAACGATAGGGGAGTTAGACTGATAGAGTTCTGCGATAAACATAACTTAACGGTCGCGAACACTCTATTTCACCATCATGTTAGGAGACGCTACACGTGGAAGATGCCAGGAGACCTAGGGAGATATCAAATAGATTACATTCTTGTTAGGCAAAGATTTAGAAATCAAGTTAGGGATTGTAGAAGTTATCCAGGAGCAGATATAGATAGTGATCACAATATAGTCGTTATGAACGCCAATCTTAAATTTAAGATTTTGAAAAAACGAAGCGGAAGAAGGTATCTTGACCCAGAGAAACTAAAAGATGATGATACGCGCGATAAGTTCGAGAAAAAGACAAACGAAGTACTAAAGGGCGCGGGCGAAAATATTGTTAAGGACATAGAGGAAGAATGGAATTGCATTAAAAATAGTTTAGTTTCCTCAGCTAGGGATATTTTGGGTCATAAACAGAATGAAAGTAGGAAACCCTGGATAACAAAACATATTGTGAGTCTAATAGAGGAAAGGCGAAAATATAAAAATAGGTTAGATGAAATAGGGAAACAAAGATATAAGGCGATCAAGTGGGAAATTATTCGGAAATGTAGGAAAGCGAAAGAGCAATGGATCGATAATAAGTGCAAAGAAGTGGAAAATAAGTTCGAAGTAGGAAAGACTGATGAAGCATATAAAATAATTAGGAGAAATTTTAGAGAAATTGGATCTAGTACCAAAAGCATTAGGAATGAGGCAGGAGATATCCTAATTGGAAGTGGGGAGAAGGCAGATAGGTGGAAAGAATATTTAGGAAACTTATATGCGGGACAGGAAGTGCAAGATATATTAGAAAGCGAAAGCAGTGTAGAGGGGGATAACCTAGGGAATCCTATAATGAGAGAAGAGTTTGAGCTAGCACTAAAAAGTTTAAGGAACAATAAAGCGCCAGGTATAGACTGCTTGCAGGCAGAAATCTTAAAGTGCGCAGGTCAAGAGGTAATAGATCGTTTATTTAAATTAGTTAGTCGCATATACCTGACAGGCGAGATTCCAGAGGATTACAAACGGAACATCATGGTAGCTTTGCCAAAAAGGAAAGGCGCGGATAGGTGCGAAAATTTCAGAACCATCAGTTTAACTTCCCATGCGTCAAAAATTTTAATTAGAATTGTGCAAAGAAGGATGGAGAAAAAGGCGGAGGAAATATTAGGAGATGATCAGTTCGGATTTAGACGAAATAGAGGAACGCGCGAGGCCATCCTAGCTTTACGAGTAATTATAGAAAAAACGATAGAAAAGAGAAAGAGCGTCTATATAGGATTTGTAGATTTAGAAAAGGCCTTCGACAACGTAAAATGGGAGAAGATGTTCGAAGTGCTGAGAAAGGTAGGGATGAAATATAGGGACAGAAGAATAATACATAATCTCTACGAAGAGCAAAAGGCAGTTATAGAATGTGAGCAGGAACGAAGGGAAGTAGATATCCGGAAGGGAGTGAGACAGGGATGTGCATTGTCACCTCTAGTTTTCAACTTACATATATATCGAAAATGCTATTAATATTGTTAAGGACAGAACAGCCTCAGGGATTAACGTACAGGGTCAAACTATTAACATGCTCAGATTTGCGGATGATATAGCAGTGTTAGCATCTAGCAAAGAAGAACTAGGAGCGGCTTTGAATGAAATGGAAGCAGTTTTGACACAGGGCTATGGCATGAAAGTCAATAAAAAGAAAACTAAAATTTTGGTATGTAGGGGATGTGAAAATAGAATTAACGTTGACATACAAATAGGAAATGAGAAGATAGAGGAGGTCACGGATTTCTGCTATTTAGGAAGTAAAATAACTCAAGACGGTAGGAGCACTAAAGATATAAAACAAAGAGTAGGGCAGGGCCGAGTTGCGTTTAACAGAAAGAAACAACTGTTATGTTCGAGAACGGTTAATATTGAGACTAGGAAGAGACTCTTAAAGTCGTATGTATGGAGTACGGCATTATACGGGTGCGAAACTTGGACAATAGGGGAAGCGGATCGAAAAAGAGTAGAAGCGTTTGAAATGTGGTGCTACAGGCGCATGATGAAGATACCGTGGATAGATAAGGTTAGCAATAGGGAAGTATTAGAAAGAGTTGGGGAAAAGCGAAAGGTATGGAAGACAATAAAGAGTAGGAGAGATAGGATGGTAGGACACCTTCTAAGACACGATGTAACGTTAATTTTCGCTATTAGAACATTCTCTCTATTTTTAACGTTTTATTATAGACTAGTACTTACATCATGCTCATATTAACATTCTTGTATTCCTATTTTAGGTCTTTCACTTATATTTAGTTTCTTATTTGCTTTGATTGTCACTGTTCCTATTTCTTGCCTCGCTCTCCGATTATGCCTCCGTCTATAGTCTGTTTGAGTTTCTATCGATTTGGTTGAGGGTAGAACTGTCTTAAAATTATTAATTCTAGTTAGCTTTTCTATTCTAATAGGGTTTGTCTCACTTACCTGCTATCGTTGTCCTCTTATTGTCTCTGTATTTGGTAGTTTAGTTTTCTGGATGTCGCTGCATACGTTGAGTCTTGAAATTGTTCATCTTTCATATTTATCATTTGCTGAGCCTACCTTAGGAGGAATGTCGTTCCCTTTTCACGATTTGATCGTATAGTTGTTCATTTAATAGCCTCCAATTTTGTTCTTCTTTTGTTGACAGATTTTTGAGGTTATGTTTCCGATCTGTCATTTGTGCAGGACATTTTCCCATTTAGATGCTCAGTGGCGCGCCCTCTCATTTTCATTTTCCCTGTCTCATCTTTCGGTTCTTTATGCATTGTCTTATCTATTCTTCTGTCTCTTGAGACCTCTTTATGACTTTTCTTATTGCTATCTTCTTTTCCTTTGGGTTTGCAAGTCGTTTTAAGCTTTCTTTTCTTTAGTTACCTATTCTATTACCGGTGACGCCTCTGGAAGATTTGATGATCTAGGGTATTTCTGGTTACTTGTGTAGTTTTAAATGTGGCTACCTTGTATTTTATTAGTCGGCGGTTTTTTTGGAATTTCCATTTTTCCGATTTGCTTCGACATTTTTCACTCTTCCTGTTGATCTTCTCGTGAGTGGGCGGTGTTTCCAAGTTTTGTGGAATTAAGTTTTCTAGCCAGTTATGGGATTTTCTTGGTGCACCTCTTGAAGATGTCGGTTTATTGTAGTTGTAGAAATCGTCATCTGCTCCATTTTTGGGATTTAGATTCACGTTTGAGGTTCAGCAGGATTTGTCAAGGAGAAACCCCACATGGGTTTTTTTTTGGGGAACGCTTTTTTTGGTACAGCGTTTTGGACCACGTGTTTTTGGACATTTTCTGAGTAGCCCGTCCATCTGTAAAATCGACCATTGTTACCAGGGCGTTGAGAGTCGCAAGTTACCCGGCGGCCCAGCTGACCATCGATCATCTCTGTAAGGTCAGATAGTTTTTGTCCCCAGTCCGTTTGGAACACCGTGTCCAGCGGCTGGCTTGTAAGTTGCGCCCGGCACAGCTTTTTGTGCCAAAGTTGTGTTCGTTTTTTTGTGATTTCGCGTCGCCCGTCCGATCGAACTTTCGTCTCCGTTCGGCTAGTTTCATATGTAGATGCCTGGCCACGGCTTGTTGTGGTCACCCTGTTTGTTCTTTTGGACTTTTGTAAAATTTATTCATTTATTAACTTTGTTTCTTTTGCTCACGTAGTTAAGTAGTTTATTATTGTTTAAAATTCATTTAGTCAGTACTTAATAATTTTGGTTCATTTTGTTTATAGTCACTTCAATAATTTTGCTTAGTTTTAAATTTCATTTTGATTAATAGTAACATCTATTTTTTTGTCAAGATTTAGTAACAGTCGATACTCCCGTTTGCGTCTGACTTCATTGTTGTAGTTAGCGTGCGTGCGATTGACCCGTCGGTGCGCTGCGCGTGCGGAGCTCCATTCGTGTAGCGTATTTACCGCGTCATCCGCGCCTATTTTTGATTTTCTCTTTTTTAGCGCAACGTTAGTACCGGGTGTCTAAATTTCACCCAGGTTTATGTTCATTGCTTTTTTTTATATTTATATTATATATATTCATTGATAAATAATTTGTTGATATCATTGGTGCTTTTTGGTATTGCTATTATATATATATTGTCAGATATCGCCATATCTGGTTTACATACCTATTTTGTTTTTTTATTATATGATATACTATTTGACTACGTTTTTTTCTTTTGTTATTTTATTGTGCCCTATTGTGTACCAGCGGCTTTTAGGAGTTGTAGTCGTTGTGTGTTGGCTACAGAGGATCAGCCAACAACTCCTTGGCGCCCTTTTCCTGTTTTTAGCCCACCCCATCTTCGGCTTCGAGCATAGCTGCGGCAGGATCCTCCATTGTGGCGTTAGTCTTTTAGGTTACGTCACAACGAAGGAATAGTTCGCGACATACTAGAGTCAGAGATAGGAATAAAATGAGGTAGGGGTAGGCCTAGATTAGACTACTGCTCTCAAATAGTTAGGGATGTAGGATGTTCTACTTTTAGGGAAATGCGCAGGTTAGCTCAGGATAGAAAAAAGTGGAGGTACGCATCCAACCAGTCTTCGGACTGAGAACCTTATGATGATGACAAACACAAATAAGTGTTACAAATTTAAAAAAAACGTAGACAAATAAATAAGCAAACAGAGCTCCGTGAATATATTATAGTCTGTGCAAGCTTGTTCACGCGTTTACAAGTTAGTTCCGCGCTGTCCGGGGATGCTCGGGTATGGCTCGGACGCTGTACCCGGTATCTGGCCGTCGGGTACCCGGTTTTCGGGTACCCGGTTTTCGGGTACCCGCTTAATGATATCCGGTATTCAGCGAACAAATTTCGCCGGGTATCCATTACCCGGTTTTTATTAAAATTGGATCCGCGGCATCACTAGTGTCTTCCCAATGCATACTTTCTTTATTTACAAAACAGTCAGTCTACTTGTAAATTCTTGAATCAAGGTACAATAACTTGAACGATTTACGATTTCAATTCAATAAAGATATTGAAGGCCTAAAAATAAGTAGTACAAAGACGCAGAACGCTACCAGCGCAATGGGGAAAACCCGCAAATTTTGAAAATGGTCATATTGAATAGTTTACTACCCAAAACAAATTCCGCAACTTTCGATTTTTACATTTGAGTCTTATTTTCGTCATAATTAAATACGAAACATGCGTCACGCTCGACACACAATATTTGAATGACGCTGGTGATGTACTTGACCACTGGGCCCGACAGATTAGGTAGGGATTTTCACATGCGCAAACCGATCCGTTTGCACCCTGAGCGCTCGTTTATTTCTCGACTCCTCCCACTTTTTCCAGGGAGACGTGTAAACACCGCGGCGCAACGGATAGGTCTCCTACGCCACAGAAAGCGCGTGTTTTAGCCATCCCAGTCATGCTGCTTTCTAAGTTGCAAATTTTTCGTTCAGCACGGCCCATAATCAAAATTTTTACGTGGTACGCGATACATATTCTATTCATGCTTGATATTACAGTACTAAAAGTTATAAATTCGATTAAGCGGGTCTTCCCCATTGTTCGACGAGTGCAAATTTGCATCGAGAATGAAGGCGCACATTTTGAACATTTGCGACAATAAAATAAGTTGCTTTCGTTTGTTTTGTAACTAGTTTTTATTATTCTATTGATGTTTTTTGTTTTTCAATTTTGAAATTATAATTTATAATAATAATTATAAAATTTTGAACTAAACTATTTTTGACAGTTTCTACTGCTACGAATTAAGGGTGTTTCATTGATTTCTACTGTACGAAATAAAACTAATAATTCTTGCAAAATAAATTATTCCTTAATGAAGTTGTTTTTCTACCAAATTATGAATTTTACTTTCTGAAGCTGTTATATTTGGTAGAATATCAATTTGTTCTAGCAAAAAATAAGCTATTTAATTACATTACAATCCATTATGGCGTCCATAAGGAAAAATAAGCCTGATGATGACTGCAAGTGTGTGAAACATTGGAGACAATTTTAGAGTACTGTAAAATATGCTTGTTAAACAACCATTTAAACCTGTTTTTACAAATCATCAAAATGTTAATAAATAACGAAGTTATTAAAAAAAAACAAATTGCTAATTTTTCCTTTTTTTTCAAATATCTAGTCGTATCGCTTCAATTCGGTCGTCATAAATTAATATTGACCCCTCTAGAGCACGTTCTTGCAGGGTGACCTGTAAATAAGGTGGAAGCGAAACACCCATATGCCAACAACAACCAACAAGCCAAGTAGCAAGTTTGTTTTTTATAATTTTCTTACTTTTAGATATTGCATTTTTATATTTCCCAAATTTCTTTGAGGAATTTTGGGAATTTGAGTTGATATTCGACTGCAAGTTTCCCTCAAATAAGATCCACAGTCAAATTGACATCATCCAAAGTAGATTAAAAAATTATAACTTTCCTTTCAGATGGAGCTATTCTGGAAGAAACCTTGGAATTTGACTTTGAATCTCTGTTGGAAGAGAGTTTGCAAACTGAAGATGAAAACCCTGTTCTGGAATTATCAGATGACATGTCAAACTTCCAAAACAGGATTCCAGCTTATATTAAATCCAGATCTATTGCAACAGAGAGCCTAAAAGCAGCAACAGGTTTTCTGTGTGAATTGTGCGATCGTTTTTTTATCGGAGATGATGTGGCTCAGGTATGTCTTAATTATAAATATCAATACATATCGGATATCGATATTCGATACGTATTGAATGTCGAAAGCCGATATTGCAATACATGACGAAAATCGTTATCTCGATACATAAAGATAAATTAATGCCAGTTTGGTTTTTCGGGGTCATTATAGAATTTTTCGAGGTTCTCATTTTTCATTCTTCCGACATGAAAGTCTGCTTCTATACATTAATTTCACAATGTACTGGGCTGTAATCAATATTCAATTCAGAGAATTATTTAATTCCTATAGTTTGTAATAATTGAATCAATAAGTGTGATATTTTGTTCCATTATACGAGTTGGTTCCGCAATAAGCTGTTCCAGAGTGAATGCCTGAAGAATGTCCAAAGAATGCTGAGATATTGCACCATCAGAAATAAGATTTATGTTAAATAGCAGAGTTCGCGCGCTTGAAAAACTCTTCTAGAAATCATGTTCGCTGTACATTGATAGGTAAAAATTCAAAAAGTAAATGTTGTAGTCTGATGCTTTTGCAAGGCAAGGATTTTTGAAATCGAACAATAAATAAGGAAGATATTGCCAATTTACTCCAAGGATGTAAAATCCGCCGCCGCGAAGCGCGCTCTCTGTCTCTACTTTCGCCCGTTTCCCATCTCATTCTGACGGACTCCTCCGTACCCCACCATGGCCCGCCGCAAGCCTCGTAGTATCGTACTCGCCCATACCCGGCGTCTGCATTGCTTGTATTGGGGAATGGTGATTAATTAATTATCAATTAATTTCGTGCTATTTTCATTTTCGTGAATTTGGCATCTTCAAGTGTTACAACAGACGATGAACTATTACATAATTTTAAGCTAAAAACAAAACAATTAAGGCGTGATGATAACAAATGAGCAATATGCAAAAAAGGCGGAAAACTGGAGGAATCTACTCTAAAAACTATGAAAACCATTAAAAGATCGGTGAAAATGAGACTTGATGTGCAAACTTACAATAAAGACCTGAGAGTGCTTAGTGATAAAATAAATAATTCGTTAAGTTAAGGTGCGGCACAGGAACTGTTACTCCTCGTTTACAAGCGTGAAAAACATTTCCACGGCAATGAAAAATTAAAAGCAAAGAGTATAGGAAATAAAGATGTAGGTAGGTAACCGAAACAATGACAGACAGAAAGCCAATAAATTGCGATACCACAAGCCGAATTTTAATATCAATTTATGTGTTTCCTGCCAAAAATTGAAGAAGGGTAAATCTGTGAGCCAGGTGTCGACAACGAATTTCAGTAATAAACTTCTCGACATAGCTACCGTTAATTATAGCCTTTTTAAAAAAGTAACACATTAGATTTAATCGCTGCTGAAGTCAAATACCATATCTAGTAATTGTTTCGCGGTAGAGTGGAAAAATATAGTAGCAAATCTGAATCTAAATTAGCTTCTATGGATGACTGTGCAAGTCAAAACAACAAAGGGCGTGAGACCTGGCAAAAAACTGTTGGGGAAATAAAGCAAGGCATATCCAAAGGAAAAGTATATAATAGAATTCCGCTAAGCATTTCAACTTCGTTATAAATATTACATATTTTGTAATTTTTGGTACAGTAGCTTCATTACTTTTATAAGATTTGACAAAAACGACATAATCATTTTCAGTTTCCTCAGGAAATACTGCGGATTCAAGCTAACGCATTAGCGCATATCGGTCGTAAACTGCAGCGGAATTATATAAGTAGGTCCTCTTCCTTTATTTCCCCAACAATTTTTGCGAGGTCTCACTCCCTTTATCGTTTTGACTTGCACAGTCATCCACTGAAGCTACCTTATATTCAGATTTGCTACTATATATTTTCCACTCTACCGCGAAACAATTACTATGGAATTAAATCTAATGTGTTTTTTTTAAAAAGGTTATAATTAACGTTTATTACTGAAATTCGTTGTCGACACCTGGCTCAAAGATTTACCCTTCTTCAATTTTTTACAGGAAACACATAAATTAATATTAAAATTCGGCTTGTGGAATCGCAATTTATTGGCTTTCTGTCTGTCGTTGATTTGTTTACCTACATCTTTATTTCCTATATATTGACTACTTTGTGCTTTTAATTTCATTGCCGTGGAAATGTTTTTCAGGCTTGTAAATGAGGAGTAACAGTTCCTGTGCCGCACCTTAACTTACACGAATTATTTATTTTATCACTAAGCACTCTCAGGTCTTTATTGTAATTTTACACATCAAGTCTCATTTTCACCGGCCTTTCAATGGTTTTCAGTTTTTTGAATAGATTCCTCCCGCCTTTTTTGCATATTACTCATTTGTTATCATCACGCCTTAATTTATGTAATAGTTCATCGTCTGTTGTAACACTTGAAGATGCCAAATTCAGGAAACTGAAAATAGCACGAAATTAATTGATAATTAATTAATCACCATTCCCCAATACAAGCAATGCAGACGCCGGGTATGGGCGAGTACGATACTACGAGGCTTGCGGGCCATGGTGGAGCACGGAGGAGTCCGTCAGAATGAGATGGGAAACGAGCGAAAGTAGAGACAGAGAGCGCGCTTCGCGGCGGCGGCTTTTACATCCCTGGAGTAAATTGGCAATATCTTCCTTATTTATTGTTCGATTTCAAAATTTAAAAAACCCTTGCCTTGCAAAAGCATCAAACTACAACATTTACTTTTTGAATTTTTTCGATATCTTGTGTTGTTAAAAAGTTATCGCGGTGTAGGCATTTCTCAATTTTGCCAGAAATCGAAACACGAATAATAATGGAGCTACAAGCGATTTTAGTAAATATTCTTCCATTCGTCTAATGTTGAACTTTGGACGGAAATTAGTTATTACTCCCTTATTACTCGACGGAACAGAAAAACTTTGTTCCTGCCGGATAGCAAATCAAATATTCTAAATTCCTGGTTTTTTCAGTTTTTACCCCCTGGGGGTGTGTTGGACATCGATATCGCCAGACGAATTTAGGGGGTCGTTATACACCCCAAATAGCATCAGAAAACGTACTCGATACATTTTTACCTTTCAATGTACAGCGAACATCAAGATAAACTTTCACGTTGACTACTAAAAATCAGCCAAACAAAGAAAATAGCATGAAACTGGCACTAAGTCAGGAAAGAGTTCTTCAAATATCCCAAATTGGCATAAAGGCAATTGATAAGGAATATATACAGTCCTGATCACTGTGTTTAGTCCACTGCAAGTGATCTCGACCCAGGCCTGTTCCACTGCATCGCTCACTGATTGTTCATCCATCACCCTGGCATTCAGTTCTCTTTTTGCATAAATTGCAACACCACCTCCAATGCGATCAGGTCTATCTTTTCTATGAATATCGTACCATGATATTTCTATGTCATTATCTGGTATGTGTTTTGATACAGCCAAGTTTCCAGTGAGGCAATCAATATCAAAGTTTGCTGCCAGAACAATCTCTTTGAAAGTAAAGAATTTTGATGATAAAAGATCGTATATTGAAATGTATAACACTCAATGTTTTTTCATTTGATTCTTTGTTTAATGTTTAGGTCACCAGAATCTATAAAAAATCAATCACAATCAGTCTTCTTTTCTTTTCCAGCCGCTTTAAATACAGGTGTCCCAGAACAACGGGGCAATATTTCTAGAGCATATAGTTTGGGTCAAAATAATACTTAAAGTATCTATAATTTTTTTTCTAGGAAGCCTCCCTTCGAAGCTATTTGCCCTTAAAAGTCAAGTCCTAAAGAAGGTTTTTTTGCTGGTGACTTTCAAACTACCGTATCGAATGTTATAAAATTTAGACTATAGACATAGTAAGCAAGTATCTGTGATCGAGAGACATGACCTCTTCCTTATCTTGTCAAGGAAGCCGGGGGTGGAACACTCCTAATGCTTTTCACCCCTTAACTTTCACGTTGATGCTCTTAACGAATTTGCAATGACATTTTTAAATTCTGCAAACAATTATTCTCAAAAAAGGTACTCTTTTTTGAAACCGTTAACCCTTTCGCTGCTAATGATGTAAATTTACTCCGCCAAGAAAACGTGCCCCTGTTGCGAATGATGTAAATTTATATACCTATTTAGGTTTCAACTGCTGGTGGTGTAAATATATTTTTGATGGTGGGGGATACAGTAGGAGGTGTTTCCGCACATCCATTACATTTAACATCCAATGATTTTTAATCTGATGATGGGGTGGGAGTGCAGTTGCCCCTCCAATTTCAGTATAACAAATTACGTTCCCTCTGGCTCTGACTCTGATCAGTATTTTTGTACGTGTGGTTGGGTGTAGATGATTTATTCACAATGCCGTTGCGTAAACCGAAATTCGGAAAATACTATACTAGAAACCAGAGGGGAGTTGGAGGAAATTTTGATAGCGACTATTACTTTATTGTTATCGGGAGATGAAAATGAAGATGGGATTCGTTCGATCCACAGCCAATATTTTTCAAACTATTCATGTTGTCTGTTGTTATTATCTTCTAAGTCGTTCATACACACAAAATAAAGCCAAAAAACAATAAGTACCTTCAAAAAAACGGCATAAAACGAAGTGCGCACGATATCTGTATACCGCGCATACTACGCAGTAAAATTGCCGCACAGAATGCGCGTGCACTCTACACAAATAGCCACAGCGAAAGGGTTAAAACGGCCCTGCCCGTTCACGAGAAAAAATGGATACAAAGACATAAATTATCATTTTACTACACAAAAATGTATTCAATTCAATTCAATTTATTTACGAATATGTACATACAGTGCAACCTCGGTAATCCGAACTAATTGGGACTGGGCTATGTTCGGATTACTGGAATTACTCTAAAAACACGCGAAATATTGCTGAGAATGATATTCATTGTATTTTAAGGTACACTTTCGTTTGCGCCGGTAGACGCGGCATGTACAGGCGGCCGACACACGTTTTGTACTTCTCCCGTAGACTTCTCCAATGGTATTAAATAGAACTGCTTTCGTTTATGCGTTTCGCCTGCCGGCCAGTGTGTTCACGTTCAAATGCTACGGTGCCCGTCGCACGTGTCGGCAGACGGTACGCGCCGCGTCTACCGCCGAAAACGAAAGTGTACCTTAAGTGAGAAAACTGGTAATAACATACGTATAAAATTTCTAGAAGAATATCAAAACAATTCTTAAACAAGTACAAATAATATGTATGTATGTTTAGGCATGGATAGAGGATAGGTATGTATGTACATTAATGTACAGACATATTTTTCTCATATTGAGTAAGAAACCAGGCAACACAACGTAAAATTTCTATAAAAATAAAGAAGTAAACCTTGAGTAACGTTTACCTTACGTTTACATAACCTTAAAATTTACGCGGAGAAAAAATCATCAATTTTTGCTCGTTTCAGTCTACACAACTGTTTAGATTATCGAAGTTTTTAAGATTTGTTTAGATTATAAAGGTAACGTTTTTTCGACCGGCGGTTCGGATTACTGGAGGTTCGGATTGGCGCATGGTCGGATTAGCGAGGTTGCACTGTACTGATAACTTTCGATATATCGATGATTTTCGAAATTGATCGACTTCTATTTACAGCCCTACAGTCAACCCATTACAAAATTTTCACTAATACTGAATTATTTATATGGCATTTTCATTTCAGGCACATTTGAAAAGTGAGCGCCATTATTTTGCATTCATAGAAGCTGCAAAGGAGAAAGTGAAAAAAATAGCACAGGAAAAAGAAGCTGAAGAACGCAATCAGGAATGTCAGAAGTCAGATGTTGATAATGATGGTGCTGTTGAAGACAAATCTAATGGTGGAAATGGTTAGTAATTAAATAAGTGACCTTTAATTTGCCTTGTATTCTAAGAGCCAACACATATCAAGGATTTTTCTGTAAATCTAAAATATACAGTAGAACTCCGGTTATCCGTGCCTTATGAGACCGGGCAGCTCACGGATAATTGAAAAACACGAAAAATCGAAATCCTTTTATTTCACATTAGGTCAGCTCGCGCGCTCATTGACCTAGTGAAATCAAATGAAAATTACGTTTTCATATGATTTTACCAATGATTTTAATTACAGACGAAAAAAACCGGGGCCCTCAAAAATAGCTTCGTTTTTGTATATTGACAATTACAAAAATTATAATTATAATCGTTTCCATCCGCATTTCTTTTTATATTTATTTAGGATATGAATTTCCACATGGCATTAACGACAAAAATTCAGTTAGAAACTTTAAACATTTATGATTTATTGCAAATACATATTATAAAAATGTAAATGAAGTAGGTAACACTTGATTGGAGATAAAAATAAACTGATTCCCGAAAACGAATAAATAAGAATTATGGGAAATAGGAATAGGTATATAAGTGGCATTATTGCCTGTAACGATGTAAATATAATTTGTAATAATGCATAAATGCATTCAAACACGCATATTTTTGATTAAAAAATTGAAAATGCCTAAGAAAGGCCCAGATTAAATATTTTGTAATATATATAATTATATGTAGCAATAATGTGTACCTCACATGCAAAAAAATATGTTTTGTTGTTTAATTCTCTTCGAAGTTTAACTGCAAAATGATAAAAGTTGATATTTGGTAAGTCTGATAAAGATATACCTTATTAACCTTTGTAACAGCTTTGTTTGTATCTGAAACTGTTCTGTGATCTGAAGAACGTTTCCTTGCCACTGCGCCTGCTGCATCGTCCTCATGCAGTTTCTTGGGGTGTAAAAAGCTGCATTCATTTCTTCATCACTTAAAATTAAAATGCTCACTGAGCTTAGCAATGCTTAGATGTGATTTCCGAATGCCAATTGTCAACATTTCTTCATAATCTTCGCTTTCCTGGCTTGGCAACACTTGATATGAAAAGTCACCCAAATGGCGACTTGCAATGGAATAGTCACCCCCACAAACCGCCCCCTAAAAGCACCCCTAAAATCCACCTTCAAAAATCGCCCCCAAGAACTACCCCTAAAAACGACTCCCCAAATCACCCTCAAAAAACCCCTAAATACCACCCCTAAAATCACCCCCAAAACCGCCAAAGAAAACCTCCCTTAAAACCATTTCTAAAACCACCCCCTAAACTGTCCCCAAGAACCCACTCCTCCACCCACGCCTAAAAACCATCCCTAAAAATCACCCCCTTAAACTACCTAAAACCAAAAATAAAAACCATCCCATAACCTCCCTAAATACCACCCCTAAAATCACCCCCAAACCGCCAAAGAAAACCTCCCCTAAAATCATCCCCAAAACCATTCCTAAAAACAATCTCTAAAAACCACCCCTAACAGCCACCCCCAAAAACCACCCCTCAAAACCATCCCCTAAAAACCTCCAAAACCATTCCTATGAACCACCCCCATAAACCACCTCCACATCCACCCCTACAAACTGCCCCTGTCGCGTCTCTTTTAAATCTAATAAGTTCAGATCCGCCAGGCTCTCGCATTTAGTCGCTAGCGCTCGGGTCTGTTTCGAATAAATGCTGCAAATGAATCAAGAAATCGAACTCCATACTACGAAAATAAAAACATTTTCAATGTTAATAAAGATGCAGTTCAGGCTCTTCTGTGTTATTAATTGACCTTTGACTTTCCAATTCTTCACCCATCATTTGATATGTTCACGCATCAAATTCTCAATTACTTTCATGAGTTCTGAATCACACTGTGAATTTTGCTGAAAACGAAATTCTACTGCTTCATGAGGATCCACAATAAATAGTTGAGAGTTGACCATAACTTGGAATCTCATTGAAAGCTGGGTACAGTGCTGTATTTATTTGATAATATATTTATCCTTGTATTTTAAAAACAAAATGAACCTCTACATGTTCAATTAAAATTTACCAGATTAGCAAAAGAAAATGTACTGTTATAATTTCTGTTATGATTAAAAAAGTTATTCGATTTTGAATGAGAACCATTGAATAACTCTAGGACTGCAGGATTTAGCATTTTACATAAACACGTCCGTGCATAATCAGTTGCCTATTCCACTGGTTGATGCTAGGAACATTACTTTTACAATGACAACATGACACTTTCGGCGATCGGCTCCCGTACATATTAAAAAGAGACGGAAACGAAAAATCTGACCTGGCTAGATCGAAACGGGTTCGTCCCTATCGCGCAATTGCAAAGATTCATGTCGATTTTAACAAACTATAATGATACATATTGTTACATAAACTAAATATACCTTTTATTTCATGTGTCAATACAAAATACCAGGAAACGCGTCAAAATAAATTATCAGCTGCTGCACGTATAATCTGCATGCCGGATAATCCGCGCATGGATAATGGGGGTTCTACTGTATTGGGTGTCCCAGAATTCGGCCACGGAACAATCTCTACATACAGTGATGTTCCCATCAATTTTTTCGATGGTATACTACCAGTAACCCATTGTGCGCCTGATTTGGGGGGTGGGAGGGGTCAATGACTAGTGCACTTCAATTTTTTTATATTTCTCATATAAAAGTGATATAAAAATCGATTAAAATCGACGTAAAATATATTTACGAAAAATTGTTTCCAACACGCTTCCTTGTCTGTTTTTTGACATTCTTTGACTTTACCACAAGAAGTGAACATGAAATCCGACACATTGTCAATATTTAGACGAGTCCTCAAATTGGTTATTGTGAGGATGATATCGAGGCAGTGAATTGACGCTGCTGTGAAACTATTGGCCAATTCCGGCGGCAAATCTTTCCTCTACACGTTGGCCAATGCGTTTGCCAATACGCTGGCAAGGAAATTGGTGATCTGTCCACACGTTGGAAGGATGTTCAGTTTGTTTCGATGCAGACCAATATGAACAACATGGACGTCATGAGAGTAGCAGCTGCTGCAGTTTATTTATTTATTTCGTTATTTGTGTATTTGCCCGAGGAGTAGTTGTTCGAACGGTCCAGTACCAGTAATTAACTCTCTATCTACTTTAATTTCTGAATGGTATTGGAATAAAAATGTAGGTATCTACATCTCCCGTTTTTATTGCTCAAATTCCGCACCCTTAATTTATAGGACTGTTTAGACAAAATATGTGACTGCACAAATATTAGTTATTTGGACTCAGAATTTTGTTAGAAATCAAGAACTCATGTAAGCTTAATATGAATTATTCTGTATTAGAAGGTGCAGTTGATTATTATTATATAAGTTTGTTTGTAGACATTTTGGAAAATTGAATTAAAAAGTAACTAAAAAGGGGGGTGAAGTTCAAACAGGAAATATAGTCAGATCTGAAAAAGGGCCAAGTTACTGTTTTTCCTCTACCTAATGATTAAATTTTAACTGTAAGGGCATGAAATAAGGGAACTACAGAACTGCGAACGCTTTTTATTGTATTAATATAACCTCATAAAAATTTCAAGTTTGGCAATTCAAGAATATAATAATAATAATAATAATAATAATAATAATAAAAAGTAGTGAAGTAAAATCAAAACAGTCCAAAGCAGCCTTTCTCTTATTCTTATATATTCTTATTCTTATATAGTCAACTGTCGTTGACTGCTACTGGCTCATCGTTGGATTGTGATGATTACTACTATGATTTTAAGCATGCTGTCTATGGTGCCATCCGTTCTAGTTTGGAGTGTGTTAAGTTGGATTTAACCATTGGCAGTTTGTCATTATGCGGTGCCTTGGATGCTTTCTATCGGATTATATATGATGTGATTGAGATGCATTTACCGCTTTCCAAGTTTAGAGCGACTACTTTTCTTTGCCGATCTTAAGAAACTAAAGTACAAAAAGAAAATTGCACATAAGAGATATAAAAGGACAGGCTTTTTTGAGGATTATTTGTATTTTGCTGATTTAAGGAAAGAGTGAGGCGTTGTCCAGGTCTTGCTACAAAGATTATGTATGCAAGGTTGAAGGGAATATTCCAGAGAATATAAATACTTTCTGGATATTTGTCAATAAACATAGAAAGGACAGTGGCTTTCCAAATTCAATGAACCTGGGGTGCGGTTGTTGATCTCTTTGTTAAATGCTTTGCATCTGTATATTCTAATAACTCCTCCCAATTATAATTTTCCTGCGTCTACAGAATTATCATCCCTAGATATATCTTTGATCGAGGTTTATGAGCAGATTGAGATGCTAAATTTGAATAGAAGTCCTGGCCCAGATGGCATGGCAGCTTACTTCGTTAAGCAGTATAATTTTGTGCTCTCAAGAGCATTATGGATGCTTTTCAATATGTCTTTGGAGAATGGGTACTTCCCGGAGTACTGGAAGTCTAGTTATGTAGTACCAGTTTACAAGAGTGGGGATAAGTCTAATATAAGAAATTGCAGGCCAATATCAATAATCAGCTGCATACCTAAGCTTTTTGAATGCATCCTTACTCGAAAACTAAGTAATTTGCTGAGGCATTTGGTAATTAGTGAGCAGCATGGTTTCTTCCAAAGACTTGTAGAGGGGACTTAGCTATTTACATTACCGACTGAAGCAGGAGGAATACACACAGTCTAAGCATTTGTGTGTGGAAAAGGCAAAACAAAGCAGCCGACCAGTTGTGTGGTAAACAAGTGCCGCCGCGGAAACAGAATATCGCCGAACATTCGTCTGATCCGTTGCTTGAATTTCAAAATCAGCTGTTGCATAAGGACGCCAGGTCCATTCTAGATGTCTTTGGTTTCTCCAGGGGACGATCCACTTCTACAAATCTATTGGCTAATGGCGATTATATTACGAAAGTTTTTGAACTTGGACATCAGGTTGGGAAGCATCTGGCCCCTGCGGTATAACTATTCGCTTTCATGTGCAGTTGGGTTTCAAGTGATGTCGGTAAAATGACGTTTAAGTATCTCTTTATTGGCTGCCAACGGTCTGGGTGGGTGTGCGGGTTTCGTACAGACCTGCCATTTTGTTCTCCTATGGCTAGACGAATTCTGCGCCCGTGCGGGTCCACATATTTCGCTTGTTTCTACATCATCTTTTTTCCAAAAAATGCGTGTGTCTGGTGCGAGGACAAGTTAATGGTCTGTTTCAAAAAAATCGTTCTCTCAGCTTTAGTTTTTTACACTTCTAAAATGCAACTGCGTATGACAGCGAAGAGTTATACCGCAGGGGCCTGATCCTTGTATCAGGTTGATTCCGTTTATGGAGATTTCTCTAAGGCATTTAGATAATAGATAGATAGAAAAAACTTTATTGTAATAAAATGCAAAAGGTACAATGTTTGGCAATACCGATCTTCCACTTGACCATGATAATAATTACAAAAACACAGACTACAACAATCACAATAGTTAAAAGAAAAATAGACCCTACACAACAAGCTTATTGAGAAGTACAATTGAAAAGTACAATGTTCCACATGTCCATGATAAAAATTACAAAACACAAACTACAACAATAAATTACAATAATTAACAATAATAATAAAATAAACCCTACACAACATGCTTATTGAGAAGTGAAGCAGCACTATATAAAAAGCTACCCTTGAATTTTGTCGTCGAGTGTTGGGGGGGATAGTGTAGCAGTCGCGTCTCACATTGACATCATGAACCTCAGAACGCTTTTTCAACATTCGAACAGATAGGAATGAGCCTCTGTATTAATAAGTTTCCTCTCTGGCTTCCACATTTGGCTCGCCCATTTCATTCAAATAAGGAGTCACATGGTTGCGAAAAGGAATACAGTCTCGAATGCAGCACACAAATCGCATGCACGAATTTTGAATTAGTTGGTTGCAATTACTCAGAAAGAAATAATAAACTGAGCTGCAGTAATCCATATATGGATAGATAATGGATTTTACAATATTTAACTTTACAGCCATACTAAGTGAATACTTCAAGCTCTGAATAGACCTAAGTTTGAAGAAACAAGTCCGAGATACTTCGTTCGTGTGATTTTCAAAGTTCAACTAGCTATCAATAATCAAGCCCAGACTCTTCACGTGAGACTTCCAATCCAATAAGTGTCCGTCAAACGACAAACAATAATCAGACTCAATCGCGTTACAGAGCCGCTCAGGATAGACACAGTTTTTGATGAGTTTTCCTTGATTCCATTCTGATTACACCAATATTTAAACTTATTCAAATCGCCATTCAAATGATCAACTGCCATGTGTATTGTATTTAAACTGCAAGTATGATACATCTGAATGTCATCCGCATACATGTGAATGTTACCGTATTCTATAACTCTAGGTAGATCTAAGGTAAAGATAGAGTACAGAATAGGACCCAGCAAGATTAGGGAAGTTAGCAACAAAGTAGAAGCAGGAATTTTCGGACCTATTCCTGCTTCTGTTGCCACATTCCTGCTTCATCCTGCTTAAAACTCCAGCTTAGCAACACTTATCATTTTCGAGATATTTCAAACATTATTTTTGTTGCTGGTTTCACGCCTGTCAACAAAGTGTAAGCAGGATACTCGAGAACTATTCCTGCTTATGTTGCTACATTGCTGCATTACCCTGCTTAAAAGCCCAACTTGGCAACACTTACCGTTTTCGAGATATTTCGAAAATTATTTTTGTTGCCGGTTTCCCACCTGGCAACAAAGGGTAAGCAGGACTCTCAACAACTACTCCTGCTTCTGTTGCTATATCCCTGCATTACACTGCTTAAAACCCCAACTTGGCAACACTTACCGTTTTGGAAATATTTTTACAAACATTTTTGTTGCTGGCTTCACTCCCAATAACTAGCAGTAAGCAGGAATCGTGGGACCTCTTGATACTCATCTTGCTATATTTCTGTTCTATATAATGCTGAAACTGTAAAAGTCCTATTACTTGTATATTTCTGTTAATTAGCGAAAACAAACATCAAAAGCTCATTGTAAGAATGGAATGGAATGAAGTTAGTAGTGAGTAGTGTAGGTTAGCTTTGAGAAATTTCCGTTCCTACTCTGCTGTGTTTTCTTTGCCCCATGCAGGGGTGGGCAGTATTTAAAATACTTGTATTTCAAATGCATTTAGTGTATTTTGTATTTTTTATTGAAAATACTTTATTTACAGTACTTTGTATTTGAAATACTTCCAAATTAAAATTTAATTATATTTAAATTATATGTACAACGGCTAGATGTGAATCTCACCTCGCTAACTGATTAATGAATACATGGGCGCGGTTTGCATAGTTGTGCAGTCCGTTAAAAAAACAATCAATGTTTTTTTCAGTATAAAAGCCTGCCTTTTTTATGTTTTATTTCTCATTAGAAAAAATCGTTATTTTTCATCAGTCATCACTACCAATACTGCACTCTAAACTGTACTGCATACTGCATGTAGGCATGTAGCATCTAGCATGTAGCCAAATGTGCCAGGGAGGGTCGAGGAAAGGAGATGAACGGTACTTTCAGATATCTTGTATTTTGTATTTGAATTACATATAATAGGTATTTTGTATTTTGTATTTCAAATACAAAATAAAAATGTATTTTGTATTTTGTAATTTGAAATACAGTATAAAAGTATTTTGAATTTGATATTTTAAATTTTAATTTTTTTGTGAAATGCTGGCATATAATTCAATTAAATACTTGGTAAAATCGACGTTTCGCCCCCGTTCGGGGCCTTTGTCAAGATTTATTGGTAAAGATATAAAATATAACTTGTCAGTAAAAATTTTTGACAAGAACAAATTTTTTTTTCTTTCAAACAATTGTTTGACAAGAACAAAATTTTTACTGACAAGTTATATTTTATATCTTTACCAATAAATCTTGACAAAGCCCCCGAACGGGGGCGAAACGTCGATTTTACCAAGTATTTAATTGAATTATATGCCAGCATTTCACAACAAAATTAAAATATCGAATTATAACTGGCACAAAATAAACCAAAATTTCTCATATTTTAAAATACATTGGGTAGTGTATTTTGTATCGAAAATACATTTTCCATGTATTTTGCTCACCCCTGACCCCATGTGCTTAGTTTCATAGAGATTTACATTAAGGTAGTGACCATACAAATATTTATAACAAAGTTTCATTGTTCAGATCATAATAATTATTTGCTTTCATTATTAGAAGAATGTTTAAAAACGTAACCTCAAATAAAACGGGCCAAATCTGTAGTTTCAATTTTGTAGTGTATGTATTAGGTATTTATTACTCGTACTGGTGGAAAACACCCGGTTTTCATTTTTAAGGTTTAGCTTTGAAAATTTTCTATTATTCTGAATCTTATTACTTCGTTTTTGGAGATTTTAAAACCTAAAAGTTATTCGATACCCAAACTTAAATTCTTTTTGTCTCTTTACTTTTAGAAATGGGGAAGCCAAAGATACCATTAGAATACGTTATAAACTACCTGAAATCTCATAAAAATGAGATAGCTAAGAATTTGTGTCACTCATCCGCGTCAGTATGGACAGAAATAAGTAACCTTCCTCTTAATAAAATATCTCCTGAAGGAGTTTACACATTTGTCAAGGAAAACAGAGGTAACTGTTTGCACGCTTTAGAGATACCCCATTACAATTTTACATACATTTCTGATGATGGGATCGTTGTAAATCCTGAAACCGGTCAATATATTATAATAAATCGTTATATTGTTAGTACGTGAAGTAATTTTTTAATTCACCATAGGAAAGAGTTTATTAATGGAAATTTTTCCGATGACAGTGGCGGAGAAAATGATAAATTCGTTTTCTTCATTAATTGTGCAAAATGGAAAGAAATTAGACCCAATGACAATTTCAGATATTTTAAGAAGGGTTGGACAGACAATGACAATCTGTTTACCAATGACGAGTGGAATTAATGCATATGAATATTTAAATACGGCTATTTCAAATACTCTTTAAATGAAATACTTATATCTGTCAGTTGCAAGGACCCAACACCAGCCCCAACCTCAACAGTTCTGGTTGGTGCCCCCACAACAAGCTGTGATTGGCTGCTGGCACGCATGTTCGTTGAGCTGCAAAAGCACTCATATGGTCACTTACCTTAATGTAATTCTCTATGAAACTAAGCACATGAGGTAAAAACACAGCAGAGTAGGAACGGAAATTTCTCAAAGCTAACCTACACTACTCACTACTAACTTCATTCCATTCCCTTCTTACAATGAGCTTTTGATGTTTGTTTTCGCTAATTAACAGAAATATACAAGTAATAGGACTTTTACAGTTTCAGCATTATATAGAACAGAAATAGAGCAAGATGAGTATCAAGAGGTCCCACGATTCCTGCTTACTGCTTCTTACTGGGAGTGAAGCCAGCAACAAAAATATTTGTAAAAATATCTCGAAAACGGTAAGTGTTGCCGAGTTGTTGTTTTAAGCAGGGTAATGCAGAGATATAGCAACAGAAGCAGGAGTAGTTGTCGAGAGTCCTGCTTACCCTTTGTTGCCAGGTGGGAAACCGGCAACAAAAACAATTTTCGAAATATCTCGAAAACGTTAAGTGTTGCCGAGTTAGGCATTTAAGCAGGGTAATGCAGCAATGTAGCAACAGAAGCAGGAATAGTTCTCGAGTATCCTGCTTACACTTTGTTGCCAGGCGTGAAACCAGCAACAAATATAATGTTTGAAATATCTCGAAAATGATAAGTGTTGCTAATTTGGGGTTTTGAGCAGGATGAAGCAGGAATGTAGCAACAAAAGCAGGAATAGGTTCGAAAATTCCTGCTTCCACTTTGTTGCTAACTTCCCTCATCTGACCCAGCAAGCTGCCTTGAGGCACTCCACTATTCATCTCCGCTATATGTGAGAATCTGCTATCACCCAACTCGACTCGCTGAAATCGTTTTTTAAATAGCTTTCGAACCACTTCAACACAGCATCATCAAACCTGACGTACCCCAGCTTGGAGAGCAACAAATCAAAATTCACAGAATCAAAGGCTCTACTCTGATCCAATAACACCAAAATGGTACACAGAGCCATCGTACGCAGAAGATATATCACTTACAATTTTTAAAAGAGCTGTGTTTGTCCCATGACTCCGTCGGAAACCAGACTGATAAAGGGGCAGAACGTTGTTCTCTTCATGATACTGTTTTAAATTAATTGCAATTATTTTCTCTAAAATTTTGAAAAAGTTCGTGAAAGTGATATTGGACGCAAATCATTTAGTGACGTTGGATGATTAACCTTAGGTAGTGCTATCACTTCCGCTATTTTCCACAGTTTTGGAACTGTGGATAAGTTCAGACTCATTTAGTATAAATAGAAGAGCATCAATGCAATGGGGAAGAATCAATCGTATCATTTGTAAGTTAATCCTATCGATACTGACAGCATTTGACTTTATACTACTAAGAGCCTTTCTTTACATCGTCATAACAAATTGTTCCAAACGAGAAAAAAATTGTCATTATTATGCCTATTAGAACGGAAATACTGCAATACTTTAGGATCTATTACTGAGTTGCTTCCGGAATTCAAAAAATAATCATTAATATCATCGGGCTTTTGCAAGTCATCAGGAATTGCAGTATTATTTTTATTTGATTTTGTGCATGTTAGTAAGTTATTCAAATTCTTCCATAGTGCTTTAGTATTATTTTTATTTTTACTCAAAGTATGTTTTATGTATGCTTCTCTTTCCCTTCTTATTGCTGCCTTCAAATAATTTCTCAGAGTAACAAAATACTGTCTAGCTGTATCAGTTTTACATCTCATATACCTACCATATGCCTTGTCTTTCAATTTAATCATCTGCTTTATGATGTATGTAATGTATGGGTTAATCACGGTCTGCTGATGGCTAAGCTGGAAGCGATGGGGATATTTTTTTGGTAGTCTGCTTGCATGGATTTCGAGCTATTTATCTGACAGATGCCAGTTTGTCAAAGTCAGAAACTTTATATCTAAGAAAATAAGAGTTACATCAGACGTGCTGCAGGGATCGCATCTTGGTTCTATCCTATTTGTGCTGTTCATTAATGATGTCGTGGGTGTTTTTAACTTGTGCAATTTTTTGTTGTTTGCGGATGATATCAAGGTTTATTCCGCTGTTGGATCTTACTGATGTCTAAATATTGCGGAGTGAGCTTGACAACTTTTGTGCTTGGTGTGCTGGAAATGACTTGGAGTTAAATTTAGATAAATGTTATTGCATGAAGTTTTATCGTCCTAGCAAACCTATTATGCTCTAATATACATTGAATAACAATCAGCTTTGGATTGTTGATGAAGTGTGTGATTTAGGTGTTAGATTTGACAGGTCTCTTACTTTTGTTATCCACATTAATGGAATAATATGTAAGGCAAATCGTATGTTGGGTTTTATTAAGAGATTTTCTGTTGATCTTCAAAATGTCAGTACTTAGAATGTTATACATCTCATTGGTTCGTCCGCACCTTGAATACTGTTCTGTGGTTTGGTCATCTAATTACCTTGTTCATATTGATAGTATTGAGCGAATCCAGAGCAGGTTTCTTAGGTGTGCGGCTTTTAGAATGAGGGTTCCATTTGAGACTGTATCTTACGATTACATTCTGAATTGTCTAAATCTGAAGAAACCTAGAGTAAAAAGAATTGTGTATGATTTGTGTTTGATTTATAAACTGTTTAACTTTTTGATTGACTGGCCTCAGCTCTCGTGTTGTGTGAAATTGAATGTACCAGTTCGTACACTGCGAACGCCTGACATTTTGTATGTACCGTTTCATAAAACCATTTATGGTTATTCTTCTGCCATTTCTAGAATGTGTCGGGAAGTCAATGATTACTGTGGATGTTTCGATTTGTTTGGTGTTTCGTTGAGTGAATTTAGGGCATCTATTTTGAGCATTTCGTTTTGATACTGATGTTTAAGTAGTGCTTTTAGTTTGAGCATTTGGTTATATTTGTGGATATTATGATAGTCATGCGAGCCTATTTCTTTTTTTTGTTGTGTTTTTGATCTCACTAGTGAGCATATTTCTTTGTTGTAAAGGGAGGTTTCCCGTTAATTTCTAATAAATAAATAATTTCATCGCTGGAGAGAGAAAAAGTAACTTGCCTCTTTTTCAGGTCTCCCAACATTTTTGTGGTTGAGCCTCTTGCGGTTGAAGAATTTGGCCCACTTTTTACCTGTGTTTTAGGAAAAATATTTTACTCTGTGTTATTCTACTAATTTCAATATCTTATTTCAGAATTATATGACCCAGAAGAAGCTTGTAATGAAAATTCAAATACAGTTGCTAAAGGTGTTTCAAGTACTTATCCAGATGTGGAAACTGAGGAAGTCGTTGATGAGTTATCCACACAGAAAGATGTTGCTAATATTGACGCTTCGTCAAAGGTGGATGATGAGAAACTTGAAACAGAGTTGGAGAGTGAAGGTCAGAAAGACATAAAAGCTACAAATTTGAGATCAAGGTCTGTCAGGAATGATGCTGGTCCCAAAACCAAGAAAATGAAAAAATAAGAAAATAAGTAATAAACATAAAATAGCATTTCTGATTTTTTTATGTATTTGACACTTACATAATTATTGTAAACTGTATTGCATGTAATAAACAGTGTAGTTGTGGCACTTAACATTAATACGCTTAAATCTAAAACGCACTTACGAGCCCTGGACTGAATTGATGGCACACCCATCTCGCTTTCATAAAATGAATTGAATCCCACTCCCATAACTTTATAAAGAATTTTAAATCTACAAAGAATGCAGTTAACAATCTGCGAGACCAAGATTTCGGTATAATTTGGGCGTACTAATTTTCCTTTATACCACAGTTATATGGATGTATAAGAATGACTAAAACCCATGATTTCCAGCTCAAACTGGTAGCTAATACAAATGGCCGCCAATCTAAGATGGCGGATGTTGACTTCTGAAGAACGGCCATGTGTCTGGATGTAACCGTCCGATTTCAACAATTCTTTTTTTTTTTTTTAACGAAAAGATGTCCTATAATAGGCTCATTTCATGATTATTTTTTATTGCATATTCTGAAAAAGCGTGTTTGATTCAGTAACGATATAAAATTTTAAAATTTTCTGATGACGATTTCGTATTTAAAAAAATTATAAAAGTTGCCGCTCTGCGAAACAAATATCGCGTGCAGCTGGAGAGACGTGACGTCATCGGATCTGTGCAGCGCATCGCTTAGCTAGCAGAACAGGGGAGCACGCAACGTCTTCTCTTTACTCAGATACTTTATTTGTTCGAATGGTTGTGTATTGTGTTGCTACCGCTGTAATGGATAATCAGAAAAAGAAAAATTATAAATACTGTATACTTCCTGAATGCCATAACACAACTGAGACCACGCTGGAAAAGGTATTTATTACTTTGCCCAAAAATGTACAGGCGAGGAAGTTGTGGCAGCGTGCTATGCGTAGAACTTAGCTTATAAGCAACGAATCAACAAAATACTGTTCTCAAAATAAAAAAGGTGTAATATTGAAATCCGATTATCCTCGACACTCTTTATTTTGTTCAAGAGGCAGGTCCGGCCACTTTATTCCGAAAATATCAAGAGCTACATACTTCAAGAACCATTACATACACCAATGTGCATTTCAACAGGGAGTGTAGAAGACAGAAATTGACCCAAGGTACATAAATATTCGTATTAACCGCCGTTGTTCCTTTAGAAGTGATAGAAGTGCAAATTTTCTTGCTAGTAGTTTGATAAGGGACGAGATTAGGAAATCATATAGGAAGATTGATAATATAGATTAGAAATTATATTTAATATATCATAGATTAGTTACTTTAGTTCCTCAATTTGCATTGGGCGATATGAATGTGAACTTGTTGGACCTGAATAAAAATGTAACACAAGACTACATAAACACAGTACAATTAACAGGATTTCAGATAAAAAATTAAATTACAGATTCATGTGCTACGAGGATTACCGCTAACTCTTTATCAATTATTGATCATGTATTATGTAATAGAAATAGTATTGATTGTGAAGTCAAAATAGGTGACATAGCTTTGTCGGACCATCAGTTGATGTACATTTCAATCCATGTATGTATCCCGTTATATGTACCAAAATTAATATTAATAGGTACAAGAAAATTTAAAAATAATTTTGTAAATTGTTGTAGTGAAACAAATATTAGTAGTTTTGAGAAACTTATAGAGACCATTTCAACGTGCAAGAAGGAAGCTACTTCTGTAGTTCATATCAGGCATGAAGCCTGCATGGTGTGAATGTGCACAGCAATCCGCAGACCGGTTTCGTCCTATTGGGACTCTTCAGTACGGCGCCGCTATGCACAAACACACCCTGCCCAACGATCTCCCTATAAATAACTGCGATAGTCATCCATAAGGGAGAGCCAAAATCACGCCATCTAGAACGTAAATTGTAACACCCTGCCCAACGATCTCCCTATAAATAACTGCGATAGTCATCCATAAGGGAGAGCCAAAATCACGCCATCTAGAACGTAAATTGTAAATTAGTAAATTGTAAATTAGTCGGCAGCTGTTCATATCAGGCATAGAGAAAATAAGGGCTGGATTAATGAAAATTATTTGAATCTAATGAAGGATAGGGATAATATTTACAAATTAAAAAGAAAATTTCCTGCAGACCCAGTAATAAGTGAATCGATGAGAGTGATGAAAAACAAAATAACTAGCATGGGCAAGAGATTAAAACAAGAATATTTTAGGGGCAAGTGGGAGCATACAAACGGAAACAAAAAAACAGTGGAGGGTTATTAATGATATAATGAAGGGAAATCAAGATAGAGTTATAAATAGTATAAATGATAGCAATAATGATTATACTTGTCGAGAGGAGATAGCTAATGTTTTTAATGGATACTTCTGTTCTTTGGGAGAGGATACCATTAAGATTATATTGAAAGTGAGAAATTACAACGTGGTTCGATGGAAAAGCTTCAAGAAATTTTAATACATAACAGTGCTTACATGGAGAATACTACTGAAGATGAGGTTAGTATGATATTACATAAACTGAATAACGGATCTGCACCAGGATATGACAGTATACAAGTAAACGATTTGAAAGCTTTACAGCCCCAGATTGTTGCAGTTTTAGTATCACTGATAAATTGCAGCCTAAATATTGTGCTTTCCCAGACTGTCTGAAAATAAGCAGAGTTACACCGATTTACAAATCTGGTGCACATAATAAAGTCAGTAATTTATTACAGACCTATTAGTGTGGTTACTGTGTTTTCCAAAATATTTGAAAGGGTGATAAAGTCTCGCATCATCAATTTTGTCGAAAAGTATGCACTGACAGATAAATATCAGTACGGGTTTAAGAAAATGAGCAATGCCCAAAGTGCTGTTATGGATTTCATAAATCATGTGTCTGAGAAGCTTGATAGAAAATATTGTGTTATAGGAATATTTGTGGATCTCAGCAAAGCGTTTGACACTGTGGATCACCGGATACTCATGAGAAAATTGGAGGGGATGGGTATCGGGGGAAACATGTACGCACTGATAAACTCTTATCTAACAAATAGACAACGGTATGTTGCTTTGAATGGTACTGAGAGTTCGAGGCAGCCGATAAAATATGGTGTACCACAGGGATCGGTCCTGGGCCCATTGTTGTATACTCTTCATGTATTGAGCCTAAAGAACAGTGGATTAACCGCCAGATATTTCACGTTCGCTGATGATACAGTTCTCGTTTATAGCCACGAAGATTTGCACGAGTTAGAGAATATTGTTAATAACAATCTATTGAAATATAAAATATGGATTCTGGAAAACAATTTAAAGCTTAATGAAGATAAAACAAAGTACATGTGCTTTAAACAGAACATGCGTTGTGATAGTGTTAATTTTGAGAATCGGTGGCACGCTACTGGAGAGAGTATCAAAGATTAGGTATTTGGGAGTCACTGTTGATGATAGGTTGAATTGGGGAGATTATATTCAGCGAATAAGTAATAAATTAATTCTGATGACAACTGCCCTCTATAAACTTGGGAGTTTTGTTAGCCCAGAAATGAGATTTGTGATACACAATTCCTACATGGAAAGTGTTTTTAGATATGGCATCACAGTGTGGGGAACATGTGGAATAACTATCTTCAACAAAATTGAGATTTTACAGAGAAAACTAATTAAAAGCATATTTCATCTTGATAGAAGAACGCACAGAGATGTGTTATATGCAGATAGGGAAATAACACAAGTAAAGAACATATTAGTAATAGAACAAGTAAAATATATATATATATAAAGTTCTACATAATCAACTGAATTCCAACATTCGAATAAAAAGCAGGTTACAACTACATAATCATAATACGAGACAGCGAGGAGACATATGCGTGACGAATGCAAGAACAAATGTTGCACTTAACAATCCTGTGGATAGAGCGATACAAGCCTATAACAGACTCCCGACGAGCGTCGTTGCCTGTGAATCCTTTAATGAGTTTAAAGATAAGGTATTAAGTATGTTTGGACATTGAAGAAAGCATCTATTTCTGTAATTTTTTTTTCATGTGTTTTGGGTGGCGGGGGATGGTGTGTTTTTTGATTTTGTTTTGATTTCTGGAAAGCATTTGCTTAATTTGTGGTCTCATTACCAGTTGAATGACCGATTAGAGACCATTTTGTTGTTACATATTTATGTAGGTACTTTAATCCAATATATTATTATTATTATTATTATGGATAATTTTATGGAGTACGTACATAGAACGAACACTTATATTCGAAAAAAAAACAAAGTGTCCAGGATAATCGGATTTCAATTACACCTTTTTTTATTTAAATAACCTCGATTATGGAACACTTCAATAATACTGTTCTCTAAGCTGCCTACGTAATAAGAAAAACTTGCTGTTGCAGTTTTATACCCCTCATTTCGGCACTTATAAACACTCGATTTAAAATAATCCATTACCATTATAATATCCACTTCCGACAAATTCGAAGAATCAGCTTTAATATAGTTAACATCACACATTGCATATATTCTATAAAATACAAGTAAATATATAATGATAATAATTGGTATCAGAATTCACAAATAAAGCGGAAAACGCTTTAAAAATTTTACTAACAGTCGCTGGATTATATTACTTCTTACTATGTACGAAGACGAGCGCAGACGGCAGCTGCTTACTCGTGAGATCCGATTACGTCAGAGGGTAGAATTCTGCCGGGCAAAATATTTCAATGTTCAAAGGCGAATATCTTCGGTAGTTTTTATCAGATTGGGGTGAAACTTTTTAGTGGTGATATATACCGTGTGACAAACTTCCATGTGTACATGGGGAAATAACATGGGTAATTACGTTTTTGAGGATTCCTGCTCCCCATGTATAGTTACAATGGTGGTAAAGGTAGCAATCGAAAGATTATTTTTTTCTGCGTATGAGGATATTAAAAATTCTGCAACTTTCTAATTTGTTAAAGCATTAAAAGCAAGAGTTAATTAATAATTTTCAAACTAAAACGCAGAAATTTATCAGATTATCCATGACAACTTAATTTATTCTAATCACAGAAGTCTTTGATTTTTATGGATTTTCTAATTCGTATGAACTGTCAACATTTATCGACAATTTAAAATTTGAGTTTCAAAATAAAAACCTTTTCTTCCACTGAATAAATATTTTTGTTCATTTTGAAACCCAAATTTTAAATTGTCGATAAATGTTGACAGTTCTAGACGAATTAGAAAATCCATAAGAATCAGACTTCTTTGATTAGAATCAATTGCCATGGATAATCTGATAAATTTCTGTGTTTTAGTTTCAAAATTATTAATGTAACTCTTGCTTTTAATGCTTTAATAAATTGGAAAGTTGCGGAGTTTTTGATATCCTCATACGCAGAAAAAAATAATCTTTCGATTGTTACCTTTACCAACACTGTAACTACACATGGGGAGCAGGAATCCCCAAAAATGTAATTACCCATGTTATTTCCCCATGTACACATGGAAGTTTGTCACACGGTATATCCAATACTATGGTAGGAATACTGACTTGGATACTGCTTGGTAGTAGTATTTCACTCTCTCTAACAGTATTTAGTTTCTCCATACACAACGCTGTATCTATTTCCAAAAGTTTAGAGTAACTACATTCGTGACCTATAGGCGATTTAATCTCAATGTTTCCAGTCAGAGTCTTCACTCTCATTGGTAGGACATGTTTTGGAGTCAAAATGGTACCTTTTGAAACAGCATATATTATATCTTGTGAAATGGACCATGCTAGTCTATTCACTCAAGTTGATGAATCTCCAATAAGGTCCTGCAAAAAGTATATCAATGAGGCAGGTATGACCATATAATTCATGTGAAGCTCATGTGGTGTTGGAGGCCAAACAGGCACGTAACTAAGGGTGGGCACAGGCCCACCCAAAAAAAACTGAACCTTTGACTACTAATCTAATGTTAAGTAGGTAAGTAAAAGATTTCAACTTAAATGTTACGGTCGTATTATAATAATTACAAAGATCTACCTACATTTTACTTTGTACACCAGCCCAGCTTGTTTTTTGTGGTGCCATATGAAGAATTTGGTTGTAGAGTCAGAAGATTTGCTAGCACGTATTATGAGCATAATTTCTTTATGTAACCAGTATGTGTTATGGGGCCTCGCTCGTCTAGATTCGGGTCAATTCTACCACCGCAGCTATTTCTATGTTAATTTGAAGGTGTTGGGCAACTCCCGCCGTGTCCAGATGGTTAATGCGCTGACTCCGTGATCGGAATATCCGTGGCAGAACAAACCTAGATCGCCCAAATTCGGTCGAGCGAATCACCCATAAACATACTGGTCACATACAGAAATCACACTTATTATGACTACAGTCCAGGAAATTTAAACACCGTCTGGCATTTTTGAGAGTTTACCAAAATATGCTTCGGGAGTGCAATGCTTGCATCGAAATTGTTGGTAATCATTATTGTAGTACCTATGTATTATTTGATCAATTAATGAAAATATTATTATTATCAGCTTGGCTCGAAAATGGGTGCCCACCCAGTGCCCCCCCAAAAATGTAGGTCTGGTTACGTGTCCGAGGCCAAACATAGGTTTTCTCCATACCTTTTGTATCTGCTTTTATCTGTTAAGCTGCTGAGGGAATATGGTTTCACGCTTCTTTTGCGTAATTTGCAAGTAGCAAATCGTAAGTCAGATTATCTGGTGAAATATATACCCAAACATCAATATTAGCAAAATTTAAGGAGGAACCAAATTCCTTATTTAAGTTGTGACGGAAATTTTTTTAGTAGACTGTTATTTCATCAACATCATCCGTTAAGTACTCAATTTTTGAAACCAGATAACTTTGGGATTCAACCCTCGGGTTCGAGAATATATCTTTTCGTATGAAATCATATAATTTTTGATATGCCACTTTTCTGCCTCACTATATTTATCGACATTTTTAAGTTTATGGGGCCTCAGCTACCTCTTGATGTGATTCCTATTATTTTTTTATCGTCTCTCTCAATAGCAGTTCTCAACTCTAAAACTTGAGTAAGCGCTTCCCTTTAGGGCCACAGGAGGTGCGCAAGTGTATATTCGAGACGATATTCTGTACTGTTGAAAAACTTAAACCTAACCTGCTTACTCGTACACTGTTGTCAGACGGTATAAAAGCGAGACTATTATTAATTTATTTACCTGGATATTTTAGGTGAAGCTGCTTCATCCGACGAGCTGCCACTGGCGAGGTGAACCACTCAGTGAATTTGGAAGTAATCATTAAGACTTAAGTATACATGGTGATTCAGACCCAAAGTTATTATATGGGAAGGTGCCTAATGCGAGGTTCGTTCTTAGTCGGCGGCGATCGGAAATTAACGTCATCGCCAGACCCAAATTTCCTGCCGTACATTAGCGGATAAGCGGAGTGCATAGAACGGTGGAATAAAATAATCATCGTTAGGTATAAAATAATAATCAAAATAATTAAAACTAATGGCGTTTTCGACCGATGCCCACTGAGTGCAACCCGTCGCTGCACCAGTTTCTCAGAGCACTACTCCGGTTTTGATAAAAATACTGCCCCAGTGCAACTTCAGCCGAACATAAAATTCTTGCCGGCAACCGCCAACGCCAATGGCGCCAAGTGGTTTTATAGGTTAGGATTACAAGTGATTGCAGAATCATCTATCATGGATGGAAGTTATAACGTAGCTAGTGAGGCCCTTTTTACGGTGAAATTTAAAATGACCACATTTTCACCTTAGATCTGGACGATGAAGATCTATATGCACAATTAACAAGTAAAGTGTATTGTTAAAAAATAGGCTAGGCTATGTTAATTACATTTTTATGTACCTACAGATGATGACATGTTCGCCGAACGATATGTTTTTCAAATTGCAGAAAATAATATGTTATCTGAGATCGAGTTACCCATTAGGTCCATCTACAGAATAACTGAAAATAATCGGTAAGAGTATCTTCTTTTTTCTTATATAATCTTCATAAGGTATCATGTTAATTGGTTTAATCCGTTTTTACCTACTGTGTCCAAAAAAAAAATGATATAAACTTACATTCATGACGCTCTTTATTTTTTCAGACAAAGAGTGTTATATCGCGCAGACAATACCGAAAGCAGTACGTTATCTCTGACTGAAAATGACTGTACAAATACACAGAACGCAAGTAGGTATAAAAAGCAACTTAAGTTTATAACACAATTTACTTTTTGGTAGTCTATGTACATATTTAAGAAAAAAAATCTTGGTGGGTGTGGGTAGGTACATGTTTTGATTTAAATAATTCTTTCAAAAATTATCCCAATTTTACTATTCTAATAAATCAAGCATTTTTCATCGACAATTTTAATTTTAGTATGACGGCAGCTAAACTCGTTTTTTTAATTTAGGTGTGTGGAGTGAGGAAGAAACCAAATATATGCTTGACCGTTACACCCTATACTTTCCCATGGTTGGACCAAAGAAAAAAATTTAAGAATAAAAAGGAAATGTGGACAAAGATATCTGAAGATTTGAAGCAACTTAATTATATTAAAACATATATTCAGGTGGAGAATAGGTATAAAACTGTATTAAAACGCAAAAAAGAAGCCATTACAAATAATAATACTTCGGGCGCCACAAGAAGAGAAATACCTTTCGAAAATGAAATGGCCAAGATCAGCAGTTTAGATGACAGTATTGAACCTGAAGTGTTGCGCAATATAGATGAAGTTCAGTATAAAAGGGAGAACACTACTGCTTTGGAAGAGCAAAAAAGCTCAAAGAGGACTAAAACAATTCAAGAAACGATGGTAGAAATTCATGAGAAAAAAGAAAAGGCCAGAGAAAGAAGGCACAATGAAAAAATGAATTTACTAAGAGAGCTGTTGGGTGGGAGAAAGGAAACAGGCTAACATGACATTCAATAAATAAGTTTTGTATTTCATTGTTGTAATAAACATAACATTGCACTTTCATTTACTGTCTTCCATACAGGGTATATTTTACTTTTTCACATATATAGCAAACTATCTCGTATAACATTTCGTTTCATTTCACCTTGCCTTCTTAATACTGTCTCAGTTTCTGGCTCTTCATCGACATCTCCGTCTTCTATTACAACTTCTGTTTCGAACAGATCCTTCCTAGTTATACATAAATTGTGTAGGACACAACAGGCTATGATGAATTTAGTGATCTTATCAACTTTATGAAAATGTAGTTGTTGTAATTGACGGAATCTGTTCTTTAATATTCCGAATGCATTTTCGATGCACACACGAGTTACACTAAATTTTTTGTTATAAGTTCGTTCCCTTAAGCCCAAATTTCCAAAATCCTTATATGGAGTTAGAAGCCATTTACGAATGGAATACGCACCATCTCCTAATAGATGATATTTTCCTTTGCAAATTCCTGGAATTGTTTTGGAAATTTTTGATAACTTCCAAACCCTGAAATCATTAATTCTTTTTATTGACCAAGTTGCTAACTAACATATGCAGTGTGCCTATAAAGTTTGGAACAAATTCAATTTTATAGGTACCTACTCAACTGAGTATACCTCGAGTCATGTATTTTTCCAGGTGGGCCTGTAAACACATCAATAAATTTTTTTTCAAAATCACAAATTCCTTGAAGGGTGACTGAAGGTAGATCATGCCTATTACAATAGGTCGACTTAATTTTTTTGGCTGGTGTAATAATATTAATTGAACTGCCATCAACGCAACCAATTACATTGGGGAAGCCAGATATCTATAAATGTGTTAAATAGGTAATTTGATTTTAACGTAGGCGTAGTAAATAATAAAACCTTCTGAAATTCTCTTGCAATTTCATATTTTTCCTCTTCTGTTTTGGAAAATTTTATTAATTCAGGGGCTATTTCTATTAAAAAATCACAAACTTGTTCTATAGCTTTATGGGCCGTACTAACAGAAACATCAAATCGTTGCATTAGGTCTCTCAAGCAACACTTATTACCAGCAAACCTATTGTAGATATATGAACATTTTAATAATAGGTATACAAATAAAACTTAATTTAGGTATAATATAGTTATAAATGATGGTAGGTACTTCTAACTTACCAAAGAAATAAAAGCATATGCTTTTCTGCACTAATAGGCGTTGATCCACCATGGTCTACTGTAATATTATAAAATCGTGAAGACTCGTACCTGGCACAGATTTAAGTATATGTACATAATTAAATGAAATAGAAAGACTATTATAGTTACCTGGATATTAGATGATCGGCAGTATCCTTCAATACTCGAAAGTGTGACTTAAACTAAAATAAAAGTGAAAAGTAATGTGTTAGAAATATGTATTATAACATGTTTATCATTACATGTAAAAGTTTTAAATACAGTGGTGTAAATTTACCTCTTTATCATTTAATTGATGTACAACATCCTCAATAAAACGTTTTATTTTGGGCTGCTTTCGTTGTTCAAGAAATTTCAAAATGTCATCTTCTTCCTCTTCACTTGATGAAGTCCATAAAAGATCCAGCAGCACAACTTCCATGGTTATCACATCAAACGGCACAGACTAACAAATAAATTTGTAAACAAATGACAAGAATACATAACCTACAAAAGTGCACTGGCACTCTCCACCGCCGATTGACCATGGTGGCAATTTATCTGCACTCAGTGCAAAATTCTTGCGCGAAAACTACCACTCGAACAAGCGAAAACGCACTAGCATTCCCAGTCGAACACTAGTGCAGTAATAGGTTGCACCAGTGCTGCCAGTCGAAAACGCTATAAATTTCCGTGAACATCTGAATCAATAAATGCACAAAAATCAGTACTTACGTACCTACCAACTACCATATTATTATAGACACTTCCAGATTAGTTTCGGGAATGATATTAGGCAAGTAGGTACGCATTTATTGGAGTAGGTAGGTATACATACTTACGTTTTGCTTTCAAAAACACATCGGCGAGTAGAAAATGTTTATAAGTAGGTATTTTTATTCAAAAAACTACATAATGTTATCTATATCTGTACTGCCTACTTATGTGCATACTTTTTGAACTTTTTACTTTGTTTGGAATTAATCGGAGTATGTGTATTTATTTCTGAAAATAAAATACTGGATGTGGGTTTTAGTTTTTAGTATACTGTTAAAAATGAACGGCATCGAAGGCGATTTCGTTTTCAATCTAGGTTTAACTTCATTAGGTTAACAGCACTAATTCAAAAATCTAAATAAATTACTCTCCAATATTAGAATACGATCATTTTTGCTTTAAATTTTACAAATTACCTAGGTATTCATATAGGTAGTTCATAGTAATAAACTTAGGTAGGTATATCAGAAATAGGCCCACGCCCAGAAGAAACTATAGAATCCGTGGACCGAAATTCCAATTTGAACCTGAATGATGAAATGATCCGCCACTTTCACAATTACCTACCTACGTAAGTGACAAGTGTGGGAAATTTAGTGCAGGAATTTGAGGTAGGTAAGTGCCTATCTTTAGGAGCTTTACTTACACCTTTTTGCTTTAAATATAAGAACAAAAGAAATCTACCTTAACTTCTTCATTAACTGCAGAGCTATCAAACTTCCAAACAATACAGGTTATATATAAATTTATGCTATCAAAGGCATGCATAAAGCGCGGGTATCGGGAAACACATGTAGATGTCTCTACATGTATGTATGCGGAGCGCGGCCGAGGTCCTGCGCTGGCGTCACATGCTTCCCCCACTCGTACTTCATGCAGTGCTACAGCGCTTTACGGGCATTAGGTAACTTCCCATATAATAACTTCGATTCAGACCACCCATACACTATCTTTTACGGGGAAAGTATCGGAGCTACAGACTTGGGAGACAAATCCTGTAGAGTAAATTGTCCAAGAAGAATTTAATGGAAATATATTCATTTTTCTCGGAGTCACCCCTTCCGAGATAATAGAGGGTGGAGGTGTTTCTCAAGAATTTCAAATCGGATAGGGGGGGGGGGTCATGGGATACATCATTAAAAAGGAAATTTTTTTCTAACATTTTTCAATTATTATTCCAACAGTTTCAAAATGGCTACCAATTTACAAAAAAAAATTGGGGGTTGCAAACAATTTTTTTGTGATCAACCTCAACGATTAAGAACGAAAACAAAACTAACTTATGATTGTACAAGAGTTTGCCTTTCGTATCATGTATTACAAAATGTTGTTTTGCCAAAGTTAGTATCATCACACCGCTAAAATTAAGGATCATTTAGGGGAGGTTTTCACGAAAAAATTAAATAGCAGTAAAGGTTGATTTCCATCTCATCCAATAGACCCTTTCAAACCTGACAACTTTTGTCTGAACGTTATCCCTCTAAAATGAGTCACTCTTGAGGGATTGCTTAATTTAAAAAAAACTGCTAAAATAGTCCAAAACGATCAAAACAGAGTTGGCTGGTGTCATTGAGCTGTCATTTTATGCTTGTATTGACAGCGTTGCTAACCAAGCAAACTAAAAGGTCACAGAAGAAATTCAAATTGTTGTCCATTGTTCTCCTAACACTTCTGTAATCTGTTTTCAAAAGCAACGTGAACGCGACAAAGTTCTTCAGAAATGCTCCTGCATGCTTCCACTATCCGCCGCATCATATCCTGCCTATCGTTGGACGATCTTTATACACTTCCCCTTTTAACTTTCCAAATAAATAAAAGTCCATACCAGTGAGATCCGGTGACCTGGCCGGCCAGGCCACCAGATCTCCTCTCCCAATCCATTTCCTTGGGCATATTTGATTCAATATTTCTCTAGCAATAAATTCAATTGAAAAAACCTTCAAGTGAAATATCAGAACAGAAAAAACTAAATAAATAAAATATCCATGGAATCTTGACAACTGCCAAATGCTAATCTTGTAATAAATTGTGGTCAAGTCTATGTGTTCTGTCTTGACAACTGCCAACTGCAGTTGTCAAGATTCCATGGATATTTTATTTATTTAGTTTTTTCTGTTCTGATATTTCACTTGAAGGTTTTTTCAATTGAATTTATTGTTTTCTTCCTATAGGGTTTTCTTTAAATTCATTGTTTTTTCCCTTCAAGCTACGAGGTATTCGATTTTCCTTTGTGTTTTTCTTATACCCCGTAGGTAAATACTGAAATTCAGTTATCTAGTTATCTTATTTCATGGATGTCATTATAATTTGTCAATTTTAGTTTCCTTGTCAACTGTCATAATAATTTGTTTACAATTTTTCTTAAACATTTCTGATGATGGGATCGTTTGTAGATCTTGAAACCGGTTAAATAAAATAATTTTGTTATACTTATTGGTAGTACGCGAAGTAATTTTTTATTTAATCATTAATAATTAAACAACAGTACTTTAAAATCTTCGCTCTAACTATAAACAACTGATAGAACTGGATGCTGAAGACACTTCAATATTAATAACTTTGGACACAAAAACAAAACGGAAAACACACCGCACTAAGCGCTCGAATTCAAAATGAATGGTTGAATCAATTGACAAGCACTGACAATTGCGGCGCGTGCGCAAAACTAGGGTCCCTGTATTGAGAGAGTACCGCAATCTCCGCCATGTTTACTCACAATAACAGGCGCCAAATTTGAATTGTGCCTGAACGTCAGATTTCATATTTGACGTGTTACAAATTGCGGATTCGCCTTCTGATTTTTGATCCATAAACAAATAAAATTTGGCTGTAATACGTTGAGGAATAATACTACAGACCAGATTATGAAAATATATATCACTGATTCACAAAAGACGATAAAACATAAACACCAAACAAACCAACATTTCAGCTGGACTTTGACTGACATATGACATTTTGCTGCTGACACGGCAGTCCGCCATGTTTACCCACAGTTTTGAAATATAGTGGAGCTATTGATTGCGGTACTCTCTAAATACAGGGACCCTACACAAAACTTTATTGTTGGCCCTCTGCATTCTGGAAGTGAACTAAATTTTCATTCAAGGTCATTACATAAGCGTGAAACGTCTAGGTACGTTTGGTTTATGGTTCACACCAGACTAATAATGCATGTTGTGCAGGTTCACGTCACCGTTGCTTTTGAACGTTGATTTGTCAGTCCATAAAATTTTATCAGCGAAATTGGCATCTTGGTAAATTTTGTTCAGCACCCACCTGCAGAACCTCATTCTGTTGGCAGTGTTCTCCATGAAGCTCCTGGTGCAGAGACGAATGGTATTGATGTAAGCAGTTTTCGTACAGCACCCTCCAAATGCTTGCAGTTGACATGTCTGCATCTCTGGCAATATTTCTTAGGCTTGCGGTAGGATTCACTACAACTGCCGCCAACACATCCACCGCTCTTCTATTTCTTGCAGGTCTTGCAATAGCATTTCCTTTATGTTGACACTGAACCTTGCCACTTCTTATAATACGCTCTGCCAGTCGCTTGAATACCAATCTTGACTACAATCAACGATTTGGATAACGTGCTGCATACAGGCATGCAGCTGCAGCCATGTTCCTTTGGCATTCACCTAAGCAAGCATAGTGTTGTAAACTGTACGTAGGTACCCATAATCATCAACATATTTTGATTTTCATAAGAATAACCATTTTATAAAATATAGAAACAATGTAACAAATCGAAACAATTTGCAACAACACGGAATACTCAACAAAATAGAACAGAGTTAATGAGCAATAACAACAACGCAAAAACGAAAACAAAAGGAACAAGAACAAAAACAACAACCAGAAAATGGAACAGAAATAAGCTAATTCTCATTCTTGATCGCTTTGCGCTATTTTAGCAGTTTTTAAATTAAGCAATCCATCAAGAGTGACTCATTTTAGAGGGATAACTTTCAGACAAAAGTTGTCAGGTTATTTATGTTAGCGCTAAAAGAGTGCTAAAGTTGTTTACTGCTTTTTCATTACCAATCAGCTGTTCTTTGTTTTGACAGCTCCTAAATAAACGAATACCATTTGTTTTCATTTTCACTAGAATGTATATTGTGTTCATATTTTTACATTAAATATTGTTGTTCACAATTGCCTTCTTTTTATTGTGTTTTGTCGGTTTTAGCAACAAATCAAATTTGTACTGGCATCCCTGACATACCTTTGAATTGACTTACAAACAAACAAAAAGACGTGTGTCGTAGTATTTTACATAATTTTAGAATTTGAGAAGTTATTTAGATGCTACCTAGTTCAGCTTAATTTAAATTTAATAAATTCTCCAAGCTTGAGGGCAACAATCACAAAAAAAAATGTTTGCAACCCCCAATTTTTTTTGTATATTGGCAGCAATTTTGAAACGGTTGGAATAATTGAAAAAATGTTCAGATAAAAAAATGCTTATTTTTCTAATTCCTTTTTAACGATGTACCACATGACCCCCCCATCCCATTTGAAATTCTTGAGAAACACACCCCTACCCCCTATTATCTCGGAAAGGGTGACTTCGAGAAAAATGAAATATTTTCATTAAATTCTTCATGGGCAATTTACTTAGCAGGATTTTTTCCCAAGTCCGTAGCTCCGATACTTTCCCTGTAAAAGATAGTGTACGGGTGGTCTGAATCACCTTGTATATTAATTTATCATAGAAAAATGGTAATTTATTATTAAAACAACAACTCAATTTCTATGATTCAAATGGAAAAATTTTAATATTAAAGGTAATTATAAACAGTGGATAATGAGTTGAAATGAGTAATGGGAATTGTATTTAAAATGGGATCAATAATATTAATAAATAAAACAGAGTAAAAACCTATTTCTAGTTACATTACATAGTAAATAGATGGTCTTAATATCTCACTGCATAGAAATTTAACATTTAAAATTAACGAAAGAAAACTTGCTAAATATTTAAACAGTGCGTAAAATAATATGTACACCAGAATCGGTAAAGACAGGATTACTTAATTCTCCAACCTTTAGGGCAAAAGCTGCTTCTTCGAAAGGTTTCTGCATGGCTCCTTTGCCGAATGGTCCTAAATCACCTCCACGCTTAGCTGATGAACAATCGGAATGCTTTTGAGCTAACTCTGCAAAAGGTGCTTTCCCTGCGACAATTTGTTCTCGGTATGCTGAAAAAAGAAATTTACAGATTTCAAGTGGGTAGCAAATTTAGTAAATTTAGGCTTGTGATAAAGTACTTGATATTTTGAGACATTTTGCATGGCAGCAACACCAAAAGATATCAAATGCTCAGGATTAAAATATAAAATGAATTCTACTCTCTACAAGAGGAAAAAATTCACAATAAGCAAGGTAAAGACAAAGGTGATGGTTCTGGGGAGGATACAGTAAAACGTAAAAATAAAGATCGAAGGAGTGCTAATGGAACAGGTTAACTCTTTCAAATAGTTGTGAAAATGAAGTTAAAGTGAGAATAGAAGCAGCTGCTAAGAAGTACCATACACTTAACAGAATATTTTTGAATCAGAAGGTGATTTCTAGAAAGACGAAGATGTATGTATACACATCAGTGTTTGGGCCGATATTAACTTTTGTCAAGTGCCTTAAAAAGTAGTGTACAAGCCATGGAAATGAAGTACTTGAGGAAGGTGAAAGGAATAACCAGAACGGATAGAGTAAGAAATGAAAAAGTGAGAGAAGAATTAGAAGTGAATTCAGTCTTAGAAAAAATACCAAGTAAGGAGTGCTGCTAAGATGGTTTGGACATTTGTTGAGAATGCAAGACAAGCGAATGGCAAAATGTATCTGGCAAATGCGAGTTCAAATCAAAAGAGGAAGTCATGGGATGGAACCATCTGTAAAATACTGTCTCGTTGGAAAGGGAATTTATAGCGTAATAGAAATCTGCATTTACACTAAAATTTTATTTTACGAGTGAGTCACCAGATGGTGTTCTTTCAAAACTTAAGAAATTTTCGAATTTTCTCAAAGATTATAAACGGAATGGTATATTTTTTATAACATGCAGTCATTATGAACAAAATGCCACAAACCGGAAGTTATCTTTTATCAAACGGAAATTATCATCAGGAATATGGTTTAATTAAATCTCAGTGCACAGGTACCTACCAAATTTTCTGCTATTTAGAAAGTAAAATAACTCAAGATGGTAGGAGCACTAAAGATATAAAACAAAGAATAGCGCAGGGTCGAGTTGCGTTTAACAAAAGGAAACAACTGTTATGTTTGGGAACGGTTAATGTAGAAACTCGGAAGAGACTCTTAAAGTCGTATATATGGAGTACGGCATTATACGGGTGCGAAACTTGCACAATAGGAAAAGAGGATCGAAAAAGAGTAGAAGTGTTTAAAATGTGGTGCTACAGACGCATGATGAAGATACCGTGGATATTAGAAAGACTTGGGGAAAAGCGAAAGGTATGGAAGACAATAAAGAATAGGAGAGATAGGATGGTAGGACACCTTCTAAGGCACGAAGGAATAGTTCGCAACATACTAGAGTCAGAGATAGGAAAAAAATGAGGTAGGGTTAGGCCTAGATTAGATTACTGCTCTCCAATAGTTAGGGATGTAGGATGTTCAACTTTTGGGGAAATGCATAAGTTAGCTCAGGATAGAAAAGGATGGAGGTACGCGTCCAACCAGTCTTCGGACTGAAAACCTTATGATGAGTTAGCTTGTTTGTTAGTTATAAACAGGTTATTTCTTCCCATTTATTATGTTATTTCTGGCAGATTTGTTTTGTATGCTTTTAAACAATCTATATACAGGGTGTCACAGAATAACTATTCCTAATTTTCAGAAATGATAGAGAGCGCTTAAATAAACATTTTTTATTAATAAACTAGTGTCCGGAAATTCTTCAGTATCGAGATAAAATGAAAAAAATCGACTGTCACCCCAGGACTTTCCCGGCGGTATACAATACAACCCCTTCTCGGGAAAGTAAAAGTTGAATCATAGCAACCTTTGGAAAACAACAACTATTTTCGTAGTTGTCATTTTACGTGTGTCACAAATTATTCTTTATTAGATAAGTGTGTAATTGTCATTTTACGTGTCACAAATTAATCTTTATTAAATAAATTAGTGTTTGATTGAAAATGCATCATTTTACAAATTAAATTGCCAAAATTATCTAAATGCACCATTTTCAAATGGATGGATCAGAAGAGGTGGGGGGCGATTTCTTGGCCCGCACGTTCACCAGATATGACTCCAGTTGATTTTTGTATTTAGGGTCATATTAAATCACTGGTTTATGAGACACCTCTCAATACAGAAGAAGAGTTAGCGGCTCCAATTCTTCTAGCGTTTGATGATATTCGTAAACGTCCGCAGCTATTTCGAAGAATTCGGCAGTCTATTGCACATCGTTACAACTTGTGTATTGAACATGGTGGTCGTAACTTCGAACAATTTTTATAAAGTTTGATGCAGTATTATTTCTAATAAAATGTTCCTTAACTTAACTGCTTCAATTTAGTAAGTAACTACTCTTTCTTGTAACTGAGATTGTTTTTAAAGATTTCTAGTTTATCTTGACACCGAGAAATTTCCGGACACTAGTTTATTATCAAAGAATGTTTATTTAAATGCCCTCTATTATTTCTGAAAATTAGGAATAGTTATTCTGTGACACCCTGTATATAAAACACAAAAAATGTTTCTACCTACCTACCTATGTCCGTTATAGACTCCGAAACGGCTGTACTGATGTTGATGAAATTTTCAGGTAATCTTCAGATTAGCCCAGCGGGTGTTCCTGTGAAGTTTGGTAGCGATCAGATCAACAGAATTTTTTTCTTGGTTTTGTGAGAAGCCGGGGCTTGATATGACACATATCAACTGTCAGATTTGACAAATAAAATTCAGACCGTCAGAAAGTATTAAATAAATTTTTTCTACACCTATTTAATTATATGACAATTATTCGGATTTTCTTCGTGAAATATCGTACCCATAATTCACTGTAGTGAATTATGAAATCATAATTCACGGCATTTCGGCCAATCACAAATATAGATTCAATAATCACTGTTTCCCTGATCCAATGATATTTTATATCGACCGCGATCAACTCTTGCTGGAGCTGACAATCGCTCGGGTGACAGCCAAGTGTATCTCGCCATATTACTTGTTTACGTTTTCCAACGTATGCACTTCGGTCGAGTAGGTACCCATCAATCCGTACAAACTAACAATTCAACCACTAAAACTGCCAGAATTTAACAATGGAAGGGACAACTCCAAATTTATATATTACTAATAGGGGCCATACATTAGCGCACAGCAGTGTGCGGATCTAGTCCGACGGACTTGTCCGCACACCGAATGTGCCAATGTATGGCATTGTCCGCTGTAGTCCGCGCACTGCGCATCGGACCAAAAGTCCCCGTGCGCTAGATTGAAACTGCCCGATTTTTCGGACCAAGTCCCGCGGAAATGTGCCAGTGTGTGGTGAACAACAGACGCGGACTTGATTAAACATGGATAAAACCATAAGTACCTATTATTGGTTACGTTATTTGTATTTAAGCCCTATTACGATTGAGCCTCGGATTGAGCTATTTGTAGATTTTTGACACCGTAGTTCGCAAAATCAAATTACCTTTATAAGCTAAAAATAGAGGTCTTCTGATCTCCAAAAACTTTTATTTGATCTATTTACACTTCTACGTCTGCCTTGTTTCACATATTTAAAGCAAATAATTTATGGAAGTACACAGGTACCTACCCATTTTCTTTTGAAGTGAAACTTCTTTTGTCTCGGTAGAGTAAGTTCCTGTGTTGGCAAATGAGAGCGTCACGGAAAGTGAAACAAATGGAGGGAAGCAGTCTGAGAAAACGGGCAGAGGAGAAAAGGAATATAGAACGCCCCACTCTTTAACCACGCTCTGTCTCATGTTTCGCGCTGTTTCTCTCAGGCAAGCGTCAGTAAAGCGAGGACACAGCGTTTCAGTTTTCGTGACAACACAAAGCGCTTGGTTAGAAGAATTAGAATTCGATTTATTCTTTCATTATTATTATTTTTCATTCCTCTAATAACGTTGAAGTTTCACTTCTATCGCGTGTGGCGACCACGCACCACGCATACAGTTTTTTGTTTTTTTTTGTTTTTAGACTCAAGAAGTTAACCGAAAATATAATTCGGAAGAATATATCCGAGGTCTGCTCGAAAATTATCTAGAACTTCCTTGCTTTTGGCCGGTAAAATCAAAATGTTATGCGAACTTAAATATGAAGGAAGACGCATATAAAAAGTTAGTGAAGTACACGAAAGATACAAGATGAGAATGCTCCATTATTACACATCCCCACTGTCTTCCACTTCGTCTGATGACAGAAAAGTGAGCGCCGTGTATGGCAAAATTTTTCCGCTCACAATGTCCGTCGGACTAGATCCGCACACTGCTGTGCGCTAATGTATGGCCCCTATAACTGCACAAATTTCAATATATATTCCTAGTAAGTAGTCCATTTATTGAAAAATAAAAATTAATGTATTATGATAGTGTTCCATTAAAGTTATCAAATTTGAGTCTAATTTATTTGTTTAATAGGTGTAGAAAAAGTATAGTATTATATTCGCGATTATGACCATTATTCACTCAGATGATTTGAGCCACTCGCCTTCGGCTCGTGGGCTCAAACATCATCTTCGTGAATAATGGTTGTCATAATCGCTCATATAATAATATACTATTATTTGTCAAATCTGACAGTTGATATGTGTCATATCAAGCCCCGGCTGCGCACAAAACAAAAAAAAATTCTGTTGATCCGATCGCTACCAAACTTCACAGGAACACTCGCTGGGCTAATCTGAAGATTGACTTACAGTAGATGCCGCGCGTGTGGTACCGGGACGCATTTATGCCGATCCTACGCGGTATAACATTAGAGCTAATGCAACGTTCCCTGATTGGTGTATTTCTACCGCGCAACAACAGTAAATCAACAGTAAAAAAAACCAGTAAAATTAGTGGATGTCTGTCTCGCGTGATGGAGATCCCCTAGCTGTCCTTTTGGACCAGAACCTATTTTTTGGTCAAAAGAAAAAAGAGAAATCATCATAACAAAAAAGAACTACTACGAGGTGCGAACCCTCAACCTTGCGACTTGAGAGAATGGCACATCGACCAATGAGCCACCAAGGTGTGGTGCTAAGAACGGTTACGAAAATAGTATATTAAGTAGAAAATACGCCCGTTGTCGTAAGTATAAAATCAGCGATGAGTGTACAGTTGCTATGTTATACCGCGTAGGATCGGCATAATTGCTACCGGGACCGGGCAGCTAATAATTTATAAAGTGGAAATTGACAGCAAACGTCAAACGGCATATGTCATTCGCAATTTATCAAGTTTCAAACGATTTTACCAGAATTATTTCTTCAGAGGCAGCAACGCGCCGGGTACCAGCTAGTAAATAAATAAAACATGATAATGCTTTTTATCGCAAGTTTCTGAATAATGAATGAAAGCGGGCATTAAAATAATTTAAAATTCCTCGTCTCATATTATTTTTGAGAAAATAAGTAAAATTAACAGAATGGGGTAAAAAACTGCCATGAATAAAAAATCACACGAGATCCGAGTCTCGTGATATAAGGTCTCGGTCTCACCAGATTTTCCACTGACGGTTTCGGTTTCGGGTCTCGCTACCGAGACCGAGAGCGAAACAGTCTTGGCGAGATGTGAAGCACTATTTCACACCTTTTACGGGCGAAGTAACTTATTAAGAATTCATAGTGAATTTCCGTTAAAGTTCTTGATCCAACTACTGTGTGTACTTTTTTATTTCGTCGTATGAAAAGGACCGCAGCAACTTAGTACCTACCAAAAACTTTGCGAAAAATTACTTCAAATAAACTCATACAACTTAATGCGCATGGATTCTTAAGTACCTAATAAAAACCAAATAACCTTTTACTTAAAAAATAATAAACCAATAATTGCTTGTTTTTCGGAGACACATATCGTCGCCCTCCACACATAGTGGCGTAACTGACAAATTTTGAAAAATCTAGATACGCCGCCAAAACATTTATAAACAAATTATTTCTGTATTTGTTTGTTTTACTTAGGCCATTCTTAAAACTGCACTGAAATTTCTACAGTTAAATGTTGTACAGTTTTGGGTTCAGAATGATTTTTCGGGAACTAGTTTTTTTCTTTTCGCTCTCCTGTAAAATTTAGTCCATGTCAGTTACGCCACTACGTATGAAGGGCCACGATATAACTGAAAAATGAATAGAACAAAGTACCTATATGAACGTTTACTTTTTATGCTAGGTTTTTCTGCTCGACCAATGGGAATGCGTTTTGCGTTATGATACTATATGAAAACTCTATGGGAAATTTTCCAAGTCCAACTCTGTAAGGCTGTATTTAAGAATTACCTTGTGATTTTACAATACTTCTTTCTGTTCCATTCCGATTTTACTTCAAGTAACCCAGTGGCGTAAAGTACACCCCCGCAGACCCCGCGCAGCGGGGGGGCCAGCCATCTGAGGGGCCCAAGCGCCCAATCGTCGAAATAAAAAAAAAACACGTAATTAACATAATGTAAAAATTTAATATGTAATTACATAAATTGGAACTCACAAAATTACCGGCAGTATTTTGATACAATGATCATTCTTTGAAATAAGCAGGAATATGGCAGTGCCGAAACCATAATTTTAATTTTCACGTGACCCGCATAGTATCAAGGGGTCCAAACTTGATTTCGGGGCCTTATTGTTTTGCATTATGCCACTGAAGTAACCCAAACTACAAATCCAACTTTACCAAAAAAAAGAGATATTACTTGGAAGATACTATGATTAACAAGATTTATTTAAAAGTTTAGAAGTGCTTTATACAGGGTGTTCATGAATGAAGTAGCATAAATGTTACCAGTGAATCTAGAGGTCAAAAGTCAAAATAGGTCGATTGAACCAAACATACCTTTATCTAAAGTTGCACCTGTGCGTAGTTACAGCTTCTTAAAATTTACGGGAAAAATTACATTTTTATTTATAAATCCAAAATTCATTAACACACAGTGTTCATACTTGGTACAGACACTTGTATATTATGTATATATTGTATAAATTTGTTCATAGTGAGCGCAGTAATCGACAATGTCTACCATGTTTTCTTCTTAATTTTTCTTGACCTATTCTGTATGTGTATTAATTTATCATATACATCGGTTAAAATTACATATTTTTTGTCATTTGTAATTTTTTTGGTTTGGGCAATCATTTTTGTGAAAAACGCATACATATGTATGTACTTATGCAGTGATTTAAATGTTGTGTGGTTAAGCAAGCCATTTTACCAAAATCGTAGGTTACTTTGTCAAAAAAAAGTAATCTACACTGACGGACAAAAAAAGTGGCCCACCTAGATTTTGCCGTAAGTTTGAAGTTTAATAATTTTTGAACGAGTCAATCGATCTTAATCATTCTTTTTTTGCTGTGAAGGGTGACTTTTCCAGATGACTATGACGTATTTTGCTTTTCACTAAAAAAATTTTCTACTTTTATAGTGGCTTTAGAAGCCGAGTATGTTTTTTACGAAAATTTTGACTGATGCTATGGAGTGAAATTGTACGTTTATTGAATCCTTACATTAGTCACGTGATACTCCATTACCTTTTCCATAATTTTATTTTTATTTCACCTTCTTAGTCCTTTTGTTATCGAAAATGCGACACTTTAGACAAAACAGTGTAAATCAGTTTGTAACTGACAAGATGGCCATGGCAAAAGTTAACGAAATGTTTCATCTCATTGAAACGTCAAAAGTTTTAGCTCACGTTGACTTTCTAAATGAAAATGCCGTTGCAAATAAGTTCAGTTCAAATAGCAAGAATCGTAGCTTTGGTAGAAGATGGAAGGAGTCAAAGATATGCAGCTCGTGTTATTGGTCTATCGGAAACAACTGTTCGAAGAGCAATGCAGCGCTACCAGGAAACGGGTCAGTACAGCAGACGTGGAGGGTCGGTACAGCAGACGTGGAGGTTCAGGTCGTCCCAGAGTTACGACAAACATCGACAATCGGTATATTAGGCTGTAAATATCGAGAAATTCCCATCAAACAGCTGTGAGCATGAACCGTGATTTAAGAGACACTCGAGGAACGGTTGTGTCAGACAGAACAGTTTGTAGAATAATCAGGTCCCTCGGTTTCATAGCAAGGAGACCTGCTGTTGGTATGCGACTACTTCGTCAACATCGTGTTGCTCGGTTGAATTTTGCCCGAATTCATGCTGGTTGGGACGAGTTGCAATGGTCTCAAGTTTTATTCACTGATGGGTGTCATAGAGTTTGGAGAAGGCGTGGAGAAAGATACGGGGATAGTTTATTCTGTGAAAGGGAAAGTTTCGGCGGCGGTTCGCTAATGGTATGGGGTGGAATTACTAGCGATGCCCGTACAGAATTATTCGTGTTACCACCACGGCGATCTTTAAATGCAGCTGGGTACATCGAAATTTTGGAAGAACACGTTGTTCCATTTGCGCCTTACATTGGCGAAGAGTTCCTTTTAATGCAGGATAACGCGCGACCACATTCAGCAGCAACGGTAACTCAATTTTTAAACATTGTTGGGATTAATCGCTTGCCGTGGCCCGCTAGAAGCCCTGATATGAATCCTATCGAAAATTTATGGGATGAATTAGGACGACGTGTTAGCGGCCGAAATCCAGAAAATCTTCAAGAATTGAGGGTCGCTCTTACAGAAGAATGGGAAAATATTCCTCAAATCAACATCACAAATTTGATTAGAAGCATGCCACGGCGTATGGAAGCTGTTATTAGAGCCAGAGGAGGAAATACTCGTTATTAGCCAGCTTGTTCTTCAGTTTATTTTTAAGATTATTTTTCATACTGTTGTTATTTGTCGTTTTCTTTATTATTATTAGTTGTTTACGAAATTGTTGCTCTTCTTTCTCAAACACTTCCTCAACGTATTTCATGAAACCGTGCTGTCTTTTGGCTTTTGTAATTCCATGGCCCCCTTGTTAATTACAAGCCAAATTACGCTGCTTCGACTAAAGTGTCGCATTTTCGTTAACATAAGGACTAAAAGGATGAAATAAAAAGAAAGTAATTGAAAAGGAAATGGGGTATCACATGATAATGTAAGAAGTTAATAGACTTAAAATTTCACTCCATAGCGTCAATCAAACTTTGCGTAAAAAACATACTCGACTTCTAAAGGCACTATGAAGAAGCAAAAATTTTTGGTGGAAAGCAAAATACATCATAGTCATCTAGAAAAGTCGCCCTTTACAGCAAAAAAATAATTGTTAAAATTGATTGCCTCGTTCAAAAGTTATAGAACTACAAACATATTGCAAAATCTAGGTGCGCCACTTTTTTTGTCCGTCAGTGTAGTTAAGTAAGCAAGTCAAATGTCACAACTCACAAATGTTAAATTGGTTATAAAGTTATAACTAGTTACTACAATTATTTATTACCTGTTTAAATAGCCTATTCTTGCCATAGCAACCTATGATTTTTGCAACATGGCTTGCTTCGACATACAATGTTTAAATCATTACTTAACCCTTTTGCTGCTAATGATGTAAATTTACACCACCAAGAAAATGTGCCCCTGTTGCGAATGATGTAAATTTATGTTCCTGTTTAGGTTGCAACTGCTGGTGGTGTAAATATATTTTTGATGGTGGGGGATGCAGTAGGTGTTTCTGCGTATCCATTACATTTAACATCCAATGATTTTTAATCTGATGATGGGGTGGGAGTGCAGTTGCCCCCCCAATTTCACTATAACAAATTACGTTCCCTCTGACTCTGATCAGTATTTTTGTATGTGTGGCTGGGTGTAGATAATTTATTCACAATGCCGTTGCCTAAACTGAAATTCGGAAAATATTATACTAGAAACTAGAGGGGACTTGGAGGAAATTTTGATAGCGACTATTACTTTATTGTTATCGAGCCAGGAACCCCAATCGGAAGATGGGACTCGTTCGATCCACAGCCAATATTTTTCCAACTATTCATGTTGTCTGCTATGTTATTATCTTCTAAGTCGTTCATACACACAAAATAAAGCCAAAAAAACAATAAGTACCTTAAAAAAAACGGCATAAAACGAAGTGCGCACGATATCTGTATACTGCGCATACTACGCAGTAAAAGAGCCGCACAGAAAGTGCACGCACTCTACACAAATAGCCGCCGCGAAAGGATTAAGTATTTATGGTTTTTTAGCAAAATTTATTGCTCAAATCAAAAAAATTAAAGTTACAAAAAATATGCAATTTGAATAGATGCGTTTATTTATCATAAATTAATGCACATGCCGAATTAGATTAAAAAAATATGGAGAAAATACGTTAGACAGTGTGGATTGCTATGGACAAGTTTAGACAATATTGATACAGAATATGTGCCATCAATACACAAGTGTCTGTACCAAGTATGAACATTGTGGGTCAAGAAATTTTGGATTTATAAATAAAACTGCATTAAAAATAGTTTAGTTTCCTCAGCTAGGGATATTTTGGGTCATAAACAGAATGAAAGTAGGAAACCCTGGATAACAAAACATATTGTGAGTCTAATAGAGGAAAGGCGAAAATATAAAAATAGGTTAGATGAAATAGGGAAACAAAGATATAAGGCGATCAAGTGGGAAATTATTCGGAAATGTAGGAAAGCGAAAGAGCAATGGATCGATAATAAATGCAAAGAATTGGAAGATAAGTTCGAAGTAGGAAAGACTGATGAAGCATATAAAATAATTAGGAGAAATTTTAGAGAAATTGGATCTAGTACCAAAAACATTAGAAATGAGGCAGGAAATATCCTAATTGGAAGCGGGGAGAAGGCAGATAGGTGGAAAGAATATTTAGGAAACTTATATGCGGGACAGGAAGTGCAAGATATATTAGAAAGCGAAAGCAGTGTAGAGGGGGATAACCTAGGGAGTCCTATAATGAGAGAAGAGTTTGAGATAGCACTAAAAAGTTTAAGGAATAATAAAGCGCCAGGTATAGATGGCTTGCAGGTAGAAATCTTAAAGTGCGCAGGTCAAGAGGTAATAGATCGTGTATTTAAATTAGTTAGTCGCATATACCTGACAGGCGAGATTCCAGAAGATTACAAACGGAACATCATAGTAGCTTTGCCAAAAAGAAAAGGCGCGGATAGATGCGAAAATTTTAGAACTATCAGTTTAACTTCCCATGCGTCAAAAATTTTAACTAGAATTGTGCAAAGAAGGATGGAGAAAAAGGCGGAAGAAATATTAGGAGAAGATCAGTTCGGATTTAGACGAAATAGAGGAACGCGCGAGGCCATTCTAGCTTTACGAATAATTATAGAAAAAACGATAGAAAAGAGAAAGAGCGTCTATATAGGATTTGTAGATTTAGAAAAAGCCTTCGACAACGTAAAATGGGGGAAGATGTTCGAAGTGCTGAGAAAGGTAGGGATGAAATACAGGGACAGAAGAATAATACATAATCTCTACAAAGAGCAAAAGGCAGTTATAGAATGTGAGCAGGAACGAAGGGAAGTAGATATCCGGAAGGGAGTGAGACAGGGATGTGCATTGTCACCTCTAGTTTTCAACTTATATATCGAAGATGTGATTAATATTGTTAAGGAAAGAACAGCCTCAGGGATCAATGTACAGGGCCAAACTATTAACATGCTCAGATTTGCGGATGACATAGCAGTGTTAGCATCTAGCAAAGAAGAATTAGGAGCGGCTTTGAATGAAATGGAAGCAGTTTTGACACAGGGCTTCGGCATGAAAATCAATAAAAAGAAAACAAAAATTTTGGTATGTAGGGGGTGTGAAAATAGAACTAAAATGGAAATACAAATTGGAAATGAGAAGATAGAGGAGGTCGCGGATTTCTGCTACTTAGGAAGTAAAATAACTCAAGACGGTAGGAGCACTAAAGATATAAAACAAAGAATGGGGCAGGGCCGAGTTGCGTTTAACAAAAAGAAACAACTGTTATGCTCGAGAACGGTTAATATAGAGACTAGGAAGAGACTCTTAACGTCGTATGTATGGAGTACGGCATTATACGGGTGCGAAACTTGGACAATAGGAGAAGCGGATAGAAAAATAGTAGAAGCGTTTGAAATGTGGTGCTACAGACGCATGATGAAGATACCGTGGATAGATAAGGTTAGCAATAGGGAAGTATTAGAAAGAGTTGGGGAAAAGCGAAAGGTATGGAAAACAATAAAGAGTAGGAGAGATAGGATGGTAGGACACCTTCTAAGACACGAAGGAATAGTTCGTGACATACTAGAGTCAGAGATAGGAATAAAAAGAGGTAGGGGTAGGCCTAGATTAGACTACTGCTCTCAAATAGTTAGGGATGTAGGATGTTCTACTTTTAGGGAAATGCGTAGGTTAGCTCAGGATAGAAAAGAATGGAGGTACGCGTCCAACCAGTCTTTGGACTGAGAACCTTATGATGATGAAATAAAACTGTTATCTTCTCCCCAACATTTAAGAGGCTGTAATTCCTCAAAGGTGCAACTTTAGATGAAGGTAAGTTTGCTTCAATCAACCTCTTTTGACCTCTAGATTCACTGGTAGCATTTATAATACTTCATTCATGAACACCTTGTATAGTATATAGGTACATACATTTTATTAATTCCAGTGCTTCTTCCTTTGTCCGTGTTATGTTATCTTCTCTCCATGAAGACGGTCTCCGTGAATCTTTGTGCTTCACCAATAGATGAGAGCACTGAACTTGTTCAGGACCTGATGAATTAACCGCTTCTGCAGGTTTGTCTGGTATATCCCATTGTGATTCTTTAGTATAAACATTTAGATAATAATGCTGACCTAAAAATAAAAATGAAATTTGGAAAACATTCAAGAACTATCTACCCTAGTTTCAAATAACACAGAAATTGTGTACTTATTTGACATTTGCCCAAATTCGTCAGCATTTGCCTTACATATGCAGCATTTATCTATCACTGACTGAAATGTATTTAATATAATGATGCATTTGCAGGATGTAACGTGGCCACATTGAAGAACATTGTGAAATTAATCTTTTAGAAATAAAAATGCTTAAGCAAGGGTAATACAAATTTCCATAAACAGTTGGGTCACCTTGCGTGTGTTTATCACATAAATGCATCTTTAATAAGCAGAAGTAAGGCAATAAAGCGTGACTGTGTGACTATGAAATTGATTAGGAAAATACAATAGAGCAATATACATTATACTAATAATTGTCAACTGAAAATAAATGACAAAGCCTAATTTGGGCTAAATAGGGGAGAACCAGCAACCAGATGCCAAAACCAATTCATTAGGTGGCAGAAGCAAATATGATTAAACATATTCATTTTAAAGAAAGGGCCATTGTCACGGAAGACACTTAGGATTTGCAATATAACCAAGTGTTTCGTAGAAAAACAAGCGACCATGTTTCTCATGACAAAGGTGGAAACCGAGGTTATAAGTAAAGGTAAAAAGAGAAAATCGGCAGTTCGGAGTTAGTAGAGGCTAGAGTCAGGTGGAAATCTCGGCAGAGGGTACCGTAGAACGGGGCAACCTCGACACTGTGTGCAACTTCGACGTTGTTGTACCCCTTCTGTATTATACTTTGTCTGTGGTAAATAAAGTGAGGTTAACGTTGACAGTTGTGAACACCTGTTGCTGGAAGTTTATACTTGTATAAATATGCCAAGAAAAATGGTGGGGGGATCGAGGCTACTAACGATACTCTCCACAGGCCGTTGAAGATGTGTTGCAGGACATTGCGAGGGGGATGACGGTGGCGGGGGGGGGGAGCCGGAAACATGGAGTACCACGGGTAACTCTTCTTGATGGCATGGTAGACATATTCACTCGGTTGGCCACCAAATAGCTCTAAAACCCAATGAGGAACAATTGATCATGGAGACAATAAGTGAATTAGTGAAGTGGTCATACCCATTAACTCAATTGGATATTCGCTTAATTATCAAGGGTTACCTGGATAAACAGGGTTGTATCAATCCCACGTTTAAAAATAACATACCTGGTAAGGACTTTATGATACATTTTATAAACAGACATAACCTCACACAACGGTTAGCTGCTAACATTAGCTGTGCAAGAGCCTTGTTGTCTAGAACACTTTATTGTAAATGAGTTTTTTGATAACATTAGAGTTAAACTGGAACATATTGCACAGAATCAAATTTTCAATTTTGATGAAATCAACTTTTCGGATGATCCGGGGGCGAAGGGGGTTGTAGCTTTAAGACGGACGAAACGAGTAGAAAGAGTTATGGAACATTTGAAGACTGCAATTTCTTTAATGTTTTGCATATCTGCCGACGGTGAAATTCTGCCACCTTTCGTAGTTTACAAAGCTGAAAACCTTTAAGAAAACTGGTGTAGCGGGGGGCCACATGGTGCGAAACAGGGTGGTTCGATTCTCGAACCTTCGACCTATGGTTTCGAAAGGTGTTTTTACCATACGTTGAAAACATTCCTGGTGGAAAAGTTGTTATTGGGGACAACTTAGGCTCACATTTTACACCCAGTGTGGTGCAATTATGTAAAGAACACAATATTTACTTTACAACTCTGTCCCCAAACGCCACCCATCTCATGCAGCCACTGGATGTGGCCTTTTTCCGGCCACTAAAATTTCACTGGAGAAACGTTTTAGAAAATTGGCGTAAAGAAAGTCGTTCGAAAGGATCTATTCCAAAAGATCATTTCCCAGCATTCCTAAGCAGCCTTTAAAGAAAATTAGCGGCCAATAATGGGAACGAAAATACCAAATCAGGATTTAGAAAAACAGGTCTGCATCCTGCTGCTAATGTTACCAGAACTCCGCGAAAACGTGGAAGAAAAATCATTCGGGGCCGTCAAATCACATTAGATGATCCAGCTGAACCTAGTGTTTCACAAGCACCTGCGGCTTCAACAAAGCCAGGTCCATCTACAAGCCGGGAGCAATACGATGAAAATTTTTGCGGAATTTGTAAATGCGATTACCGAAAGTATAAAAGTCCAGAATGGATTCAATGCACACATTGCCATAAGCGGATCTGTGGCATATGTAACGGCAAAAGCACAAATGACTATTATTATGAATGTGAGGCGTGTTTAGATGAGGATTAATAAATAATAAACTAATAAAGTTTGTAACCGATTTTTGTTGCTGTTTTTGGGTGGGAATTTTTTTTAAAGTTCCACTAACAATATTTGGTGTCAAAATTGTCTTAACAATTCGCTAACTTCGACTTTTGTGGTGATTTAATAAGGTGTCGAAGTTGAACGAAATTGAGTGCAACTTCGACACCCCATAAATCGTCCTTCAGCGCAAAAACGGCTGCACATTTAAAAAAAAAAATCATACCTCATGCAGAACATCCCCATTGCTCACTTCCAACACTTATTTGTTTTCAAAAAAATTCCAGAATTACGCAAATTTAAAAAAACCCTCAAAAAGTGTCAAAGTTGCCCCGTTCTACGATACTTAAGTTCAGCACTCAGAATTATTAAGTTTACTTTGGTGGCAGTTGTTTTGAGAGTAGTTTGATGACATTCAAAGTCAAGTTACTAGTTTTGGGTTAAATTAATAAAGTGAAAGTTGCATAAGTTCTTTTAACATTATAAGAAGTATGATGATTGGAGTTGACCGGAATAAACTATCAGGCTAGAATGCTGGGTAATCAAAGTAGAAATGGACTTTCCGTTCTGAAAATTAAAGAAGTTACATCCCTTTCCCATTTCTTATAAACTTGGATTATGGTTAGTCGTAATATGGGTGAGCTAATAGCAATTTGTAATATTTGTGCATTTATCTTGTATTTAATTAATGCCTATAATCTTGTATGAATAGCTGGTGTCGGTAGGTAAGATGCTAAATGTAGGAATCGATGCTTTATGAACATATTTGATAAAAATCGGTAATTTATAACACATACTTGGAGAAATGGCGATAGTAGAACTGCAGAGATATTGTATAGACATATGAAAAAAAAGGATAGGGTATGGATTTCATTTCATATAAGGAAAATTACCTCTAGCCCACGTATAAAATTCAACCAAAATTGTTATGATACCTGTTTTGGCGGCAGGATTTCAAGAACCTATTGAGGTAGGCAAGTTAAGATCTGTGTGCACAGACAAAAATCACCTGGCTGGTGTCATCCTGATGTTTTCCTATAATATATTATTTATTTTCACATTAAAATAGGGTTTTGTCAAGTGAGCCCCGTCTGCTGTCACAAAAACACCTAAAGCATAGTAATGACTAATTCGGATACTTTCAAAAATTTGCGATCATTGTTCAATATCTTGAGATGCTGATGTGAATGTTGCCATCTTAGCAACAAATATGTGTGATTTAGTAATCTATTATTTGCAAACACAATTTATTCCTGTGAAGAGGAAATTTCAGGCACCATAGATGACCAGCACCATTAAACTTATGATTGGAGAGAAGAGCAAAGCCTACAAAAAATTTAATCATACCAGGAATGCGCTGGATAAGCAGTATTACTGTGAATTAAGGAATCTAGTCAAATGTGCAGTGGATGTTCAGAAGAAAAATTATTATCAGCAATCACTTGCTGGAAAAATGAAGGGAAATTCAAGGGAATTCTGGACCAAACTCAGAAAGTGGGGTTTCATACCAAACAAATCTAGCAACAACACCATAATCGATTTACCAGTAAATGAAATCAACAAGTATTTTCTGAATATCTCGAATGGTACGCAACCAGACCCAGAATTGTTATCCCAGTACCTTAATACCTCACTCCCAGTAAAAAATGGTTTCCCCTTTCAGTTTAACTGATCCTGAGAATATAATTCAGCATGCAAAAAGAATAAAAACAAATGCTCGAGGACTGGATCAGATATCGGCCTGTATGTTGAACCTATGCTTGCCCTTCTGCAAAAATGAACTTTGCCACATTATAAACGTGAGTATGGAGACAGGGACTGTCCCCCTTAATTGGAAAAGTGCTAGAGGAATTCCAATTCCAAAAAAGGAAGCTGCACGTGAGGTCAGCGAACTAAGGTTGATTAGTGTCCTACCAGTGTGCTCTAAAATTGCTGAAAAAGTAGTAAACGAACAACTTGAAAAATACATCGAGGAGGAGAATCTCTTGTCGCGGGTCCAATCTGGTTTCCGTAAAATGCATAGTACAACCACAGCTCTCCTAAAGGTAACAGATGATAACCTGACAGCTACCGATGATTCTATGGTCACTTTAGTTATATTGTTGGACATGTCAAAAGCATTTGACAGTGTTAGCCATGAGTTGCTATTATCTAAACTTTACCACTGTGGTATTAGGGGTGCAGCGTGGAGATGGTTTAGCAGCTACCTCCTGGAGCGAACCCGGCTTGTAGAAATGAAGAATGGGTCACGAACTGAAAGATCAGAAGTTGAAAATATTAAAGCTGGAGTCCCTCAAGGGTCGATCTTGGGACCAGTATTATTTAACATCTTTGTTAGGGATCTGGAAAAGGCCGTTAAGCACTGCTCTCTTCATTTCTATGCCGATGATATTCAGGTTTCTATCAGTTTCAAGCCTGCAAGAACCCGTGAATATATGCAACTGCTGAAAGAAGATCTTGATAGCATTCTGAAGTGGACTGGAAACTATGGCCTGCAGCTAACAATAAATCTGAGGCAGTGGGATGGGGTTTGATTGTGAGGATGGCTGGTTTTGAGATTGGGATCAGAAGCGAAGTGAAGAACTTGGGGTGTTCTCCTCGATGACTGGCTAACGTTTCAAGGGCATGTGTCACAGTTGTGCAGGGGTTCCTTCATTAGACTCAAGGGCTTGTACAGTATAAGAAACTATATTAATATGGAGACTAGACTTAAACTTTGTGAATCACTAGTTCTATCGTGTTTAAACTATTGTGATGCAGTGTACGGTCCATTCTTAACAGAGATTGAATCAAATAGGCTGCAAAAGGTCCAAAATTCGTGTACACGGTACTCCCTTCAGACCCCACACAGAGCACATATTACCCCATACCTGAAAGAGGTAGGATGGCTTTCCATGAAGGAAAGGCGTTGGTTGCACCTATGTTCTAGTGTACAGTGTCATTAAACATGAAGTGCCAAAATATTTGTCCAAGAAAGTAGAAAGACGTTCTGAAGTACACGATTTACAGACTAGGCATAGAAATCATCAACTTAGTGTACCTATACATAAAAGGCAACTGTATAAAAAATCATTTTCATACCAGGCGGCCCATATCTTTAATCAGCTCCCTTCTTGTCTTAAGGGCCTGTCCTGTGCTAGTTTCAAGAAACACATGTCTGATCTTATTAGAACTGATGCCTTTACCATACGAATAGGAAATGAGAAGATAGAGGAGGTCGCGGATTTCTGCTACTTAGGAAGTAAAATAACCCAAGACGGTAGGAGCACTAAAGATATAAAACAAAGAATGGCGCAGGGACGAGTTGCGTTTAACAAAAAGAAACAACTGTTATGTTCGAGAACGGTTAATATAGAGACTAGGAAGAGACTCTTAAAGTCGTATGTATGGAGTACGGCATTATACGGGTGCGAAACTTGGACAATAGGAGAAGCGGATAGAAAAAGAGTAGAAGCGTTTGAACTGTGGTGTTACAGACGCATGATGAAGATACCGTGGATAGATAAGGTTAGCAATAGGGAAGTATTAGAAAGAGTTGGGGAAAGGCGAAAGGTATGGAAAACAATAAAGAGTAGGAGAGATAGGATGGTAGGACACCTTCTAAGACACGAAGGAATAGTTCGCGACATACTAGAGTCAGAGATAGGAATAAAAAGAGGTAGGGGTAGGCCTAGATTAGACTACTGCTCTCAAATAGTTAGGGATGTAGGATGTTCTACTTTTAGGGAAATGCGTAGGTTAGCTCAGGATAGAAAAGAATGGAGGTACGCGTCCAACCAGTCTTCGGACTGAGAACCTTATGATGATGATGCCTTTACCATCAAATTTTGAATAATGTACTCTTGTTTTGGTTCAGTGTTCAATCTCTCTTATAACTGTGTTTTTGTAAACCGCTGTGGGGAGAATGAAAACAAATAGCAATATTTATTTCTTCACCATTTTATGTACATTCTGTAACAGAAATATACGAATTTATTATATTATTATTATTATCTTTATTACATTACCATATATTAATTAATTATATTTTTATATTTATTTTTAGGCCAGGTTTACACTAACGAGAACGCAATTTAATATTTTTCCTTCCACGTGAATATGAAACAGACCACTCTGCTGACGGAAACTTTTTAGAACAGACCCCGGAGTTGACACACGCATTTTAAACAGACCCCTTAGCTGTCCTCGCACCAGACACACGCATTTTTTGCAAAAAAGATAATGTAAAAACGTGAGAAAAAACCTAACCTCAAAACTAACCTCTACAGGAGCCGATCCCACCCGGCCCGAGAATACCAAACTACCAGTTCTATGCGATACCTCCCAATAAAATTAATTTGTTGGGAATGAGACAAATAGTAAAGGAAGCAACAAGAATAACAGCACTCAAAGACACTGATTGATTTAGTGATTACGAATATGCCAGATCTGAAGGCAGAGATTAGAAAGGAAGCAACTTTGGCTGATCACGAAACCATTTGTGTAAATGTTGAAAACAAAGTGGCAACTAGCAATAGATCAGTCTTAAAAAGAAACTTGAATGATAACAACTTGAGAATGATTGTATCAGCATTGATAGAGAAGGATTGGCAATACAGTAACAATGTAGATGTAAACTATCTGTTCGACATTCTGTATGGAAATGTAACAGCCCTTGATGCATATGTACCAAAGATTAATGCAGTGAGTGCTTATGTCTGGAAGTTGCCTTGGATTAACGAACAGATAAGAGACAGAAGAAACTTAAAATATGAAATTTATCAGAGGTGTAAACTAACAAATGAAGTAGAGGAAATATAAAAAAATTATAAATTCCCTGACTGGGTTGACGAGAAAAGAACAGAAATGGTATTATGAAAATGCAATCACGGAATACAGACATAATTCGCATAGTTAGGGAGCTGCAATGATAAATTATTACTGTATTTTCTACCATGCCAGACATTAACCTTAATGTATGCAAAACGAGGAACAAGAATATGGCTATAATAAAGTTGCATCTGAGTCGCAGTACAGATGGCGCTCTTTCAAAGTTAACAGTTAAATTAAAAGTTGCTGCTGACATACTTTCTGCCAACAAATTCTTATTTTACCGACTCTTTGTATCATGAGGAATACTAATATAACATTGCCAGATACATTACAAGTTATGTGTGGGAGCCAAAGAACCCCAAACTTATCTTAAGCGGGAGCGTTACGTGACATTTTCTACCACCGGATTTCTCTTTTACTGATTCTTTGAATCATGGAGAATGCCAAAATATCACTGCCAGACACATTAGATGGTTCGAGTGGGTGCCAGACGATCCTAAACTTTACTGAAGAGAGCCATCTGCAGTGCGACTCAGATGCAACTTTCTTAGCCATATTCTTGTTCTTCGTGTTTCATACATTAAGATTCATAACATCTGGCATGGTAGAAAATACAGCAATAATTTACCATTGCGGCTCCCTGACCAGCAGAAGCTTTGGAAGGCTTTGAAATCATTCTTAAAAAATTACAAGAAAGTGGAAATAATAGAAATTGTGAAAGATGGAAGATTGATAACAGGACACAGAAGTGTAGCCAATGCCAGCAATAGTTACTATATCGAAAGTATCGAACCCATATTCGAGTACATTGAAGAGGTACAGCAGTCTTATGTGAATATAAATAATACAGTATGCAGGGTTGTTCGATTCATTTGTTTGCTGATGACACACTTATCTTTGGCCCCGGTAGTGATGTGGATGATATTGTGCAAGCCTTAAATGAAGATCCAAGACAAGTGAATCGGTAGTTAAATGCAAATAAACTGAAACTAAACATAGATAAAAGTAAGTGTTTGATACTTGATAAAGATGGAAACAATAAAAATTGTATTATAAAAGTTGTAATGTTGGTACAGTACTTAAATTTATTAATTTAGTTCTCACTTGAAAGAAAACACTAAATTTGGGTGGTGCAAACAACTTCAATATACAGGGTGATTTAGAACGGGCGTGCCAAGTTAAAATGGGTGCTAGAGGAACTCCAAATAAGACGAAAAGTTTATATGAACATATCGTCGCCCTTCTCACTGGCAAATTTTTCAGGAGAACAAAAAAACGTAATTCGCTTACACTTGTAGGACTGCATTAAACACAGTAACATAACCTACGGGTTGTCTTTTTTTATGTAGATTGGTGCTGCAGTTACGCCACTTCGTGAGGTGGTGCAGACACTAGAGATATGCATATTATACAACGTACGTGAGGAGGGCGACGATATGTTCTAAAGTGACTACTAACAAAGATACAGGGTGCAAAAGTTTTAATATTTTTTTTCTTATCTTAAGCCCTGGTTTTTAAGACCCCGACGGAATCCGTCGACGCACTGCGCTGTCACAATTTTACTAAATTATATGTTTGTTGCTATGTTACGCCGATAAAAAACTGAAAATTTTCTGCTAGACATACAGTAGAACCCCTATTATCCGTGCCTTACGGGACCGGGTAACTCACGGACAATTGAAAAACACGGATAATCCAAATACCTTTTATTTCACATAACAAGCTTTATATTTGTTACACCCAGAAAAACGTTACTCCCCATTTATGAGGGTTGATGGTGTAAAAGGGTGAAAGTCTATACCAGGGCGTGTTATTCAATTTGATCATTGAGTCAGATTCGCCAATTTGGGCGAATACCGAAGAAACAATATGTCACTTACCAATAAATTGTCAGGTAAACCAAGTGTTAATGAATAGGTAGGCAATCCATCAGATGCTGCGAGGCCAAGATTACCTAAAGCTGAGTACAAACGAGGTGAGCATCGCGAATGTCAAATAATTTGTCAATAATAAGTTTGTGTTTAAGCTAGTACAATTCACCCCGTATATAACTCGTATCTACCTACACCTTCTCTAAATGATTTTCTGGTGTTGAATATTAAGCTGGAAAGTAGCAATGATGGCTGTTACGCATTCTGGCGTCTAGTTATGGAAATTAATAGGAATGTATTTCCTTATAAACACTCGCAATTTAGCACTGGAGAATCGTCTAGCTAGACTATAAAATAAAGGCACACTCGGATAGTAATAACAACCTCAGGGCTATAATGTGTATCCAACCGTAAGGGCGACTAGACACAAAAGGCCTACGCGCTATAATGTGCGGAATCCACACAACCTCACAGGCGACAAGATTACTAAGATCTACGCGCTATCATGGAACACAACCCTTTGGGCGACAAAACTACAAGGTCTACGCGCTATCATGTAATACATCCTTTAGCGTGATCGGGGCTTTAACTAACAACACTTCATTATTGTATCCTCTAACACTTTCTGTAACTTTGTAAAAATATGCGCTGGAGCATTTTATATCCTTCATAATCATAATGTCTAATACTTAGTACGGTAGATACAGGGTGAATCATATACAATATTTCTAACAAGGCCTTGCTAATTAAATTATGAATCATGCACATAATAAAATGGTTAGAATACAAACGCAGATACTCAGTGAGGGACTCACCTTATTCCCAATTCTTTGGTAATCACAAATTAATAGTTTATCAACTTCACCACCCTCTTATTTATTGTCTTAAACCTCACCAGCCACTACACATCAAAACGACAGAACATACACAACAGAAATGTCTTCGACGTGTAGGCTAGCTTGTATAATTTGTCCCCAAAACACATGGCCTTTTCCTGGAATTAGGGGTCGAGTGCGAGATCGAGTTCTTTAGTTCACTTCGCTTAAAATGACCATTTTTAGTGAGGCAGGTAGCTGTTTCCAAATATTTAAAACCACTTTTAAATAGAAACTTATATTAATTTTTCGATATTTACTAATTAATTTATAACGGTAATAAGTGATATGAACAGAAATATGAGAAAAGGGGTAAATACAAAAACTATCATCATAAGGTTCTCAGTCCGAAGACTGGTTGGACCCGTACCTCCATTCTTTCCTATCCTGAGCTAACCTACGCATTTCCCTAAAAGTAGAACATCCTACATCCCTAACTATTTGAGAGCAGTAGTCTAATCTAGGCCTACCCCTACCTCTTTTTATTCCTATCTCTGACTCTTGTATGTCACGAACTATTCCTTCGTGTCTTAGAAGGTGTCCTACCATCCTATCTCTCCTACTCTTTATTGTTTTCCATACCTTTCGCTTTTCCCCAACTCTTTCTAATACTTCCCTATTGCTAACCTTATCTATCCACGGTATCTTCATCATGCGTCTGTAGCACCACATTTCAAACGCTTCTACTCTTTTTCTATCCGCTTCTCCTATTGTCCAAGTTTCGCACCCGTATAATGCCGTACTCCATACATACGACGTTAAGAGTCTCTTCCTAGTCTCTATATTAACCGTTCTCGAGCATAACAGTTGTTTCTTTTTGTTAAACGCAACTCGGCCCTGCGCCATTCTTTGTTTTATATCTTTAGTGCTCCTACCGTCTTGAGTTATTTTACTTCCTAAGTAGCAGAAATCCGCGACCTCCTCTATCTTCTCATTTCCAATTTGTATTTCCATTTTAGTTCTATTTTCACATCCCCTACATACCAAAATTTTTGTTTTCTTTTTATTGATTTTCATGCCGAAGCCCTGTGTCAAAACTGCTTCCATTTCATTCAAAGCCGCTCCTAATTCTTCTTTGCTAGATGTTAACACTGCTATATCATCCGCAAATCTGAGCATGTTAATAGTTTGGCCCTGTACATTGATCCCTGAGGCAAAGGCTTTTTCTAAATCTACAAATCCTATATAGACGCTCTTTCTCTTTTCTATCGTTTTTTCTATAATTACTCGTAAAGCTAGAATGGCCTCGCGCGTTCCTCTATTTCGTCTAAATCCGAACTGATCTTCTAATATTTCTTCCGCCTTTTTCTCCATCCTTCTTTGCACAATTCTAGTTAAAATTTTTGACGCATGGGAAGTTAAACTGATAGTTCTAAAATTTTCGCATCTATCCGCGCCTTTTCTTTTTGGCAAAGCTACTATGATGTTCCGTTTGTAATCTTCTGGAATCTCGCCTGTCAGGTATATGCGACTAACTAGTTTAAATAAACGATCTATTACCTCTTGACCTGCGCACTTTAAGATTTCTGCCTGCAAGCCATCTATACCTGGTGCTTTATTATTCCTTAAACTTTTTAGTGCTATCTCAAACTCTTCTCTCATTATAGGACTCCCTAGGTTATCCCCCTCTACACTGCTTTCGCTTTCTAATATATCTTGCACTTCCTGTCCCGCATATAAGTTTCCTAAATATTCTTTCCACCTATCTGCCTTCTCCCCACTTCCGATTAGGATATCTCCTGCCTCATTTCTAATGTTTTTGGTACTAGATCCAATTTCTCTAAAATTTCTCCTAATTATTTTATATGCTTCATCAGTCTTTCCTACTTCGAATTTATCTTCCACTTCTTTGCATTTATTATCGATCCATTGCTCTTTCGCTTTCCTACACTCCCGAATAATTTCCCACTTGATCGCCTTATATCTTTGTTTCCCTGTTTCATCTAACCTATTTTTATATTTTCGCCTTTCCTCTATTAGACTCACAATATGTTTTGTTATCCAGGGTTTCCTACTTTCATTCTGTTTATGACCCAAAATATCCCTAGCTGAGGAAACTAAACTATTTTTAATACAATTCCATTCTGCCTCTATGTCCCTAACAATATTTCCACCCGTGCCCTTTAGTGCTTCGTTTGTCTTTTTCTCGAACTTATTGCGCATATCATCATCTTTTAGTTTCTCTGGGTCAAGATACCTTCTTCCGCTTCTTTTTTTCAAAATCTTAAATTTAAGATTGGCTTTCATAACGACTATGTTGTGATCACTATCTATATCTGCTCCTGGATAACTTCTACAATCCCTAACTTGATTTCTAAATCTTTGCCTAACGAGAATGTAATCTATTTGATATCTCCCTAAGTCTCCTGGCATCTTCCACGTATAGCATCTCCTAAAATGATGGTGAAATAGGATGTTCGCGACCGTTAAGTTATGTTTATCGCAGAACTCTATCAGTCTAACTCCCCTATCGTTCCTATTGCCTAATCCAAAGGGGCCAACTATTCCGCCCTCTCGCCCTGTGCCTACGACTGCATTGAAATATCCTGTAATTATTAAATTTTCGTGCCCTCTCACAAAATCTAGCACATATTCAATATCACTATAAACTGCCTCTACGGCCTCATCACTGTAGTTAGAAGTGGGCATATATACCTGTATTATTACTGTTTTTACAGGTTTCGAATCTAACCTAACCATAACTACCCTGTCACTTTGCTGTAAGAAATTTTCTACACTCTGTCCTACTTTTTTCCGCATAACAATTCCTACTCCCGAATTTCCTCCTACAGATCCTGTGTGTATTACTCTAAAATCTCCGCTCCAGAAGTCTCCAGCTTCTGGCCATCGCACTTCACTGATACCTACTACGTCTAATGCTAACCTATCCATCTCAATTTTCAAATTCTCTAACTTCCCTACTTGTTTCATGCTTCTAACATTCCACGCTCCGACTCGTGAGATGTTACACTTATCATTTCTGATGACTCCCCCCGAAGCAGTCCCCGCCCGGAGATCCGAATGTGGGACTATTTTACCTCCGGAATATTTTACTCCAGAAGGTGCCATCATCATAAATTAAAGTACGCTGTACGCTGTACAAAAACTAGTTGTTACATATTATACATATTATGACAAAATAAATACTTTTTATTTCATAAAACAAACTACCTATGTATGTATATACGCAACATAACAAACCAAATACTTTTTATTTTATATAACAAACTATACGTGACGTAATAACGCAAAGCAAACTAAACTGAACCAATGCAAACACAAGGAATTGTGTCAAAACAAATTCTCAGGTGCCGCACGGATAATCCGCATGCCGAATAATCCGCGCACGGTTAATAGGGGTTCTACTGTACTTAAAATACAGAAAACGGAATTCCGCCGACGGAAAGTTGTTAAAAACCAGGGCTTAAGTAACTAGGAAAGTTATTGAGTTGAAATTGAAGGTCGTTTTCATTTGCCAAGTTCTAATTTTCCAAAAAAAATTGCTCTGCTAGCCCCATCAGTAGCTTTGCTACGGGGTAGGCTGTTTATTTATTTCCCCAATCCAATGTTACGCCACTGGCGAATGCAGGTGATATTAATGTATTTGAAATCTACGTTCAATTTGGGAAGAAATTGGTATCTTCAAAATTTCTTGTAAAATGCTTAGTTTTTGAATTAAATAGCCTCTTGTGAAATCGTGCACATGCACTGAAATTTTCCATAATGCAATAACGGCTTCACCGATATGCAAGGAAAGTGAAAATTGAAAAAAATGGTTTATTAAGAATAATACTAACAAAACTAACAAGAAGAAGGAGAAAACACATCAATTATTACATTACGATATTAAAAAAATTGTTTGTGTCAGCTCCGACGCACGACCGGAGTTTACTCCTTACAAATACGAACTATTATTTTCATGTCTGGAATAGGCTTTTTCCATATCTTCCAGTATTTTCTTAACTTCAATCACTTGATAATTTTGTTTATTGTGCAGAAATATACGTATCCATAGATACATACATAATTTCAATGTGAAAGGTGGGCGAGGTGAATAATAGTAGGAGTACGTCAAAAACTATGATAGATAAAGTAACGCTCCATTTTTAGTTAACGTGTGACGTCACCCAAATGGCGAACGCCACAAAGGAGGATTCCGCCGCAGCTAAGCTCGAGCCGAAGATGGGGGTGGGCAAAACTGAAAAAGGGCGCCAAGGAGTTGTTGGCTGATCCTCCAATGAACACGCAAACACAGCGGTCACAGCTCCTAAAAACCGCTGGTACACAATAGGGCAAATGAATGAAAAAATAATAAAACAAATATAGTTCAATAATAAAGCCAGCATATAATAATGAAAAATAAATATAGCCCAGAATGAATATACAATAAAAAAAAATAGTGGTATAAATCAAAATAGCTATTAATATGAAAAAAAAATAGTACAACAAAACTGCGGGAAATTTAGACGCCCGGTACTCACGTTGCGCCAAAAAAGAAAAACCAAAATAGGCGCCGATGACACGGTAAATACCCTACACGGTTGGAGCTCCGCACGCGCAGCGCACCGACGGGCCAATCGCACGCACTCTACCCAAACGCAAATAGACGCAAACGGCAGTATCGACCGTTTCTAAATCCCGTTACAAAAAAATATATCTAAGTATAAAATTGAATTGAAAATTGAATAAACGGCAAAAAAACTAATCAAAATTTATCAAAGCAAACAACTCTTATCTAACTTAACACTGGCAAAATGATTAAACTATGTATGGAAAAAAAAACTACCGAAATTATTTATACCAAAATGACAAATTAAATTTAACAAAATAACGTGACAAAATTATGTCAAAAAACAAACAGATGACCACAACAAGCTGTGGCCAGGCATCTACATTAAAACTAGCCGAACGGGACGATTCCTGAACGGACTAGCGGCGCGCAAACACGAAAAGTACAAATACAAAGTGGTCACAAAAAGCTGTGACGGGCGCTACACAAAAACCAGCCGTTGGACGCGATGTTCCAGACGGACAGGCGACGAAATAATCAAAATAGATATCTGACCTTCCAGATGATAAAATGCAGGTCAGCTGCTACAGCAAATCACTTTCTTGTAGCTCAGCACCAGGTGATCGGCGCTTCTCTTAACGTGGGGAAAAGTGCAGCAAAATCGAAATTTGCACCCACGGAAAAATTGCTCCCAGAAAAAAAAAACCCTAAAATGCCGAAAAGACAAATTAGAATAGAAAATAAGAAAAAGGAAAGGAACCAACACCGATGACTGAAGATTGAAATAAAAGATGAAAAATAAGACACTCACCACGAGGGGTTTTTTCTCCAACAAAACCGACTGGACTCCAAATGCGAGTTAAAATCCCAAAAGGCATAGACGACGATCTCTAAACTTGCACAATACAACCAAATCGACGTCTTGAAACGGTCGGGACCCAAGAAAATCCCAGAAACTGGCAAGAAAATCTATTTCCCAAAACTTGGCGTCACCAACCACTCGCAAGAAGAATACAGCCGGAAGTGCCGTTTCAGAAAGCAAATCTGAATTTCCAAAAAAACCGCCGACTAAAATACAAGGTGGCCCCATCCGAAACTACAAATGTACCCAGAAGCACCCTAGATTTCCAAATCTTCCAGAGGCGTCACCGGTAATGAAATAGGTAACTAAAGGAAAGAAAGCTTAAAATGACTTGCAAACCCAAAGGAAAAGAAGATAGCAATAAGAAAAGTCATAAAGAGGTCTCAAGAGACAGAAGAATAGATAAGACAATGCATAAAGAACCGAAAGATGAGACAGGGAAAATGAAAATGAGAAGGCGCGCCACTGAGCATCTAAATGGGAAAATGTTCTGCACAAGTTGGCAGAACCGAAAGTAACCAAATTAACCTCAACAATCTGACAACAGACTAACAACAAGTTGGAGGCTATTAAATGAATAATTATACGACCAAATCGTGAAAAGGGAACGACATTCCTCCCCAAGGTAGGCTCAGCAAATTATAAATACGAAAGATGAACAATTCCAAGACTGAAAATGACAGAAACATGAACAGAAAGCTACAAAGTACAGAGGCAATAAGGGGACTCAAAAATAGCAGGTAAGTGAGACAAAATCCATAAGACTAGCGAACCTAACAAGAAATAATAATTTTAAGACAGTTCTACCCTCAAACAAATCGATAGAAACTCAACAAGACAATGAACGGAGGCATGATCGGAGAACAGATGCAAGAACCGAGAACAGGGGCAATCAAAGCAATAATAGACTAAATATAAGTGAGAGACCTAAAATAGGAATACAAGTACGGTAATCAGAGCGCGATGTACGTACTAGTCTATAATAAAATGTTGAAAAAAATACAATTGTTGTTTTAATACCAAATTAAAACGTAACAATCCCCCCCTTACTTCAAGAAAATTAACCCCTCTGGTTAATTTTCCTCTACAGGAGCACTCTTCAGGTCCTTGCTATGCCAGGTTCCAGGCAACATGCTACCTTCTTCATTTCGTAAGATGTAAGTCCAAGGTGATACTGGTTTATGCACGACGTAGGGACCCACGTACCTTGGAGCTAACTTTGCTGAAAAGTATTTTGAAGCATCTGAAAGGACATAATTCTTCTTCCAGACAAGCTGGCCCTTAACAAACTTTTCTCCACGGGCCCGAAGGTTGTACGCTTCGGTGCTTTTCTTAGAGGCAGACTCCAGGCGAACTCTGACTTCCCTGAATACTTGCTTCAATGCCACGTTCCGGTCCACTGCAGTCTCCACAGTTTCATCATCTTCCACTCCAACATTCCTCTCCCCATATTCCTCACCTGAAATTACCATTTTTCGACCAAAATTAATAAAATATGGAGTAAGTTTTGTGGTCTCATGTCTGGAGGTTCTAATGGCACATGCTATGCGTTGCAGGTCTCGGTCCCACAGTCTGTGATTATCGGCAACATATATCGACAACATAGTTTTGAGTGTTCGATTAACTCGCTCAGTTGGGTTCGCTCTCGGATGGTAGTTAGCACAATACTTTATCGAACTCTGATATCCACTAACAACCTGTTGGAAATGCTTGCTACGATATTGGGTTCCATTGTCACAGATAATATGGTACGAGGTACCCCATACGTCAAAAATACTTCATCCTCAATCCGTTTGGCAACACTCTGAGCTGTGGCGGTTCGCATCGGAAAGACTAACGAGTACTTGCTGAGGTAATCAGTGGCAACGAGGATATACTTGTGCCCCTTGGTGGTTCTAGGCAAGGGCCCCATCAAGTCTGTGGAGATCATTTCCCATGGCTTGTCTACTTTGGGGTGTGACACCATAAAATCATTGGCCTTCTCGCATCGAGGCTTATGAGCGATGCACGTCCGACACCTACGAACATAATCTGCAACATCGCGTCTCATTTTAGGCCAATAATATCTATCTGCCATCCTCGCATAGGTCTTGTAAACTCCAGCATGACCAGACGTGGGTGGATCATGGGCCTCTCGGATCAGATGTGGCCTATCCCTTTTAGCAACCACGAGTTTCCAGCAGTCAGCTTCAGAGGTTAATTGAAGGTAATCCGCCTTCACGTACTTAAACAGCCTGTCCTCCGCAACTCTCCAACTACGATACTTCAGTGGGTCACCAGCAACTCGATCCTTCATCCTAATCAACCAGCTATCCGGCTCTCCCTCAGGCGAGTCCAACTTGTTCTCAGGAGGCAAATCACCAATATCCAATGCATCCAGCACAGGAACCGACCTCGACAATGTATCTGGCACCACATGCTCCTTTCCCTTCCTGTGAACGATGGTAAATGAGTATTGTTGTAGTCTAACGGACCATCGAGCGAGACGGCCTGTTGGATCTTTCAAATTCTGCAACCATACAAGAGAATAATGGTCAGTGACTACTGTAAAAGGCACTCCCTCAATATACGGGCGTAATTTCTCGATGGCCCACAACACCGCAAGGCACTCTCGTTCGGTGGTAGAGTAATTTTGTTCTTGCTTCGTCAACGATTTACTCAAGTAGCTAACAACTTTCTCTCCATCAGGGTGCATCTGACTGAGCACTGCTCCCAACCCATAAGCAGAAGCATCGGTCTGTATGGTGAACGGCAGACTATAATCAGGGCAGCTCAAGATAGGGGCGGCAACAAGTAAATCCCTTATAGCACAGAAGGCAGTCTCACACTCCGAGGTCCAAACGAACTTCCTAGATTTCTTGAGAAGGGCGCATAGGGCCACTATTTTTTTTTATTGTATATTCATTCTGGGCTATATTTATTTTTCATTATTATATGCTGGCTTTATTATTGAACTATATTTGTTTTATTATTTTTTCATTCATTTGCCCTATTGTGTACCAGCGGTTTTTAGGAGCTGTGACCGCTGTGTTTGCGTGTTCATTGGAGGATCAGCCAACAACTCCTTGGCGCCCTTTTTCAGTTTTGCCCACCCCCATCTTCGGCTCGAGCTTAGCTGCGGCGGAATCCTCCTTTGTGGCGTTCGCCATTTGGGTGACGTCACATTTCTGGCGCCCAACGTGGGGCAAAGTGCAGCAAAATCGAAATTTGCACCCACGGAAAAATTGCTCCCAGAAAAAAAAAACCCTAAAATGCCGAAAAGACAAATTAGAATAGAAAATAAGAAAAAGGAAAGGAACCAACACCGATGACTGAAGATTGAAATAAAAGATGAAAAATAAGACACTCACCACGAGGGGTTTTTTCTCCAACAAAACCGACTGGACTCCAAATGCGAGTTAAAATCCCAAAAGGCATAGACGACGATCTCTAAACTTGCACAATACAACCAAATCGACGTCTTGAAACGGTCGGGACCCAAGAAAATCCCAGAAACTGGCAAGAAAATCTATTTCCCAAAACTTGGCGTCACCAACCACTCGCAAGAAGAATACAGCCGGAAGTGCCGTTTCAGAAAGCAAATCTGAATTTCCAAAAAAACCGCCGACTAAAATACAAGGTGGCCCCATCCGAAACTACAAATGTACCCAGAAGCACCCTAGATTTCCAAATCTTCCAGAGGCATCACCGGTAATGAAATAGGTAACTAAAGGAAAGAAAGCTTAAAATGACTTGCAAACCCAAAGGAAAAGAAGATAGCAATAAGAAAAGTCATAAAGAGGTCTCAAGAGACAGAAGAATAGATAAGACAATGCATAAAGAACCGAAAGATGAGACAGGGAAAATGAAAATGAGAAGGCGCGCCACTGAGCATCTAAATGGGAAAATGTTCTGCACAAGTTGGCAGAACCGAAAGTAACCAAATTAACCTCAACAATCTGACAACAGACTAACAACAAGTTGGAGGCTATTAAATGAATAATTATACGACCAAATCGTGAAAAGGGAACGACATTCCTCCCCAAGGTAGGCTCAGCAAATTATAAATACGAAAGATGAACAATTCCAAGACTGAAAATGACAGAAACATGAACAGAAAGCTACAAAGTACAGAGGCAATAAGGGGACTCAAAAATAGCAGGTAAGTGAGACAAAATCCATAAGACTAGCGAACCTAACAAGAAATAATAATTTTAAGACAGTTCTACCCTCAAACAAATCGATAGAAACTCAACAAGACAATGAACGGAGGCATGATCGGAGAACAGATGCAAGAACCGAGAACAGGGGCAATCAAAGCAATAATAGACTAAATATAAGTGAGAGACCTAAAATAGGAATACAAGTACGGTAATCAGAGCACGATGTACGTACTAGTCTATAATAAAATGTTGAAAAAAATACAATTGTTGTTTTAATACCAAATTAAAACGTAACAATCGCTTGATTTTGCTTCTGATAAAATTTCCATACCGCGGGCTATAACTGAAAATCGATTCTTAAGGAGTAAACTCCAAAAAATATTACAACTTTTACACCTTGTATCTTTGTTAGTAGTCACTTTAGAACATATGTTCATATAAACTTTTCGTCTTATTTATACAGGGTGATCTATAATGAGTGTAACAAACTTCTAGGGTAGATAGAATACTTAAAAATAATGCAAAAAACCTTAATCAACATATGTCCAAAGCGAGATACAAGGTGTTGAAATTTCTTAAAAAATGTTATTTTTTAAATATCTGAAAAATTACCGGAGCTATTCATTTGAAATTTTGGACATAATAATTTATTGAAGTTATTTACTAATTTATAAATTTTGAGTTTTGTACTCTCACCAGTGGCGTCACTACGAGGTGGGGAGACCACATTTATTACCGAAACTATATTACGCTACTGACTTACACAGATATGTTGCAAAATATTTGAATCGTTGTTTTATTTACAAGAAAAAATCTCTCTTTTGTTTTTTGCGTACGAGGCATAGTTTCAGAGAGAAATAATTTTGTGTAACATGGTGCATAGTCCGCGATTTTAAAAACGAAGTCATCAGTCATCTTTGTAACAGTAAAGCGTTGTCAATATTGAAGTGGCGTGTAAATAATGTGAAAATATTGTGAAAATCCCTAATGAATATGTGCCCAAAAATGGCTACAAAAATAGATACAGGGTGTTGAAATTTCTTACAAAAATTTAATATTTTCTTGTATCGTTACCTACTATTTTCAGCTGTTTTGTGCTATTTTCGAGTATTTACACGCTAAATCGATATTAACAACGCTTTACTGTTACAGAGAATGGTTGACAATTTCGTTTTTAAAATCTCGGACTAATGCACCATGTTACACATAATTACTTCTCTCTGAAACTATGCTTCGTACGCAAAAAACAAAAGACTAATTTTTTCTTATAAATAAAATAAAGATTCAAATATTTCGCAACATATCTGTGTAAGTCAGTAGCGTAACACAGTTTCGGTAATAAATGTGGTCTCCCCACCTCTTAGTGACGCCACTGGTGAGAGTACAAAACTCAAAATTTATAAATTCGTAAATAACTTCAATGAATTGTTATACTCCAAATTTCAAATAAATACCTCTGATAGTTTTCCAGATATTAAAAAAATAACATTTTTTAAAGAAATTTCTACACCTTGTATCTCGCTTAGCCGGCATTTTTGGACCTACGTTGATTAAGGTTTTTCGCATTATTTTTAAGTGTTCTATCAATCCTAAAAGTTTGTTACACTCATTATAGATCACCCTGTATAGACAATTTTTCAAAAAAGACAAAAACAAGCTATAAGAACGTGTACACTATTATTTATAAGCATGCAGTAATAATAAAATATTTATTCAATTTTGACAATCTAATACAGACAGCAATTATTCATACAAAATATCGGCCTGACCTTTCCTAGTGGGGGGAGACTAGGACCAGGATGGGATCCTGGGAAATGCACCCTGCAGACCATTGCGGGACCATCCGAGGTTAGCTAGAAAGGACACTCTTTTGGACACCCACTTTTCGCTGTGGACCGATATCGACTGCCCTCGTCCTCTCACCAGCTAATTCGCTCCCTCGCCCGCCGTCCCTACAAGCATTTCCTATACAGCTTGCAAATAGGATCGCAACGTCTCAAAGTGGATCAGGAAATCATATGCAGAGTGGATAAATGTAAATATTTAGGGATTAGACAGACTCTAAATTGAAGTTAATGTGCCTCTCCGCATCATTCGCTTTCAAATGGTGAATTATCTTTGCTTTATGAGGTGTATTTGTTTTTTAAAATTCTTTGCATACTTTACGGACTCATAGTGTGGGGTATCTTGGTTATCATTAAAGCTAGAAAGATGCGGTTTTCACGAACCTTGGCTACTTTTTCAAGAGGAATTGGTAGGGCATCATAGGTTTTCGATGTTTTAGTTTTTGAGTTACAGCCGAAAACTGAAATGCTTCTCATATTCAATGACTTCTGTAGAAGCTAAAATGTAAATGTTCTGGGAAATGTTAGAAGCCTGTCTTATAGATTTCTTTCCGTGGAATCCAGTGGCATGCTTAGTTTTTTGATTACTTGTTTTTCTATTAAATTACAAACTTAATGAAAACATGAACATGAATTCTAAAAGAACCCATCAATTTATTTCATGCACTAAAACTATCGGGCAATAGGACACTATGAATTCTTAATAAGTTAACCCCACACGCCAAAAGACAGTGACACAGTAATTAAACTCGACACGTGTTTGAAGATAACAGTTATCTTCAACTCCTGAAGATGCTGACGTTGTCAGCGAAACACGTGTCGAGTTTAATTACTGTGTCACTGTCTTTTGGCGTGTGGTGTTAACTTATTAAAAATTCATTGTGAATTTACGTCAAAGTTCTTGATCTATCTACTGTGCGTTATAGGACAGATTTAAACTTCACATAGTATACACAAGGGTTCTACCTATTACAACAGGCCATCATTTCGCATATTTTATTTGTAGAAAAATTGAAAACATTTTCTCCGGCTGGGCCAAAGTTACACCTCAAGGGACAAAGTAACCCTGGTTTACGGTATTGAAGATTTACTTACAAACTACGGTGACATGATAAAATTTTTATTTTAACAAAAATTTTATCATCTCACCATCTACTGATCAAAGCTATTCAATATTTCTTTATTGGACTAGGTTCATAGACTACTCTATTTGTAAAATCCATGAGCACTTTTGTCACAATACCTAATATCATACAGGGTAGAAGGCTTATGAAATATGAATTTTTTTAATTTCAAATGGAACACCTGTATATAATTTCCGTATTTGATAACCACTAAGCGAGATATAATAAATTATTATGATACCTCGGAAACGAAAAAATCGGATTATTATTAATAATATATTATGTTCGAGTTTGTTAAAAAAAACTACTCGACACTAATTATAGCAGCTAATGAAGCGTTCTAATTTGTGGTCACTGTAAACTCTTTACGCATACCAGTGTACGCATGTGTTTAAACAAATATCTATAATTTTGATTTTTTAAGTTTGTAATTTATTAAGCAGGAAATAATTTTTGGCCCCCCTAGCTAGGTAGGTACATATTACAAGTAACCTGGCAAATACACGTAATAAAAGAATATCAAATAAAAGCTTGGGAATATAAGATGATAAAAAATTACTGGAAGTTTTCCCTGCCATACCTGGTTACCTACCTAATATTCAGTTTAAATATATAAATTTTGAAGATGGGTACGCGAAGCCATTGCAGGAGCGGTACTGAGCACCAAATCTCTGCAGAACACATTGCATAATAATTATTTTTATTGTAAGGTGCAAACACAACAGTTTTGAATCACTTCCCACGTATCATACTCAAAATTAACATTTAAGATTTAAATTGTAACTTTAAACCTAATCGGCAAAACTTTATTCTCGACTTTATTTTTGTGTGAAAACTTTTACGTATTTCACGTTTGCCCCACTATCCGAAATTTGTATTCATTTAAGTAATAAAAATTAGAAACGAGAAGTCTATCGAATGGTAATGGCATGTGAAAATAATCCACGACTCCCAAGCTTAACATTTTGTAATTGCTTTCAGTAATGCGACACGACACTGACACAGACACACACCACACACCATCAGAATTTGCACGGGATCATGCTTGGAAAAGTTTTGGAGGTTACGCTGCGCGTGCAACTTTTACACGACTATCGCAAGAGTATTACATGACAATTACAACCATTACAGAACTATTACATGAATATTTGAACTATTACATTAGCATCACATATACGAACATGCTACATGGTATTACAAAATCATTACATATGAGGTTGTCCCAACTAGGCCTGCGACTTTTTTCGATATATCGATATCGATATCGATATATCGATATATCGAATAACGATACCGGAATGTCGATATTTCGATATATCGATATTTTTATGTCGATATATCGATATTTCGATATATCGATATTTTGATATTGCAATATGTCGATATTTCAATGTTACGATATTATCGGTACCTATTTCAATTATTTACTACCTAACCTACCTATATTATAATTATAATAATGAACGTATAATAATGATCAAATACTTAACCATATAATTATTATAACCTTACATGGAAAGGGCGTTAATTGGCAACCGGCTAGCGGCTATTCGCTGAAATATAACGTAATAAGTGTTCAACACATTATACGTGATACAGATACGTAATTCACTAACGAAATACTTATACAATATGTTCACTTGGACTATACCCTGAACCCTGCTATATACTACCCCTGTTAAGGGGAGGTTATACCGCGACCTATTAGTCGAATTGGCGCTTTTACTACCCGTCTTTTTAGCACGGTGTCGACGTTTTACAATGATTTTAATAACTTCTGGTACCGGAAACCGTTTAGCCTACGTCGAGTTTTTGCAACAGTAAAACCTAAAACATAGTTGCAATGTGAAAGTGACTGATGTGAAATTACATTAATTTTATGCCGCATGTAGGATACAATTTCAATCCTTTAACTATGCCCTAACTTGAAGAATACTTGAAGAATATAGCTGAATAATTCTTTAGATTAGAAGCGTTGTTTTGAAACTAAATTCAAGAGGTATAACCTCCAGTATTGAAGCAACAGTTCATCGTGTCTCTATGTACTATAAACAGCAAAAGTGGTCTTCCACTTTACGGTTCAATTCCGCTTAAAATGCCATAACGAATTACGTTCTGAGGTAAAAAAACCTTAGCAACTGTCCGCCAATTAAAGTTTTGAAGGCGGATCTAAACAATTTTATTTAAGTGACAACAAATGTGTTAGCCTTGCCCTAGTAAACAAAGGGCATTCGTCAAAGAATCGAGATCGTATAACGAAAAATCACATGGTCTATGGGAAGCGGGGCTGACGAAAACATCAACGTCCGGCACAAATGATTCACATCGCAAATTGGAACACCACTCTTGCTGTACAGTGTACATACGAATAGCGAACAAGGTTTGCTTAGAATAAATAGATCAGATCAAACATTATTTTGCTGTAAATGTACAGGACAGCCACCTGATATGGTACTCGTACTTGCCCGAACATTGTTGGAACCATCCAGTATCATTAGAAACTCATAAATAATTAATGAAGTAATTAGCTCTTATTGACATCTGACCGTAGGAGGTCGGTATATAAGTATGTTTCGTTCTTAATGTATAGAGCTGTACCGCACTGACGAGTCCTAAAAAGGACGAAACCAGTTGTCTTTGGTTACCCTGGTTATTCAGAACAAAACATTGTTTGGTCTTATTTTTGGTTATATGACTACAATAAAAAATCGTAGCCATTTTTCAAACTAAGGGGCCTCCTTTCAAGTATTGCTGGCGGAGTGGGGAGGCTCCAAATTCTAATCACGCCACTGAATTCAATATTGTTTGTGATCTGGCGTTTTCGCTTTGTCTTATCCTTCAACATGCAGCTAAGCCTTCAGGTGACAATAAATTACTCCCATCCTAAAATTTGTCTTATTTTGGAGACGAATTAATGGACTACTTACCTACATCAAAATGGAAAGTGTGACTATTACAGGCAGAAGTAAGACGTTTCATAATGAGCAAGGAATATTTCTTTCTGATTGATAAAGGCAGTGGCGGATATATAGGGTCTCCCCACTGGGTAGGGGTAAATACATATTCTAAAACAGAAATGAATAGCTTCTTCCATAATGCATGTGGTCGTGTGGGAACCTAGCAACTCTGCCTAATTTTTGATATTATTCGTCTTACGTTTAGTAACAAGCACCAACTTTTATGTAGGACAAAGTTTTCTAAGAAATCAATATGAGTTTTCCTCCTGTTACACACTTTTTTGGACACACTGTATAAGCATCTATCGATATTTCGATATGTCGATATATCGATATTTCGATATTTCGATATTCCGATATTTCGATATATCGAAATTTCGATATATCGATATATCGACATATATCGATATATCGATATCTTTTTGATATCGATATTCGATATCAAATTTTTAATATCGCGCAGGCCTAGTCCCAACTATGGGTGGTAAATAGGGCTGCACCGAGCCCTGTTTTTTCACTTGGCCGAGTACAGAGTACTTGGCTGAAGGTATTAGCCGAATACCTAGTACTCGGCTGCCGAGTAGTGGAATTTTCGTTTTTACTACAAACTGAAATTGACACTTACTTGAACTTACCTATAATTGATAAAACGCTATCACCATTTGACTGTTGGCAAGCCAATCAAAATAACTTTCCTAATTTACTCAAGGCTATGAAGCAGTACTTGTCTGCTCCAGCTTCCACTATTTTTAGTGAAAGGTTATTTTCAGAGGCGGGAAACGTTTTCGAGACAAAAAGAAATGCGTTGAAACCGGAGAATGGAGAGAAACTTATATATTTACATCGTAATCTTCCTCTTTTAAATTACAGGTATTGAATTATTAATGCCACTGTTTCTGTCTTAATAAATTTAGGTAAGTACTTATTGTTACTTTGCTTAAATATATTACTCATGGACAAAAATATGGGATATTTTTAAATTTTCATAATAACAGATTACGAAGATAGAAAACTAAAGAATCAAGTTATCTTTGTCTATTTTAAGAGTAATCTAATAACAACGGTTCATCAAGTAACTCCTCAATAAACACCAAATAACAAAAACTTAATTAGTTGAATATGTATAGAATGGATAAATTACGGTCTGACAAACATTAACACCAAAAGAACGAACCCAGTTACAAAACATTGGCTGCTCAATATCAAGTATTGCCTCCCTGAGCGCGGACTACAGCTTCCATTCTTCTAGGCATGCTGGAGATTAAATTTCGTACACATTCTTGTGGAATTGCATCCCACTCCTGATGTGCGGCAAATCTTAATTGATTTAGAGTCATTGGCACAGGATTCCTGGCTTGAATACGAATTTTTAGTTGATCCCACAAGTGCTCTATTGGGTTTAAGTCTGGACTGTATGGTGGCCAGTCCAAACTTTGGATTCCCACTTCATTAAGATACCTGTTTAAAATTACAGCAGCATGTGGTCGTGCATTGTCATGCATTAGGATGAATCTGTTGTAACCATTGAAGTCAACGTATGGCACAACATGTTCTGACAAGATGTTTTCAACGTAATTGTCAGCTGTCATCCTTCCACGCACTTCTACAAGTTCTGTACGACCTTCCCAACTAATGCCTGCCCAAAACATTATCCCACCTCCTCCAAAACTGACGTTTGGAGTTAGTGCACAGTTGGAATATCTTTCTCCAATTCTTCTGTACACATGTTTACGTCCATCTGGCTTCCACAGTAAGATTCTTGTTTCGTCGGTAAACATAACATTCTCCCATTGGTCAACCGTCCAGTCATCATATGCTCTAGCAAATTGTAATCTGCGAACCCTAGCATTTTGATTGAATCGAAGGACTTTAGCAGGCCGTCTCGCTTTCAAATTTGCTTCCTTCAACCTTCGCAGAACTGTTTTGGAGCTAACATTAACATGCTTCGCATTTAAAAGCTTGTTTTTTAAATGAGTTGATGTTAAGGTACGATCTCGTAATGACTGCAACATTAAAAATCTGTCATCCTGGCGAGTTGTACACCGTCTCCGCCCTTGGCCAGGCCTTTTCTTGAAATTTCCAGTTTGTCTGTGCCTGTTTAAAATTTTTGAAACTGCAGACTGAGTTATTCCAACAAATCTAGCAATATGGCTTTGTCTCTAACCAACATTTGACAAAGTTACAACCTTTGCTACCTCAACTTCAGTGCAACATCGAACTGCTGGCATTATCGAAGACAGTAATGCTACAGAATAATCAACAAATGTTAAATTTTCCCTCTGTACACCTAGGTTGACGAGTAAACTTACCTACTTGGAAGGTGAAAGTCAGGTGTGTGAACATGAAGTTTACTCAATTCGATTTTTAGAACACAATGGCAGTTTCTGATACTTGCTTGTTATTGCCAGGCTTACTAGGTGCCTCAGTATCTAATATAAAATGCTGTCGCAGCTGTTCGTAACAAAGTTTCCCGAGAAATAAATAAAATCAAAAATATTCGATATTTTTGTCCATGAGTGTAATTATTAACAATTATGAATGATTGTGGTTTTTTGTTAATTTCATTAATTTGCTGTTGTGTCTCATTTCTTACCGTTTTTGACATGCCGGATAAGGATTGTTTCCACTATTCTACTTATTGGTATTACTCGGCCGAGTAATGAATATAAGACCGAGTCCCGAGTACTCATTACTCGGTGAAAATTCTGGCCGAGCACCGAGTACTCGGCCTACTCGGTGCAGCCCTAGTGGTAAACCCCTTAGATCTTTTCTACAAAAATAACTTTGACGATGCAGTGTTGCCAATTCTACAGGCACTCGTTACCAACTTTGTTATTCCAAATGAAACACCCTGTATATTTTTTGTATTTTCTGATTCTACATCAAAATGAAAGCATTTTTTGTGAATTCGTCCCTGTGTCTGTCTTAAACTGTTAACAAGATATTGATTAATTTTGAAAATTAAATATGAGGGTCATGTCGGAATTCCTGCACACAAGAACACAGCTTGCATACAAAACATATATTTTCAAAAACTACATTATAACCCTTCAATATAGTCCGCTAGTCCCCCTGTAAGTCTATAACTTGTTGCCAATGTTTAGGTAGTGACACAATGCCGTTAAATATGGCAAGTTTGTTGAGGTGTTTCAGATGTTGGAAAGCACGCTGTTGCAGGTTTTCTAAATCGGGAAATCGGACTCCTCGAAGTTCTTCTTTCCACTTGGGAAACAGATCAAAGTCTGGAGGACTCATATCAGGACCAACACTCCCTTATGCGGCCTAGCGTTGTCGTGCAAAATGATTATGCCGTTGTCCTTCAGGTTTGTTCTGCACTTTCGCAATCGTGCATCTAAATTTTCGCGAAAAAAAGACAAATCCACTTGGCTATTGACTGTCTGTCCATGTGGTTAGGGCTTTGCACAAATGACACCATTCCAGTCGTAAGCAACAATGAACATGGTCTTGATTTTTAACATGGCTCGGCGAGCTTGTTTCAGACGTGGAGAACTTCATTACTCTGACGTTTTAATTGCGGTTCAAAATCACAAATCTACGTCTCATCTATGGCAATAATCCGTTTTAAGAACCTATCATGTTCATGACGATAACGATGAAGATCAGCAGCAATTTCTTTTCGTGCATTTTTTTTGTCCAACAGAGAGACGATGAGGCACCCACCGAGCAGCAACCTTTCTGTTCATCTATCTCAGTTAAAATACGATGAACAGGTTTGGCAGACATGTTAGCTTCTTCTGCTATTTCAAGACACGTTAATCGATGGTTTTCTTCGATTATTGTAGCCACAATAACGGCAGCAGTACGAGGTCTCCCGCTTCTCTGAGCGTCTTTAACACTTGTCTGACACTCTCTGAAACGCCGATTCCATCGACTTACTGTTAAACGATCCACACATGACTCCTGGCAAGCTTCTTGTACGGCTCTGTGAATTTCGGTAGCAATTTTTGTTGCGTAATGTTTCAATTTTGATATACGCGGGGATATAAACTCGTTATTCTTCAGTAGTGGCGCGTTCCATCACATCAAACTACATCGATTGAAAACACAAAAACTAATTACAATTCTGTTACTTTAAAAGTGTTAACTCACGTCTAAATGACAGATCTTTAGAATTTCTGAGAATTTGTTTTTCCACCGTAGCCAGCTCCAGTGCCAATTTGATATGTGCACCATTTCTGACATGACCCTCGTATTTTGCAGTTGCTTATCGATGGCAAACAAAAGTGTTTCATATTCTTCAGTTACACTAAAGCCTTGGTTTTTAACAACTTTCCGTCGACGGAATTGGGTCGACAGACTCCGTCGACGCCTTGTGCTGGGGGCCTTTGCTTAAATCAAACCTGCATAATTTGGTTGTTGCTAAGTTAAACCAATACAAAGCTGAAAATTTTCTGCCGTTCAAACAGCGACAGACTTAAAATACAGCAAACGGAATTCCGTCGACGGAAAGTTGTTAAAAACCAAGGCTTAACTGTGTTTTATACAGGTTGCGTCATAAATATATATTTTGCAAATGATACAAGAAATGCATAGAAATAAATTCAATTTTTCAAACATTTTCCAGCACCGTCGAGTTGAGAAAATTGTTGATCTTTTATTGTACAACCGCTGTACCCCTAACTCTGATGGTTTTTGACTTATAGGCATTCTTTGTATGTAAGACTAAAAAAAATGTATTAAAGTCTAACGACCAAGTCTTGGAAACCAGAACTGCGTTTTGAATTACTTAAATAAACAGAAAAATAGAAGACCCTTTGCCAAATCAATTTCAGTTTTAATAAGGAAGTAAAAATAATTTTTAAAAAAACTAGAACATAAATTTGTAATAAAAAATTAGGTTAAGTGTTCGAAGTGTTGGTCGCACACTCTCAAGCATTTCAGGATTCGTCACATAACAGGGTCTAGAAGCTCGTCGAACTTCATTGGGATCCAAATCTCGAAACACCTCTCTAACTCAAAGAATCAACTCGTCCTTCGTAATTACGGAAGTCTTATAAACCTTTTCTTTCATTCTTCCCCCCCAGAGGCAAAAGTCGAGGAGCGGAGGTTTGGGTATCCTAGATACCAGTTCCATGGTCCTACATGCTTGATCCATCAATCATTAAACATTGGACAAAATGCACCACGCTGTCATCCGATAGAGTTGCAAATTTACAGAGTCATGCAAGATAATTTTAGCAAGTACACTGTAGTTTTGCAAGCATGTTAATATGTTGTTTGCAAAATTAGATGCAAAAATGTTAATTAATGAAAATTAATTATTATGCCCAAGTCATAAGTTGCTGCAAGTTTAACTTTATACTTTCAAAATTGTAATACAAATTCTATAAATTTGCAGCGATGTTACATTTTTGCTCGTCGAGGTATATAGAAAAAACAATAGAAAAGGGAAAGAGCACCTATACAGTGCGAGTCGGGAGGAACACGCCAAATTCCAGGTATACAGGGTGATCTGTAATGAGTGTAACAAACTTCTAGGGTAGACAGAATACTTAAAAATAATGCGAAAAACCTTAATTAACGTAGGTCCAAAAATGCCGGCTAAGCGAGATACAAGGTGTAGAAATTTCTTTAAAAAATGTTATTTTTTTTAGTATCTGGAAAACTATCAGAGGTATTTATTTGAAATTTGGAGTATAACAATTCATTGAAATTATTTACTAATTTATAAATTTTGAGTTTTGTACTCTCACCAGTGACGTCACTACGAGGTGAGGAGACCACATTTATTACCGAAACTATGTTACGCTACTGACTTACACAGATATGTTGCAAAATATTTGAATCTTTGTTTTATTTACAAGAAAAAATATTTCGTTTCTTGCGTACGAAGCATAGTTTCAGAGAGAAATAATTATATGTAACATGGTGCATTAGTCAGAGATTTTAAAAACGAAATTGTTAACCATTCTCTGTAACAGTAAAGCATTGTTAATATAGAATTAGCGTGTAAATACTCGACAGGGTTCATACTACTGAATGTGAATAAAATTCCCTGACTTTTCCAGGTTTTCCAGCACCTTCACAAACATTTTCCAGACTGTTTCTTGACGGGTAATTCGGAACCTAAGTGCCTCCGTCATACGTCAGATTTTCATTCCAAACAAAACAAAAGCACGTGCCATTTGACATCTATCGATATTATTTACAACGTCTTAAACTAGTTTTTGCAATATAATTCTAGACGTTTTGCAGTGAAAACAGTTTATTTTCAATTTGTGTGTTGGGCTTACGTGGAAAAACTTGAAAACTTCTATAATTATATTTCGGAGGTTAGGTTAAAACGTCAGAAAGCACGTGGCTTTGTTTTGTTTGGAATGAAAATCTGACGTTTGTGACGCGCCACTTAGGTCCCTAATTAGGAAAACTACAAAAATTTTATAACAATTTTATTAATACTTTGGAATAAATAAAAATATTCTGTTTCGAAAATAAACTAAATAAATAAATTAAAAATAAATCCATCATCATAAGGTTCTCAGTCCGAAGACTGGTTGGACGCGTACCTCCATTCTTTTCTATCCTGAGCTAACCTACGCATTTCCCTAAAAGTAGAACATCCTACATCCCTAACTATTTGAGAGCAGTAGTCTAATCTAGGCCTACCCCTACCTCTTTTTATTCCTATCTCTGACTCTAGTATGTCGCGAACTATTCCTTCGTGTCTTAGAAGGTGTCCTACCATCCTATCTCTCCTACTCTTTATTGTTTTCCATACCTTTCGCCTTTCCCCAACTCTTTCTAATACTTCCCTATTGCTAACCTTATCTATCCACGGTATCTTCATCATGCGTCTGTAACACCACAGTTCAAACGCTTCTACTCTTTTTCTATCCGCTTCTCCTATTGTCCAAGTTTCGCACCCGTATAATGCCGTACTCCATACACACGACTTTAAGAGTCTCTTCCTAGTCTCTATATTAACCGTTCTCGAACATAACAGTTGTTTCTTTTTGTTAAACGCAACTCGTCCCTGCGCCATTCTTTGTTTTATATCTTTAGTGCTCCTACCGTCTTGGGTTATTTTACATCCTAAGTAGCAGAAATCCGCGACCTCCTCTATCTTCTCATTTCCTATTTGTATTTCAATTTTAGTTCTATTTTCACTCCATCTACATACCAAAATTTTAGTTTTCTTTTTATTGATTTTCATGCCGTAGCCCTGTGTCAAAACTGCTTCCATTTCATTCAAAGCCGCTCCTAATTCTTCTTTGCTAGATGCTAACACTGCTATATCATCCGCAAATCTGAGCATGTTAATATTTTGGCCCTATACATTGATCCCTGAGGCTGTTCTTTCCTTAACAATATTAATCGCATCTTCGATATATAAGTTGAAAACTAGAGGTGACAATGCACATCCCTGTCTCACTCCCTTCCGGATATCTACTTCCCTTCGTTCCTGCTCACATTCTATAACTGCCTTTTGCTCTTTGTAGAGATTATGTATTATTCTTCTGTCCCTGTATTTCATCCCTACCTTTCTCAGCACTTCGAACATCTTCCCCCATTTTACGTTGTCGAAGGCTTTTTCTAAATCTACAAATCCTATATATACGCTCTTTCTCTTTTCTATCGTTTTTTCTATAATTACTCGTAAAGCTAGAATGGCCTCGCGCGTTCCTCTATTTCGTCTAAATCCGAACTGATCTTCTCCTAATATTTCTTCCGCCTTTTTCTCCATCCTTCTTTGCACAATTCTAGTTAAAATTTTTGACGCATGGGAAGTTAAACTGATAGTTCTAAAATTTTCGCACCTATCCGCGCCTTTCCTTTTTGGCAAAGCTACCATGATGTTCAGTTTGTAATCCTCTGGAATCTCGCCTGTCAGGTATATGCGACTAACTAATTTAAATAAACGATCTATTACCTCTTGACCTGCGCACTTTAAGATTTCTGCCTGCAAGCCATCTATACCTGGCGCTTTATTATTCCTTAAACTTTTTAGTGCTAGCTCAAACTCTTCTCTCATTATAGGACTCCCTAGGTTATCCCCTTCTACACTGCTTTCACTTTCTAATATATCTTGCACTTCCTGTCCCGCATATAAGTTTCCTAAATATTCTTTCCACCTATCTGCCTTCTCCCCGCTTTCGATTAGGATATCTCCTGCCTCATTCCTAATGCTTTTGGTACTAGATCCAATTTCTCTAAAATTTCTCCTAATTATTTTATATGCTTCATCAGTCTTTCCTATTTTGAACTTATTTTCCACTTCTTTGCACTTATCATCGATCCATTGCTCTTTCGCTTTCCTACATTTCCGAATAATTTCCCACTTGATCGCCTGATATCTTTGTTTCCCTATTTCATCTAACCTATTTTTATATTTGCGCCTTTCCTCTATTAGACTCACAATATGTTTTGGTATCCAGGGTTTCCTACTTTCATTCTGTTTATGACCCAAAATATCCCTAGCTGAGGAAACTAAACTATTTTTAATGCAATTCCATTCTTCCTCTATGTCCCTAACAATATTTTCGCCCGCGCCCTTTAGTACTTCATTTGTCTTTTTCTCGAACTTATCGCGCGTATCATCATCTTTTAGTTTCTCTGGGTCAAGATACCTTCTTCCGCTTCGTTTTTTCAAAATCTTAAATTTAAGATTGGCCTTCATAACGACTATGAATATAAATACTCTATTTAAATTTAAAAAACTTATTAACTCAACATACAATTCAATTAGTGATTATTAAAAGGAACTCTAACTGTTTGAAACTAGATATGTGCTTCTTACCATTTATTTATACACAAATAAAACAAAAAGATATCATTACAAAATTTTGAATACAATTTAATGCCTGTCGACAAGCCGAAACCCACCATCTTTGTTTTATTTGTGAATAAAAATTGGAAAAGAGCACTTAAGTGCCTGTTTTTGTAAAGCCAGTTCCTTTTAATGATCATTATTCGATTATTCATTCTTTATACTTTTTGTCTTAAAGTATCTAAACGTCTATTGATACTGTCAACCTCATACTTTGTACCTTCAGCTAATTTTTGTTTTTTCTTTTCTAAACTCTGTATTTCCGTTATTGCACGTTTCCTTTCTTCTAAAACTGCTTTCTTATTCGACTCTTCCTTTGACTGCTGTTCCAGCGCCATTTGATATTTCAAATGAGCATTTCGACAAAATAATTTCATGTTTTTTTCTATTTCAATATTTTTAGTTCCCCCTACATTTAAAATTGCATCATACACCTGCCTCCTTGCTATCAGGGACCTTTCTTTCATGTTTTCAACAAGCATTTGCTTGTTTACACTAAAGCCACTCTCTACTGATGCATTTCCATGCGATAGTATTAAAATAATTTTTACTACATTGTATAGATCTTTATATATGTTATTGAATAAAATTGAATGATAAAACACATCAAGTCTTTCTGAAGGTAAGTAACTTTCAAGTTTCTGTTTGAAAATGGTATCTGTCATCAGTCTCCTATACTGAACCATGCCATTTTCAGCTGTTTCAATATCTATAATATTCTTGTCTGATAAATGTTGTAGCAAATGTTTCATATTTTTTTCTACATTGCTAAAAACAGTATTTGGATTTAAACATGATAACCACTTTGTAAGTGGATATTTCAAACAACAACGTTGAAAAATTTTCTTTACCAAATTTTGAATAAATGATCTACAGTCCTTTTAGAATGTAAGTTTTTGTCTTTCATTTACCTTACTCTTTTTCAAATGTTTACTTGTCAAAAAACCTATTTCTACATTTGCATAGGGTAAAAAAATTCATTATTTTCAAAATTAATCTTTATTAATTCATAGGTAGGTTTTTCAACGCATCTTTTTTTAAAATCCTACCTAGAATACTCCTAATCATGAGATCAAATTCTCGGTATAAAAATGGAACCATAGGATTTGATGACTGAAATTTTCTTAAAAATGGTTCAAGCGATGAGGCTATAGTTGCAAAAAATGCAATTTTAGTTTTCGATAGGGGATCAGAAAAAATATTTCGCAATGTTTTTACAGTTGTAGTTGTAGGCAACTTTGTGTTTTTATCACATACATATAACTGTATTTGATCAAATAACTGCAAGGCCCTATTGGCAGCTGCACCACTTTCAACCCATCGGGCCCTACAATATTTTAACGGAAATACTGTCTGATTTGTTAGTTGCGTAAAAGCAGACCGTCGTGCTGGTGAATCCTTAAAGAGAAAATAAAATGACCTTAAAGCATCGATTACCATCCATTTCACACTGTTATGTCCACTCTGAAAGGCTCCATTTACTATATGTAATCCACAAGAGCCTATTTCCAAGAGAGTGATTTCTTCCTCTTCACAAAGTAACCTGATAAATTTCCAATTAACATTAGGACCGTCCATTGATACTTGCAGCAATTTGTTTAACTGGAGTGGCTTGAGACCTTCTTTAAAATGCTTCAGAATATCTTGCGATGTTGCACCAGTCATGAAAACTGATCTCAAATACCTAGAATTTTGTTAGTAAAATAAATGAGACTTTGAAAATTCTATTCAAGTAAGTACCTGGTTTCAACAGTATTTTTTACTTCGTTCCAATATCTACTCACAATATCCATTTGGCTTCTCTGAGATACTTTGTTCAGCGATTCGTCAAAACAAGCAACAAAAAATTTACATTTTAGCAAACTGTCTTCCAGTCTTTCACTGAAATATGGACCCAGACCAAATGTAATGTAGTATCCCAACTTTGAGGAGCTCAGTTTCATTTTCTGAGCTGTTGAGCTATCATTAAACATTCTCTTTAGAACAGGTAGTGTCTCATTTACAGAATTATTTGAGGAATGGGATTCTACTGTATGTAGTGCCCACAATATTTCTGCCTCCAAAATTTTTTCCATGTTGAAAATTGATCCACTTTCCTTCATGTTGGGGACTTCTTGTTGCTGCACTTGATTAGGCACTATCACAGGAGCAACAGCTGCATTTCTATTCTTAAAGTAGGATAATACATCGCTTGTTTTAGTTACAGCTTTCAGTCTCTTCTTGTGAGAAGCACATTTTTCATGACTAGTAAGAGCTTGTTTGCCCATGTTGCTTAAAGCAACACTTTTATTGCACACTTTGCATAAAACAGAAAATGTGTCTCCCTCAACTTTGACAAACACGGTTGCCCATATTGTATTAATTTGAGGATTAATCCAGTCTGGATTAAATACTTTTTTTTTGTTTGACATCACGTCAGTTCGTCAACAGAAATCAAGCGACAAGCATTGAAAATCACGATTGACTTAACCATAAAAGCGGGAACGCAAAACGCTGTGGTCGCTATTTCTTCGCCATCCCGCGAACATATCACACGTTTCTGAATCAGAAACAGTGTTGCCATATCACCTTTATAACGATCAGTAAAGCGCGCTTAAAAAATACCGTATAAATAAGTAGACCCGCAAATTTGATAGAAAAATGCAAATTTGAAATGACCATTTATTTGTTAATTTCGAGAAAAACGTTAGGTACTTAGCAGTTCCAATTAATTAATAAACACGAACGATAAATTCTGACCTATCACATCATATTAATTTATCAAGCTTCAAAACACAAAATATTTAAATATTTTTATTATGGCACCTACAACATTTCTTTTGAGAGGCTGTAACTCAAACAATGTTCTTGATTTGACTCCTAATAATTTTTGGTGTGCAAATATGTATTGGCAGATTTAGGTTGCGAATCAGTATATCAGTAAATTAGTACCGAATTCAATGGTTCTACTGAAGAATTAGTAGGTCTGACAACACTGATGAAAAACAGAAATTCTGATTGGATGCACCTGGCGCTGCGTACTGGCCATGGACGAATTTACGACTGAATTCAGTTAGTTCGTCTAAAGCCGCATAAATCAAAATATAGTTTGTAAATTATTGGTAATAGCGAATATAATATATTTAAGAATATAAATAGAATAGTTTAATTCCAGTCAAGAATTACAAAATCCCTGACCTTTTAACATTTTTTTCAAATTCCCCGACTTTCCCCTGACTTTTCCTGGTTCTCCCGGTTTTCCCGGCCGCTACGAACCCTGCTCGAGAATAGCACAAAACAGCTGAAAATAGTAGGTAACGATACAAGAAAATATTAAATTTTTGTAAAAAATTTCAACACCCTGTATCTATTTTTGTAGCCATTTTTGGGCACATATTCATTATGGATTTTCACAATATTTTCACAGTATTTACACGCCACTTCAATATTAACAACGCTTTACTGTTACAAAGATAACTGATGATTTCATTTTTAAAATCGCGGACTATGCACCATGTTACACAAAATTATTTCTCTCTGAAACTATGTCTCGTAAGCAAAAAACAAGAGATTTTTTCTTGTAAATAAAACTAAGATTCAAATATTTTGCAACATATCTGTGTAAGCCAGTAGCGTAACATAGTTTCGGTAATAAATGTGGTCTCCCCACCTCATAGTGCCGCCACTGGTGAGAGTAGAAAACTCAAAATTTATAAATTAGTAAATAACTTCAATAAATTATTATGTCCGAAATTCCTAATGAATAGCTCCAGTAGTTTTCCAGATATTAAAAAAAATTAACATTTTTTAAAGAAATTTCAACACCTTATATCTCGCTTAGCCGGCATTTTTGGACATACGTTGATTAAGGTTTTTCGCATTATTTTTAAGTATTCTATCTACCCTAGAAGTTACACTCATTATAGATCATCCTGTATATTCTACGAGTAAAAATTATGTAAAAAAACTCAAATGTTGTTATCCAATTTTTGTTTTCTAATTGCTTCAAGTCAACGAAAAAATTCCACACACTTGCTATCTGAATCAAGTAAGCGGCAACCCGCAAATTCATTTTTTAGCTGGATTGGTCACGGTGGACCTATTGCTTCCGATGTCTCCAGACCTCACACCATTATTAATTTATGGGGCTGGTTCAAAAGTGAGGTTTATAAAGCAAAAGCCAACACCCGGGATGTACTAGTTCGACATATTAGAAATGCTGCAGCCGGTATTAAAGAGGCAGAAAATATTTGGAAGTCAGTGGCAGTATACAGAGTGTTTCAGGAGGAATGGTACGTACTTCAGTATGTTATAGCACCGTTCATTTTGAACAAAAAAATTCATATGAACAAGTGTCCAATTCCCAATGGTTACTGAGATACAGCAATTTTAATGTAGAGTGCATTACAGAGAAATTATCCAGTACGCTGCTGTAAAACAATTGACATTTGGCTTTTAGCATTATTTGGATAGGCCATGGTGGCCTCATCAATTGGCCAGCTACGTCTCCGGACTTAACCCCATTGGATTATGGGATATGGGGAGGGATGAAAAATGGTGTTCATAGAGAAAAATAGGCACACATTAGTACATTAGTACAATTAATAGCCCGTATTATGGCCAGTGCTACAGGAATAAAGGAGCGTCAGAAAAAACTGACAAGTTTGGCAGTGGGATTTTTGAGCCATTCCTCTAAAATCTATACTTTATTTTGTGTACTTGCCAGAATTAATGAAGTAATAAATTCGTTTATGCAGTAATTCAGCTGGCTGTAACTCAGTAATTATTGAGAATTGGACAAGGGTTCATATGAACTTGTTTGTTCAAAATGAGCGATACTATAACATACTAAAGTATGTACCAATCCTCCTGAAACACCCTGTATTTAGAAATTTATTACAAGATCGTAATGATTAGAACAATGTGCGTAGGGCATAATATCGTATAACATTTGAATTTTTTTTAAAATAATTTTTAGGCATAGAATATACCCTCCGGAATTTGGCACGTGCCTCCCGACTCACCTGTATAGGATTTGTAGATTTAGAAAAAGCCTTCAACAACATAAAATGGGGGAAGATCGAGGGGGTAATCACTCATATAGTATGCTGACCACCCACTGACGTAGTCTTTTTGTAGTATGATGTATTACGTTGTAGTCATGCAGTACGATGAAGTATAATGAAGTATTTTGAAGCATAATATAGTATTGTGAAGTATCGGTGTAGTATCGTGAAGTATCGGTGAAGTATCGTGAAGTATCGGTGAAGTATCGTGAAGTATTGGTGTAGTATCATGAAGTATCGGTGTAGTACTATGAAGTATGGATGTAGTATTAGTGTAGTAATAATGTAGTACGAAGAAATTCCGTTAAGTAATTGTGCAGTAATGTAGAAATAAAAAAGAATACAAGCTTATTTAGTATTCTCACAACTGCCACTTCAAAGAATGTGTGCTTCAAACGTAAAACTGACCGGTGGATTAAAACCTTCTGTGGTGTAAAGCCGACGCCGGCCGGCGCAGATAAAGCTTCGGTTTTCCTGCCGATTTTTTGCAATTTATTGCTTATGTTGTATTATTAATTTAAGCCGCACAGCCCTAGAATTGTTATAGATTTATGCATTATAATACAACAATACCACAAAATTATTTACTTACAAATAGTGGCAGGTTATTCTCATAATCAAATCAACCACTCTTTTTTGCATTTTGCCGCAGTTCATTTTGTAATCGATACCAGTGTGTATTATTACTTGCTACGTGTCAGGCGATCATGCAGGCCATTCAACGTATGTCCAAAAATGCAGACTAAGCGAGATACTACAGGTTGAAATTTCTTAAAAAAATTGTTTTTTTATATCTGGAAAACTACCATCATCATCATCATAAGGTTCTCAGTCCGAAGACTGGTTGGACGCGTACCTCCATTCTTTTCTATCCTGAGCTAACCTACGCATTTCCCTAAAAGTAGAACATCCTACATCCCTAACTATTTGAGAGCAGTAGTCTAATCTAGGCCTACCCCTACCTCTTTTTATTCCTATCTCTGACTCTAGTATGTCACGAACTATTCCTTCGTGTCTTAGAAGGTGTCCTACCATCCTATCTCTCCTACTCTTTATTGTTTTCCATACCTTTCGCTTTTCCCCAACTCTTTCTAATACTTCCCTATTGCTAACCTTATCTATCCACGGTATCTTCATCATGCGTCTGTAGCACCACATTTCAAACGCTTCTACTCTTTTTCTATCCGCTTCTCCTATTGTCCAAGTTTCGCACCCGTATAATGCCGTACTCCATACATACGACGTTAAGAGTCTCTTCCTAGTCTCTATATTAACCGTTCTCGAGCATAACAGTTGTTTCTTTTTGTTAAACGCAACTCGGCCCTGCGCCATTCTTTGTTTTATATCTTTAGTGCTCCTACCGTCTTGAGTTATTTTACTTCCTAAGTAGCAGAAATCCGCGACCTCCTCTATCTTCTCATTTCCAATTTGTATTTCCATTTTAGTTCTATTTTCACATCCCCTACATACCAAAATTTTAGTTTTCTTTTTATTGATTTTCATGCCGAAGCCCTGTGTCAAAACTGCTTCCATTTCATTCAAAGCCGCTCCTAATTCTTCTTTGCTAGATGCTAACACTGCTATATCATCCGCAAATCTGAGCATGTTAATAGTTTGGCCCTGTACATTGATCCCTGAGGCTGTTCTTTCCTTAACAATATTAATCGCATCTTCGATATATAAGTTGAAAACTAGAGGTGACAATGCACATCCCTGTCTCACTCCCTTCCGGATATCTACTTCCCTTTGTTCCTGCTCACATTCTATAACTGCCTTTTGCTCTTTGTAGAGATTATGTATTATTCTTCTGTCCCTGTATTTCATCCCTACCTTTCTCAGCACTTCGAACATCTTCCCCCATTTTACGTTGTCGAAGGCTTTTTCTAAATCTACAAATCCTATATAGACGCTCTTTCTCTTTTCTATCGTTTTTTCTATAATTACTCGTAAAGCTAGAATGGCCTCGCGCGTTCCTCTATTTCGTCTAAATCCGAACTGATCTTCTCCTAATATTTCTTCCGCCTTTTTCTCCATCCTTCTTTGCACAATTCTAGTTAAAATTTTTGACGCATGGGAAGTTAAACTGATAGTTCTAAAATTTTCGCATCTATCCGCGCCTTTTCTTTTTGGCAAAGCTACTATGATGTTCCGTTTGTAATCTTCTGGAATCTCGCCTGTCAGGTATATGCGACTAACTAGTTTAAATAAACGATCTATTACCTCTTGACCTGCGCACTTTAAGATTTCTGCCTGCAAGCCATCTATACCTGGTGCTTTATTATTCCTTAAACTTTTTAGTGCTATCTCAAACTCTTCTCTCATTATAGGACTCCCTAGGTTATCCCCCTCTACACTGCTTTCGCTTTCTAATATATCTTGCACTTCCTGTCCCGCATATAAGTTTCCTAAATATTCTTTCCACCTATCTGCCTTCTCGCCACTTCCGATTAGGATATCTCCTGCCTCATTTCTAATGTTTTTGGTACTAGATCCAATTTCTCTAAAATTTCTCCTAATTATTTTATATGCTTCATCAGTCTTTCCTACTTCGAATTTATCTTCCACTTCTTTGCATTTATTATCGATCCATTGCTCTTTCGCTTTCCTACATTCCCGAATAATTTCCCACTTGATCGCCTTATATCTTTGTTTCCCTGTTTCATCTAACCTATTTTTATATTTTCGCCTTTCCTCTATTAGACTCACAATATGTTTTGTTATCCAGGGTTTCCTACTTTCATTCTGTTTATGACCCAAAATATCCCTAGCTGAGGAAACTAAACTATTTTTAATGCAATTCCATTCTGCCTCTATGTCCCTAACAATATTTCCACCCGTGCCCTTTAGTGCTTCGTTTGTCTTTTTCTCGAACTTATTGCGCATATCATCATCTTTTAGTTTCTCTGGGTCAAGATACCTTCTTCCGCTTCTTTTTTTCAAAATCTTAAATTTAAGATTGGCTTTCATAACGACTATGTTGTGATCACTATCTATATCTGCTCCTGGATAACTTCTACAATCCCTAACTTGATTTCTAAATCTTTGCCTAACGAGAATGTAATCTATTTGATATCTCCCTAAGTCTCCTGGCATCTTCCACGTATAGCATCTCCTAACATGATGGTGAAATAGAGTGTTCGCGACCGTTAAGTTATGTTTATCGCAGAACTCTATCAGTCTAACTCCCCTATCGTTCCTATTGCCTAATCCAAAGGGGCCAACTATTCCGCCCTCTCGCCCTGTGCCTACGACTGCATTGAAATCTCCTGTAATTATTAAATTTTCGTGCCCTCTCACAAAATCTAGCACATATTCAATATCACTATAAACTGCCTCTACGGCCTCATCACTGTAGTTAGAAGTGGGCATATATACCTGTATTATTACTGTTTTTACAGGTTTCGAATCTAACCTAACCATAACTACCCTGTCACTTTGCTGTAAGAAATTTTCTACACTCTGTCCTACTTTTTTCCGCATAACAATTCCTACTCCCGAATTTCCTCCTACAGATCCTGTATGTATTACTCTAAAATCTCCGCTCCAGAAGTCTCCAGCTTCTGGCCATCGCACTTCACTGATACCTACTACGTCTAATGCTAACCTATCCATCTCAATTTTCAAATTCTCTAACTTCCCTACTTGTTTCATGCTTCTAACATTCCACGCTCCGACTCGTGAGATGTTACACTTATCATTTCTGATGACTCCCCCCGAAGCAGTCCCCGCCCGGAGATCCGAATGTGGGACTATTTTACCTCCGGAATATTTTACTCCAGAAAGTGCCATCATCATAAATTCGAAGTACGCTGTACCAGGGATATAATAATGTGGTGGTTTCCCGTTGCCTTCCACATCGCAGTAGTGTGTATCACAGTGCCATACCGACCCTCACGATCTCTGCCACTATGATTACTGAAAGAGCTGCTGCCCCCTTTCAGGGACTTGATTTAGTCTGGCTTCCCAAATAAAAACCCCTCCAATATGGTTAAACCTATGGTTCGGCTCTTTAGATCATTGAAGCGCGCAAGCCATCCCACCCGTCCCAGTATTACTAGAACTTCGTCAAGGTACAAGTCCTTTGGGATAGGAAAACTACCAGAGCTATTCATTTGAAATTCGAAGTATAATAATTTATTGAAGTTTTTTACTAACTAACTTATAAATTTCGAATTTCGTACTCTCACAATTGATATCACTTACGAGGAGGAGAGACTGGCTTACACAGATATTATGTTTCAAAATATTTGAATCTTTGTTTAATTTACAAGAAAAAATCTGTCTTTAATTTTTTCCATACAAAGCATAGTTTCAGAGACTCGAAGTTTGTTACACTTGTTATACAGAGTGTCTAAAAGATCTGTACAAAGCGATATCACATATTCCTGAGACCAAAAAAGAGCTATTTAACCAAACTTACCTCTATCCAAAAGTATTTCGTTAAGGCGCTATCGAATGTCAAAGATTTTCAAAAAATTTGTTTTTTTCATAAAAAAAATTTAATGTAACGACAGAGATTAAATTTGGAATGTGAATCCGTAGTGAAAAAGGGTGTTTCTTAATTTTTTTTGCTAGAGGGTCTTACCCAAGTGGTCTAAAGTTGATCATCCGCATCCAAAGAAGCTCATATTTTTTAACGGTTTGGTCAATATCTTTAAAACTTTTTCCATAGACAGACACTTTTATTTGAAACATTTCTTGAATCTTTTTTGATTTCGCTATCTGGCATACTTAAGCCAAAATTTTAGTTTGTTGCACTCCGTGTGCCGCAGCCATAAAGTACCTAACTAACGTTTGAAAAACGTTAATAAAACAATAATTATTTTTCTACGTCCGTAAAGAAATTTGTTTTATTAATTTACATGAAAAAGATTTATCCAAATGTTTCGTGTTTAATACATAGTTATCGAGCGCCAACATTCTTTAAAACAAATTTTTATTTTTATTTTTAAAAATATTCCTAGAACCCGATTGCAGCGCCACCTGCCGGGTCCAACTGAATGTAAACCATCCAGGGACCCACTCCAACACACACAAAAAATTTAATGAAAATCGGTCCAGCCGTTTAGGAGGAGTTCAGTAACACCCGATTGCAGCGCCACCTACCGGGTCCAATTGTGAATGTAAACCATCCAGGTACCCACGCCAACAAACACAAAAAATCATCAAAATCGGTCCAGCCGTTCAAAAAACCTTCTGGAACCCGATTGCAGCGCCATCTTCCGGGTCCAATTGTGAATGTAAACCATTCAGGGACCCACTCCAACACACACACAAAATTTCATCAAAATCGGTCCAGCCGTTCAAAAATATTCCTAGAACCCGATTGCAGAGCCACCTGCCGGGTCCAACTGTGAATGTAAACTATCCAGGGACCCACTCCAACACACACAAAAAATTTCATCAAAATCGGTCTAGCCGTTTAGGAGGAATTCGGTGACATACACACGTACAGACTGTCAAACGCGCGAAGTTAAAATAGTCGTTACGTTTTCTCAAATTTTCCAATTTTCTGCGCAATTTTCTTAATTTTCCGTTCCGTAAGAACCTTCTACAAAGTATTAGAAACTATAAAAAAGATGAATGAAATCGGTTAAGTCGTTCTCAAGTTATGCCGTAACCAAGGGAAATAGGGATTCATTTTTATTGTTCATACAAAAATACTAAAATGGCGATTAAAAATGGGGGGTGGGGGTAGGAGGGTGAAAAATACTTTACGACCTATTCTCATACCTACCAAATGTACAAAAAAATTTCAATTATTTGGATATTGTTCATACAAAAATACTAAAACCGCGATTAAAAAATGGGGGGTGGGGGTAGGAGGGTGAAAAATACTTTACGACCTATTCTCATACCTACCAAATGTACAAAAAAATTCAATTATTTGGATATTGTTCATACAAAAATACTAAAATCGCGATTAATAAATGGGGGTTGGGGGTAGGAGGGTGAAAAATACTTTACGACCTATTCTCGTACCTACCAAATGTACAAAAAAAAATTCATAAAAATCGGTCAAGCCGTTTCGGAGGAGTTCGACCACAAACACCGTGACACGAGATTTTTAAGCCGGCATCCCACGGCGCGTGGCTTGCCAAGCCTGACGTCAGACTCGCCAAGGCACACATCGTGGGATAGGGTCGGTTCACCACATTTTGGCTCGGCTTGTCATTCCCATCGGTTGTCGGTAAATGTGCACAAGTCAAAGGAAATGGCTTGCCGAGTCACGTAGATGTCTGTCATTCCATTTGTGACTTGACAAGTTGCAAGCCGTGGGAGTGGATCCCGCTCGTCAGCTTGTTACTTGCCAAGCCTAGACGAGCATCTGAGGCTTCAAATTTTATATTTTTTGTACCTAAAGCATTATTTTGTTTGACTTCCTAAGATATTGAAAGATATGCATTCCAAAAAATTATACCTTGGTAAAAATACCACCAGAATCATAGCGCAAGATCACACAATTTGTCTGATGACAGATGTCAGCAAGGGAAAAAACTGAGAAAACGTGTTGGAGGCTACTATGAATTATTATTTACATTAAGATTGATAACTCCTCATCATCAATATTGAAATCGACTCCCTCTCTTTTGTTGGAAGACGAGCTTTTGCCACTCTTGTAGGTATAAATAAAAAACATTCCCAGATATTAAATATTAGATTAAGGGATTCAGGTTGGCTTGGAACTTAACATCTGCTACTGTCAGATTAGCAATTACCATATTTTGAACAAATGCGAACTTATTTTACGTTACGCTAATTTTGGGAACCAACCGTTTTTGTACTGAGTGGATGAAAACGACACTACACGCCTTTGTTTTCTGTAAAAGTAAAGTTTTATCATTTGTTTCAAGAACGTTTCATTGAAAAGATCTCCTAGTTCGCAATGTAGATTGATGTAATATTTGCAGCACATTTTAGTATTGATGTGGTATCGTGTAGTCAATATGTAGTACCGTGTGGTATTATATAGTACCGTGTAGTATTATATAGTACCGTGTAGTATTATGTAGTATCTAGTAGTATTATGCAGTATCGTGTAGTATATGTAGTATCGTGTAGTATATGTAGTATCGTGTAGTATTATGTAGTGTCGTGTAGTATTATGTAGTAATTGTGCAGTATGTAGTACGCTGACCACCTTTCCATGTAGTGATTACCCCCTCGGGGAAGATGTTCAAAGTGCTCAGAAAGGTAGGTATGAAATATAAGGACAGAAGAATAATACATATTCTCTACAAAGAGCAAGCAGCAGTTATAGAATTTGACCAGGAATGAAGAGAAGTAGATGTCCGGAAGGGAGTGAGGCAGGGATGTGCGTTTTGTATCGAAGATGCGATTAATATTGTTAAGGAAAGAACAGCCTCAGGGATTAATGTACAGGGCCAAACTATTAACATGCTCAGATTCGCAGATGATATAGCATTATTAGCATCCTGCAAAGAAGAACTACGAATGACTCTGAGTTAAATGGAAGCAGTTTTGATAGAGGGCTACGACATGAAAATCAATAAAAAGAACACCAAAATTTTGGTATGTAGAGGGCGTGAAAATAGAACTAAAACTAAAATACAAATAAGAAATGAGAAGATAAATGAAAAATGAAAAATGAAGTCGCGGATTTCTGCTATTTACGAAATCAGATAACTCGATATGGTAGGAGCACAAAAGAAGACATAAACCAAAGAATAGCGCAATTGCATTTAACAAAAAGAAACAACTGCTTTGCTCGGGAACAGTTAATGTAGACTCTTAAAGATGTACGTCTGGAGTACGGCATTGTACGGGTGAGAAACTTGGACAATAGGAGAAGCGGATTAAAAGAGAACAGAAGCATTTGAAATGAGGTGCTACAGGCGTCTGATGAAGATACCGTGGATAGACATTAGGTATTAGAAAGAGTTGGGGAAAAGCAAAAGATATGGAAGACAAAAGAATAGGAGAGATAGGAAGGTAGGATACCTTCTGAGACATGATGGGATAGTTTGCGAAATACTAGAGTCGAGATAGGAATAAAAAGAGGTAGGGGTAAGCCCAGATTAGACTACTACTCTAAAATAGTTGGGGATGTAATGTAGGGAAATGCGTAGGTTAGCTCAGGATAGGTTTTACTAATTTTTTAGAATAAATAAAGTAATCGTAGAAAAAGTAGTATACAACTTGCGCGAAATGACCCTTTCCCAACTATTCATGTGCCTGCTCGTGGGAAATGAGTATCATTTCAAGCTTGTTATACAATATACTATTTGCGTGCTCCAAATTAGGTCGGAAAATATTTACATGTCGCATGCATGTTTTCAGTGATATTAAATTGTACAGTTTGAGCAATGGATCTTTAGTCGCGTATGTTCTCAGAAGTCGACACGAATGCAGTACTTTGTTTTCGTCGTAATACGCAAATCAGGATACCGGAAATTTGATGCATACGTCTTTCGCAAATGAATCAATCTAGGATGCCCCGCGCATCGATTCGTCGGGATACCAATAACCAGAGTGCCTAAGGCGCAGCTGTCACTTGCTCTTACTGTCAGTGGTGTCGCCAGTTTCAAGATTGTTATTTTCGTAAAGTTAGTAGAAGCTTTATTGATCGCTAACATCTAACATGATCACTTGTATACTGAATTTGTGTTTAATTGTGAAATTTAAGGATTAAGATGTAAGAGACTGTGGTTAAATAATCAATTCAAGAATCAATTGTACCCCTAACCACATAAATTTTGAAATACTATATACGCATTTCGGCAGCTAAGCTGCCATCTTCAGTAGCAGGGAAAAACCTATAGTAATAAAAATAACAATAACATTAATGCAAAAAAAAAAAACAATTATATATATATATTATATATATGACAATAATAATAACAACAATAATGATGATGTGAAACTATGATAGTGACAATAACAATAATATAGGTCAGGTATTTTCTGCTCACCACTCCGAAAGAATCGAAGTGCACTCGATCAGCTCTCAAGCTAGAATGAACTCCGCACGGAGACAATCCCCAATATATACTTAAAGTGACGTAGCACTGACATTACTTGTGACATCAACATTAATCACACTAGGATAGAAAATTCAATATCCGGGCATACGCTCATTTTTATACCACTCTATTCTTATTTTCACTATCACAAATGTACAAAAAGGTTGCCATTGCCATCTTTACTGCAGTTTCAATTAAAATATCCTATCTTCAGGATAATTGACTTGAATGAAACAAAAATAGAAAATGAATCCCATATTACCAAATAACCTCGAAGGTCCATGGCTTATGTGGGCTAGCAAATAACTACAGTAAACTGCAATAAAGAAGACCTTGACCCCTGCACCCTTTCATTTTTCTGGTTAAACCCTGCACGCCTACACATTAACGACATCTAACAATACGGACTCAGAAATTGGACCTAAATCTGAATAAGTTTACCTTCATACTTGCGAATAAACATACTCTCATAAGCGTCTAATTCCCTATTGTCCGATACCGACCTCATAAGCCGAAGATCCTTCTCATGTACAGGGTGGCCGGTATCAAAGATATGTTGGGCAACACTTGACTTCTCAATTCTATTATATCTAAAATGTGCCATGTTCCTTAAACCTAGTGACGATTGTACGCCTTGTTTGCCCAATATAACTCTTGTCACAACTACTACACTTTATTTCATAAATTCCCGACTTCTGCTTGTCCTCTACTTTATCCTTGGGATTTCCCAACAGCTGCTTGATGGTATTCTTAGCGGTATATGCTACACATAAATTTTGCGACTTAAAAATAGGTTCCAAGCCTCTGGTATGTGCCAAACTATACGGAATTTTAACATATTTCTTATTCTCAGTAGGTGACATAGAGAAAGTCGTGGAATCCTTAACAAACTTTTTGTGTCTAATTCTGCTTATCAATCCATCAACTAAGACAGTCGTGTACCCATTATGAATCGCAACATCTTTTATATATTTTAATTCTTTTTGATATCTTACCTTTGACAGAGGAAATGACAACAATCTGTTGACCAGAAAGTGCAAAGCCGAAAGTTTATGTTGTATTGAATGTTGTGAATCATTCACAATAAACCTACTTATATTAGTATCCTTCCTATACACATCAAATTCCAATCCGCCAATGCTGTTCCTAACAACCAAGACATCCAAAAAAGGGATTGAACCATTTTGTTCCATTTCAAATGTGAATTTCACACTATTATAACGTGAATTTAAATTATCTAAAAAATCCTCAATTCTACTCCTCTTGGTATCGAAAACAGCGAACACGTCATCCACATAACGCAACCATACTCGAGGGAAGTACTCACTGTCTCTTTTAAACAACACTTCAAACCTACTCATGAACAGATTAGCCAAAAACGGAGATAAACTATTGCCCATAGCAGTCCCTTCCTGCTGTTCAAAAAACTTACCATTAATTTGAAAACAATTCTGGGACATACATAATGAGGTCAATTTTAAATATTCATCCACTACAATTCGGTCCACTTCATTTTCAGTCAGTAGCTCCTCCAAATATGCAACCGTGGTAGGTATAGGTACACTTGGAAACAACGATACAACATCGAAAGAAACCAACACCTCACCCTCATCAAGTACTATATTTTTAATTTTATTAATAAACTCCAACGAATTCACAACTGAAAAACTTTCCGGAGCTGTGGGCAATGCGGTGAATTCCTTCGTTAGCCATTTAGAAAGCAGACAGGTTGGCGAGTTAATACCGGAAATGATGGGTCTCACCGATCTACCTGGTTTATGAATCTTAGGAAGGACATACATCTTGGGAACTACAGGATTAGACACGCTTAACCTAAATTTGTTTTGGGGGGTAATAAGATTTGGACAATCTTTCATGGCATTCTTAGCCGAACTGACCAATTTTGTCAATGGATTTTTCTTAACCTCTTTGTATGGACCATCCTTTTTTTTGCATTAATGTTATTGCTATTTTTATTACTATAGGTTTTTCCCTGCTACTGAAGATGGCAGCTTAGCTGCCGAAATGCGTATATAGTATTTCAAAATTTATGTGGTTAGGGGTACAATTGATTCTTGAATTGTGAAATTTAAGTCTTGTAAGTATTAAAAATTGATATTTTATTCAATAAATGATAAATTTTGATTGTTATTTATTTATGTTTCGTTTAATTTTTTCTCATACATCGCACGTCACTGCAACTGCTTGGCAACAAATGCAGCATTGATTCATATCGATCTGCTTTTGTTGCAGCGATCAAGGATCTGTTGATCAGACTGTATCTTGGTTAAACCAACATGCATATGTCATAAAAATATTTTCTGTCCTAGTTTAGAGCACGCAAAAATGGATTTTGCGTCTATTTTAAGACAAAAAGTCAAATCTGACATTAACTGGGTAACATTAATTTCCGAGTTGTCAGTGTTAGTTGTCAAATTAGATAGTACGAAAAAATTGAATCTTTTAGGAGAGCGAGCATCGAGCAGGCAAGTGAAAATAATCTTAGGAATATTTTAAAATATACGAGGCTTGTACCAAAACTGCTGAGCAACATTTGTTTTCAGCAATGTTTTAATTTCCTCCAAAATCAGTTACATGCACATTATTTCTATTTAGATCATGTTACCAAAATTTGATTTGAATATTTGTAGCAGGCTTTGCAAAGTTATTAAACAAAAAATGGATGACAGTGACATTTCGTTTCGGTAGCGCTCTATAATAGAATTTTTGGTAAAAGGAATTTCGGCGGCAAATATTCATATTCGGCTTCGTAATGCGTATGGAAATGTTTCCTTTGGTGCAAGTGCTGTCCGCAGATAAGTTAAACATTTTAAAATGGAAATACTGACATAACCGATCATCCGAGAATGCAAGGCCACATATTGCTAGGTCAGTCATTTGGAAAATTAGGAAATGCCGGAACGGAGTGCCACCGTACTGGAATTTTTAAACTTCTTTCTTATCTGCCTTTAAAATAGAAACCAGAAACCTCCAAACATTACTGTGAAGTTCCTAGTTCAGACATAGCTCCTACATGGAAAAACGTGGGTTTTATATAGAAAAACCAGGCAATTTTTGTTTTTTGCACATCATTAAAGTATAATGTTTTCAAATAATACATATTATTTTTGTCTGTTATACCTGGCATAGATATTTATTCCAAAACTACGCTTTCTTTGGGCCACGGTTTGGTTCTGAACTGCAAATCTGATTTCAAAACCGGGTATTATTTAAATACACATAACATGCAGAGAAAAATAATAACCTAAATATTTCTTACCAGTAGAACGACTTAGCCGCTTTTCCCACCCAACAGGCAACTGCTCGTCCGCCATTTTCTTTTTGAATAAAAATTAAAAACATAATACAGTGATGGGCGGAATCGAATACAAAATGCGAAAGTACCTATTCGATTCCGGCAAGAATTCGAATGCATTCGATTTCCAATGAAGTATTCGAAACTACCGTTTCAGATGGGCAGCGATGGTAGGGTTGCCAACTCTGTGACTAGCTATTCCGGGACGCATTTAAACAATCCGGTATACATTTCGGCACCCGTTGCCATATTATTGGTCAATTTAAACATATTCGTCCAATAGCAAGCGGAGTGCCGAAAATGCTACCCGAATGTTGGACGGTGTTGAAACGCAGGTCGGAATGTTGCGAAATATGCCGGCAATGCATATGCCAACAAGCCAAAGGCACTATACCTATACGTACATGCGCGAAAGGGTATGCAAAAATTAAACTGACACTCCAATGTGAAAATATAGTGTCCTTCGTTGTCCATTTTATTGTAATCGTTAACTCATCTTGGCATTCTGTATTTTTTGATTTTCCTTTTTTGTTTTTTCTTTAGCGACCCTTTTCTGATCATTATGATGGCAAACAAAAGTCTTTCTGAAATATAGAAATGTTTTATAGATAACTGCTATCTACCTAGTATATTACAAAATTTTATTTTCATTTAGCATCAGCGTGACTCGGTGTATAACATATGTATATAAATAAATAATAACCAAAGGCGCATTTATAAAGCCCACTTTTCATTTATGGTATAGCGCTGAAAAATTTGCGATTTCTTGCCTTCAGATATACAGTAGTGGCCATAAATATAGCAACTTCCTGAAATTTCGAATTTAATTTTTTTTTCTAAGCAAAAATATTCTTTTTATTTACTTTTTGTTCTTAAAATACATACACATTTCTAGTACATAATGCGTATTTATGTGTAATTAAAACAAGTATTATTTTTAATATTTTTTAATTTTTGTGTTGGACATAATTATAGCAACTACGGAAAAAAATTTTTTTTTACAAGTATTAATTAAAAATAACAAAAGCGTTTAATATTTTGTATAATAACCTCTATTTTTAATAACCTGGGCACATCGCTTGGGCATCGATTCTATTAATTTAGTAATGTATCCATCATCAATTATTTCCCAAGCATTTTCCAGTGCAGTATAAAGGTTTTCGAAATTAGTATAATTATTTCCTCTAATTTTGCCATCCAAGTAATCCCACAAATTTTCTATTGGATTTAAGTCGGGTGACTGTGATGGCCATCGCATAATTTCGAAGTGTTGCTCCGCTGTCCAATCCTGCACAAGTTTCGACGAGTGTTCCGGGTCATTATCTTGCTGAAACACACAACTTAAAGGCATTGTTTCGTCGATGTATGGGACCAGATGGTATTGCAAAATATTTTAATACATGAATCGATCCATTTTACCATGGATTCGACAGATTGGGCCCATCCCAAACTTAGAGAAACATCCCCAAACCATAACTGAACCACCACCGTGCTTAACAGTTGGACATGTGCACTTCTTGTCAAATCTCTTGCCCGTTGGTCGTCTAACATAGAGTAGCCCATCACTTTTAAACAAATTAAATTTTAATTCATCGCTAAAAACTACATTCTTCCAATTTTCTGGGGTCCAGTTAATATGATCTATTGCGAACTGGAGACAGGCCTTCCCATTTTTCTTTGACAACAGCGGTTTCTTCGCTGGTCGGCGACCAAATAACCCGCCGTCGACTAATCTCCTTCTTATTGTACGAGCACTAACATCTTTTGATCCAATTTCCTCCAATTTTCCAAGAATTTTGGAAGAGGACAGGAATGGGTTTTCTTTCGATATTCTTAACACGTGTCGATCAAATCTTTCATAAGTTTTTCTTGGTCTTCCTGGATTTGGAATGGGTTCAACATAAATAGCTTCAAAATTCTGGACACAACGGATTTATTTAAATTAAAACTTCTTGAAATTTCAGCCCGTTTGACACCGTTTTCATAATTTTGTGTAATAAGGTTCCTAATTTCAATTGAAACTGTTTTAGCCCGACCCATTGTTTAGTTACTAACCAGAAATAGTGCCAATGCGATAAATACTCGGGATAAGTACAACTTAACTGGCGTTTTAATTACTTTAAACTTATTTATGACAGTTGTTGCTATATTTCTGTCCAACAAAAATTTGAACAAATGCTGGGATTAATTTGTTATTCACAGAGCTCTAATTTTTATTGCAGGAAACACTTACCATAGAAGCAATGTCAATGCTGGAATGCATTTCTAATCTTAAAAATAATGTTGTTTAATATTACATTGATTTTTTAAAAGTTGCTATATTTATGGCCACTACTGTAGGTAAATACCTACCGATGCATGGAAACCAAGTTTAAGGAAGGGGCGTTGGGGTAAGGGAAGTTGGTAATTTTTGTTCGTGTTTAGCATTTGATTTTGTAAAGATGTATAGGTAGGTAACTAGGTAGGTATCTATTTGTATGAATCACGCACCTAGATTGTTAGATACCCATGTGCAATAAAAAATATAAAAAAGGCTGTCGGTAGGAAGGTAGGCACCTACCTAACATAAGTGCTTAGCTGTATAAAAATCGGCTACAATTTTTAACACTGGATTTAATACGCCAAGTTGTAGATGATTTTTCCTCATATTGCTCTAACCATTGCAGCACTGCTTCTTCGTTTGTTAATTTACCTCTGTATACATTATTTGAGACCTTAATTAATTGCTCCATAGCGAAGCGCGGCATGCATTCGAGGTGATGTTTACCTATCCTATAGCATGCAACTCGGCAACATTCCGACCTGCGTTTCAGCACCGTCCAACATTCGGGTAGCGATTTCGGCACTCCGCTTGCTATTGGACGAATATGTTTAAATTGACCAATAATATGGCAACGGGTGCCGCAATCTATACCGGAATGTTTAAATGCTTCCGGGACAGCTGACGAAAATCGTCACCCCTTTTAATAAGTTAAAGTTTCCAAATTTTGTGAAATATCTGGCAAATATTTTAATAAATAAGCGTGTAATATTCTTTGTTCGACGTTTCGCCCCTGATTGGGGGCTTTGTCAAGAATCTTTATTTAAAAGTATAAATATAAAAGGTATAACAGATGTAAGTTGAAAATTTTTGACAAATTTTTTTGTAAACAGCCAAATATGAAGCGCCGTTTGGGGCATAATAGCTCTGCAAGAAATAATTATTTCTTAGAGAGAGAAATAATTATTTAACTGCGTGCAAAATATTTTTCGAGAAAGAAATTAATATTTTTATGTGGGAATAATTTTTTCTTGCGATAGAAAATCAAAAATATTTCTCGCGCACACAATTTTTCTTCCGGGCTGAAGAAAATTCTCCCGGGATATTTCTCCCGCGTAAAAAATAATTCTCCCGTAAAATTTTCCTCCCGAGCCAAAATTAATTCGCCCACTTCAAGGTATTTCTCCCGCACAGAACTTTTTACTCTCGCATAAAATATTTCTTCCTCGCTGAAACAATTCTCCCACAATAATAGTATATTGTATAACAAGCGCGAAATGATACTCATTTCCCACGAGCAGGCACATGAATAGTTTGTAGCACGAGCGAAGCGAGTGCTACAAAATTCATGTGCCTACGAGTGGGAAAGGGTCATTTCGCGCGAGTTGTACACTATACTTTTTCTACGATTACTTTATTTACTTATTTTAAAAAAATTAAAAAACATTTCAAAACATTTGTTAGCAAATATTCATTATCAGGAACTTCTTTGATAAATTTGTTTATTTCTTCTGCTGTAAAAATTTTTGCTTTTTAGGTTGATACCATCCGACTGCCTTTTCAGAAAAGCTTTTAATTTGTTACATTTAGACATATCCAGAACTTCATTTACTCAACATTTAACATTGACTATTGGCTCCAGAGAGTGATGGACTTAAATTTTTTCGACATTTCTCCGAAATATGCTAATAAAGTATTCTCCGAAAATGAATGTATGTGCTGGTCTTTGCGCCAATCCATGAAATTTCTGTACGAATTTACGTATTTATTCTTTGGTATTTGTGGAAGTATGTACCTATCTAAATTTAAACTGTTTACCTTCGCCATTTCTGTGATACCTGGCGGTGTTAAATTTAATATTTTTTCATTGTCACTATCGCTATTCATATTTACTTCTACTTAAGAATAGTGTTTTCATGTACAAATTGACTGAATTTATGGCGACTTGCAAAGTGACAGTATGTTTTGTCAAACTGACAAAGCCTCCTAGAGGCGAATGATTCTGTAGCTATGATTGGATATGATTCGCTAATCATTGAATTATATTGACTCAATGACAGTTTAGTAGCCTATGAAACCCGTAGGAAATGAATATTTCCGTACAATTTGGCCGTAGGAAATGAAAATCCGTACACAAAGATGTAACTTTCTTAATTAATGGCGCCTATGAAACTTGTACGTTTCTTTATAATCGTAGAAAAAAATATTTCCCACACACCGCAAGCCTCGAAATGCGCCGCTAGATGGCAGTGACCGCAAGCTGGTTCCAGTTAGTGATGGGAGCTATAGAATGAAATGGACTATCGATATATTACTAATGAATGATTTAAACTATGGAATGAATTTATTCGAGCAAGTTCATTCTTGGCTTTAATAGATTCGGCACTTGTTGAAAGTTAATATCCATAGATTAGAGACTTATGTAGATAAGCGACTCCCTGTATTTTCGCCGGACGAAATGGTTTAGTTACGCTTTATGACACGAAGCGCTAGTATCGCAAACGCCGGGAAATTTGAATATAAGCTCCTAGTTATAATGAAATTTATTTTTATTTTATACTTATCAAAATTTTTGTATCCAGTATTTGCTACTTTTAGAAGAACATAAAAATAGTAATAAAGGATACAACAATCTTTTAAGTAGAAGTAAAATGTTATATATGGAATGTTTAAATAAAAATATTTTCAAAATTAAATTTATGTATTTTATAAATGTAACATTGACACAATAAATTACTAAGAATTGTTTTATACAGTAATAATAAAGGCTACAAACTCCTTAAAAAAAGTTTGCTTTGCCAAGTCGAAGAACTGTACTGCAGAGCATTCGTTTTGGCGCTGAAATTATCAATGCTATATCCGAAAGTTTATAAAAACCTCATAACAAGAGGGAAATAGTGCATTTTCACTTCGTTAGAGTTGTTTCCACATTTCTTCACAACACATTTTTGATACCCCACTTTAAAGTCTGTTTTAAAAAATGTTTCACAAAAATGTTGCACAAAAACAACAGTAAATTTGCTCAAAGCTTGGTACACTCTCTAATCAGTGGCTTGGAAAAAAGACGAGCGAAAATTCAAACTTTTACACGACTGGCAAACACAACACGGCAACACCAACCAAGAAATTGCAAATGGCGCACGAAACACAAACCAAACAATTTCCAGATACCGGTTACCGGCAGTCCGGCAGAGATCGCATTGAAACATAGAGCATATACTTTATCATATCTGTGGACTCTCGGCCCTACATCAGCGCTTTTGTGCCGTCAAGCGTAACTAGTACTTCGTCTGAGTTTTCAGGATAGAGTGAACATACCCTGGTTAATATCCATGATTTAAAATAAATAAATCATTCATACTTGTTTTCCAAATAAAGTAACAAAATAGGTTATTCATTCTTTATAGCTTTGTTTTTGCAGTGCAGTAGTTTCTGCTTGGCTAACAGATTTATCACATATACTGTCATTTGCTTCGTGTTCTGTAAGCACTTACGCCGATCCTACGCGGTATAACATTAGAGCTAATGCAACGTTCCCTGATTGGTGTATTTCTGCCGCGCAACAACAGTAAATCAATAACAGTAAAAGTCAACAAATTAGTGGATGTCTGTCTCGCGTGATGGTGATCCCCTAGCTGTCCTTTTGGACCAGAACAGATTTTTTGGTCAAAAGAAAAAAGAGAAATCATCATAACAAAAAAGAGCTACTGCGAGGTGCGAAACCCTCAACGTTGCGGCTTGAGAGGCTGACACATCGACCACTGAGCCATGTAAGTGTGGTGCCAAGATTGGTTACGAAAATAGTATATTAAGAAAATACGCCCGTTGCCGTAAATATAAAATCAGCGATGAGTGTACAGTTGCTATGTTATACTGCGTAGGATCGGCATAAATACGTTCTGCAAGCGTAATTTTTTATGTAACCAATATGAATCCTCGGATGGATTCGGGCGACCAGTTGTTATAAATTAAGAAATGACAAATAAACTGTTTTTTTGAATGTGATTCCCTTATCTGACGGGGCATCAGACACACAGATTCTGAACTGTAAAACTTTAAACGTAAATTCGAAGTTAACGCAAAAAACAGCAACAAACGAAAATAAAAACATGCGTAAAACTTCGCGCGGTAGAAGTGAAACTTTTGAATCCCATCTGACGATATGACCATTTGAGACAGCAATTAGAGCTCCAACACACCATGTACGCTATCCCCACTTGTTTTCATCGGAATCGTGGTCCAGCGGCGTTTATTTATATCCCAACCAGGTTTTTCCAATGCAACGTATTAGCGTGCTATTATTCCCTTGTTATCATTAGTAATCGCAGATTTCATTTAAAAAAATACTTTTCATAACGGGCCACCGGACACAAAACAGGGAATGCAAGATTCTGTAAATTATAACAAACTTCGGAAGAATGAAGAAAAAGGATCGAACAAAAACTCCCCACGTGTTTCGCTACTGAGCCAAGCTTGTAGCTAGTTTAGCATGTTGTTTAACAGTCTATTAAAGCTAGTGAACCTAGTTGAGATATCGCAATAATAAACAAAGTACAAAATAACATAGAACGTGATGCAGGTACTGATTTAAATTAAGGTATTTTTTTGTAAAGTGCCTCTAGGGACATCTCAGAAATTTGTCAAAACTAACGATCAAACTTAATATTTAAAATACTTTAAATATTTTTTTTAAATAAAGTTTGTTATATAAGCTTCGTAATTACATAAATTTTTACAGTAAATAAAAACCATATTTTCTATTTTTACGATTGCAGCGTAAACGTACGGTACATATTTTGCAGCAAAGGGCCAATATACTTCTTTATGTAACCAATATGTACCATCTACCCGAATTTCAGCACATCTCTCCCGTTAAATAGCATCCGAAAGACTTGTTCCTCATAAGGTAGCAGAATGGCTACCATACCCGTCGTGTAATCAGCTGCGATCGGGTTCGAGTCCCGCAGAGTGATTGCTTCTTTTTGCATTGAGCCCGCGTTATGTTACAAGCAGCCTTTTTGGGGCCGTGAATGGCCGGTGCGCTGCGTTGACAAGCTCTCTCAGGGGTGGTGGTGACGCTGTCGAAAGGAAGCACAATGGAATTATTGAGAATATATCCCAATAGCTCGCCGAAGCCATGAAGGGAGTGTCTGGGGTGCCGCTTCTTGACCTGGGGCTGGAGGCTTCTCGTCTTCTTCTGGGTTCTGATAAGAACCGGCGATGTGAACACCATTTCAGTAAGGTTGACCTGGGTTCTCCCTGAAAGGTGCTAGATCCCTTGGATTGGCTTGGAGTTAGCTTGTTCTTCTTTTGTAGTTGGCTTCTGATTTCTACGATGGCTGGAGTCGGACTGTTGTTTGTAGAAGTTGGCTTGGAGTTGGTCTTCTTGCCAGCGCGGTGGCTGTGGCTGGTGTCTGACTGAGATGCGGAGCTTGGATGCTTGGATACTCGGTGTTTTTATGCAATTTCGTGACATCATGGCGAGCTGCCATTGGTGGAGGCTCTTGCTGTGGCACGGTAACGGTTAATAACGGTCCAGTTTTCGGTCTTCCAGGTCCAAAATGTCAGCTTGTCTGTTTCAGTCTCTAGTTTTTGTATTTTGTACGGGAAACGTTTGCCGGACATCACATTTCACTAATCCTCACTGCTCATTGATGAAAAGAACTCGGGTCCAGAGTATGTGGCATACATGGATACAAAAATAAACTACCACGCTTGCCTCTGCAGTAGACACTTAAGACTAGTTTGAAACTGCCAGAAATAGTTCATCAATATGATTCAGAACGCATGATTCCTTTATGTAACCAGTATGCGTTATGAGGCCTCGCTCGACAATATTCGAAGTTGTCGTACAACGCGCAGCTCCCTCCGTGTTCGGATGCCTAAGGCGTCTTGCACACGATGCGGATTTCATCCGGCACGGTTTTATTGCTTTTGCCGGACACGACTTTTAAGCGTTTACACACGATACGATTTATTTGTTTCCGGAGAAGTAAACAGGGGCGTATTTTACTCAGTATTCGCTGCATCTGTGTGCTGTTACCTGATTCGTTTCAAATGTACATTTTATTTGTTTCAAAAGTAATAAATAATTATATCAATAACAATAATAGAAGTATTTACCAATTTCAACCTTTTCCTTTTCTTCTGCTGATTCATAGCTTGGACATAAAAGAGTAAATATTTCTGTCCAAGCTGCGGGCGTCAAATTTTTGTTTTTCTAGTCTTCAAGGGATTTATCCCACAGAACAGGTCTTTCCTTAATTAAAGTTATGAGTAGCTCTACATCGGCACTTCTGACAACTGTATCTGCACTTCTGACAACTGAATTAAATTTTGTTTAGATTTGTAACAATTTGTGCAGCTACATGTTTATGTTTCATCTAGCGCGCCATGATCCCATGATACCTATGTTTGATCTAGTGAGCGATGATTTTATTTTGCTGCAGTCGTTGCGTTGTATCCAGGAGATGTACTTTTTTGTTTGAATTCGGTTATTCAGTATACACAAAATGACTTGGTCGAGTGTACTTCTGTTTGCACGGCAGACGCTGTGTATTCACGTCGCAATTTGTATTTTTTGTTTGTTGCAAAATGTAATGTTTCTATAGTGCGACACTTGCGTATTGTTTATAATAAAACTTCTAAAATACAGTTCACTGAAATTCTACAACAAATCACTGGTAAGAAATATTGCTAAATCAAGGGAAAAACTCCTGGACAACGTCGATGAAATTCTCTATTTCAACAAATTTATTAGGTACCTACAATTTTCCTTAATACCTCTGCCGGTCCGGCACAAATAATGTAACCGTGTCGTGTGCAAGACACCATATGCTCCTATTGTTCATTGGAACTTCCGTCTCTTTCTACACGGCACGGCGACCATCTTCACCGATCGACAGCCGTCACCGAACACGGCAGCCGGACACGGCGACGGTTGCAGTCGTATAGTGTGCAAGCTTGTATTTAAACCAATGCAGCATTGGAGCGTACGGAAAAAACAATAAAACCGTGCCGGATGCAATCCGTATCGTGTGCAAGAGGCATAATGCGGTGGCTCTGTAATCGAAATATTCGCGTACAAACCTCGTTTGCCACGGATTTTTTGAAGTGAAACTTCTTATGGCGCGGTATGCGTAAAATTATTCAACAATGAAACGAAAATGCAGCAGCAAGTGCCTGGGGATAGAGTGAGTCACAGATTACAGACTTATGGAGTGAATGGTGGGGAGCCCGCTAGGCCGCATTTATTTATAATAATAATAATATAGCTTTTATTAGTTATTTAAACTACGTAGTGAGCATTTCTTACAATATTACTTAATTCTAGCTAATAACGAAATATACCATATATGTACATATGTACGATAACACACACTTCACAAAAACAATACCTTAATTTAAATCAGTACCTGCATCACGTTCTATGTTATTTTGTACTTTGTTTATTATTGCGATATCTCAAATAGGTTCACGCGCTTTAATAGACTGTTAAACAACTTGCTAAACTAGCGACAAGCTTGGCTCAGTAGCGAAACGCGTGGGGAGTTTTTGTTCGATCCTTTTTCTTCATTCTTCCGAAGTTTGTTATAATTTACAGAATCTTGCATTCCCTGTTTTGTGTCCGGTGGCCCGTTACGAAAAGTATTTTTTAAACAAAATCCGCGATTACTAATGATAACAAGGGAATAATAGCACGCTAATACGGTTGCATTGGCAAAACCTGGTTGGGATATAAATAAACGCCGCTGGACCACGATTCTGACGAAAACGAGTGGGGATAGCGTACATGGTGTGTTGGAGCTCTAATTCCTGCCTCAAATGGTCATATCGTCAGATGAGATTCAAAAGTTTCACTTCTACCGCGCGAAGTTTTACGCATGTTTTTATTTTCGTTTATTGCTGTTTTTGCGTTAACTTCGAATTTACGTTTGAAGTTTTACAGTTCAGTATCACATTCCAAAAAAAAAAACAGTTTCTTTGTCATTTTTTAATTTATATCAGCTGGTCGCCCGAATCCATCCGAGGATGCATATTGGTTACATACAAAAATACGCTTACAGAACACGAAGCAAATGTGATAAATCTGTTAGCCAAGCAGAAACTACTGCACTGCAAAAACAAAGCTATAAAGAATGAATAACCTATTTTATTACTTTATTTGGAAAACAAGTATGAATGATTTATTTATTTTAAATCATGGATATTAACTTTCAAAAAGTGCCGAATCTATTAAAGCCAAGAATGAACTTGCTCGAATAAATTCATTCCATAGTTTAAATAATTCATTAGTAATATATCGATAGTCCATTTCATTCTATAGCTCCCATCACTAACTGGAACCAGCTTGCGGTCACTGCCATCTAGCGGCGCATTTCGAGGCTTGCGGTGTGTGGGAAATATTTTTATTGTGGGAGAATTGTTTCAGCGCGGAAGAAATATTTTATGCGAGAGTAAAAAGTTCTGTGCGGGAGAAATATTTTGAAGTGGGAGAATTAATTTTGGCTCGAGAGGAAAATTTTACGGGAGAATTATTTTTTACGCGGGAGAAATATCCCGGGAGAATTTTCTTCAGCCCGGAAGAAAAATTGTGTGCGCGAGAAATATTTTTGATTTTCTATCGCAAGAAAAAAATATTCCCACATAAAAATATTAATTTCTTTCTCGAAAAATATTTCGCACGCAGTTAAATAATTATTTCTCTCTCTCTAAGAAATAATTATTTCTTGCAGAGCTATTTTGCCCCAAACGGCGCTTCATACCATTTTACCCAGGGAGACGCGTTATAGGGAAAAAATGAACTATAGAGGTGCTGTAATCGCGGCTGTAATCCTGTTAATGGCGGCGAAGAAAAGCATGTTATGTAAACAACTTACTTTTCTTGTCATAATTTACTTGCTACAATCTTCTTCCCAAAATGGATTTCATGTTAAAAGAATTGGTTATTTGGAGGTAAGCTCTACTTCTCGTTGCATAATAGAAGAGCAAGCAGTTTTAAATGCCAATGATATAATTTTATGCGGCATTAGAGGCTATTTATGCGTTGTGTTTAAAAACGAGTGGTCTGCGGGATTATTCTACATGAACTAGACCAGTGGTTCCCAACCTTTTTTTAGTCGTGACCCATTTTAGATTTCCTTAAAATGTCTGGGACCCCCTAGTTATTTTTATTAATAATAAAAGAAACAAAGCGTTTTAAAAAATTATTTTCGAAATATTTTACAAAAATATTGATATTTAATAACTAAATATAAAATAAAAAAAATAATGTGATGACTGAGCTTACACCTGCGTAACAAGTTTTGAAATTCTTGGTTGAGTATGCGTCAAAGCCAATCTCATGTCATCTTGAACATCCAGTCCATTTCTGGCCTTTGGTTTGATTTGCAAAATAGTTGAAAAACCAAATTCACAAAGGTAGGTAGAAGCAAATGGTACTAGTACCTGGAAAGAAAGTAGCACGAACGACGCATGGCACACCAAAATTCAATCGACGATTTTTCCTGAAGTAGGTCACGAGCTGTGGAATCATTTCGCAGCTATAAAAATTCATCCTGCACTTCATCAGGAACGTCGGCAACATCCAATGATGCATGAAATGAGTTCCTTACTACTGCAGCTTCTTGATCAGACAGCTCGGGGAAATAACGTTTAATTTCATTTTCAAGGGATTGAAGGTGATCATCAATTTCCTCTTTTAGATTCTCCACAATTCCTGCCTTTGATGCTTCGGCCGTTGTGCATAGGTGTTCAAACATTGCAAAGTTTCCATGATTTGCTTTACGTCGCCAGTTTCCAAGCTTGGAAACGAAAGCTTCGCCCGTGTTATCAAATTCAGAAAAAATATTAATATTTTAATAAATTAATTATTGAAGAATGTGTTCTACTACACACTACAGGAAACTGTCTGGGACCCCTTCAAAAAGCCATTGCGACCGGTTGGGAACCACTGAACTAGACGTTTCTTTTTTCTGGAGGGTTCAGATGTGCATATAAAGAATGCAGTTGCAATAAAGCTGGAAAATCTTCACGGTGTAAGCATGTTGCTGCGTTACTCTTCTTGTGCACCAGGTTGTATTATGTATTATACTTACTATAAATGAGCTACAAATGAAGTGTATGCAACTTAATAAAAAAGCAAATTAAATTTTGTTTATTTCTGTGTTTCTGGTGTTTGTGTAGGTACTTGTTCTAGGTCTGGTATTATTTATTGACTTTGAAGTATCTATTATGTCCTACTGACATTGAGTGCTACTGGAAAAAGTCAATGCATCTGAAAACTACGAACCATTCCCATTTAATTTTAGCATCCAAGCCTTGCATTTATCCACCTTTTCTGTTAAACCGAATGAATTGATTTGTATAATAGTTGCACTGCTTTTCTTGAAAATTTGTGAAAGGATAGCTTGGATTCTCTTTCTTTCTAATTTTGACAATTAATCACGCAGCAGGTAGTTTACAAACGCTCCTTTTCGCTGCAATTCCATTTTATTTATGCAAAATAATTACCAAACTATTGAAATAAATACTGTTAAAAGATCCATTATCATGGCTACCATACTTTTCGTAGTAGTACAAACTACATCCAGCAGGTGGCGTGTTGCTACATTTTCTTTCCCTATGCCACGACGCAACGGATAGGCCTCCTACGTCACAGAAACCGCGCGCTTTAGCCCTCCCGGTTATGCTGCTTTTCTAGTTGCATGTTTTTCTTTTAGCAATGCGCATAATCAAAATTTTGACGTGGTACGCGATTCATGTTCTATTTGTGCTTGATATTACAGTACTAAAAGTTATAAATTCGATTAAGCGGGTCTTCCCCATTTGGTTGAGGATTTACATGAAGTGCAATTGATTAAAAAAATAGCTGAAACGTACCTACTTGAAAACTGGACTTTCTTAATAGTTATGCAAAGAAGGTTGCTGAGAAAATACAAGGTGAAAACACCACTTTGCTCCAGAAACGAAAACTATTTTATTTTGTAATGTATAATTATTACTGTTTCTGTTGTATTTAGTGCTTCTGTTACACTTACAATTCGTTTACCCAGTCTAAAAACTTATGATATGTTCTCATAAAAATAAAGAATAAATAAATAAAGAATAGGAGAGATATAGGATGGTAGGGTAAACTACCCAATTATTGGCACTTTAAGGTATCACCGAGTTACAAAATGGCTTAAGAAGTCCGTTTTTGCCCATGCAGAACTGATTGAAATGAAAATATAAACACTGAAATCCCCAGAATCGGATTATGTACTGAAAATCCCTTCATGACAATATTTTTTATTAAATTTTACAATAATATTTTAGAAACACATTTTGCCAGTTACTGGCACCAAAATCCAATCATTGGCATACCTAAATTTCTAATTATTGGCACCAAAACCTAGTAATTGGCATACCCAGTTTTCTAATTATTGGCACCTCGACATTCACGATTACTACACTTTAAACAGTTTGGTCGGCAGATAATTAGTAAATAATTTTATTATAAGTGAAAATTACAAACTTTGTATTCAGTATAGCTTTATTTTTCAAAAAAAACGGAAAAAATATTAGGTCAACTTTTTTTATACCATTTTTTAGAACATGTTTTACACTGTGAATTGTTTGCATATAAACTATAATGGTTTATTAAACACTTTTTATGATAATGTGCGAGTGCATGATACATTTAATACCGCAGTAAGTTGGTTTTGTAAATACTTTTAATGGAATTGGTGGCCGTTCCGTACATCCCATTTTCGTACAAGGCAAAATTAGTGACAGTTCCGTACACGATGCACGTGTCGCGATACTGGGGATCATTTGTAAGAAACTGTCATTAGCAATAGTGGTAGTTGCGTTTCCCGTTTAGTGCGTCATCACAAACCTCTACTTGGTTTGAGTGCCGCTTCGTGCGCTGACCTGCTGATAATGCAGTAAGCCACTAATTCTAGTTTATCTTTCCAATACAAGGCTGTTAATAACTAGACTTCAATGCGGAAGTGTATGTTGATTTCTCTTCTATTGTTTTCAAATGTTAATGTTTTTGTTTGGGGGGGACTTAAACGCTCCGCTCGCTTCTTTCGCTCCGTTTGCCCACAGACCGGAAATAGTGGGCCGTGGAACCAATTTTTTGGCCGTATTCAGTGACGGGCAACACCACTTTTGGCCGGGTGATTCTTAGAATGATCTCCGAGTATATGGTCACTAAGGGATTGTACCTGTACGCAACTACCTCTATTGCTAATGACAGTTTCTTACAAATGATCCCCAGTATCGCGACACGTGCGTCGTGTACGGAACTGTCACTGATTTCGCCTTGTACGGAAATGGGATGTACGGTAGAGATGAGTAATCCATATTTTTTCTTGGATCAGTTCCGAACTGTTCCAGTTCCACTCTCGTACCTGTTCCACGGATCAGTTCCGATTCCGAGTACATAAAGTCATAGATATAAGATATCTGTCTCTGATTTCGTTACCTATCTAATGGGAATCGGAACCACGAAAGCCCAGTATTTTTTTCTAACACGTTAAGTTACACGACAGAGTACATAACAGCATAACACCAAACAGTGACAGAATAGACTAGAATTATTAGAATTGCAGATAAATTTGATACAGTTGCAGTTGCCAAAGAATATAGTTGCAGCTGAGAACCATTCGTCTAATAATTATACCTACCTATTATATTTTATATAAGTATATCTTTTGTGTCATGTCTAGTCCATTATCTCTATTGCAGCTTCGCGTCACATACATATATAATGTTTTCTAATACCGGCCGTACGTTCCGGCTCCAATTCCGATATTTGTTTCAGTTCAGGAGTTCAAGTTTAGTCAATTGTAGTCCGCGTCCGCGAGTCCGCGCTTCGAACCTGCTCGCACGTCGCGTTCATAGAAATAAAGAGAGAAATTGCATAGGTACTCGTAGACTGGTCCAGTACACGCAGTACTCGTACTAGGCAGGCTGCGGGTGGCAAAGGGAACTGTTCTGTGCGCGCAGAAGACCGGCTGGCATGGCATGCGGGATGCGGGTCGCGGACTCGTACTCGTAACAGTTTCCATTTTTGACATGTATCAGTTCCACTGATCCTAACCTTCATACCTGTTCCAACGAATCGATTCCAGTTCCAGCTTCCCATCTCTAATGTACGGAACTACGATACTCTTTTAATGCAAATGAAGCGTGCCAATAACTAGGAACAGTTATTGGAAAAGGGAAAAACTAATAATTGGCACCGAGTGCCAATCATTAAATTTTGTACATTATTGGTACTAATTGTTGGCACCCCTTAAATATTGTTTCCAGCTTAAAGTTTGGAGGTTATAAGGTGATTTTATTTAAATTTAAACCATAAACTTTTACTATATCCATATAAAATATTTACATTCAGGAAAACTCTGACCCTCTAAAATATCTTACACATGCATGACCTAGTGAAAAACTTAATAACTTACGTTTAAAGCAGCAAAGTTGCACTCCACTTTTTCAAACACTGATTTAGACAGTTCACATGACACAGTTATGTCGGTAATACAGTTTTCATAAACACAATGTTGACAAATATGAAAAATTTTAATAAAATTTACCTTAGATACTGCAGACATTAAATAAATATATAAAATATAGTGGGGGCCAATAACTAGCACAGTGCCAATAATAGGATAGTTTACCCTAGGGCACCTTCTGAGACACGAAGGAATAGTTCGCGGCATACTAGAGACAGACCCAGATTACACTATTGCTCTCAAATAGTTGGGGATGCAGGATGTTCTACTTTTAGGGAAATGCGTAGGTTAGCTCAGCATAGAAGGGGTTGGAGTGGCGCGTCCAACCAGTCTTCGGACTGAGAACTTTATGATGATTCTATAAAATAATAGGTAAAGTGCCTATAACAATTATTGGCACACAGTAGGAAAATACTAAATATGTACATAGTGAATAATTCTAAGCTCAATATTTTGTTATTTGTCTTTCGTTGCACTATGTTTTTGTATTTTTTTAATGCTTGGCCCTCGGTCTGTTCAAAAATGCGTTCTCTCAGTTTTAGTCCTTTAGTGTTTTTACACTTCCAAGTTGCAAAATGTGTTGACATTCTGAAATGCGCATGCTCGACCGTGTTCGAACAAAATTTAAAGTAATCGTCGGCCGGATCAGTAGTCACTTCCAAATAAAAATCAAAAAAGCACACGTCATACTCGTTTAAAAATTTAATAACAATTTGAGGTTAGGTTAGATTTGGCACGTGATCCGAATCATACCACGCCTAACAAACGACCTAACAGCTCCATCCATAATCATCAACCGTTATTCGTAATTCCAAAATGATATTCAAGTTTCTGCTTTTCTGGGTTTCCAGAAATTCAAACTATCCGGCCGGAAATAACAATAACCTCCCTAGTTGATACTAACTTGATATTGATACCAAAGAATATTCTTTGTTGATACCGCTGCCGAACGCGAGCCGCATTTTCGATTTCATTCCAGTTCTCTTGTTCTCAAAAAATTTGTTTATCTCTTTTCTTCTCACTGAACGAGAACTCGTGCATTCGAGGACCTAAGTGGCGCGTCACAAACGTCAGATTTTCATTCCAAACAAAACAAAGCCACTATATAATTATAGTCGTTTTCAAGTTTTTCCACGTAAGCCCAACACACAAATTGAAAATAAACTGTTTTCACTGCAAAACGTCGAGGATTATATTGCAAAAACTAGTTTAAGACGTTGTAAATAATATCGATAAACATCAAATGGCACGTGCTTTTGTTTTGTTTGGAGGCACTTATGTCCCGAATCGAAAACTTTTCGATTTTTGCAGTCGAGTCCGCTCATCACTAATTTAATGTCAGAATAAAAATCGCGTGTAAATCCACTTAGTGGTGCATGTAGCAAGAGGGCTGTGATTATTTGAGTCACTTTTATATTAATGTGATATGTTTACAATCTTGTTTTAAATTTATGGTGCTTGTTTCAGACAAAATTAACTTAAAATGATTGAAGAACAGGAAATTACGGGTAAGAAATTAATTTTATGTTGGGTAGTCTTTGACAAGAGTTGGTTTATTTGTTATATCCCAACTAGGTTTTACCAATGCACAGATATCCAGCTGACCATACACAAGGCCTAAGATCATCCCATCCGAGTGTATGAACGATTCATTTTCGCTATTACTGTCACTGTCATTCTCACTTTGTGAGTCACTTTGACGGTCATTTTCATTCTCACTTTGTTTATCATTGAAATTCTCGTTTTCTTCTTCGCTAGAATTTTCACTATTTTCATTGGTTATACTCTGGGAATCGTCCGCCATATATGAAAGGTGACGATAATAATAACACTCAGGAGAGAACTTAGACTTGAAACGGTACAGTGGACAATTCTGTATATCCTTCTGACCGTAACTTGACTTTGGAATGGGATAATGGACAATTTACTCTAACGATCCCCTCACCCTTAACCTTGGAAATAATTTGACCACGAACGGGATTAGTGGAGAGTTCTGGATATCCTCCCATAATTTGGCCTTGGCCTTAGCCAAGTGGTGGGGGGATATCCAGAACTCTCCACAATCCCCTTCTTGTTAAATTGACTTAAATCGTCCTCGAGAATATCTTAATATTTTGCATATAAGTTACTAATATTCATACCAATGGCTTCCGTGTTTATAAAATTAAGTTTACTTGTGCATAAAATTGAACAATTTTAAATCATTTCTGTCAATCAGCGGCGGACCACCGTAATTAATATAAGTTTTCAGCACATTAAATTTTGACTCTAAAGAAATATTCAAATTTACTTGCCCCCAAAGGTTTAATAGCTACACCTACATAATCCCTTACATCTAAATAATTTTTATGCTACTTCTTATTCTGAAAATTTTATAAAAATATTTTTTTTCGAGATAGTAGCATGCGCAAAACCTCCGCTTCAAAATTTAAAGAAATGTTTTCCAGAAGAAGTTTTACGTAGCTATATATAGGTTTCACATTCAGCATAAGAATAGAATTTTCAAAATTATCTTCATTTTCTCCCATAAAATTCCGCATAGTATTGCCATTTTTGCACGCTGGGGCGAGATGACCTAAACAACACATTTTTTATCTCGCTCACAATCATTTCGATACCCATGCATTGACCAGAAATAAAATTTTAGTTTGTGAATTTAGTCTGAATATTATGTTATGTTCAAACTGTTGATGCTTTATTGTAGCTTCTTCAGGAACAAAAAGTTGAGGATTGATAAATACACAAACTTTTACATCGCTTAATATCCAAGAAATCTGAAAAACTTATACGACATCACTCTATATTTTATGATATTAACATTAATATTTTGATTAATCGAAAATTATTTTGAATTACATAATAAAATGCTTTGCGTAAGTAGGTACTTACTACCAATGGAAAAGGTTTATTATAATATTGACGGGTTTCAAGATTTTAAAAATCTCATCAGAATATTTTTACATAAAGTCAAATTGTAAATAAATTAATATGACACTAAGGGAACAGTTGACAAGGAAACTAAAATTGACAAAACAATACAAATAATAATTAAAATAATGATATCCATGAAATACGCTAACTAGATTGCAACGAGTACTTTTTCTTCTCTTCTCGGACGTCACTTATTTAACGACGTCCTCGGTACGGGCCCTTAAATATACACCTGTCTCCCTCGGTCTCACATATTGGGACACGCTGTACATCTAAGGAGATCTGGACGTTCTCTTATGAACATGTCTCTCGTCGTCTCTACGGTCTGGTCGGTTGGAAGATTTATTCGCTGATAACCCTTAAGCTCTTAGTCGCAGAAGGGTTGGGTTCATTCACTATTGCTAAATGACGATTGAATAAATAGACATAAACCAAATATAACTTGACTCTATTCGTTTTAACTATTTACATTTGATAAAATTGCGGTGAAATTATAATACGGAATATGTACAAAAATACGAGATATATTTACAGTGAAAGAAACAGAAATAAAAACGCGGTTCTCGCGGTGTACTCTGATAATGCGGTCCGCCCAACGTACGATCCAATACTGAATTATTTCTACGGCCTCGGAGTCTACGTGGGAGCACCAAAAGGTACACACTCCTACTAGGGCTTCGGTGCGAGATTCTCGTCGCAGCACCAGGCTACTATATCTCCGGGGAAACACCCCTAGTCTATACGCTGCCAGTAAATAATAATTAGTCCGCCCTCGGCATGTCACCAGCGGCCGCCGATTACCCGGGCTCGATCGTTTTCCGCCGGTATGTCGCCTCAAGTTACAGGCACAAGTGCCACACGAGGTTGCCAAAACGATCCTACCTTCACCAGCAGACACCCCTAATTCCCGAGTTTGAACACCTCACTACTCACTGGTCTCGGATAAGCCAGGCCATGACTGGATGATGTTTAATTGTTGATATCGTAGTGATAACAACCATTAAGCACCAGGCAACTATTCAAAAATTATCATACTCAAATATTTACGGGTCGGTTACTTTCAGTGGATCACACGGCGTCGTCAGAACGGTTTATCAGGTACTAGTATTTCGGATGCGGCGGCCAGCATCATCTCCGATGCTGGGAGCCCTGGTCCCAGCTGACGGCCGGACGACCAAGTACTAGCTTCTGCCTTCTCCTGCATCTACTTTTATAAGCTTGGAGTGGGGCTTTGCCGGCCGTTTATTTCGAGATTTCCTTCGTCAGCGCTGGGGGTCGTGTGCAGAGATTCATCTAGCATTCTGGTTATTTCGGAAAGGTGGGCGTCGGCATTCACTACGTCACGTTAGTGCAGCGTGCAGAATCGATTCGGAATTCCCTTCTTCTCGCGTGACGTGTGTCGCATCTGGGACTTGCTCATCTATTTCATCGGTGCATGCGTAGACGGACGGACAACGGACGGACGGACGGATTTATTCAGCAATACTTTCGCTTTTGATTTGCCGGCCGCGGTCTCGTAGAACAATTATGAAATGCCACTCTAAGTTCATTAGAGCTTTTAGGCATTTTTACGGTGCATTGTTACACATCCCCCTTCCTTCGGGTAAAAAGGAAACTCGGTTCTCCACGGTCTCTACTTGGCTGAAAGCATAAAACACTTGTTGGTTACAAGTAACTTACTTACGGCTGGACGGATTCCCTCCATCTTGCAGTAGCCTGAATCGGGTTTCGAAGGCCTAAGACGGTTCCTCTAGAACGGACAGTTCCCTTAGAACTGATATGCAGACGGTGCCAGCCGGTAACGGATTCTGGAATCGGTGGCGGAATTCTTACAGAAACGCCCTGGTATCTTCTTTCGGTTCGGTTGCTATGAGCGCGGCATGCGCTACATAAGCCGGTTTCGGAATAGGTGATGACGGTGAATTTCATTCGGAAATTTCCATCGTATCATCCTTCGGTTCGGTTGCTTTAAGCGCGGCGTGCGCTTTATAAGCCGGTTTCGGGTTAGGAGATGACGGCGAATTTCATTTCAAAATTTCTTCGTATCATCCTACGGTTCGGTTGCTTTACGCGCGGCATGCGCTACGTAAGCCGGTTTCGGGTTAGGAGATGACAGCGAATTTCATTCCAAAATTCCCTCGTATCATCCTTCGGTCGGGTAGCTCCATTGTTACCATTTTGTTTGTTTGCGATCTCAGCTTTTTCACTTGCTTCAGATACGGAGACGGCGGCGACATTACTACGAAAACGCCCTGGTATTCTCCTAAAATCTAAACAAGCACGGGAGGCTATTGAACTTATTTCTTTCAGGTATACTCAATTCTGTACCTCGGTTTTTAAATTCAAATGCGCTCGGTTTTGCTGGCTTTTTGCGAAAATAATTCATATGTTCGCTAAATAAAACGAGTTTATTTCTCGTTTCAAAATACATACATCGCATCGGGCAGGAATAAAATATTCAATATTTGCGAGTAAATTATTTTATATTTTCCCAAAGAATTTCTTTTTATCAAACATTTGATGTGGTCGGAGCTCCGGTGCGGACTTCAATAAATCCTTTCGGTCGGTATTATAGCATCGCCGTAGCTCTTGAAGCTTCTCCAGCGAATACTATCGGTTCAGAGTTTTTGTCGAACTTCACGTTCCACTCTCTGACGGTGTCACACGTAGATTTTCTTCTCTACACACAAAACTTACTTGTTTTCAAATAAGTATGGTTCGGTCCTGGTTCGGGTTTTTGAAAGAAAACTTTCACGGTGCTTGCTCTGGAATACTGGAATTGAATCCTTTTCGGTCCTGGATCGGGTTCGGAAATAATTTTTCCACGGTTCTAGTCAGATGTTGGAAATAACTCTTCCACGGTGCTGGTTCTGGTTTTCGGTGCTGATTTCTTGCCGGTGCAGGTTCGGGTTCTGGAAATAACTTTTCGCGGTGCAGGTCCTTATGCCACTTTTGCAATGACGACTACGCGTCACTGCCCTATTACCTCATTAATTTCGGATACTGTGAACAAAGCAATAATTTAAATTCAATACATACTTAAACCCAATTGCGGTGCGGTGCAATAGTTACGAATAATCGTCCCTGCTCGGGCGCCACTTATGCAACGAGTACTTTTTCTTCTCTTCTCGGACGTCACTTATTTAACGACGTCCTCGGTACGGGCCCTTAAATATACACCTGTCTCCCTCGGTCTCACATATTGGGACACGCTGTACATCTAAGGAGATCTGGACGTTCTCTTATAAACACGTCTCTCGTCGTCTCTACGGTCTGGTCGGTTGGAAGATTTATTCGCTGATAACCCTTAAGCTCTTAGTCGCAGAAGGGTTGGGTTCATTCACTATTGCTAAATGACGATTGAATAAATAGACATAAACCAAATATAACTTGACTCTATTCGTTTTAACTATTTACATTTGATAAAATTGCGGTGAAATTATAATACGGAATATGTACAAAAATACGAGATATATTTACAGTGAAAGAAACAGAAATAAAAACCCGGTTCTCGCGGTGTACTCTGATAATGCGGTCCGCCCAACGTACGATCCAATACTGAATTATTTCTACGGCCTCGGAGTCTACGTGGGAGCACCAAAAGGTACAGACTCCTACTAGGGCTTCGGTGCGAGATTCTCGTCGCAGCACCAGGCTACTATATCTCCGGGGAAACACCCCTAGTCTATACGCTGCCAGTAAATAATAATTAGTCCGCCCTCGGCATGTCACCAGCGGCCGCCGATTACCCGGGCACGATCGTTTTCCGCCGGTATGTCGCCTCAAGTTACAGGCACAAGTGCCACACGAGGTTGCCAAAACGATCCTACCTTCACCAGCAGACACCCCTAATTCCCGAGTTTGGACACCTCACCAATCACTGGTCTCGGATAAGCCAGGCCATGACTGGATGATGTTTAATTGTTGATATCGTAGTGATAACAACCATTAAGCACCAGGCAACTATTCAAAAATTATCTTACTCAAATATTTACGGGTCGGTTACTTTCAGTGGATCACACGGCGTCGCGTCGTCAGAACGGTTTATCAGGTACTAGTATTTCGGATGCGGCGGTCAGCATCATCTCCGATGCTGGGAGCCCTGGTCCCAGCTGACGGCCGGACGACCAAGTACTAGCTTCTGCCTTCTCCTGCATCTACTTTTATAAGCTTGGAGTGGGGCTTTGCCGGCCGTTTATTTCGAGATTTCCTTCGTCAGCGCTGGGGGTCGTGTGCAGAGATTCATCTAGCATTCTGGTTATTTCGGAAAGGTGGGCGTCGGTATTCACTACGTCACGTTAGTGCAGCGTGCAGAATCGATTCAGAATTCCCTTCTTCTCGCGTGACGTCTGTCGCATCTGGGACTTGCTCATGTATTTCATCGGTGCATGCGTAGACGGACGGACGGACGGATTTATTCAGCAATACTTTCGCTTTTGATTTGTCGGCCGCGGTCTCGTAGAACAATTATTATGAAATGCCACTCTAAGTTCATTAGAGCTTTTAGGCATTTTTACGGTGCATTGTTACAAGATAACTGAATTTCAGTATTTACACAAAGGCAATTCGAATACTTTGTAGCTTGAAGGGAAAAACAATGAATTTAAAGAAAACCATTTGGGAAAAAACAATAAATTCAATTGAAAAAACCTTCAAGTGAAATATCAGAACAGAAAAACTAATTGAACAATATATATGTCCATTGAATCTTGACAACTGCCAACGTGCCAACTGCTAATCTTGTAATCTATTCAGAAAATCGAGATGTGACTTCAAGGCCGTTACGCCGAAATGCGCGCGCACTCGAGTGTAGGTAGATTCGCTCAGACCCACAGAGAATATCAACCACAAGGAGCGACAACGGTCCGGGTTAATATAATCCAAATCTACATGCGCATGTCTGAAGCCGCCAATATTGGAAATTAGAAATGCTTTAGACAAACAGACGATGCCGATTGATTATTTTATGGCAAAGCCTTTTACTTTTGGATACATTTTGTTTCGAAAGTATCGTAATTATAAAATAACGTTGTGTCGGAAATTTGAAGTGGGAAAGTTCGCGTAGCAGAAAAATGATACCTAAAATTGAATTGTTGACGTTTCAGTCCTCTTCAGGGTCTTTGTAAAGATTTTTTAGATAAAATTGTGTAATCTATCTATCTATATAAATAAAAATCAATTGCCGCATGTATGTAAGCTCATCACTTGAGAACGGCTCGACCGATTTGGCTGATTTCTTTTTTGTTGTGTTCGTAATTGTCAGGACAAGGTTTGTATGAAAGAAAATTTTGGAAAATCCACCGGGAAAGTCGAAAATTTGGATGGTAAAAGTTTGTATGAAAATCTGTTTGACAAACAAAAATGTGACGTTCAGTTTGACAGTTCTAAAAATTGAATTGTCAGTGTGTTATCGATGGTGATCATGTATTTGGTGGTTCTTTGGAAAAAATGCCACCAGTGAGGCGTCGAAATATCGGTCGGCGTACGCGAAGAGCGTAGACAGCGTTTGGAGCCAAGTCGAATAAGAATTTCTCAAGCCTCAAGCGCGATCCATTATAACTCCGGAACAACGGATACAATCGAGTTCGACGCGCTCAGTTGGAGCTTACGCACAAAATAATTTGGAACGTCGACAAAACAGAGGCCGAACGTGGCATTAGGGAACGAGAAATTGGAAAAGTTGCCCGGAAAATTGGAAAATTCGGGAAAAACTGAAAGTGCTTTTTTCTATGGGATTTTTGTATGATATGGATATGCGTAAGTCGGGAAATTCGAACAAACTGTAAAAATCATAATTTTGGAAAATCGAACGGAAAATTTGAAAATTCGGGAAAAACTAAAAGTGCTTAACGGCTGAACCGATTTGGCTGATTTTTTTTGTTGTGATCGTAATTGTCAGGACAAGGTTTGTATGAAAGAAAATTTTTGGATAATCCACCGGAAAATGTGAAAATTCGGGAAAAACTGAAAGTGCTTAACGGTTGGACCGATTTGGCTAATTCTTTTCAAAAATAAGGTTTTTAGGGAACGAAAAATTGGAAAAGTTGTCCGGAAAATTGGAAAATTCGGAAACAACTGAAAATGCTTTTTTCTATTGGATTTTTGTATATGTATAGGCGTAAATCGGGAAATTCGGACAAACTGTAAAAATCATAATTTTGGAAAATCCATCGGAAAATTTGAAAATTCGGGAAAAACTAAAAGTGCTTAACGGCTGGACCGACTTGGCTGATTTTTTTTTGTTGTGATCGTAATTGTCAGGATAAGGTTTGTATGAAAGAAAATTTTTGGAGAATCCACCGGAAAATGTGAAAATTCGGGAAAAACTGAAAGTGCTTAACGGTTGAACCGATTTGGTTAATTCTTTTCAAAAATAAGGTTTTTAGGGAACGAAAAATTGGAAAAGTTGCCCGGAAAATTGGAAAATTCGGAAACAACTGAAAATGCTTTTTTCTATTGGATTTTTGTATATGTATAGGCGTAAATCGGGAAATTCGGACAAACTGTAAAAATCATAATTTTGGAAAATCCATCGGAAAATTTGAAAATTCGGGAAAAACTAAAAGTGCTTAACGGCTGGACCGACTTGGCTGATTTTTTTTTGTTGTGATCGTAATTGTCAGGATAAGGTTTGTATGAAAGAAAATTTTTGGAGAATCCACCGGAAAATGTGAAAATTCGGGAAAAACTGAAAGTGCTTAACGGTTGAACCGATTTGGTTAATTCTTTTCAAAAATAAGGTTTTTAGGGAACGAAAAATTGGAAAAGTTGCCCGGAAAATTGGAAAATTCGGAAACAACTGAAAATGCTTTTTTCTATTGGATTTTTGTATATGTATAGGCGTAAATCGGGAAATTCGGACAAACTGTAAAAATCATAATTTTGGAAAATCCATGGGAAAATTTGAAAATTCGGGAAAAACTAAAAGTGCTTAACGGCTGGACCGATTTGGCTGATTTTTTTTGTTGTGATCGTAATTGTCAGGATAAGGTTTGTATGAAAGAAAATTTTTGGAGAATCCACCGGAAAATGTGAAAATTCGGGAAAAACTGAAAGTGCTTAACTGTTGAACCGATTTGGTTAATTCTTTTCAAAAATAAGGTTTTTAGGGAACGAAAAATTGGAAAAGTTGCCCGGAAAATTGGAAAATTCGGAAACAACTGAAAATGCTTTTTTCTATTGGATTTTTGTATATGTATAGGCGTAAATCGGGAAATTCGGACAAACTGTAAAAATCATAATTTTGGAAAATCCATCGGAAAATTTGAAAATTCGGGAAAAACTAAAAGTGCTTAACGGCTGGACCGACTTGGCTGATTTTTTTTTGTTGTGATCGTAATTGTCAGGACAAGGTTTGTATGAAAGAAAATTTTTGGAGAATCCACCGGAAAATGTGAAAATTCGGGAAAAACTGAAAGTGCTTAACTGTTGAACCGATTTGGCTAATTCTTTTCAAAAATAAGGTTTTTAAGCAACGAAAAATTGGAAAAGTTGCCCGGAAAATTGGAAAATTCGGAAAAACTGAAAGTGCTTTTTTCTATTGGATTTTTGTATGATATGGATAGGCGTAAATCGGGAAATTCGGACAAACTGTTGAAATCATAATTTTTTGTATGCGCTCGCGATCATAACTGACGATAGGAACGACATATTTGGTCGAACATAAACGTAATCAGAAAAATGTTTCACATTGAATAAACGATTTGGTTAATGAATCAAAAGTTCAATACGAAAAGTAATTTTAGGCAGGACAACGTCTGCCGGGCCGCTAGTCTTATCTATATAAATAAAAATCAATTGCCGCATGTATGTAAGCTCATCACTTGAGAACGGCTCGACCGATTTGGCTGATTTCTTTTTTGTTGTGTTCGTAATTTTCAGGACAAGGTTTGTATGAAAGAAAATTTTGGAAAATTCAACGGGAAAGTAGAAAATTTGGAAGGTAAAAGTTTGTATGAAAATCTGTTTGACAAACAAAAATGTGACGTTCAGTTTGACAGTTCTAAAAATTGAATTGTCAGTGTGTTATCGGTGGTGATCATGTATTTGGTGGTTCTTTGGAAAAAATGCCACCAGTGAGGCGTCGAAATATCGGTCGGCGTACGCGAAGAGCGTAGACAGCGTTTGGAGCCAAGTCGAATAAGAATTTCTCAAGCCTCAAGCGCGATCCATTATAACTCCGGAACAACGGATACAGTCGGGTTCGACGCGCTCAGTTGGAGCTTACGCACAAAATAATTTGGAACGTCGACAAAACAGAGGCCGAACGTGGCATTAGGGAACGAGAAATTTTAAAAGTTGCCCGGAAAATTGGAAAATTCGGGAAAAACTGAAAGTGCTTTTTTCTATGGGATTTTTGTATGATATGGATATGCGTAAGTCGGGAAATTCGAACAAACTGTAAAAATCATAATTTTGGAAAATCGAACGGAAAATTTGAAAATTCGGGAAAAACTAAAAGTGCTTAACGGCTGAACCGATTTGGCTGATTTTTTTTGTTGTGATCGTAATTGTCAGGACAAGGTTTGTATGAAAGAAAATTTTTGGAGAATCCATCGGAAAATGTGAAAATTCGGGAAAAACTGAAAGTGCTTAACGGTTGGACCGATTTGGCTAATTCTTTTCAAAAATAAGGTTTTTAGAGGGAACGAAAAATTGGGAAAGTTGCCCGGAAAATTGGAAAATTCGGAAACAACTGAAAATGCTTTTTTCTATTGGACTTTTGTATATGTATAGACGTAAATTGGGAAATTCGGACAAACTGTAAAAATCATAATTTTGGAAAATCCATCGGAAAATTTGAAAATTCGGGAAAAACTAAAAGTGCTTAACGGCTGGATCGACTTGGCTGATTTTTTTGTTGTTGTGATCGTAATTGTCAGGATAAGGTTTGTATGAAGAAAATTTTTGGAGAATCCACCGGAAAATGTGAAAATTCGGGAAAAACTGAAAGTGCTTAACGGTTGAACCGATTTGGTTAATTCTTTTCAAAAATAAGGTTTTTAGGGAACGAAAAATTGAAAAAGTTGCCCGGAAAATTGGAAAATTCGGAAACAACTGAAAATGCTTTTTTCTATTGGATTTTTTATATGTAAGGCGTAAATCGGGAAATTCGGACAAACTGCAAAAATCATAATTTTGGAAAATCCATCGGAAAATTTGAAAATTCGGGAAAAACTAAAAGTGCTTAACGGCTGGACTGATTTGGCTGATTTTTTTTTTGTTGTGATCGTAATTGTCAGGATAAGGTTTGCATGAAAGAAAATTTTTGGAGAATCCACCGGAAAATGTGAAAATTCGGGAAAAACTGAAAGTGCTTAACTGTTGAACCGATTTGGCTAATTCTTTTCAAAAATACGGTTTTTAAGCAACGAAAAATTGGAAAAGTTGCCCGGAAAATTGGAAAATTTGGAAAAACTGAAAGTGCTTTTTGCTATTGGATTTTTGTATGATATGGATAGGCGTAAATCGGGAAATTCGGACAAACTGTTAAAATCATAATTTTTTGTATGCGCTCGCGATCATAACTGACGATAGGAACGACATATTTGGTTGAACATAAACGTAATCAGAAAAATGTTTCACATTGAATAAACGATATCCCTGGTACAGCGTACTTCGAATTTATGATGATGGCACTTTCTGGAGTAAAATATTCCGGAGGTAAAATAGTCCCACATTCGGATCTCCGGGCGGGGACTGCTTCGGGGGGAGTCATCAGAAATGATAAGTGTAACATCTCACGAGTCGGAGCGTGGAATGTTAGAAGCATGAAACAAGTAGGAAAGTTAGAGAATTTGAAAATTGAGATGGATAGGTTAGCATTAGACGTAGTAGGTATTAGTGAAGTGCGATGGCCAGAAGCCGGAGACTTCTGGAGCGGAGATTTTAGAGTAATACACACAGGATCTGTAGGAGGAAATTCGGGAGTAGGAATTGTTATGCGGAAAAAAGTAGGGCAGAGTGTAGAAAATTTCTTACAGCAAAGTGACAGGGTAGTTATGGTTAGGTTAGATTCGAAACCTGTAAAAACAGTAATAATACAGGTATATATGCCCACTTCTAACTACAGTGATGAGGTCGTAGAGGCAGTTTATAGTGATATTGAACATGTGCTAGATTTTGTGAGAGGACACGAAAATTTAATGATTATAGGAGATTTCAATGCAGTCGTAGGCACAGGGCGAGAGGGCGGAATAGTTGGTCCCTTTGGATTAGGCAATAGGAACGATAGGGGAGTGAGACTGATAGAGTTCTGCGATAAACATAACTTAACGGTCGCGAACACTCTATTTCACCATCATGTTAGGAGACGCTACACGTGGAAGATGCCAGGAGACCTAGGGAAATATCAAATAGATTACATTCTTGTTAGGCAAAGATTTAGAAATCAAGTTAGGGATTGTAGAAGTTATCCAGGAGCAGATATAGATAGTGATCACAATATAGTCGTTATGAAGGCCAATCTTAAATTTAAGATTTTGAAAAAACGAAGCGGAAGAAGGTATCTTGACCCAGAGAAACTAAAAGATGATGATACGCGCGATAAGTTCGAGAAAAAGACAAACGAAGTACTAAAGGGCGCGGGCGAAAATATTGTTAGGGACATAGAGGAAGAATGGAATTGCATTAAAAATAGTTTAGTTTCCTCAGCTAAGGATATTTTGGGTCATAAACAGAATGAAAGTAGGAAACCCTGGATAACAAAACATATTGTGAGTCTAATAGAGGAAAGGCGCAAATATAAAAATAGGTTAGATGAAATAGGGAAACAAAGATATAAGGCGATCAAGTGGGAAATTATTCGGAAATGTAGGAAAGCGAAAGAGCAATGGATCGATGATAAGTGCAAAGAAGTGGAAAATAAGTTCGAAATAGGAAAGACTGATGAAGCATATAAAATAATTAGGAGAAATTTTAGAGAAATTGGATCTAGTACCAAAAGCATTAGGAATGAGGCAGGAGATATCCTAATCGAAAGCGGGGAGAAGGCGTATAGGTGGAAAGAATATTTAGGAAACTTATATGCGGGACAGGAAGTGCAAGATATATTAGAAAGTGAAAGCAGTGTAGAAGGGGATAACCTAGGGAGTCCTATAATGAGAGAAGAGTTTGAGCTAGCACTAAAAAGTTTAAGGAATAATAAAGCACCAGGTATAGATGGCTTGCAGGCAGAAATCTTAAAGTGCGCAGGTCAAGAGGTAATAGATCGTTTATTTAAATTAGTTAGTCGCATATACCTGACAGGCGAGATTCCAGAGGATTACAAACTGAACATCATGGTAGCTTTGCCAAAAAGGAAAGGCGCGGATAGATGCGAAAATTTTAGAACTATCAGTTTAACTTCCCATGCGTCAAAAATTTTAACTAGAATTGTGCAAAGAAGGATGGAGAAAAAGGCGGAAGAAATATTAGGAGAAGATCAGTTCGGATTTAGACGAAATAGAGGAACGCGCGAGGCCATTCTAGCTTTACGAGTAATTATAGAAAAAACGATAGAAAAGAGAAAGAGCGTATATATAGGATTTGTAGATTTAGAAAAAGCCTTCGACAACGTAAAATGGGGGAAGATGTTCGAAGTGCTGAGAAAGGTAGGGATGAAATACAGGGACAGAAGAATAATACATAATCTCTACAAAGAGCAAAAGGCAGTTATAGAATGTGAGCAGGAACAAAGGGAAGTAGATATCCGGAAGGGAGTGAGACAGGGATGTGCATTGTCACCTCTAGTTTTCAACTTATATATCGAAGATGCGATTAATATTGTTAAGGAAAGAACAGCCTCAGGGATCAATGTACAGGGCCAAACTATTAACATGCTCAGATTTGCGGATGATATAGCAGTGTTAGCATCTAGCAAAGAAGAATTAGGAGCGGCTTTGAATGAAATGGAAGCAGTTTTGACACAGGGCTACGGCATGAAAATCAATAAAAAGAAAACTAAAATTTTGGTATGTAGATGGAGTGAAAATAGAACTAAAATTGAAATACGAATGGGAAATGAGAAGATAGAGGAGGTCGCGGATTTCTGCTACTTAGGAAGTAAAATAACCCAAGACGGTAGGAGCACTAAAGATATAAAACAAAGAATGGCGCAGGGACGAGTTGCGTTTAACAAAAAGAAACAACTGTTATGTTCGAGAACGGTTAATATAGAGACTAGGAAGAGACTCTTAAAGTCGTATGTATGGAGTACGGCATTATACGGGTGCGAAACTTGGACAATAGGAGAAGCGGATAGAAAAAGAGTAGAAGCGTTTGAACTGTGGTGTTACAGACGCATGATGAAGATACCGTGGATAGATAAGGTTAGCAATAGGGAAGTATTAGAAAGAGTTGGGGAAAGGCGAAAGGTATGGAAAACAATAAAGAGTAGGAGAGATAGGATGGTAGGACACCTTCTAAGACACGAAGGAATAGTTCGCGACATACTAGAGTCAGAGATAGGAATAAAAAGAGGTAGGGGTAGGCCTAGATTAGACTACTGCTCTCAAATAGTTAGGGATGTAGGATGTTCTACTTTTAGGGAAATGCGTAGGTTAGCTCAGGATAGAAAAGAATGGAGGTACGCGTCCAACCAGTCTTCGGACTGAGAACCTTATGATGGAAACGATTTGGTTAATGAATCAAAAGTTCAATACGAAAAGTTATTTTAGGCAGGACAACGTCTGCCGGGCCGCTAGTATATAAATAAAAATCAATTGCCACATGTATGTAAGCTCATCACTTGAGAACGGCTCGACCGATTTGGCTGATTTCTTTTTTGTTGTGTTCGTAATTTTCAGGACAAGGTTTGTATGAAAGAAAATTTTGGAAAATCCAACAGGAAAGTAGAAAATTTGGAAGGTAAAAGTTTGTATGAAAATCTGTTTGACAAACAAAAATGTGACGTTCAGTTTGACAGTTCTAAAAATTGAATTGTCAGTGTGTTATCGGTGGTGATCATGTATTTGGTGGTTCTTTGGAAAAAATGCCACCAGTGAGGCGTCGAAATATCGGTCGGCGTACGCGAAGAGCGTAGACAGCGTTTGGAGCCAAGTCGAATAAGAATTTCTCAAGCCTCAAGAGAAATTGGATCTAGTACCAAAAACATTAGAAATGAGGCAGGAGATATCCTAATCGGAAGTGGGGAGAAGGCAGATAGGTGGAAAGAATATTTAGGAAACTTATATGCGGGACAGGAAGTGCAAGATATATTAGAAAGCGAAAGCAGTGTAGAGGGGGATAACCTAGGGAGTCCTATAATGAGAGAAGAGTTTGAGCTAGCACTAAAAAGTTTAAGGAATAATAAAGCACCAGGTATAGATGGCTTGCAGGCAGAAATCTTAAAGTGCGCAGGTCAAGAGGTAATAGATCGTTTATTTAAACTAGTTAGTCGCATATACCTGACAGGCGAGATTCCAGAAGATTACAAACGGAACATCATAGTAGCTTTGCCAAAAAGAAAAGGCGCGGATAGATGCGAAAATTTTAGAACTATCAGTTTAACTTCCCATGCGTCAAAAATTTTAACTAGAATTGTGCAAAGAAGGATGGAGAAAAAGGCGGAAGAAATATTAGGAGAAGATCAGTTCGGATTTAGACGAAATAGAGGAACGCGCGAGGCCATTCTAGCTTTACGAGTAATTATAGAAAAAACGATAGAAAAGAGAAAGAGCGTCTATATAGGATTTGTAGATTTAGAAAAAGCCTTCGACAACGTAAAATGGGGGAAGATGTTCGAAGTGCTGAGAAAGGTAGGGATGAAATACAGGGACAGAAGAATAATACATAATCTCTACAGAGAGCAAAAGGCAGTTATAGAATGTGAGCAGGAACAAAGGGAAGTAGATATCCGGAAGGGAGTGAGACAGGGATGTGCATTGTCACCTCTAGTTTTCAACTTATATATCGAAGATGCGATTAATATTGTTAAGGAAAGAACAGCCTCAGGGATCAATGTACAGGGCCAAACTATTAACATGCTCAGATTTGCGGATGATATAGCAGTGTTAGCATCTAGCAAAGAAGAATTAGGAGCGGCTTTGAATGAAATGGAAGCAGTTTTGACACAGGGCTTCGGCATGAAAATCAATAAAAAGAAAACTAAAATTTTGGTATGTAGGGGATGTGAAAATAGAACTGAAATGGAAACACAAATTGGAAATGAGAAGATAGAGGAGGTCGCGGATTTCTGCTACTTAGGAAGTAAAATAACTCAAGACGGTAGGAGCACTAAAGATATAAAACAAAGAATGGCGCAGGGCCGAGTTGCGTTTAACAAAAAGAAACAACTGTTATGCTCGAGAACGGTTAATATAGAGACTAGGAAGAGACTCTTAACGTCGTATGTATGGAGTACGGCATTATACGGGTGCGAAACTTGGACAATAGGAGAAGCGGATAGAAAAAGAGTAGAAGCGTTTGAAATGTGGTGCTACAGACGCATGATGAAGATACCGTGGATAGATAAGGTTAGCAATAGGGAAGTATTAGAAAGAGTTGGGGAAAAGCGAAAGGTATGGAAAACAATAAAGAGTAGGAGAGATAGGATGGTAGGACACCTTCTAAGACACGAAGGAATAGTTCGTGACATACTAGAGTCAGAGATAGGAATAAAAAGAGGTAGGGGTAGGCCTAGATTAGACTACTGCTCTCAAATAGTTAGGGATGTAGGATGTTCTACTTTTAGGGAAATGCGTAGGTTAGCTCAGGATAGAAAAGAATGGAGGTACGCGTCCAACCAGTCTTCGAACTGAGAACCTTATGATGATGATGAAGCCTCAAGCGCTATCCATTATAACTCCGGAACAACGGATACAGTCGAGTTCGACGCGCTCAGTTGGAGCTTACGCACAAAATACACTGGCGAGCATAAAATTAGGGTCACTTTGAAAATTGCCAATTTTTCCAAGAATTCAAAATATTAAATTTAATTAATTCTTGAAGGCAATAACACTTGCATTTCTGAGAACTGTTATAAGTTTTTTGTGGTTTCTTTTGCACAACAAAGATTCAATATTTCCGATTTCTAGTAAATGCTTGCAGGTGCGCTACTTGGAAGCTTATTTCTCGGGGTCTATTTTTCAATTTCCTTCATTTATTCACTAACTTTCCTGTGTATAACTTGACGGTCGAAAAGTGTAGTCTTCGTTTATTTCCTTATAATGGCTTTAAATCCTGTCACGGCGGCCAGAATTATAGCGCTGTTGCAAGATGGTCGGGGGCAACGTGTAACGGCAAGAACGGTTGGTGTAAGTCTTTTTACAGTTCAGCGGGTATCCCAACGATTTCAGGAAACTGGTAGGCTGACGAGAAGACCAGGATCAGGGCGGAAAAGAACCACCACCCCAAGGGATGACCGTTTTCTTGTGTCCATGGCTTTACGGAATCGGACTGCTACGGCAGTTTCGCTTCGAAATCTCCTCCAAGAAGTCAGAAATGTTAACATTAGCGAATGGGCAGCTAGGAGGCGACTTCGTTCTGCTGGATTATCTTCTCGGAGAATGGCTACGGGTCCTCCACTTCTCCGTCGCCATAGAATTGCAAGACTGAACTTTGCTCGAGATCACTTGGGATGGACAAATGACGATTGGGGGAGGGTATTATTCTCAGACGAGTCACATTTCTGTTTAAATGGGTCGGATGGACGTCGGCGGGTATGGCGAAGACCCGGAGAAAGGTATGCCCAGGCTTGTATTGATGAGCGACTTACATTTGGTGGAGGCTCAGTTATGGTGTGGGGAGGAATTTCTTCAGACGCACGTACCGAATTAGTGCTTATCGGCAATGGATCCCTAACTGCCCATAGGTACGTAACGGAAGTTGTAGAAAATCATGTCATGCCTTTTATGACGGTTCTGGGAGAAAATGCAACTTTTATGCATGATAACGCTCGACCCCACGTGGCAAGAATTGTTAGCGGTTATTTGGATGAGGTTCAAATTACGCGATTTGACTGGCCAGCACGGAGTCCCGACTTGAACCCCATAGAGCATGTGTGGGATGAGCTAGGACAACGTATACGAAGTCATACGCCGTCTCCCACCAACGCACAGGATCTTAGGGAGCTCCTACTACAGGAGTGGAATAACATCCCCCAAAATGTGATCCGTAATTTAATTGAGAGCGTGCCACGTCGCCTCCAGGCTGTCAAATACACGGGGAGGAAACACTCGTTATTAGGGGTCAAAATTTTAACAGTTCCTTGTTTTATTCCAACATTTTTCTCACTACACATTTTTAAGACAATTTTGTTAAAATTTGCTTCTTTACGAATTTTCAATAAAAACATTAGAAAATGAAACGTTTTCTTTTTAAAACATTCCTGTTTAGAGATATGTATACAACGAAATCCATTTACAATAATAAGATACAATAAATAACCAGAAAAGTTGAATTTTTGAAGTGACCCTAATTTTATGCTCGCCAGTGTAATTTGGAACGTCGACAAAACAGAGGCCGAACGTGGCATTAGGGAACGAGAAATTGGAAAAGTTGCCCGGAAAATTGGAAAATTCGGGAAAAACTGAAAGTGCTTTTTTCTATGGGATTTTTGTATGATATGGATATGCGCAAGTCGGGAAATTCGAACAAACTGTAAAAATCATAATTTTGGAAAATCGAACGGAAAATTTGAAAATTCGGGAAAAACTAAAAGTGCTTAACGGCTGAACCGATTTGGCTGATTTTTTTTGTTGTGATCGTAATTGTCAGGACAAGGTTTGTATGAAAGAAAATTTTTGGAGAATCCACCGGAAAATGTGAAAATTCGGGAAAAACTGAAAGTGCTTAACGGTTGGACCGATTTGGCTAATTCCTTTCAAAACTAAGGTTTTTAGGGAACGAAAAATTGGAAAAGTTGCCCGGAAAATTGGAAAATTCGGAAACAACTGAAAATGCTTTTTTCTATTGGACTTTTGTATATGTATAGGCGTAAATCGGGAAATTCGGACAAACTGTAAAAATCATAATTTTGGAAAATCCATCGGAAAATTTGAAAATTCGGGAAAAACTAAAAGTGCTTAACGGCTGGACCGACTTGGCTGATTTTTTTTTGTTGTGATCGTAATTGTCAGGATAAGGTTTGTATGAAAGAAAATTTTTGGAGAATCCACCGGAAAATGTGAAAATTCGGGAGAAACTGAAAGTGCTTAACGGTTGAACCGATTTGGTTAATTCTTTTCAAAAATAAGGTTTTTAGGGAACGAAAAATTGAAAAAGTTGCCCGGAAAATTGGAAAATTCGGAAACAACTGAAAATGCTTTTTTCTATTGGATTTTTGTATATGTATATGCGTAAATCGGGAAATTCGGACAAACTGTAAAAATCTTAATTTTGGAAAATCCATCGGAAAATTTGAAAATTCGGGAAAAACTAAAAGTGCTTAACGGCTGGACCGATTTGGCTGATTTTTTTGTTGTGATCGTAATTGTCAGGATAAGGTTTGTATGAAAGAAAATTTTTGGAGAATCCACCGGAAAATGTGAAAATTCGGGAAAAACTGAAAGTGCTTAACGGTTGAACCGATTTGGTTAATTCTTTTCAAAAATAAGGTTTTTAGGGAACGAAAAATTGGAAAAGTTGCCCGGAAAATTGGAAAATTCGGAAAAACTGAAAGTGCTTTTTTCTATTGGATTTTTGTATGATATGGATAGGCGTAAATCGGGAAATTCGGACAAACTGTTAAAATCATAATTTTTTGTATGCGCTCGCGATCATAACTGACGATAGGAACGACATATTTGGTTGAACATAAACGTAATCAGAAAAATGTTTCACATTGAATAAACGATTTGGTTAATGAATCAAAAGTTCAATACGAAAAGTAATTTTAGGCAGGATAACGTCTGCCGGGCCGCTAGTTGTATATAAATATAGATGACAATGACTGACTTTTAAATGCTTAAATGCTTTAGACAAACAGACAATGCCGATTTTACTTTTGGCCACACTTTGTCAGGAAAGTATCATAATTATAAAATAATGTTGTGTTGTTGAAGTGGAAAAGTTCATGTAGCAGAAAAAAGAATGTATTGTATATAAATATAGATGACAATGACTGACTTATTTTAAATTTTTTTATTTCTGAAATTTGAAGTGGATAAGTTTATGTAGCGGAAAAAATAATATCTAAAATTGAATTGCTGACGTTTCGGCCCTTCTCAGGGTTTTTGTCAAGATTCATTAGATAAAATTGTATGTATTGTATTGACAATGATAGACTATTTTTAAATTTATTATATTAAAAAATAAAAAAAATTAAGAAAAAATTTTAAATAAAAAAAAATAAATATAAAAATAAAAAAATTTGTTTTCCCAACATAAAATTCACATGGCTCTTCGCAAATGCGCAATACGGACGTACCGTTTCGATCTGGCGAGGTCAGATTTTTCGTTTCCGTCTCTTTTTTATACGTACGGGAGCCGATCGCCGAAAGTGCGTACGTCTGAACTGTTCATTTGCGCGAATGCGCCGAAGACGTCTTCGCACATCGAAGTTTGTACAATATTTTTTGAAACGAACATTAGAATTTTTTAATTATTACCTAATACGGTTCCAATTTAAAATTTAAAAAAATCAAGTAGGTACATTGACAGATTTTCATTTGACAATAAATTGTAGAAAACGACATTTGGTTTAATTTGTTGAATTGAGTTGCCAAAGTGTCAATCGAATTATAGTATGGAGTTCGATTTCGTGTTTCATTTGCAACATTTATACGAACCCAAGCGCTAGCGGCTAAATGCGAGAGCCTGGCGGCTCTGATCTTATTAGATTTAAAAAGAGACGCGACAGGAGTGGTTTGTAGAGGTGGTTGTAGGGGTGGGTTTGGAGGTGGTTTGTAGGGGTGGTGTTAGGGGCAGTTTTAGGGGTAGTTTTTGGGGTTGGTTTTAGGGGTGATTTTTAGGAATAGTTTTGGGGTGTGGTTTTCGGGGGTAGTTTGTAGGGGTAGTTTTGGGGGTGGTTTTTTGGGGTGGTTTAGGCGTGGTTTTTAGGAATGGTGTTGGGGTGGATTTTGGGGGTGGTTGTTAGGGGTGGTTTTTAGGAATGGTTTTGGAGGTGGTTTGGAGATGTGGTTTGTGGGGGTGATTTTAGGGGTGGTTGCTAGGAGTGGTTTTTAGGAATTGTTCTGGGGGTGGTTTTCTGGTTTTAGGGAAGGTTTTCTTTGGTGGTTTTGGGGGTGATTTTAGGGGTGGTATTTTAGGGGCGTCTTTGATGATGTTTTGGGGTGGTTTTTCATATTTACAAATAGGTAGGTACCAAAACCCATTGTCCATATTTCCGTTACAAACGCGATGCCTAATAGGTAGGAGGTACCTGTTGTATAATTGAAATGAAGTAGTCCCCCTTGAATTTAGAATCTGGTGTATTTGTAAGTGGCATCTGGTGTTATGGTGTTTATTGCGAGTTGGCAATGCTGCACGTGTCTTTCTGTACCTAACCTAAGAGGTACGGTATGTTCCTTTCGTTCAGCAAATGAAAAGGTACCCATACCCAAGTAAAAACTATATTTTGCTTACTCCACACTGTATTGTCGCCAGATGTAAGCGAATCAATCTCCTCATTGGATGTTAATGAATTATATTAAAAATTATTCAGAAAGTATTAATCAAATATGCAAGTACATGGATAGTATATACAAAAATATCAAATCAAAACTGAAATAGTACAACGCTCATTATTTAAGTATAGTTGGAAAATTTAAAACAATGAAAAGATAGTAACAAGATGAAAACGAGAATGAAAACCATGTCTTCAGTTAAATATTAGATACCTATACACATTTTTAATTATTAATTTCATTGATGGGGAAAGATTTGAAAAAATCCGTAATACATAAAAATAATTTCCTCAAGGACTCAATAATCCGCCAAAAAGTTTTTTAACAAAATTACAATTTCCTCATGATTCTGCCAGCGTGTAAGAACCGGCTTGTGTTTCACAGTGTGCAGAATCCTGACGGTTCTGAACTGTTGGAACCAAATACTTCTAGAATGGACCTAGCGTCCTTATGCAACAGCTGATTTTGTTTTGAAGTCTACACGTTCGTAGGCCAGCGGGTCGCGGGTAGCGTTGTTTGTTATTAGATTCAAGCAACGGACCAGACGAATGTTCCGCGATATTCTGTTTCCGCGGCGGCACCTGTTTACTACACAACTGGTCGACTGTTTTGTTTTGCCTTTTCCACACACAAACGCTTAGACAACATCTCCTATAGGTGGTGGCGGCTTAGACTGTGAGTATTCCCCCTGCTTCAGTCGAAAATGTAAATATGTCCCCTCTACAAGTCTTTGGTTGGAACAAACGTGCAATTCAACATTGACATGATTTGATTTGATTTGACTAGGGCAGTGAGCGCGCGTAGCGCGCGAGATGACCTAGTAAACTAAAATAGAGAAATATGTCAATAAATGTTATAGTGGCAATAAGAGAGGTTAGAACTTCAGAAAAAAGTATATAGAGAACCTGTTATACCGACACCTGAGAATTATTTGGTCAAAAGATATTTACAAAAATTTAAATAAACTAGATTGTATTAAATCAACTTGGTCATTAAGTAAGTTATAATTTTTATGTTTGTAAAAAAAGTTTCTATAGACTCTAATATTATATCTAATTGATTACTCTTTACAAAATTAAACAATAATTTAGTGAGTATTTTCTAGAGGAGGAAACGAGGAAACTGATGATTGTTATCAAAGAAATGATTAGCAAAACGAAATGATCTTAAATGTTCATTATACCTAATACATAGATCTGCCAGTTTGTCCGATACAGGTATATTTTTTTATTTGATGAAAGATGTGCTCAGACTACAGAATTGTCGGTATGAGAGCCAATACAATTTATTGAAAAAACTTATATAACTAACTATGAGGAGCTTAGAACATGAGAAAGAAAATAAACATAAAAATAAAGTGAATAAGTGATAAACAGGTTGGTGCTAATAACATTATGCTACTTTTGTTGGACGATGTAGGTATACCAATCCTTACTATCTATTAGTCGGTAAACACTTACAATAATGATCTATACTAAATAACGGTAATATTTTATCGCACTTTTTGTTATCCCGCCTTTATTTCACTATTTACAGATGTTTGTCACTTATTCTAATGCCGATATAAATAATTTTACTGTTTGAAATTGAGAAAACTTATAAACTTATATATCTAACTATAGATAACTATGAGGAGTTGAAAACGTGAAAAAGAAAAAATAAAAAAATGATAAATAGGTGGGTACTAATAAAATTACGGCACTTTTGTTGGACGATATACTTAGGTATTTATGCTAATCCTTACTATCTGTTACAGTATGAGTAATTTAGTTGATAAATTAATACCTGTGTGGTCAAGAGTTTGTGTTATGTTTTTACTGTTAAATAAAATATATCATAATATATTTGAAGGTTTAAATGTGACTTGCATGTTGTTTTTTCTTAAAATACTGGCAATCTTTACAGAAATATTTCCAAAATAAATAATTTTGCAAAATTTGGTACTTAACTTTTTTATTAGATAATTTAGGATATTATGCCTGTTACAAGCAATTTTATTTTTTTTATTGTTAATGATTTTAGTGATGATTTCAATTTTAAATTCGTTATTTATAGCAATTGTTCTAATTATGTTTAGTTCTTTATTCAATTTTTCCAAAGATAGCGGTACTGCAAAGGCTCTGTGTACCATAGAATTGTAAGCAAATTTTTTTGTCAAACGGGATGAAATGAATTTGTATATACTTATGTATATGTATGCATATCATGGCTTCCTAAAAATATCGAAATTTATTGTTTTTTCCCAAATGGTTTTCTTTGAATTGATTGTTTTTCCCCTCGAGCTACGAAGTATTCGAATTTCCTTTGTATTTTTCTAATGCCTCATAGGTAAATACTGAAATTCAGTTATCTAGTTAACTTATTTCATGGATATCATTATTTTAATTACCTATTTGTATTGTTTTGTCAATTTTAGTTTCTTTGGCAACTGTTCCCTGAAGCGCTCGCCACGTAGGTCATGCCATGCCATACTAAATTAAATTTAGCATGGCACAGCACAGAGCTATCCACATAGGACATGCTACGTATGTAAATTACTTTAAACATGAACAATATGGACACTTCCATTTGAATCCCATTGTCTCTATACTTCTGTTTTACATTGGCATAGCATAGCATGCTCTATGTGGCGAAGCCTTTAGTGTCATATTAATTTATTTACAATTTTACTTTATGTAAACATATTCTGATGAAGAGATTTTTTAAATCTTGAAACCGGTCAATATTATAATAAACCTTTTCCATTGGTAGTACGCAAAGTACCTATTTTATGAATTCAACATGAATTAGGTAATCAAATAGTAACAGAAGATAATACTTACAACTAAAATTATTGTTTGGCAATTGAAAATATTTTCAAACCGGCAGCGAAAAATTAGAAATCTATTCGAGAAGTAAAATAACCTACAATGTCAGGACCAATAGGGACATAAAACAGCACAGAGTCGAGTCGCATTTAACAAAAAGAAACAACTCTTATGCTCGGGAACAGTAAATTTAGAAACTCGGAAGGAACTCTCAATCGAGCACAGATGCGAAACGTGGACGATAGGAGAAGTAGGCAAGAAAAAATGATAAGCGTTTGAAATGTGGTACTACAGGCGCATGATTAAGATACCGTGGATAGGTAAGGTAAATAATAGGGATATATTAGAAAGATGTATTGATGTATTAGATGTGTTCGAAAAAGAAACAAAGAAAGGAAGATATAGTATTGCAGAACACCTTCTATGACACAGAAGGTTAGTTAGCATACTAGAGGCGGAGATAGGAATGAAAAGAAGTAGAGTATGTCCAGAATAGACTACTGTTCACAAATGGTTAGTGATGCAGGATGTTCTACTTTTGGAGAAATGCGTAGGTTAGCTCAACTGAAAACTATGACCTTGAAATGCTCACATCACAAACCTTTGTTGTTTGTTTTTAATTTTGCATGCGTAAACCCAGCACAAAGTCATGGATTTTTTAATTAGTGAAATAAAAACCAAAATTCCTAAATGAAATTAAATAAGTTCTCTCTGCCTGTACTTTTATAAATTTTATTGGAAAAATTATGTCACTTTTTTTATAGGTACTTTTATACGTTTTTAAATAAAAACCTTGACAAAGACCGTATCCAGGGTCGAAACGTCGATTATTTACATAAAATAGTTTATTTTGCCAATAAATTCACACAATTAATAAATTTAAATAAAAGAATTGGCATAAATAAATATAAAAAAACTTTATCATTTGAATATAATACGTATTAATGTTTTTCAGTTTCTATCACTAATGAATTGGAACGCAAAATAGCAGAAGCTTTTGAAATATTCGATCACGCAGGTAATAAAACAGTAGATACTCGTGAAGTGGGCACAATTGTTCGCGCATTAGGGTGTTGTCCAACAGAAGCAGAAGTTCAGGAAATGCATGTGTCTATGGAGGATCCAGCAAAACCAGGCATTGTTCATTTATCGAAATTTCTACCACATGTTGTGCAAATTTTTAATGAACACAGGTGCGTAATTGATACTGAATATTTTCTGTAGTTCTGCGAAGTGCGTAAGTACCTAGCTACCTATTTCCGAATGAATTCTTAATATGATTTTAGACTTAAATTAAGGACTTTGTTCAAATATTGCATGTTTTGAATGTGTGTGGAAAACCGCAGACCAACTGGTTTCGTCCTTCTGGGACTCATCAGTACGGCGCTTTCCCCTACACACCCAAACCATGCAATTTAATCTTGCTATATATACTGCCGCGCTCTGGACAGATATCAGCAAGTGACAACTACTTTGAGTAATTATCTAGTATTAATTAGTGATACTGGACCGTTCCAACAACTACTCCTCGGGCAAATGCCCCGCCAGGCGTTGAATTATAGAACTAAATCCAGATTTTATGTACTACGAGACGTTTCAGACTGCTACCCCATCTAAGATGGCTTTGAAACAATCCTAATTTGTCTCCATGTACGTACGTGCTTTTAAGCAGGTCTTTGTTCAAATATTGCATGTTTTGAATGTGTGTGGAAAACCGCAGACCAACTGGTTTCGTCCTTCTGGGTCTCATCAGTACGGTGCTTTCCCCTACACACCCAAACCATGCAATTTAATCTTGCTATATATACTGCCGCGCTCTGGACAGATATCAGCAAGTGACAACTACTTTGAGTAATTATCTAGTATTAATTAGTGATACTGGACCGTTCGAACAACTACTCCTCGGGCAAATACCCCGCCAGGCGTTGAATTATAGAACTAAATCCAGATTTTTTGTACTACGAGACGTTTCAGACTGCTACCCCATCTAAGATGGCTTTGAAACAATCCTAATTTGTCTCCATGTACGTACGTGCTTTTAAGCAGGTCTTTGTTCAAATATTGCATGTTTTGAATGTGTGTGGAAAACCGCAGACCAACTGGTTTCGTCCTTCTGGGACTCATCAGTACGGTGCTTTCCCCTACACACCCAAACCATGCAATTTAATCTTGCTATATATACTGCCGCGCTCTGGACAGATATCAGCAAGTGACAACTACTTTGAGTAATTATCTAGTATTAATTAGTGATACTGGACCGTTCGAACAACTACTCCTCGGGCAAATACCCCGCCAAGCGTTGAATTATAGAACTAAATCCAGATTTTTTGTACTACGAGACGTTTCAGACTGCTACCCCATCTAAGATGGCTTTGAAACAATCCTAATTTGTCTCCATGTACGTACGTGCTTTTAAGCAGGTCTTTGTTCAAATATTGCATGTTTTGAATGTGTGTGGAAAACCGCAGACCAACTGGTTTCGTCCTTCTGGGATTCATCAGTACGGTGCTTTCCCCTACACACCCAAACCATGCAATTTAATCTTGCTATATACATGGTGATTCTTTTAAGGCGGCCATTAGAAAATTTCTTATTTGCAAATAAGATAGAAACTTGAAACCTGGGTTCCTGTCATAATCGATCATGGCGAATCCAAAAATACAATTTTCAAAATGGCGGCACTTTCGGAAATACCGGAAGTTGACGCCATCTTTGTTATTTTAAATGGATACCCCCCATTTTTATTTTATTTTTGAATTCGGCATTAAATTCTGCGTATAATGCACCCAGGCTGTCAGCACTTATCTGTCATAGTTTTTGACATGTGCCACTTTTTGTTTTAAATTTAGCATTTGCAGGGGTTCATTTACAAATTCATATCTCTTAAACCATTTAAAGTGGGTAAATGAGCTTTTTTACGTTGATTCCCTAAAGTTCAAGGAATCATTTCCCTATTTCCCTGTAGGGTTAATGTTCAACGACGTTTCCAATGGTTGCTGCGATTTTTTGAAGATGACAATCAAAAAATGCCAAAAAGTCATTTTTTTTAAATGGCAATGGGCAAATTTTATTATGGCAACCGACGTAGGATTAAATTTGAAAGGGATTTATATCAAGGTTTCCTATACCTATCTCAAATAGTTTTTTAATTATTCGTAGTTTTTTGTAAAAAAATATAATTTATTAAGATTAACTTGTTACCGAGCTTGTTACCAAGCAACAAACATAGTAACAGTGTCAAAAAATATTAATTTAAATTACCTAAATCAATAGAAAAATTAATGAGCTAGGTCGGTATTACAAAATATGCTCGATATGTGCACCGTTTTGATTCAAACACTCAATAATCCGACGTTGGACGGCTCTGGTAGCGTTTCTGATTTCATTCCCATCAATGCCATTCATGGCTTGGGTTATTTTTAGTAATAAGTCTTCCCTCGACGTGGGTGCAGTTTCATAAACGATATCTTTAATCCGCCCCCATAAATAAAAATCTAATGGTGTCAGATCCGGGGATCTTGGGGGCCACAACCATGGACCTCTATTTCCCCACCATCTGTCTTGAAACAATTGTCTTAGTCTTAAATCTACGGCATTTGTTGAATGCGCTGGTGCCCCATCCATTTGATACCATAAGTTGACGGCATGCTGCAATGGTAGATTATCGACAAAATCTTTGACTACATTGTTAAGAATGTCTAAATATCTGTCTCCATTCAAATTTTCATCATACATGTACCAATGCAACCGATTATCCATTAATAAACAGAAAACGTTTACGGAAAATTGAATTTGATTTTCAACTTCATAGATCAGGTGTGGATTTTCTGCGGCCTAAAAATGTCGATTTCTCCTATTAAATACTCCAGCCTGTGCAAATTTTGCTTCATCAGTCCAAATAATCCGACTCAAAAAATTTGGGTCTTCCTGTTTTTTTATCAAAAGCTCTTCACAAAAATTATTCGTCTTGGAAAATCGGTTGGACGAAGTTTTTGTAGTCGTATAAAAGAATAGGGATGTCGTTTGTGGTCATGTAAAATTCTTTGTATCGATGAGAACGTTAATCCCAAATCAAATTTTGCTGCTCTTATCGATGATCGTGGAAATGCGCCAAAATACCCCAGAACATTTATTTGATTATCTTCAGATTCCCTAACAAATTTAGTCCTTCTTCTTGCAGGATGAATATTTCCTCCCCGAAGAAACTTGTTTTTAAGTCTAGAAAACTTCTGTTTATTCATCGGCGGCAAATTTTGATATTTTGCATTAAACTCGCGACATGTTCTTCCAACGATTTTTTGGCAGTTGCCATGTATGAGAAATAAATCAAAAACAACTTCATCCGAATAAAAAGCCATTTATGCTTACAAAACAAAATCAAGAACGTGCTTAACTTAACTTAACTTTTAATTAATGGAGAACTAAAAGATGACAGTTCTAAAACTAATTTTTTTCTTTGTTTCCATAGGCTTCTATGTTTTTTGGGAATAACGTTTAATCTTTTACAAAAAACTACGAATAATTAAAAAACTATTTGAGATAGGTATAGGAAACCTTGATATAAGTCCCTTTTAAATTTAATCCTACGTCGGTTGCCATAATAAAATTTGCCCATTGCCATTTAAAAAAAATGACTTTTTGGCATTTTTTGATTATCATCTTCAAAAAATCGCAGCAACCATTGGAAACGTCGTTGAACATTAACCCTACAGGGAAATGATTCCTTGAACTTTAGGGAATCAACCTAAAAAAGCTCATTTACCCACTTTAGATGGTTTAAGAGATATGAATTTTTAAATGAACCCCTGCAAATGCTAAATTTAAAACAAAAAGTGGCATATGTCAAAAACTATGACAGATAAGTGCTGACAGCCTGGGTGCATTATACGCAGAATTTAATGCCGAATTCAAAAATAAAATAAAAATGGGGGTATCCATTTAAAATAACAAAGATGGCGTCAACTTCCGGTATTTCCGAAAGTGCCGCCATTTTGAAAATTGTATTTTTGGATTCGCCATGATCGATTATGACAGGAACCCAGGTTTCAAGTTTCTATCTTATTTGCAAATAAGAAATTTTCTAATGGCCGCCTTAAAAGAATCACCATGTATACTGCCGCGCTCTGGACAGATATCAGCAAGTGACAACTACTTTGAGTAATTATCTAGTATTAATTAGTGATACTGGACCGTTCGAACAACTACTCCTCGGGCAAATACCCCGCCAGGCGTTGAATTATAGAACTAAATCCAGATTTTTTGTACTACGAGACGTTTCAGACTGCTACCCCATCTAAGATGGCTTTGAAACAATCCTAATTTGTCTCCATGTACGTACGTGCTTTTAAGCAGGTCTTTATTCAAATATTGCATGTTTTGAATGTGTGTGGAAAACCGCAGACCAACTGGTTTCGTCCTTCTGGGTCTCATCAGTACGGTGCTTTCCCCGACACACCCAAACCATGCAATTTAATCTTGCTATATATACTGCCGCGCTCTGGACAGATATCAGCAAGTGACAACTACTTTGAGTAATTATCTAGTACTAGATGAACCCGTGGGCTACGCTCCACGACTTTTACGTAGTGGTGATAGTTGCCTAGGTTTTTCCCTGCGGTTTTCATGTCGCATGTACGCTGCTCTGTATGTCCTTTTGTCCATAATTAATTGCGTTTAATTTAATGCGTACGACAAAAAACCATTCTACCTATGCCTACCCGTGTAACGTTGAACTCCGACTGCGATAACAGCTCTCAGCAGATCCAAGCGTCCATCGAAATTATGCCGATGCAATTTTCTTATTTGCGATAAAGAAACACCTGGTCGAGTGCACGACCTCACCCATACGATCTCCGCCAGTTGAAAAGAGACCGAGCGGCCGATATCCCCACCCGTTGCAAGTGTTGCGCCAGTTCGCATTTAATATTATGATTAATTAGTGATACTGGACCGTTCGAACAACTACTCCTCGGGCAAATACCCCGCCAGGCGTTGAATTATAGAACTAAATCCAGATTTTTTGTACTACGAGACGTTTCAGACTGCTACCCCATCTAAGATGGCTTTGAAACAATCCTAATTTGTCTCCATGTACGTACGTGCTTTTAAGCAGGTCTTTGTTCAAATATTGCATGTTTTGAATGTGTGTGGAAAACCGCAGACCAACTGGTTTCGTCCTTCTGGGACTCATCAGTACGGTGCTTTCCCCTACACACCCAAACCATGCAATTTAATCTTGCTATATATACTGCCGCGCTCTGGACAGATATCAGCAAGTGACAACTACTTTGAGTAATTATCTAGTATTAATTAGTGATACTGGACCGTTCGAACAACTACTCCTCGGGCAAATACCCCGCCAGGCGTTGAATTATAGAACTAAATCCAGATTTTTTGTACTACGAGACGTTTCAGACTGCTACCCCATCTAAGATGGCTTTGAAACAATCCTAATTTGTCTCCATGTACGTACGTGCTTTTAAGCAGGTCTTTGTTCAAATATTGCATGTTTTGAATGTGTGTGGAACCAGTTGGTCTGCGGTTTTCCACACACATTCAAAACATGCAATATTTGAACAAAGACCTGCTTAAAAGCACGTACGTACATGGAGACAAATTAGGATTGTTTCAAAGCCATCTTAGATGGGGTAGCAGTCTGAAACGTCTCGTAGTACAAAAAATCTGGATTTAGTTCTATAATTCAACGCCTGGCGGGGTATTTGCCCGAGGAGTAGTTGTTCGAACGGTCCAGTATCACTAATTAATATTAAATTAAGGAAACAAACCAAAAATTGGTTTTCAGGGACAATTTAGAACATGTCAGTTGACTTTTGGGATGATCGCAACCAATTGCGTTAACAAAAGTGCGTTATTAATAATGTAAGAAACTTGAAGGAAGTGACTATTGTCCATCATATAATCTAGGGTAACTGTGAAGCGGTAGGACAGCAGTAGCCGGCGACGGCGAGCTCAGTGCATTGCATTATCTTTATAATTAGTTACTATTCGTTATATTGGGTTATTCGGGCATCTAGTTAAATATATGTATACGTGTTGGAATATTCTGGTTTTCATTAATTAATTAATTAATTTTCATTAGTTTACAGTGTAGCAGCCGGATAGGTAATGAATCCTTCTGCAATTCACATGAAAATATGTACATGCATTTTACTTAAGACGTAAGTACCTAGATCTTCAGTGTTGTTCTAATATTAACGTTATTAGTGCAAAAGGGTTTTTATTTAATTAGATCGTAGTACTTTGTTCAAATATTGCATGTTTTGAATGTGTATGGAAAACCGCAGACCAACTGGTTTCGTCCTTCTGGGACTCATCAGTAGTAATTAATTAAGAGTAGGCCGGTTCGAGGACAAAATTAACTTTGAAACTCCCATAAGTGACGGTCTAGTACTTTAGTTGAAGAGAACAGAGAAGTCTTTAAAAACTCCGATTGCGCATGCGCGCCCCGTTTAGATTAATCTATTGCTATTCATATTATAGGAAACTGCAATTACAGGAAACTGCGATCCGTAACGGAGTAATCCGTTGCTATTGAAATTGTAGCTGTTGAACCTTAGATGGCGCTGCTATCAAAATTGCAGACCGCTTTGAACATTAGATGACATATCAAAATGAAATTTCTGACAGAATGCGGGGCATCGGGTCGGTGAGGTATCCGCTAGAAATCGGAGCAAACTATCAGCTGTATTGCAATACCGTCGCACTAAACACATTTATGGACACAAGAACAATGCACATTCAAAGCCCGCGCTTTCGGTACCTAGTAAATGTGACAACGCCGCTCTGAGTTTACGCTCACTCGCTACGCGGCGGCAGCACATACCAAGACATATTTTGCGGTTGCAGTGCTCTCGCTGTACCACGATCAAACCTTCATCCTAGTCAATTTAGCAACACGAAAGCTTGATTAAGAGCCAAGTCTCCCTGCTGCATTTTCGAGCGATTCAGACGTTCCCGCCTTTACAAACTGTACGGTTATTTATTAATATTTTGCTTTCTAATTTTGCAAGCATATACAGAAAATATTTCTTAAGAGTCGTCTCATCGGCGATTTCTAAAAAAAATAATAGAAGTTTGTCTTTTTCGGCTCCAAATATATAACCTAATTTTGTGTACTTATAACTTACTAAAAAATTTCTCTTTTAAAAATCCGAGATGAGAGGCCGATTTCCACAAGTTTCTTCTTTCAAATAAAACAAACAATTTCAAAATCGGTTCATAAATAAGGAAGTAATTTGTAAAGAGAGCTGCCCTTGCAAACGCGATTTAATGCCCTGCGTTGTAACGCCCTCTGCTTGTTCATCGCGCAACACTTGGTAAACTGCTAGTACGAACTCAGTGATTTTTGTATGGGGCCCACTTCAATAATTTTATCGCCATCATCATCATCATCATAAGGTTCTCAGTCCGAAGACTGGTTGGACGCGTACCTCCATTCTTTTCTATCCTGAGCTAACCTACGCATTTCCCTAAAAGTAGAACATCCTACATCCCTAACTATTTGAGAGCAGTAGTCTAATCTAGGCCTACCCCTACCTCTTTTTATTCCTATCTCTGACTCTAGTATGTCACGAACTATTCCTTCGTGTCTTAGAAGGTGTCCTACCATCCTATCTCTCCTACTCTTTATTGTTTTCCATACCTTTCGCTTTTCCCCAACTCTTTCTAATACTTCCCTATTGCTAACCTTATCTATCCACGGTATCTTCATCATGCGTCTGTAGCACCACATTTCAAACGCTTCTACTCTTTTTCTATCCGCTTCTCCTATTGTCCAAGTTTCGCACCCGTATAATGCCGTACTCCATACATACGACGTTAAGAGTCTCTTCCTAGTCTCTATATTAACCGTTCTCGAGCATAACAGTTGTTTCTTTTTGTTAAACGCAACTCGGCCCTGCGCCATTCTTTGTTTTATATCTTTAGTGCTCCTACCGTCTTGAGTTATTTTACTTCCTAAGTAGCAGAAATCCGCGACCTCCTCTATCTTCTCATTTCCAATTTGTATTTCCATTTTAGTTCTATTTTCACATCCCCTACATACCAAAATTTTAGTTTTCTTTTTATTGATTTTCATGCCGAAGCCCTGTGTCAAAACTGCTTCCATTTCATTCAAAGCCGCTCCTAATTCTTCTTTGCTAGATGCTAACACTGCTATATCATCCGCAAATCTGAGCATGTTAATAGTTTGGCCCTGTACATTGATCCCTGAGGCTGTTCTTTCCTTAACAATATTAATCGCATCTTCGATATATAAGTTGAAAACTAGAGGTGACAATGCACATCCCTGTCTCACTCCCTTCCGGATATCTACTTCCCTTTGTTCCTGCTCACATTCTATAACTGCCTTTTGCTCTTTGTAGAGATTATGTATTATTCTTCTGTCCCTGTATTTCATCCCTACCTTTCTCAGCACTTCGAACATCTTCCCCCATTTTACGTTGTCGAAGGCTTTTTCTAAATCTACAAATCCTATATAGACGCTCTTTCTCTTTTCTATCGCTTTTTCTATAATTACTCGTAAAGCTAGAATGGCCTCGCGCGTTCCTCTATTTCGTCTAAATCCGAACTGATCTTCTCCTAATATTTCTTCCGCCTTTTTCTCCATCCTTCTTTGCACAATTCTAGTTAAAATTTTTGACGCATGGGAAGTTAAACTGATAGTTCTAAAATTTTCGCATCTATCCGCGCCTTTTCTTTTTGGCAAAGCTACTATGATGTTCCGTTTGTAATCTTCTGGAATCTCGCCTGTCAGGTATATGCGACTAACTAGTTTAAATAAACGATCTATTACCTCTTGACCTGCGCACTTTAAGATTTCTGCCTGCAAGCCATCTATACCTGGTGCTTTATTATTCCTTAAACTTTTTAGTGCTATCTCAAACTCTTCTCTCATTATAGGACTCCCTAGGTTATCCCCCTCTACACTGCTTTCGCTTTCTAATATATCTTGCACTTCCTGTCCCGCATATAAGTTTCCTAAATATTCTTTCCACCTATCTGCCTTCTCCCCACTTCCGATTAGGATATCTCCTGCCTCATTTCTAATGTTTTTGGTACTAGATCCAATTTCTCTAAAATTTCTCCTAATTATTTTATATGCTTCATCAGTCTTTCCTACTTCGAATTTATCTTCCACTTCTTTGCATTTATTATCGATCCATTGCTCTTTCGCTTTCCTACATTCCCGAATAATTTCCCACTTGATCGCCTTATATCTTTGTTTCCCTGTTTCATCTAACCTATTTTTATATTTTCGCCTTTCCTCTATTAGACTCACAATATGTTTTGTTATCCAGGGTTTCCTACTTTCATTCTGTTTATTACCCAAAATATCCCTAGCTGAGGAAACTAAACTATTTTTAATGCAATTCCATTCTGCCTCTATGTCCCTAACAATATTTCCACCCGTGCCCTTTAGTGCTTCGTTTGTCTTTTTCTCGAACTTATTGCGCATATCATCATCTTTTAGTTTCTCTGGGTCAAGATACCTTCTTCCGCTTCTTTTTTTCAAAATCTTAAATTTAAGATTGGCTTTCATAACGACTATGTTGTGATCACTATCTATATCTGCTCCTGGATAACTTCTACAATCCCTAACTTGATTTCTAAATCTTTGCCTAACGAGAATGTAATCTATTTGATATCTCCCTAAGTCTCCTGGCATCTTCCACGTATAGCATCTCCTAACATGATGGTGAAATAGAGTGTTCGCGACCGTTAAGTTATGTTTATCGCAGAACTCTATCAGTCTAACTCCCCTATCGTTCCTATTGCCTAATCCAAAGGGGCCAATTTTATCGCCATACATTACATATTTTAATCGTATACAGGGTGAGTCACTAAGGCGAAATCGGCCTATAACAAGAGTACAGTTCAAAATGGGAGAAACTTTTTCAAATAAAAGTTTTTGAAAAATAAGTGCTTAATGAGATAAAAATGTTTTCAAATTCGGCGGACTTCCGGTCATACCGGAAATGGGCACTAACGTGTTATTTTAAATGGAACACCCTGTATTCCTTTGCATTTTTGGATTTCTCATGAAAAATAAATGTCAGTTTGTTAATCAAACATTGGGTCTCAGTCGAACCGCTATGGAGTTTTTTAATTTTTTTTGAAAATTTTCACGTTTGCCGTAGTTGGCGCCATTTTGAATATCTTCGAAACGAAAGCACTTAGAGGAATGCGGTTTCGACAGTTCGTCTCTGGAAGTAACGGCCTATCACACACAAGTATAACATGGAATCATAACTTTTTAATTAAATGAAATTTATCCATGCCAATATTTACCAATTCAAACAGGAATAACTCTTTTTTTTTAAATGGAATGCTACATTGATTCTCACCTCATAAGACGCAAAATTAAATTTCCTTTCTGATGATGTATGGTTGGTGGCATCTGTCACCAGCAGTTTTTAAGAAATTTGCGTTTTTCTGGAAATTTTGAATAATATCATGTTTATGTATTAACAATGGTTGCCGTTTGGCGATATTGTTTTGTTTTGTCTTACAAAATGTTCGTTCCAAATCTTCTATACTATTTCCAAAACTTCGAAGATCATTAGATAATAACAGCAACAAAAATAAATTAATGTAATTAGATTAAATGTTCGACATAACCGCCATCCTCACGATAACAAACACGCAATCGTTTCAACAAAGAATTGTTCACATTTATCAACATATCTTCATTGATACTTTGAAATGCATCGCGAACTCGTTCCATCATATTTTCTCGAGTAGTTGGAGGTTCCCTGTAAACTAACTGCTTTACGTACCCCCACAAGAAAAAGTCAAGTTTTGTTAGGTCTGGAGATCGCGCTGGCCAAGGTGTCGGACCTCCTCTTCCTATCCATGTGTTTGGAAATGCTGCAGTCAAGTGCTCTCTTACATCCCTCCCGTAATGTGCAGGCGCTCCATCTTGTTGATACCACATCTGTTGTATTGCAGCAAGTGGTAAATTGTCTAACATTTCTGGCAAATCGTTTTGTAAAAATTGTAGGTAGCTATTACCGTTCAAATTTCCATCGAAAAAATGTGGTCCAATTACGTGTCGTCCAATTATGCCACCCCATACATTCAAAGACCACCTATGTTGATGATCCAATGGCCTTATCCAATGGGGATTGTCAGTACTGTAATAATGGCAGTTGTATCTTGAAACAAAACCGTTCTTATGAAACGAAGCTTCGTCCGTAAAGAGAACATGATCGAAAAAGTCATTTCGCTCCTGAAGTTTACGTAAAGCCCACTCACAAAACTGCAACCGATTGTTGAAGTCATTTTGATCTAGTTCCTGAACCAACTGATCAACTGAACGTGGTACGGGTGAAATTTATTTTTGCGCAGTATTCGAGATACAGAAGTTTGGCTTATTTCTAACTCGCGACTAATTTCTCTGGTACTTAAATGAGGATCTCGGACAACAGTAGCAGCTACTAAAACTTGATTTTCCTCATGTGTCACTGATTTTACACGTTCTTTCTTCTCGTATCCCACACAACCAGTTCGTTCAAACCTTTCTTTTAATTTTGCGAATGCCGTTACATTTCGATGTCCATGCTCGGGAAAACGTTGCGCATACATTCTTGAGGCAAGTAACGAATTTCCTTCTGCTTCACCCAAGGAATACACCATCATCATCATCATCATCATCATAATATTAAAAGCGAAAAGGCACAACACTTGCAACGGGTGGGGATATCGGTCGCTCGGTCTCTTTTCAACTGGCGGAGATCGTATGGGTGAGGTCGTGCACTCGACCAGGTGTTTCTTTAACGCAAATAAGAAAATTGCATCGGCATAATTTCGATGGACGCTTGGATCTGCTGAGCGCTGTTATCGCAGTCGGAGTTCAACGTTACACGAGTAGGCATAGGTAGAATGGTTTTTTGTCGTACGCATTAAATTAAACGCAATTAATTATGGACAAAATGACATACAGGGCAGCGTACATGCGACATGAAAACCGCAGGAAAAACCTAGGCAACTATCACCACTACGTAAAAGTCGTGGAGCGTAGCCCACGGGTTCATCTAGTAGCAATTAATTCTTCTTGAGTGTACATTTTCAGTTTTCTTAATTGTGATATTTATTAAAATTGAAATCAATACTCTCACTAATTGAACTCAAATTGCACTCTTACTTAACAATAATTTAATAGAAATGACATTTCGTTGGCAAAACAAAACAAAATCGCCGAACGCCAACTATTGTTAACGCAATAACACGATATTATTTAAAATTTCCAGAAAAACGCAAATTTCTTAAAAACTGCTGGTGACAGATGCCAACAACCATATATCGTCAGAAAGGAAATTTAATGTTGCGTCTTATGGGGTGAGAACCAATGTAGCATTCCATTTAAAAAAAAAGAGTTATTCCTGTTTGAATTAGTAAATATTGGCATGGATAAATTTCATTTAATTAAAAAGTTATGATTCCATGTTATACTTGTGTCTAATAGGCTGTTACTTCCAGAGACGAACTGTCGAAACCGCGTTCCTCTAAGTGCTTTCGTTTCGAAGATATTCAAAATGGCGCCAACTACTGCAAACGTCAAAATTTAAAAAAAAAATTAAAATCTCCATAGCGGTTCGACTTAGACCCAATGTTTGATTAACAAACTGACATTTATTTTTCATGCGAAATCCAAAAATGCAAACGAATACAGGGTGTTCCATTTAAAATAACATAGTTAGTGTCCATTTCCGGTATAACCGGAAGTCCGCCATATTTGAAAATATTTTTATCTCATTAAGCACTTATTTTTGAAAAAGTTTTATTTGAAAAAGTTTCTTCCATTTTGAACTGTACTCTTGTTATCGGCCGATTTCGCCTTAATGACTCACCCTGTATATGCGAACATAGAATTTTGGTCTTGCGAATTAATGTATTTGTGCTTAATTGCAGCACTCTGCCATATTCCACATTTTTATTATAATTTTGTTCAATTTAGAGTCGATTTTATCTGAAAGTAAATTTACACAATTTGAACACGTTTGTTATTGAAAGTAATAAACATATAGCAAGATATAAAATAATTCAAATTTCACCTTAAATAATGTTGTCTTTATAACCAAATAACAACAACTTAAAATCTCTGAATGAAAACCCAGTAAATTCTTTCCGATACGAGGGTTGTTCTGACATGAGCGGGGATTTTATTATAATTTATTTGTAAATTGATCCAAAAGTAGACCTGAGCAAATATTTTCAAGATTGCAAGTAATTTATCTGCAATATAGTAATTCCGGGTTATAATGGAATGATCCTCATAAATAACAAGTATTTAGGTAATGTAACTCTGAACAAACTAAAAATGTAAATTTTGCCCAGAGTTCTAATAGCGTGGCTTTCAACATTCATCGTAGAGGCATATTCCTACTTTTTCTACTATCATTTAATTCGGGAGATACCTAAGTGGCGCGTCACAAACGTCAAATTTTCATTCCAAACAAAACAAAGCCACGTGCTTTCTGACGTTTTAACCTAACCTCTGAAATATAACTATAATTACATATAGTTGTTTTCAAGTTTTTACGCGTAAGCCCAACACACAAATTGAAAATAAACTGTTTTCACTGCAAAACGTCTATAATTATATTGCAAAAACTAGTTTAAGACGTTGTAAATAATATCGATAAACGTTAAATAGCACGTGCTTTTGTTTTGTTTGGAATGAAAATCTGACGTATGACGGAGGCACTTCGTATAAAAGTTTACAAGTTGATTTTACATTTTCATTTTCCAAAATTCATTGTCTCTCATAGCCGTTTCATATTTTATGCCTTTGGGTGTCCAGACTGTAAAGATACAATACCCTCTTTTTGTAATTTGCATTTGTCCCTGAATTTGGTAAAAGTAATTGTGATTCTTATTTATCTCCCCGTTTCGAATCCAAAATATGATTTTCCTTTTCTCGATACCTTCTTCCGGGGTTAGATTACAAGAACTTTGGGCATAAACTTCAACAACACCTTGATCTCTTATAAGACCGTCCGGAGTTTCTGACAAATACGGAATGCTCAGTTCTTGAAATATTCTTTCGCTTTATTATACATATACAGGGTGATTTATACCGGGGGGCGAAAAATTAAAATTATGGTTCAGAGCCACAAATGAAGTAAAAAAATGTCATATGAAGGTATGTCCGGAAATACTTCGTATAAAAGTTATGCTCGTTCAAAGATGGAGGCTATTAAATTAGGTTTCTAATTTTTTCTCAACTTTTGAGAAAGACATAAAAATGAATTTTGGTACACCTATTATACTAATAGGGAAGCTTCGAAGAAATATTTTTAATCATATCTTATCGTTTCAACCTAATTTATGCTCGTCCAAACAGGGAGTCTATCATGTTTGGACGAGCATAAATTTTAAACGAATCATTTCCGGACACACCTTCATATGACATTTTTTACTTAATTTGTGGCTCTGAACCCTAATTTTAATTGTTCGCCCCCTGGTATAAATCACCCTGTATATGTTACGGGCATAGTGACGAATCGGGCGATGTTAGCAATGCCTGGGCAACGTGACATGACCTTACAAGACCTGACCGGACAGCATGAACGGTCATTGTTTGCATTGCCCGGGCACCGTCAGCATTGCCCTACTTTCCCACTATTCCCGTAGCATATACAGGGTGTTACAAAAAAGTAGGTCAAGCCGTTAACCACAGGTTATCTGACCGAAAATAATGGGACTTTCCTTATGCCATTTTTCATTTAGGCTTCTTTCTTTCAAGATACAGGGTGTTAAAGTTAAAATTTAAAAAACTATTTTTATGAATTCCTTTGCTTTTTAAGATATTCCGTTGAAATTTTGTATAACATTTTCTGGTATACCGATAAAATGTTTGTGTAACTTTGATCAAAAAAATCGATGCGCAAACGGAGGAAAGGGGGGGTTGTAATACCCATTGACCCCCAAACTTTTCCCTGCGCACGTCTATGGTTCCTATGGTTCCTGCATAACATCTAAGCTTCAAAAAAATGCCCTTGGATGGTACCTCTTTTATTAATAATTATTTTGGCAACACCTACCCGTCTTTCTTTCCAATGCTAATTTGGCTGTTAGACGTTGTGCAGGAATATGACCGAATCGGTACCATCCAAGGGCATTTTTTTGAAGCTTAGACGTTATGCAGGAACATATGCATCCAAGGACAATTTTCTCGAGCTTAGTTCGTCACCTTAGAAAAATTGGGAGACTTAAACAGCGAGTGGATTAACAACACACATAGTCAAATGAGTTGCAACATCTCGTAAACCAAGCCCTAAATCAAAATTTTACAAGAGGGAAAAAATAAAAGAAATGAACGCTTGGTATCACATCAATACCTTTGAACCATACACGTGCGCAGAGAAAAGTTGGGGGGTCAGTGGGTATTACAACCCCCCCTTTCCTACGTTCGCGCATCAATTTTTTAATCAAAATTACACAAACACAAAGCTGAAACTAGAATTTGGATACCGTTTTTCTCGAAAATAATGTTGATTTTTATCTCCAATTCTTTTTGTACTAAGCAGACTACTATAGAACTTTTCCAAGGAATTCAGTAGCGTACGTAGTTGTTTTCTAGGGAGCGTATTTTTTGAGTTATGACATAAAGTTGAATTTTTAAAATGGAAATCATAGTAGGTACGCTTTGGTCTAGTTCGAAAGGTCTTTTTTTAAGCTATCAAAATATATATACTTTTATATTGTTATTTCAAAAAACGGTAACGATTTTGGTACTTTTTAAGCTGTAACTTTAGAAAATATAAGATAGGTAGGTACATTTTGATAGCTTAAAAAAAGACCTTTTGAACTTGACCAAAGAATGCTGTGATTTCCATTTAAAAAATTGAACTTTATGTCAACTCAAAAAATACGCTCCCTAGAAAAAACTACGTACGCCACTGAATTCCTTGGAAAAAGTTCTATAGGAATCAATCTTAACAGTTTTAGTCTGCTTAGCACAAAAAGAATTTTAGAGAATTTTTGAAAATCGATAAAAATCAATATTATTTTTTTTCTCGAAAACTAAAAACGATATCCAAATTCTGGTTTCCGCATTATTATTATACTCAAGAAAATAGCTCATGTTTGCGAAAATCCCAAAGCTCTATCTCTGCTGCTTCTATGAGAAACCCCCAAATCACAACGAAAATAAGACACCCTGTACAAACAAAAATCCAATTGCATAGTCCCTTCAAACGTCAAACCGAACCAGATTCAGACCTATACAAGCTGCAATACTAATTGAAATTAAAGCTTTGCTAAGCGAAGCCAGAGTGCGACCCTGGAAGAGCTTCCGAGTCACGTGTTTTTGACCGTGGCTCCGCCTTCGGAGCATACCTCGTCTTACGTCCCTAAAAAATCTTGATGTTGGCGATCGGATACTTGGCTCTTAAGGTAGATTTTATGCCTCTATTGAAACAATTTTTCGAAAACTGTAAATCTCTTGGCGCTATGCACGCATGAAGTTGGTCAATTTCATGAGTGAACTGACACTTTCTAAGATAAAATTTTTAACTTTTCTTTCTATAGAAACATAATAAAGTTTCGTTTATAAACTGTCCAAAATTCAACACTTCAATTTTCACCGTTTAGAAATGAGCATAGTACTACGAAGTCAGTTTTCAGGTTCATTTTAAAGGGGTTTGCCGGACTCTAAGAATTAAAATTGAAGGCGGCGGCGGCGGCTATCAAAAGTAAAGTAAGAAATGACAGATGGCACATGAAAAATCAAAATTGGCAATGCGGGGCATTTAAAAATTAAGAATTGCTAGAAAGAAAGATAAAATATATTTTTATAATAAGTAGTACGTATAACATACACTGAAAAAAGTAAAACACCACGTATATTTATAGGGTTTATTTAAAAACAGCAGATTAGAAAATTATTAGTGGTAGAAAAATGAGAGAACTGGATCAGGCCATCCAGTTCTCCAGGTGCCATCCACTTCTTCGGCAATGACTTTGAAAGACACCAGAGGCTGCTGAAGGAATCGTTGCTGAAGACTTCTTCGGCAATGACCTTGAAAGACACCAGAGGCTGCTGAAGGAGTCGTTGCTGAAGACTTCTTCGGCAATGACCTTGAAAGACACCAGAGGCTGCTGAGGGAATTCTTGAGTCAGCCGAAGAAGTCTTCAGCAACGACATAGTCAGCAGCCTCTGGTGTCTTTGGGACCCTTGGCAGTGGCTCAGGCGCATGCGCCGGGGCTCTGGTCACGGGTAATGAGAGTGGCTGTGGGCGGGGAAACAGCCAATGAGAGTGGTTGTGGGCAGCATCTAATCAGAACTGGCCGAGTTGTTAGGTGCTGTTGGGCCTTTGGATGTGGCTCAGGGGTTTTCGCAGCTGGGAGCTGCACGAGTATCCGGTGTTGCCGCAAGCTACGAAACATACGTGGGCCGTTAAGACTGCTACACGGTTGGAGAAACCCCGCTACGTTATTGTTGCCTTCCAGACGAACCGCAAGGCGAATTTGGCCACGGATTCAAGCAAATTTGACCACTGCAATCTGACAAACGTCAAACTGTACATGAATTCTGAGTGCTTCCCCTACAAGAATTTAAACTTGGATTTCTCCACTGGGAAATACGCCATGCTATACGAAATGTACGAGAACTTCCAGAGTTCATATTATGGAAAGGCCAACGAACCACTGTACGGACATGAAGAGTTCAAGGATCTAGCTCCCATCGTGGTGATTGACGCATTAAAGCAGTCTGAACGAATGCGTCTGGAATTTGAGTCAAGCGAGAATTTTCCTGCCAACACAACCGGTAACTGTCTCATCCTGCATGACCGGCTAATGAATCGGTCAGGAGAGTGGTGTCTGGTGTGAGAAGAAGTGCTTCGATTTGCGCAGAAAATACATGCATGCCTACTCTGTATACAGATTGTAGTTATAGTTTTAATTATATCCCAATAAAACTATACATTGGTGTTATTGCATCAGTATTTCCAGAACTTTCTTCTATTGCGAAACAATGAGCAACACGTGGTTTGCACGCTACAGAGCCACGGCGCATGCGCCTGAGCTACTGCCAAAGGCCCCAAAATGGCGACTTGGGTGCGCACTCTGCTTACTTCTTCGGAAATGACCTTGAAAGACAACAGAGGTTGCTGAAGAAGTCGTTGCAGAGGACTTGACCACTTCTTCAGCAATGACCTTGAAAGACACCAGAGGCTGCTGAAGATGTCGTTGCTGAAGACATGACCACTTCTTCAGCAATGACCTTGAAAGACACCAGAGGCTGCTGAAGGAGTCCTTGAGGCAGCCGTAGAAGTTGATGGCACCTGGAGAATTGGATGGACTGATCTGAGGCTGTCATACCCTAACTACTAACGAGATATTGTGTGCATTAAAAATATCGGTAATTTGTGCTTGCCTCACGCTATCGTTTCAAAGTTCCATGCAGATAAGGATCCCCTATGGGTCAAAATAATAAAAAAAATACTGGTGATATTCAGACACTGACACTACGTGTTGATGATTTGCTGAGAGAATTCAAAATACATATACCCCTGGAGGGTTCAGGTATCGAGCAAATGCAACAATTTCAGCATGTTTTTAATACGAGTTATAGAATTGTTGTATATCAATTTATGTAGTACGAGCGGTCGTAACATAATATTTGAGTGACCGGATACCGGATGCAAATAAGAAGATAAATCTATTGTATCATAACAACCATTACAACAACGATATATATTTTTTCTTCTTCGACTGTTTTTTTTTGTATTATGTATTTATATTTTTTCGGGGATGCAGTCTGATGGTATGTAAATAAAAACTCTTTGTATTTTCTCGAGCTTTCGGTAATTTTTATTGCCTTCTTCAGGAACTACAAAAACCACTTTTACATTAAACATCACTTAATACTGAAGATTTACTTACAAACTACGGCGGGTGAATAACATTTTTGTTAATATGTATAGAAATACATACATGCATACATACATAATGACAAAATGCGAAATTTGATGGGATGATTTTAGCCAACTAGTAACATAAGTGTATCAATTTTTAAGATTTTTTATATCAGAAGCTAGTTTAAGAATTAGTGGTACTACATCGTTCGAACAACTACTCCTCGGGCAAATACCCCGCCAGGCATTGAATTATACAGGGTGTTTCAGGATTAACTGGACAAACTTAAAATCTAAATACGATGAGCAATGTACTATAATGTAATACGTAATACTTACCTAAAAAACTGGTTCCAAGGATTGCAAACCTAATATTGATGTCAGAAAACTTAAAATATACCTGGACATTTTCCCTTTTTTCCTCAATCACTTCACGAGCCACGGTCATCTTTGGTTATCTCTGGGCAGCTGGGCACAAGTGATACATCCAAACAGTAATATACATTTTGAACGAAACGTTGATTTGCGGATTTGCGACACAGAGGTAATTTCTGAGCAGATTCCGGATATATCAAGTGAAGAGTACTGTACTGAGTATCGTCTGCCACGAAAGGCTAAAGCATGCGGGGTGGCAAATAAAACTGTCGGGAAGGCCGCCTCACAATACGTACTTGCTTACATTAAAAATGATAAATTGAGAATATTTAACTGTTAATAAAGAAAATATTTGTTAATACATGTTTGATCATACGGAAATGAAAATTGGAAAAGAATATACACTTTACTACATTGGAGTAGACAAGAAACTATGGGCAAAGGAGGGTGTAGGAATCATAGTAAATAAAGAACGAAATCAACAAAAACGTAATAAACTATAAAGCGATAAGTTCAAGGATAATAAGAATGACAATAAAAATTGTAGAAGTAATTACTATTATACAACTATACTCCCCAGTAGAGGGCACAAAGGAACAAGAAATGGAAGAATTTTATGAACAACTGCAGACACAACTGGATGAAATTAGAGAGGAAAGCAACCGAGTAGTGATTATGGGCGATTGGAATGCTAGAATTGATAAGGACATGGAAAGAGGTATGGGTTGCAGAGGTGGATATGGGGAAGAGACAATAAACATAAACGTCGAAAGGATGCTCAGCTTCTGCCTGGCAAACGACCTAATAATTGGAAATACATTATGGGACCAACCAGTACCAGACAGATATACTTACTACGCAGAGGAGAGAGATGCAAAAAGTATAATAGATTACATTGTATATACGTCAGAAATGCAACACAAAATATTGGAGATCAAACCTGAAATAGAAGCAGAACTAAACACTAACCACAGACTAGTAGTGGCAGAAACAAATTTGGAAGAGGAACAAGCACATGAACACAAAAAATACCAAAGAATCGCCATTGAAAAACTAAAACAACCAGTGATACAGGATAGATACAGAGAAAGAGTTAAAGAAGAATTGGAAAAGGGAAATCTACAGAAAACATCGTGGACTATAAATGAAAAATGGCAATATTTTAAGAAATCCTTAATACCTACTACTCGTATATGCGGAAAGAAAACAATAGATACACGCAGAAAAATGACGAAATGGTGGAATGAAGAAGTCAAATCGAAAGTGAAAGAAAAGAAACAAGCCTACAAAAAATATATGGAAACAAGAGCTCAAGAAGATAGGAATAAATACGTAGAAAAGAGAAATCAGGCAAAGCAGAGAGTTAAAGAAGCTAAGATAAAAAGCTGGGAAGAATTCGGAGAACAAATAAACGAGAATTATAAAGAGAAAGTAGTTAGAAAATGACAATACTGAATCAAACTCTCATGTCTATACTACTAAACGCCTGCATGCCATCCAGTTCTCCAGATGCCATCGACTTCTTCGGCAATGACCTTGGAAGACACCAGTACTGGATCAATCTCTCATGTCTATACTACTACGCGCCTGTAGGCCATCCAGTTCTCCGGATGCCATCGGCTGCTTCAGCAACGACCTTGGAAGACACCAGAGGCTGTTGAAGGAGTCGTTGAAGAAGAGCGGCACCTTCAGCAGCGCGGCCCCCTTCTTCAGCGGTGTCTTTGGTTGTGGTCCAGGCGCCTGCGCCGGGACTCTGTTTGGGGGCAATGTCTGTGGGGCCTCAGCAGCCTGTCTGTGGAGGTCGTTGCCGAAGGAGGGGGGCCCCTGGTGTCTTTGGTTGTGGCTCAGGCGCCTGCGCCGGGGCTCCGCCTTCAGCAGCTTATGGTCATTGCTGAAGAAGTGGTCTTCAGCGGTCCCCCTGGTGTCTCTCATTCTGTTGGGCCTTTGGATGTGGCTCAGGCGCCTGCGCCGGGGCTGTCGCGTACAAAGCACGTGTTGCTCACTGTTCAGGCCAGTCCATCCTGGCCCCATCCACTTCTTCGGCAATGACCAGAGGCTGCTGAAGGAGTCATGTCTTTAGCAACGGTGTCTTTGGGGCCTTTGGCCGTGGCTCAGGCGCATGCGCCGGGCTCTGGCTATGAGAGTGGGCGGGGCAACAGCCAATGAGAGTGGTTGTGGGCAGCATCCAATCAGAATTGTTGTTAGGTGCTGTTGGGCCTTTGGATGTGGCCCAGGCGCCTGCGCCGGGGTTTTCGCAAAAATAAAAACGTTGAATATATTTTTACATCAATATAATTAAAACTATAATCTGTATACAGAGTAGGCATGCGTGTATTTTCCTGGCAAATCGAAGCCCTGCAGCTTCTCATACCACTCTTCTGACCGATTCATTACCCGGTGTATACTCAACGATGCGGTCATGCAGGATGAGACAGTATGCGGTTGTGTTGGGCGGAAAATTCTCGCTCGACTCAAATTCTAGACGCATATCTATGGGTCCAGGCTTGATGCTTTCCGACTGCTTTGATGCGTCAATCACCACGATGGCGCTAGATCCTTGAACTGTTCCTTGCCGTATAACGGCTCGCCAACTTTTCCATAGTATGAACTCTGGAAGTTCTGGTACATTTCGTATAGCAGGGCGTATTTCCCCGTGGAGAAATCCAAGTTTAAATTCTCGTAGGGGAAGCACTCAGAATTCAGGTACAGTTTGACGTTTGTCAGATTGCAGTGGTCAAATTTGCTTGAATCCGTGTCCAAATTCGCTTTGCGATTCGTCTGGAAGGCGACAATAACGTAGCGGGGTTTCTCCAACCGTGTTGCAGTCTTGACGGCCCACGTTTGTTTCGTAGCTTGCGGCAACACCGGATACTCGTACAGCTCCCAGCTGCGAAAACATATCTGCAACGTTCTCTCTTCCTCGACAATATTGAGAAGTTTTAGGTATTCAGCATCCGATGGATAGACGAACGGCACCCTCCAATGAACCTTGCTCAACTCAATTCTGGTGTCCTCGTTACCCACGAAAGCTTTCCTATCGTTTTTCGATCGAGTCAAAATGAGCTCGTGACACACATTTAACAGAATTTTGGGGTAATCTTCCAAGAATCCCAGCAGGATTCTTCCCGGGATGCACACGTTAAAGTTCCCGTTCGCGTCGATAAGGTGGCTCGGTGAGTCTCCCGTATTCGTCCAGCCGGCATTCTCCAGGGCACCTACCTCACCCACATTCAGAGAAACTACACCCTTCAGTGTGCTCGTGATGCCCACGTTTTTTGTTCGATCCACCTCCACCCCGTTTATTTCATAGCGGACGTCGTCAAAGAGGAAACTGAGGGCGTTATTTATTAAAGCCGCATTTCCGCCTCCTGCACCCTTGATGAACCTGCCCTCTATGTAGATGCTGCTTAGATGCGGCAGTACGTAAACGTCTTGTTGGTGGATTGGTATGCGAATTTCGTCATTGGCGTTGAATGTTGTTGTTGTCACGAACGGCTGATGTACGTGCACCTCGACACGGCGTGCTGACTCATCCAAAACAGCACCGTCCAGAACACGAAACGTGTCTACGTTTATGTGTGTCATTATTCAAATGCGGTTCCCTTGTTGAAGCACAAGTACTAACTGACAGCACCGTTAATTTTCTTGCTTAAATACTCTCCATACAACCGTGCGCATGCGCAGTCTTATTCTTGCTCGTGTCATCGGCCATGGTGTTTGCGAATACAGCTGTCTGTGTCAACAGACAGCTGTATTCGCAAACAGACAGACAGACAGACAGACAGACAGACGGAGAGACAGACAGACAGACAGACAGACAGACAGACAGACAGACAGACAACTACTGATAAGAATTCGGAAGTAGGAGAATAACTGTAGATTCCTTTTTGTCTCATCGAGCTGATTAATTTGATACCCTACATGATCTAGGTGGGCGGGGCAAGGAGCGTGGCCGGGGGCGCGGTCAGTGAGTGGCCACCCCTAAAAACCACCCCTAAAAACCACCCCAAAAATCACCCTCCAAAACCACCCCAAGAACCGCCCCTAAAAACCACCCCTAAAAGCTACCCCTAAAACCACCCCTAAAACCACCCCCTAAAAACCACCCCTAAAAATCACCCCTAAAAATCACCCCTAAAAACCACCCCCAAAAACCACCCCCAAAAACCACCCCTAAAATTCACCCCAATATTCCGATACCTCTAGTCGAGTCCTTTAATTTGACACCCCACATGACATAGTTTTTACGTAGGGGTTAGCCTAAATTTAGACTACTGTTCTCAAATAATTAGCGATGTAGAATGTTCTACTACCGAGAACTAAGATGTTTGCATATATCAATCAGATGGTTCCCACACGTGTCCGAAACACATTAAGATAACAAGTAATTTCAAATAAACAAACTGGAGAATGTTCTAGAATGTTTTTTTCCCTCACGTGTCCGAAACGCATTAAGATAACAAGTAATTTCAAATAAACAATCAGAAGAATATTCTAGAATGTTATTTTATTGTAATAATACAAACAAACAAACGGGTCACCTTGTAGTGTCTACAACATATTAAATGCACATGCAGAGCGTGGGATCAAACCTAAACAAACATATCCTATCGGCAAGATGAAAGGTTATTTCCCATAATAATAGAAAGGAGATTTGGAAATGCCTCAGTCAACTGGAAGTGCCACAACAGTTGATAGGAAATATTGAGCAAGTATACAGAACAGTAATAGGAAAAGTCCAAATTAATGGGAATACGTCAGGAACATTCCATATGGAAAAAGGAGTGAAGCAAGGAGACTCCTTGAGCCCACTGCTATTTATTATAATAATGGACAGAATTAATAAAAATTCAGACTTAAATACGCCAAGAACGCTAGTGGGATATAGAAAACTGAACCCAGTGTATATCAGAAGTTTAATGTATGCAGATGACATAGTGCTAGTGGCAGACACACAGGGAAAAATGCAGAAATTAATAGACACATGGACAGTGGAAGTGGAAAAAATGCAAATGGAGATAAATATAAATAAGAGCAGAGTAATGGTAATAAACAGACAATAATTAGAAAGAATGGTCCAGAATATTAAATGTAAGAATGTACCCCTAGAGGTAGTCACTACGTATGAATATTCAGGGAGTATAATAACGGAGGATGGAGGAATAGACACGGAAATAAATAACAGAAGAAACAAAGCAAATAGAATATATTACTCGTTAAATAATGCAATCTTGGGAAAAAAGGAAATATCAGAGAGCATCAAATTGAAAATATACAATCAAGTGGCTCTGCCATCACTAATGTATGCCAGCGAAACATGGACGACACAGAGGAAACATGAATAACAACTGACAGCATCGGAAATGAAATTTCTCAGGAAGATTAAAAATGTAACAAAGAGAGATCGAATTAGAAATGAAGTTATAAGAGAACAAACAAAACAGGAGAGTATAGTGACAAAAATAGAAAATAAACAACTACAATGGTATGGACATACAGAAAGAATGAGCCAACAGAGACTAGTAAAAGTGATACATGATGCAGGGGTAGGCAGGGTAAAGAAGAGAGGCAGGCCTAGGAAAACATGGAAGAACAGAATTGAGGAAATTGGAAACAGCAGGGGAAAATCGCTGCCAGAGATGAGTATGATGGCCTTAAACAGGAAGAAGTGGGATAGATGGATGAAAGACAACCAGACCTAAAATCCGACGCCGAAAGGCAAAAGGAGAAGTGTAGAAGTGTAGAAGAAGAAGAAGAGATCGTACGATTGTTAATAATTAAAACTTCCACAATGTCATATAATAACAACGTTGATTAATAATTGAAGTTTTGTTGCAAATATATTATATATTTTTTATGAATAACCCAAAAAAATTTATATACAGGGTGTTTCATTAACAATGGGAAATCCGTTAACTGGAGATGCTGCAGGTCAAATAATAACCATTGACCCCAACATGCCTTATCCGAATGTTGATGGTTTAGGAAATACAGGGTGTTGAAAGTTACAATTTTATTTCCATTTTTTGCCATAACTACGAAATTTCTTAGGTTGTCGACTTGAAAATTTGCAATCCTATGATTTTTCGTACGGGAAAAAAGATTTCATTCACATTTTTGACGTTGCCCATAGAGGGCGCTACTTATAACCTACTGCTTTGATAAATTGACCCATAACTTTTTACCATGTACATCTAACGTCAAATCGGCTTCAAAATCTGAAAGACCAACCTTTTCTAATAATAAATGTATTCTTGTCTCATTTTGATATTCCAGCCCATTTTCAAGAAAAACCGACTTAATGCAGATAGTGTTTAAATCTTAGAAATGAAACGCTTATTAAGTACTGTTAACAAAATAAATTTTAATTCACTACAAACGCTTATGTACAAGAAAAATAAAATTAGGAAACATTAAATTTTAAAGTAGTTGTTCGACGTGTCCGCCACTCACTTGGATACATTTTTCAATGCGCCTCCTGAGAGGCCCCCGAGTTCTAAACAATGCCCCTGGATTGCCTTTGATTTCATTGGCACCCGCTTGTATTCTTCGCCACAGCTCATCGGGTGAATCAACAGCTTCTTTATAAACCATATCTTTCATTCTAAACCACATCAGTAGTAGGGAAATGAGAGCCTCAGGCCACATCTGTTGCCAACCCAAAACTCCAGCAACCAAAATCCCTGTTAGTGTCTTCAGCAGCGGCAGCAGCCTCTGGTTCTGTTGCCAACTCCAAAACGCAAAAATCCCTGGTAATGTCTTCAGCAACGACATCTGCCATTGGTTGTGGCTTAGGCGCCTGCGCCGGGGCTTAAAAAGTGCGCGTGTTGCTCATTGTTGCGCAATGGAAGAATTTTCTGGAAATGCTGATGCAATAGTACGCAGATGTTGCAGAATTAATGTTTTTTCCCCTTCTACGCTGAAGGAGTCCTCGAGTAATGTCTTCAGCAACGACTTCTGCCTCTGGTGTCTTTGGGGCCTTTGGTTGTGGCTCAGGCGCCTGCGACGGGGCTCTATGAGAGTGGGCGGGGCAACAGCCAATGATAGAGGTTGTGGGCGGCATCCAATGGGTGTGGTTGTGGGTGGTAAGGTTCAACTACTGCTAGATGCCTTTGGATGTGACCCAGGCGCCTGCGCCGGGGTTTTCGCAAACGTTCTGGAAATGACGCCGACCGGGAGTCGAACCCGGGTCCCCGCGCACCGGAGCCCTCGCTCCAACCAACTGAGCTAATCGGATGCCTACATGCCCGTCTTTTAAATCATCCATATATATACTTAGGATTGTAAACAGAAGTTTCTCGGAAATTCCAATGGTTGCAATTGTTTATACTAAATAAATATTGATATCAAAGTTTAAGAAAAAAGCACGTTCGCCGCCGATAAGAGATGTTATAATTGTTTTTATTATGGGTAAAAAACCTTTCAACTCGCCGACAGGATTATGTTTGTTTAGGTTTGCTCCCACGTTCTGTATATGCACATACTACGTTGTAGACACTACAAGGTGACCCGTTTATTTGTTTGTATTATTACAATAAAATAACATTCTAGAACATTCGTCAGTTTGTTTATTTTGATACGTACTATGTTTTGAAATTACTTGTTATCTTAATGCGTTTCGGACACGTGTGGGAACCATCTGGTGAGTGCTGGAAGTACTAATTGAGTGTCGGTAATATAGAACACATGTAGATTTCTGTTACACTTACTGGAAAGTGCAAATTGAATGTCGGTAATATAGAACACATGTAGATTAGGGCCCACTGCACACACCCCTTGCCCCGCCCACTTAGGTCATGGAGGGTATCAAATTAACCAGCTCGATGAGACAAATAGGAATCTATAGTTATTCTCCTACTTCAGAATTCTCATCAGATGTCTGTCTGTCTGTCTGTCTGTCTGTCTGTCTGTCTGTCTGTCTGTCTGTCTGTCTGTCTGTCTGTTTGTCTGTCTGTCTGTCTGTCTGTGTCTGTCTGTCTGTGTCTGTCTGTCTGTCTGCCTGCCTGCCTGCCTGTCTGTCTATCTGTCTGTCTGTTACATCAGCCGTTCGTGTCAACAACAACATTCAATGCCAATGACGAAATTCGCATACCAATTCACCAACAAGACGTTTACGTACTGCCGCATCTAAGCTGCATCTACATAGAGGGGTTTTTCCTCTTTCTATTCTTGCTTGTGTCATCAGCCATGGTGTTTGCGAATAGAGCTGTCTGGGTCAACAGCTGTCTGGTGTCAACAGACAGCTTGTCATTCGCATACCAATCCACCAACAAGACGTTTACGTACTGCCGCATCTAAGCTGCATCTACATAGAGGGGTTTTTCCTCTTTCTATTCTTGCTTGTGTCATCAGCCATGTTGTTTGCGAATAGAGCTGTCTGTGTCAACAGACAGCTGCGTCAACAGCTGTCTGGGTCAACAGCTGTCTGGTGTCAACAGACAGCTTGTCAAAAAAAATCACGCTTCTAGCATACATTTATTGGAAAGCACACAACAAATATTTCTAACATAATGGGGAGTATTATTCAGTAATCAATTCATTAATTTAGTTAGTTCCCATGGAATACCGTAAATTATATAATATAATTTATTATATTAAAATACATTTTGTCAATTAAAATAATATAATACTGTTCATAATATGATATTATTATATTAAAATACATTTTATTCATTAAAATAATATAACAGTGTAATCAAACTCGTGACGATTAAAATACATTTTGTCAATTAAAATAATATAATACTGTTCATAATATGATTTGATAATATTATATTAAAATACATTTTATTCATTAAAATAATAAAATAGTGTAATCAAACTCGTGACGCTGCTTATACATCGTTGGCTGCAACAAGAGAAAAATCATAGTTACGAAATTATACTAGTAAACAAACAAACAAACAAACAAACAAACAAACAAACAAACAAACAAACAAACAAACAAACAAACAAACAAACAAAGAAACAAACAAACGGACAAACAAACGAACAAACAAACGGAGGGACAAACAAAGAAATAACTTCATTCATTATAAACAAACAAACAAACAAACAAACAAACAAACAAACAGACAAACAAACGGACAAACAAACGGACAGACAAACAAACAAACAAACAAACAAACAAACGGGCGGACAAACAAAGAAATAACTTCATTCATTATAAAAACAATTAATTTTCCACTACTAAAATTGTGAATCACAAAATCGGCACTTTTCCGTCACTAAAATTGTGAATCCAAAACTGGCACTTTTTATCTACTATCACTGCATATTAAAAAATCTAAATACTTTACTTACGATTTACAATATTGACCCAAATGACCACAAGTTCACTGCACGATTCCAACAAAATTATCTTGGTTTCTTTCTCCATGAATAGTCCAGAAAATAAAACATTTTCGGTTTCCGTTGCCATGGGCGATACATTTCCGCACATAATCATTTTGGGTTGGTTCTAAAGATATAAAATAGTTTACAATTATGGAACAGATACGTGAGCTTTTTAACTACATATAATGAAATTATTATGAATGAGTTTTAGTAACAGAATGCTTGAACAATAAAAGAAATGATTACTGCAAATGGACTTACTTTTAAATTTTCCGGTAAATTTTGGAGGATAAAATGGTACAATAAAATATCTCCAACATCATCTTGGCCAATTACAACATCCATATTGGGAAACTAACTTTTACCGCACCTATTCCGTGGGAACCAACTGAACTATTGAAGTGATTACTAAATAATAATTCTCGCAATTATATTCGTTCTATTTATCTCCCAGCTTTTGCCGAGCTTGCAAAATTTTGGTAACATGCAGAAGTTATCAAAAACAACAATCAATCGAGTGTTTATGTTTCTGGCGGTGGCCTTCAAACTTTTTATGTCTTAGAATGATTTTATTATAATAATACAAACAACAGGGTATAAAATAATCTCGATCATCTTGTAGAGTTTGCGACATATTAAGTGCACATGTACTTATTAGCATGCAGAATGTGGGAGTCAAACCAAACAAATATACATTTCCTGTCGGCAAAGTTGAAAGGTTTTTCTAGAACGTTCTTAGCTATTAATATTTCATCATAATAAAAACAATAAATCATAACATCTCTTATCGACTTCGAATCTATTGTTTCTTTCTCAAACTTTGATAACAATATTTATTTAGTGTAAACAATTACAAACGTTGGAATTTCCGAGAAAAAACATTAATTCTGCAACATCTGCGTACTATTGCATCAGCATTTCCAGAACATTCTTCCATTGCGCAACAATGAGCAACACGCGCACTTTTCAAGCCCCGGCGCAGGCGCCTGAGCCACAACCAATGGCAGATGTCGTTGCTGAAGACATTACCAGGGATTTTTGCGTTTTGGAGTTGGCAACAGAACCAGAGGCTGCTGCCGCTGCTGAAGACACTAACAGGGATTTTGGTTGCTGGAGTTTTGGGTTGGCAACAGATGTGGCCTGAGGCTCTCATTTCCCTACTACTCACATCGAAAAATCCAGATGATTTAAGTCGGGGCTTCTAGGCGGCCAAGTAAATTCACTTCAACGGCCAATCCACCGATGTGGAAAGTCGTTGTCTAAGTACTCCCGCACCGGCCGCGGCCGGGAAAAATGTGCGGTCGCCCCGTCCTGCATGAACCACATATTTTCCCTTAAATTAAGTGGTACTTCTTCAAGCACACAAATTTTGCTGAAGAAAATTTAAATAAAGTGGACCGTTCAGATTGGGTGAAAGTTGAAAAGGCCCAATAAAGAAATTTGAAATTACACCGCACCAAACATGGATCTTAAATTCATGTTGGAAATGCCTTTCTTTAACGGCATGGGGGTTTTCAGAATCCCACAAATAATTGTTTTGCCAGTTGAAAACTCCACGTCGAGTAAACGTTGCCTCATCTGTGAAGAGGATTTTGTTAAAAATTAGGATCCGCGCCTTGCTGTTCTTGTAAGAAATTTGCGAAACGTAGACGAGCAGGAGGATCTTCCGGTAACAAATTTTGTTCTGGAGTAATGTGGTAGGTATGGTGAAGCTTCTCTTTGTGCAGAATTCTCCAAATCGAAGAGCTACTTACGCCTGTTGCCTCACTTAAACGACGGGTACTAACCAAAACCTCATCTTCCTGCTCAGCCGAAATAATCTTCAGAGGCTATTTTCACCTTTTGGACTGAAAGATCCTCTTTCGCCTAAGCGATTGTACAGATTTCTAAATAATTTATGATTTGGTTGCCTTTGGAATTTAAACACTATCTGCATTAAGTTGTTTTTTTCTTGAAAATGGGCTGGAATATCAAAATGAGACAAGAATACATTTATTATCTAAAAAAGGTTGGTCTTTCAGATTTTGGAGCCGATTTGACGTTAGATGTACATGGTAAAAAGTTATGGGTCAATTTATCAAAACAATAGGTTATAAGTAGCGCCCTCTATGGGCAACGTCAAAAATGTTAATGAAATCTCTTTTCCCGTAAGAAAAGCCGTAGGATTGTAGAATTTCAAGTCGACAACCTAAGAAATTTCGTAGTTATGGCAAAAAATGGAAACAAAATTGTAACTTTCAACGCCCTGTATTTCCTAAACCATCAACATTCGGATAAGGCATGTTCGGGTCAATGGTCATTATTTGACCTGTAGAATCTCCAGTTAACGGATTTCCCATTGTTAATGAAACACCCTGTATAATAAGTATTTAACTGCATGCTTGTTATAAATCAAGTATGTTAAACAATCGTCTTTTTTATTATCTAATAATATCACCCTGGCAAATATATAGTGCATTAAATAATAATCTTGGATTTTTCTCAGTGCAGCGGCCGAGTTTCTATCGCAATATCCGTAAACGTAATGCATGTCAGCATATTCTTGATTTGAAAAACGAAAGGGCATTTTAGTACTTTAACCATACGCACACAACTTTTATAACTTAAATGTAACTTATTTACTTATAGCACAGATCACTCACGATCATAGATTGACAGAAATAAGTTCAGCCAAAGCGCAAAATGTTAAAGCCTAATCACAGCTTCCTTGTGATCAGTGGCTTTTGGACGCTGTTCAAAATGATGAGAATTTCATAAACAATATTTTATGGACAGACTAGTCATGTTTTACTCGAAGAGGAATAGTTAACTTCCACAACTACCAGCTTGATGGGTGCCCAGCTCATTTTGGTGGAAATGTTCGTCGCTGGCTCGATAGACATTTTGAGGGACGATGGATTGGTCGTGGGGGGTCCCGTTGCTTGGCCCCGCGATCACCAGATTTAGCGCCCTTAGAGCTTTATCTATGGGGTTATCTAAAGACACCGTCTATCAAACCTGGTGCCGACACGGGAGGAACTACTCCTTAGAATTCAGAATGCTTGTGCAAATATTAATATCAATGTTTTACTAAACTTAAACCATTCAATAATTATAAGATGCTGTGAATTGTGCATCCAGCAAAATGGTTCTTATTTCGAACAATTCTTACATTAATTCAATTGTGATTCTTATTTAGTTGATATTTCAGCTAAGCTTAATGTTGTTTTTCCTTTATTAAATAAATTCAGTAATTGGTCACATAATGCTTTTTAATGTTTTTTGTTTTGAGTTGAGTTATCAAAAATAAAAAGAAAACTAAAATTTTGGTATGTAGATGGAGTGAAAATAGAACTAAAATTGAAATACAAATAGGAAATGAGAAGATAGAGGAGGTCGCGGATTTCTGCTACTTAGGAAGTAAAATAACCCAAGACGGTAGGAGCACTAAAGATATAAAACAAAGAATGGCGCAGGGACGAGTTGCGTTTAACAAAAAGAAACAACTGTTATGTTCGAGAACGGTTAATATAGAGACTAGGAAGAGACTCTTAAAGTCGTATGTATGGAGTACGGCATTATACGGGTGCGAAACTTGGACAATAGGAGAAGCGGATAGAAAAAGAGTAGAAGCGTTTGAACTGTGGTGTTACAGACGCATGATGAAGATACCGTGGATAGATAAGGTTAGCAATAGGGAAGTATTAGAAAGAGTTGGGGAAAGGCGAAAGGTATGGAAAACAATAAAGAGTAGGAGAGATAGGATGGTAGGACACCTTCTAAGACACGAAGGAATAGTTCGCGACATACTAGAGTCAGAGATAGGAATAAAAAGAGGTAGGGGTAGGCCTAGATTAGACTACTGCTCTCAAATAGTTAGGGATGTAGGATGTTCTACTTTTAGGGAAATGCGTAGGTTAGCTCAGGATAGAAAAGAATGGAGGTACGCGTCCAACCAGTCTTCGGACTGAGAACCTTATAATGATGATATCAAAAATTGTAAGATACAAAAGGATTTCTAAATTGAATGGGAAATCCTCTCTGCATTTAGCGTTCTAGAAAAAACCTATGTACACGCCTCTCTGTTCCAAATAAAATAATTACAACCACTATTTAATAGAGAATACAAAAAAATGATCTATGCAAAATTTCAGAAGGCTATCCTTTTTTATTATTGATTTATAGCAAAATATATAAAATAACTTATTTCCTTTAACTCGCTGCACATCAAAAAGGAATTAGACCATATCTTATTAGAAAAACCACATTTATTTTTGATAAACTTTCGGCTGGTGAAATCGCGATGATATAAACTGGACCACTCTGTATAAATGTACAAGGAAGCATAGTCTTCAAATAATCTCACAGCCACAGGCAAAGAGGAATGGACGTATCTACCACAATTTCACACGGTGTCGGTGCTCTTCGCCTCTTCCAAAATAAAAACCAATGATTTATACTGAATATTGTATGAATATTCAGCTACAAATATAATATTCAAATAATACGAAATGGCCTTTTAATTAATTAAATGATGAATTAAAACACTCGCTTACTACTTGTGCTTCTCCTTGTTAATAATAACCACCAAAACTCGCTCGTAGAATAATAGACTATTAATTTTGGGTGTTTCTTAAAAACATACCTTTTATAAAAATTTCTGATTGTGAATGACTTTCATGCTTTCCGTAACTTTCTTCTATCAGTTTATGATTGCAGAATCAAAAATGTGTTTTCCAGAATTTCAAAAATTAAGAGGGTCTGTAAACTGTAATTCTCACTCGCTTTAAAATCACGCAAATATTAACTTCTGTTTTTCTTTTAATATTTTCTTTAATCTACCGATTCCCAGAATCACATTATCTTTACCTGGCACCAGGTACCTACCAAATAGAAAAAGTAAATACGTGGAAATCGATGCTATCTGATTCCTTAAGAGGGATAAGTACGTACGTTGCTCAAGAAAAATAAGCACTCGGTCGCGTGATACTCTCCCTCACTACACCAGCCAGTGTAGGAGAAAAAACGAGGAGAAACATATCTGCCGGCCAGATACGGCCCGAACGTACTCGGCTGTCACCGACTGCCGAGGGGACTGCTAGTGGAAGGAGGTGGCTCCCGTTTTTAGAAATGGGTTTATTGTCGAAGTAAATTTAATGTAGCTTATTTATTTTCAGTCTAAATGCATTCAAATTTGAAACGTAAGCAATTTAATGTTCATATTATAGTGTGCTCAAATTAGTTTTCCAGTAGTTGCTTTTTGAACCAAGTTTCTAGCTTTAGCTGCTAAAAATACACCAAAACCAAAAGGCAAATTTCACGTCTCGTTTCTATGACTGTTTACATATGTTTTCTTAATTTGGTTTGACGGAATTGTAGAACAAACTTTCTTTTTTCTGACAAAGAAGAAATTTATACAAAATATTTATTACTAAGAACGCTACGTTTCGTAACATAGAACTTGATATAGGCGCTGGTTCTTCAGGAATTACAAATTTTAATCTGTTTAAAAAAGCAAGATGAGTGAACCAACAGTTACACTCTTTTCAAAATGTTCCCAAAATATTAATAATGCATTACCTATTTTATGAGCAGCAACACGATCATTTTAATCAATCTGACTGCCTTTGCAATGAAGTCCTTCTCGATTTAGTTTTATCATTATAATATGGTTTCTTGCAGATATCAACCTAGCAGCCCCACACAATTACTGAAAGCTTTTCAGACATTGGATCTAGAATGTCGTGGTTATTTAACTCGTGAACTGATTTCGGCGTTAATTACACAAGATGGTGAACCTTTTACACAAGGTGAATTAGATGAAATGCTGGAAATTGCAATAGATCCCCACACTCAAACACTTCCTTACGAATATTACATAAATCAGCTCATGGTAAGTTTTGCTTCCCAATTTATTGTCACTGTCACACTCAAACATTCTTTTTGCGCATTAGCATGATCCTATCGAAGACAGTGATATGTATAAATTATCAGCCGAGATTGAAGCAGCTAAACCTCCACCTCCACCACCTAAAAAGAGAGCTACCGAACTGCTCCGAGAACTTGAAGAGGAATAGTTTGTAATTTTGATTTTATGGTTTCAAAATTAAATTTTACAATCAGTGAGTTTTATTATTATACCATGTGTTACAGGGCCGCTGAGATGTGGAGATTTAATATGGCAAACGTTATATATTTTATTACCTACCTAAATAATTTACAATAAAGTAACGTATTTCGTATTTAACAATTTATTTACAGTGACTAATGTACAAATATTTACAATTAAAAATTAAGTATATGAGGACATAAAATTTAAAATTAACAATAAACAGCGAAATATACATGCAACAAACAAGAAGCAATAACTATTGAGCAACTACCAGCAACCAATTAAAGAATACCCAAACAGTTAACTTACCTAAACAATCCACAATACACAAATCAACAGTTCCGACTTCTCTAAAAACACTTTTACAAACACTTAACGCGTATACTCAATACTCGCTCGAATTTATCGCCTTCGGAATCCGCCTTTTGCTCTTGTCGCATCTTCAAAATTAAAACTTAAAACAAGGTGAAAGCTATAACAAACAACTGCGGCTTGTTTACTACTCATACTCGCGTAAACAACATCAATCATAGGCGTCGCCTGTGGGGCAACCCGTGACACTACCCCCTCCTTAAAAGACCGATCGCCCTCGATCAGAAATTATCCCCTTTGCCTCAGTACGGTGAATCCTATAAACAACGTCGTTGATGCTGTTCACTACTCGATATGACCCTTCCCAGTTCTTCTGTCATTTCTTCTGTCATTTCGGCGATTGTACTTTCTTCCGGGCTGGATTATACAGCCACACTAGATCGCCAGCTTCGAAACCCACAGAATTAGCTCGGGCATCATACCGCGTCTTCATTTGGTCACTCTCTAGGCGCATGCGATTCTGAACAGCCTCATGAATTGTTTCGAGTCGTTCTGCCAATTCCTGGGAATAATCATCCACCTACAACGCCCTATCTTCAGGATGCCCAAACAACACATCCATTGGCAGCCTCAATTCCCTTCCGAATAGCACACTGCCAGGTCTTCTCTTCAGAAGACAGTCTTCGATCACAAGAGAATCCCATTGCACCCAGTATGACTTCAGGGCTACACTCTTGTCAGAAACTTCTATCGTTTTCCTACCAGCTTCCTTCCATAGCAGCAGAGGTTCCAAGGTCTTATCTTTCTGCTGGGCGTCTCTCCAAGATTGTAGTTGTTCTTCATCTTGAATCCAGGTTCGATGGCATCTGATGGGGTGTACATGCTCTTTCAGCTCTTGCCTCACGCAGTTCTTGCAATCTTCCGGGCAAGGTCTTCTCGAAAGTGCATCAGCGTCCAGTTGCGTGCAGTTACATTTATCGTATAGCTTCTAATTAACATGATCAACTCACGGCGACTATAAGCCGGAAATTATAATGCACTGCTCAAAATTGTCTAAGGAACAAAACAAATTTCAAAAAAATTAACGTTATCAGAAATACACTTTTATTTTAATACACGATGTATTGTTTTCCAATTAAATGTTTATTTTCATTAATAAACAAATAATGCAAAATATTACAAGCTGTACGACGTACGAGAGATGATATGCGGCCCGCGGTAGTTTAGTGGTCAGAACGCCTGCCCGGAAAGTGGGAAACCTAGGTGCCGTCACATTTTTCGTATAGCTTCTAATGAAACGTGCATCAGCGTTGGCATGTTTTCTTCCAATCCGATGTTGTATGATGAAGATGCACTGCTGAAGCGTCTCAATCCAACGGGCTAACTGACCTTCTGGGTTTTTAAATTGCAGCAACCACTTCAATGAAGCAAGTTCAGTTCAGTTCAGTTCACAGATATTTGTGGAAGTGCTCGATGGTCCACGCAATTGCTAACAGCTCCCTCCTTGTGACGCAGTAATGACCTTCAGGTTTCGACAATACCTTGCTGAAATAGGCCACAGCCTTTTCTTCCCCATTATCTTCTTGGGATAATACACCGCCTATGCCCGCTTTACTTGCATCGGTATCAACAACAAACTTGCTTCCAGGCCTCGGATACGTCAAAACAGGAGCAGAACACAGAGCCCTCTTCAATTCGTTAAATGCACCTATGCAATCCTTCGTCCACTCATATGGCCTTTCTTCAACAGTCAATTGATGTAGGGGCTTCGCGATGTCTGCAAACCCTCGCACGAAACGGCGGTAGTAAGAGCATAATCCCAAAATGATTCTAAGTAATACTAATAATAGTAATAATAACATTAAACGTCTTTATTGTGACATTGCAATCCAGAAAAACAGAAAAAAATTTTCAGTGCCACAAAGGGAGACGTTCACCACATGATGTTCTTCCACTTAACCCCAATACAATATAACAATTAAAAGAAGCAAGAACAAGTGTAGGTATCTGGCTTTAGAGCTACGAAAAACTAATTAATGCGGTAGAATAGGAAAGAAGAACTAGAAAAAGGCGAAAGTAAAGGGCAAAGAAAAGTAGAAAAAAGCAAGAGAAAAAGAAAAAAATAGCAAATAGAGACAATTACAGTAGTATTTATATTTATTATTTATTGTTCAGTTAGAAGGATCTGCTTTACCTTTTTGCGAAACTTAAATATGGTAAGAGACCTGGTTTCTCTTGGCAGTTTGTTATGTTAGAAACATTACTAATATTGTTGATGTTTATCTTTTGAGACAAGCCAATCCCTCACTGCATCTGTCTTCTCCGGATCTGTCGCAACACCTATGGTAGAAATTATGTGCCCCAAAAGCTTAACTTGTTTCTTAAACGGCTGGCACTTCTGCGGGCTTAATTTCAAATTAGCTTGCCTCAACTTCTCGAAGACATTGCACAAGTTCTTCAAGTGCCAATCGAAAGTCTTCCCCATCACGATATCGTCGAGGTATACCAGACAAGTTTTCCAATACAGTCCTCACAGTATAACAGTCTCCATCAGTCTTTCAAAGGTGGCGGGTGCATTGCAGAGCTCAAGCGGCTGAACCGAAACGGCTTCGGGATTTAATGAGTTTTTGTAAGCTCTAAGAATACGCACATGGCAACCAAAAAAAGTCTTTATTTAGTATATTTGAACATTAAAAAGCCTGCAATATAAGTACAATAAATTACATCGTACAGTAATTATTAACAAAGAATACATACCTGCGACAGGTAAAACAACATTCAATTACGCTATCAGCAACCAGTAAATCGCTCAGCTCCTGCCGTTCAAATGCCTTATCAAAATACACAACAAATATAAAAGAAAATGTTTTTACCAAAGGAAAAAGAACACCGGCAAAAACCGCTCGAACCACCGGAGCATGCATCGGCTTGCGGGCACGATAAATGGAAATTTAAAAATATTATTCAAACAAATATTACAAAATATAATTCTGTTACATCCGCCCCCAAATCAACCGGAGAAACTAAACAGTTGGAAGGGTTGATTTAGTTATGGAATGTTGGTAGATGATATTGTTTGATATGCGAAGCATGGAATCCACGTTCTTTATTAGAGTCAGGCTCTATACGTAGCGGGTGCAATGGCCTTTTTACCTTAAAAGGCCCCTCAAATAAAAGCAGGACCTTTTTGGTCTCCGCATTGAGCGCAGACGACATGGGATTTGCGCGAAGTAGACTGAAAGTTAGGATTAGGCCTGCGACTTTTTTCGATATATCGATATGGATATCGATATATCGAATAACGATACCGGAATGTCGATATTTCGATATATCGATATTTTTATGTCGATATATCGATATATCGATATTTCGATATATCGATATTTCGATATGTCGATATTTCGATATATCGATATGTCGATATTTCGATATATCGATGATTCGATAAATGGATATTTCGATATTGCAATATGTCGATATGTTACGATATTATGGGTACCTATTTCAATTATTTACTACCTAACCTACCTAAATTCAAGAGGTATAACCTCCAGTATTGAAGCATCAGTTCATCGTGTCTCTATGTCCTATAAACAGCAAAAGTGGTCTTTCACTGTCCGCCAATTAAAGTTTTGAATGCGAATCTAAACAATTTTATTTGAATGACAACAAATGTGTTAGCCTTGCACTAGTAAACAAAGGGCATTCATCAAAGTATCGAGATCGGATAACGAAAAATCACATCGTCTATGGGAATCGGGGTTGACGAAAACATAGCAATGTCCTGCACAAACGATTCACATCGCAAACTGGAACTAATACCACTTTTGCTGATAATAGTACATACGAATAGCGAACAAGGTTTGCTTAGAATTTATAGATCAGATCAAACATTATTTTGCTGTAAATGTACAGGACAGCCACCTGGTATGGTACTTGTACTTGCCCGAACATTGTTGGAACCATCCAGTATCATTAGAATCTCATAAATAATTAATGAAGTACCTACTTAGCTCTTACTGACATCTGACCGTAGGAGGTCGGTATTATAAGTATATTTCGTTCTTAATGTATAGAGCTGTACCGCACTGACGGACGAGTCCTAAAAAGGATGAAACCAGTTGACTTTGGTTACCCTGGTCATTCAGAACGAAACAATGTTTGGTCTTATTTTTGGTTATATGACTTCAATAAAAAATCGTAGCAATTTTTCAAACTAAGGGGCCTCCTTTCAAGTATTGCTGGCGGAGTGGGGAGGCCCCAAATTCTAATCACGCCACTAAATTCAATATTGTTTGTGATCTGGCGTTTTCGCTTTGTCTTATTATCCTTCAACATGCAGTGGAAAGTGTGACTATTACAGGCAGAAGTAAGACGTTTCATAATGAGCAAGGAATATTTCTTTCTAATTGATAGAGACAGTGGCGGACATATAGGGTATCCCCACTGGGTAGGGGTAAATACATACCGTGTGACAAACTTCCATGTGTACATGGGGAAATAACATGGGCAATTACATTTTTGGGGATTCCTGCTCCCCATGTGTAGTTACAGTGGTGGTAAAGGTAGCAATCGAAAGATTATTTTTTTCTGCGTATGAGGATATCAAAAACTCTTCAACTTTCCAATTTATTAAAGCATTAAAAGCAAAAATTACATTAATAATTTTCTAACTAAAACACAGAAATTTATCAGATTATCCATGACAACTTAATTTATTCTAATCACGGACGTCTTTGAATTTTATGGACTTTCTGAACTGTCAACATTTAAAAATGAACAAAAATATTTGTTCAGTTCAAGAATAGGTTTTCATTGTGAAAATATTTTACGGCGGCAATAGTTTGCGCGTAGTCCGTGCCTTATTTTCTGTAAAATTCAATAACGGTCCTATACCTTCGGTATAACAACAAATAATTTAGTAAGAAATTTGGAGGCTGGGAATCTTTTATCGAAAGAAGTTAATAGGACTTTTCATTATAAAGAATGCTGAGGCGCATGCGCGAACGCGCCATGGCAATTTCGGACGAATGTCAAAGTCTTGTGTCAATATGCCCTAGAGGGGCAGGCGGTATTGCTTGTTTGAAAGTGTTTATTAATTCTTTGGTAAAATTTTACTGCAAACGTGCAAAATTAGTAATAGTTCGTAACTAAAACAGTTTGGAGCATCCAAGCATTGTGCTTTTGGTAACTGCCAAGGTGATAGCAGTGCGGGAAGACCAAGTTATCGCTTGGGATTACGATTTTATCCATTTCCTAAACCCTGCCTAATGCTGGGAACTGGGAAAAATCGAAGTTAATAACTAGGTTGGTGACCATATGAGGAAGTGAGGATTAGTTCCACCAGTATAAATGATGTTGCTTGGATAAAAATGTGTAAGAGGCAAGATTCGAAATGGAAATGTGTATTGAACGTTTCCAGGTTTTATGTCATTATTTGTTAGGTTTTTAAAATAAGAATTACTTGTAGTTACATACATACATTTCAGAAAAATACGCACCTGTACCTATATTAGATCCTTTTTCTCCGTTTTCTTTTAAAAAATTGATTAATTTTCAGAGCTATATTAAAATCCTACATGATTGAAGTATCTTGGTTAACATTCCCGTATTACAAGTAAGAGCCAGGCACGCCTTCGGGATTCAGCATCACAATTTTACGAGGGATATCACTTGGAACTAACATTTGTAATAATTTTCCGTCTTTCAAACACCCTCCTTATTTGGTATTCTACTATTAACTTACGAATATTCCACAGAAGTTTATAACGCCTGACAGCTGACAGTGACACTCGTCCGAAAATCTAAGAACAGCTGATTGTCAGCACATGCGCACTAACGAACACAGAACGAAATGAAAAAGCCTATTTTTACTAATACATAAACTTGTTTTTTATTTAGATAATTCTCATTCGCATTATTATTGTCATTACCTATAGTTGACAATGAATTGATTACTGGTGTGGATGTTTCGTTGGTGAATGCTGGTCCATAGTTTAGGGTTTAGGGTGTCGTTTTAACCTATTGAAAAGTTTTTGGAAAAATGTTAAAGCAGTAAAATGAAATAATAAAAATTAAATTACATACTTTAATTTTACTGCAATTATGAAAAATTTAACAAGCGTCAACATTTGTTTATTTTGCTCTAATGAATTTTGTAATCTGGCAATTTAATACTTATTTATTTCATACCTAGGTAAGGACAAAAACTTATTAATATACAATGTAATTAAAGTAACATAAAAAAAGAAATAATAACTATAACAAATATTCAAATAAACCCCCATCCCCATTCTGTATCAGACAGTATCCCAGCCTATTATAGAAAGAATTTCTCACATTCGCAAGTTGCTGATCGTTTATTAAGTTGCATTCCGCAAAAATAGCATTCATTAAAGAATCAATATTTGGGTGATGAGTTTTATAAATCTTATTTTTTAAAATTTTTCTTTGATTTGTGCCAGTTCCAAAAACTTTAAATTTCCAAATTTTGTGAAATAAAAAATACAAGTTTTATATGTTAAAAAAACTGCCAGAAATTTCACAAAATTTGGAAATTTAAACTTATTTTTTAAATGACCCCACAAGAAAAAGTCACACGGTGCTAAATCGGGAGATCTAGGTGGCCAGTTTATAGCACCACCTCGACCAATCCAGCTCTCTGGAAATATTTCATTTAATAATTCCCTCACTTGTACTCCAAAATGTGCTGGGCATCCGTCATGTTGAAACCAGACCTCCCGATTCGCATGAGCAACTTCTTCTAATGCAGGGCCAATATGGTTAATTAAAAGATCTAAATAAGCTTCTGAATTTAAATTTCCCTGTATTTCAAATGGTCCTATAATGCGATTATTAAAAATGCCTGCCCAAATATTGATTTTTTAAGGGCATTGCGTTGTAGTGGCTAGATTTATTCTGGGACTTTCCTGGGCCCAATGCCTAACGTTTTGTGAATTTGGCTCTTGATTTAAAGTGAAGGTACACTCATCGGTAAAACAAATTGATGAGAGGAAGCTGCGATCCCGATTAGCCCGTTCTTGCATTTCTTCACAGAAAGTTTGCCTTGATTCTTCGTCAAAAGGAAGTAACTCTTGGTGACATTGGAATTTAAAAGGATGATATTTGTTTTTTTTTAATATGTTACGGACAGTTTCTCTTGAAACATTACATTCTAGTGCAATAGACCTTAAACTAGATGTTGGACTAGCAGTTATCAGGCCAATTACCATTTCCTAGTAGAGTAAAGTGGATAGTTCTGGATGTGGTGGGGGCTGCAAACTCGACCTTGACCTTGAACTCGGTCAAGACTGAAGGTCATTGACCGAGTTCAAGGTCAAGGTCGAGTTTGCACCCCCCACCACATCCAGAACTATCCACTTACGTTCCAAGGTCATCTTCAACTCAAGGTCAAATTCATTCCAAGGTCATTTTCAATTCAAGGTCAAATACGTTCCAAGGTCATTTCTTAACCCGAGAACACATTTCCAATTCAAGGGCATTCCAAGATCATATTCATCCCAAGGTCAAGTCTGTTCCAGTCATATTCAAGGTCAAGGCAAGGTTATTTTCAACTGAAGGTCAAATCCATTCCAACGAAATTTTTTTAACTTAAGGTCAAACCCATTCCAAGGTCATTTTCAACTAAGGTCCAATACGTTCCAAGGTCATTTCTTAACTCGAGAGCAAATTTCCAATCATTTTTTTATTTAGTTTGAAAATTTAAGTAAATATCGAAAAAAATTACCGTTTACCTTACACCGTTGTTTAACCAATAGAAAAATAATTATTGTAAATAAGAGAAGATTAGTTGTAGGTATATATATGCATCTAAATAATAGGTTCATGATGCAAGTTTCTTTATTATTATAAGTAAACTTTAACCATTAAACCTGTTAAACTGAATAGGTATTTCATTGAAACAAAAAATAAAATAGACATTTGTATTTAAAAATATGGGAATAAAGTATACAATATAATTAATAATTCACTGACAAAGCTTCTGATTATAAAGTAATCTGTAATTTTCTGTAAATATTTTCTCAAACATCGGTTCCAAAAGTTCTATTCTTCTTTTGAATCGGCTGCGATCTCTTCCAATTTCTTCCCAATTTGACCGTCGTGCTTGTCTGTACGCAAATTCCCACGCTATCATATTGTAAACTCTATTCCTCTCTTGAGAGAAAGTAACTTTCTTCTTTTCTTCACATCGACTGTTGTAATTCATATTGCTTGATTATTTCGTCTGGTAAAAATTTTGTTAACAGCCTTAACGAATCCTTACAACCAATAAGCGTAACCTCTTCACAGTAGCAATGTATACAAAATGAATGTTCCAAGTACAATTCGGATAGTAAATGCAGTTTCTGGTATCTTACCATTTTACGTTGTAATTCTTGCACTCTCCGGTGATCAATTTCACAATTATTTAATAATACATACTGTATAATTGTGCAAATGGATTTGCTGATATCATACAAACTTTCAACGGCACTGCTTAAGTCTGTAGGTTTCACCCATAATAGCGGTTCAAAATCTTCTGGCATTATGAAAGTGTAGGAACTGAACGTGTAGTTATCTTGTTGTATTTATATATACCCAAAGAAAATATGGTGGGAGGAGATTAATATTTGATGGAGAGGTTGAACGTTCAAGGTTCTTAGGGTATTCACCCAGATAAATAATTTTGTAGGACTTTCAGAGGTTGAACATTAACAGATTATTCGCGCAGTATTTAATTAAGTATATATTTTAAAATTACATGCACTGCAGTTTTTTTTCATCGGAGCTGGTCCATCTACATGGGTTTCTTGGTTGGGTGTATTATAATGTTCTAAACACGGTAACATTCCTTGCAACACCGCATTTGCTTTGTAACTTTCGGGTAAATTCTGCCATACATTCAGTATTTCTCGAGGTTTAGCATTATTTATCAAATAGTTTATAGGAAAGTATACCAACTCATCTTTCTTATAATTTTCAAGAGTTTTTTGATGTAACATGTGAGGCATAATCACTCTATCAATAATATCCTCTCTATCGCACATTATTTCACTGCACTAACGCGGTTCCAGCAAATATTTATATATATAGGTTTTGTTATGGGATACAGTAAGAAAAGCAAAAAAAATAGTTACAGATTTATTCTTATACAACATAATCGCAAGTCATTGTTGGTGACAATAAATATACATTTCAGTATTTTTTTGATTTTATGTCTACAAGGATCACAAAATTCATCCTTTGAATTTTTTGTATAACATGCAAGTAATAATAGTTGAAATACTTATGATTAGAAGTAATAGTGTGCCAATAGCCCAGCAATATATATCACAGTCGCACTCTACTGAGTTAATGAGTAACCTATTCCATGATAATGTGAAATCAGTTTGATTTATGTAAAAAAACTTAAGTTTATAGTTGATTTCACTTGAAGTATTTAAGACATCGTAATCTATTTTAGGACGTTTAAAAGCTAAATAATTTCCATTAATAGTTACGGTTTGCAATCTTTGATAACTTTCAGGCCACTTATCTATTTTAGTATTGTTTATATCCAAACATATAAATCCCTCTTTAATATCTGGTGGGTAATGTACGTAAAGAACATTCCCAATTAAACTTGTTAAAGTAATAAACTTCACAGCTAGGCGGCTCATTGTAGACTACCTGCATGTTGCTGGCTTTTTAACAATTATACTAAAATTTACAATTATATTTAAAAAATAAGACTGTTGCAAAAAAAATACGTCAAACAATTGCATTATTGTACCGACCACTATTGTTGCATCTCGCACTTTATTATGAGGAATTCGGTGATCGTGGAATTTGATGATGACCCCAAGGTAATGTTTTTGTGGTATTCGGTATAACAAAGCGTTTATCATCAGCAGCTGACAAAGCTACTTTATTTTTTAACTCTGTATACATATTATGTAAATGTGATTTAAAAATAACCATTTTACACGTAACACTCTCATTATTTTCTATTACTCGTTTATAATGGTCAAGTTCCAAAATTTTATCGATTGTAGTTTTTGTCACCCCCTTGGCTTTCTTGATTATTTTTGAATTAACATTTACACAATATGCATTAGCGCCTGTACCATAAAAACTTTCTATGTGTTCACCAGCATATTCATCCTTCATTTTACCCAAAACAGACTGGTTTCTTGGAATATCGTGAATGTTGTCCAGTTTGTAATTTGATGTGTCAAACTTGTCTAAATTATTTTTCATATCATCATAAAAATTGTCGGTAAAAATTTCTAAGATTAAAGAGTCTGTGTCGGTGTATAACAAGGAAACGCTATCTTCGTACAGAGGTTTCAGAAAATCGTAGAAGAATTCGTAAATTACAGTTTTTGATAAATCCAAAATCGAAAATCCTACGTAGATTGGTTTGTTATAAACTACCTTCAATTTTTTCATTTGTACAGCAACTAAATTTTCAGAAAAAATTTTAACATTTTGAAAGCTGGGCTTAGCTATTAAAGTTTCTGCCCCAGTTCTATTGATATCTCTCTCCCAGTGACTTACTAACCGTACGTCTACTCTCTTTTCAACATTTTCCATCGTTTTTCCAAACACACTATTTACCATCAATTTAAAGAAATTTTTCTCGAAATTATTATTTGCTGCATTTCTTCTAAGAGTATTTAGTTCAATGTATGATTTTAGCCAGGAAGATTGTTCAAATTTTAATATTCTGTGGTATTTTGAAATAACTAAACCGTGTTTTAAACATTGTTTTAGATTTCTATAGTGAATAATGTAACGACTTTTGTTAAATAAATTTGGAGTTAATTTCGAATATTTTCCATTAGGAGGTGTTATGTTTTCGGGACAAAACGGTAGATCTTTATGGAAATCGTGTATAGTTCTTTTCAGATATCTTGGCGTGTGTGTGCAGTAATCTGCGCATACGTTCATATGTCTCTCTCCCTTTTGTAAAATGGATTTGTTGAATTTTAATTGCTGCCGTAAGATGACTTGAGAATATTCTCACGTTTCCGTATTTGATCTCACTCTTTCTTACTATGGTTGTGTGAAACAAAATGGTTTCAGTATTAATATGCTTATATTGCAATATCCAGTGGTCACCAAGCAATTTATTAAAAATTATTGCCTTTCAAGTATAACTGTCAGTTTGATTGTCAGGTGTAAAGATGGCTGGAAATGTTTTTACCAAACACTGTCGAGAAGTTTTACGAAATATTTTTGAATACTTAACTCGAGAGAAGGAAAATAATGGTCCACTGTTGCCTTTAACTTGTGACCAGGAGCGATTGGCCGATGCATCAAAAGTAAGTCTACGCAGCGTGTCGCGCATAGTTGGAGAGGAACGAGGTTTGTCTGCTGCAACGCCAGGAAAAAGGCACAGCAAATCAAAATTAAAAAGTGAAGATGTAACTGACAGCATTAAAACCGATGTAAGGAATGCTATTTATTCCATGAAAGAAAAGAAATAACACATTACCTTAAAAATTTTAAATAACAAATTAAAAACAAAACAAATAGTTGATATTTCTGACACAAGTTTGTGGCGTTTATAACCAATAGCAGATTTAAGTACAAACTAGAAAATAACCGGTGTTTTTTGTGTGAACGGGCTAATGTTGTGGGTAAAAGAATACATTTATTGAGGGAAAACGTCAAAATGCTCATTGCCGTGTGCCGTGTCCAGGGTCGCGGCGCACACGCTTGCGGGGTTTCTGGCAACAGCAAAATTTTGGAAACTACTGAACTGCTGGCGGTTGCTTGGATAATCGGATATGGCCGCGCAAACGCCAACAAATCTGAAAAATACTATAAATGTATTGGATATTCCAGATCAACTTCAAATACATACCCATAGGTAGCATCATCTGAAATATCGAAAACATTCAAATTTTCAATTTCTTCCTGACTTAACCATGTAAAATTACCCTTTGGAAGCAATTGCGACATACTATAGCCATACAGGTTAGTGGCGTCTAGATAAGCTATGTACGAAGAAGGAATTGAAGGATTATAACCTTTACAGAATTTATTATTCGCGATTGCTTTCCTTGAAATACATTGACTAACCCCACCACGAATACCTTTTTTAAAAAAATGTAACATGTCTATATCCGTCAACAATTCCAATTCAACCTTGGTACTTCTCAACATTGCATCCCAGCTTAGGCCAGGTGCAGTATAATACCTTGCAGGATCTAATTTATATACGGATAAGCATACTTTTCTAAAATTTTCGAAAACGTCAGCCAAAAGTAACACGTCTGTTTTTAAATAGATATCTAAATATTCTCCTAATGTTTTACATTTAAATAAATTCCACACGTCAAAGGCACGTTTGTAATCATCGTCAGAGATGTTTTCGTTACGTAATGTGTCGAAGAAGTCTAGTTTCGTTGGTAAAGTAGACTGATTAAGCTTGTCAAAAGATGTCACGTATGAATAGGGAAAAATTCCTTTCCGTCTCATCAAGTCTGCATTGTTTCCAAAGTATTTTTTAATTTCTACACACTGATCCAAAGAGAGATTGTTTGCGAGATTTTCCAGAGAAGATGCCATAAACTGCAAAGAGTCTAAAAATTTTATATTGAAATACACATTTTGTTCCTTACCAAACTTATTTACGCGCTGTTCCACTAAAATATGTTTACTAAACGAAATATATTTTTCTTTATTTTTAGCTAGCACATCAATTTTTTCCCGATTCATAGCTAACTGTTTGACGAATAGATGGGAATCGTATCCTCTTAAATTGTGAAAGAATACCGGAACGAAATTTGGTAACTTATAATTTAAATTACATATCGAATGAGCTGCCCCTCGAAATGAGCCTGTGACATGACAGTGATCCCTTACTTTCTCATTTATATTATCTATAACATTATCACAAATATGACAAACCTTTGAATCCTCATATTGTCGCAATTCTGCGACTGTTGGAGTCGTCATCGGTTTGCAAGTTTTTAAACATGTATCATACAAAATCTTAACGTCCGTTTCCAATTTATCCATAAAAGTATCCGAACAATTGTCTCCGCGATACACAACCAATTTTGAAAATGAATCATCAAATGAACACTTTATGTAATAAGCGAATGAGTGCGGTTCATGAACATATGTTGAGAGAGTAAAAGATTTTTCTGGGTTAGGCTCGACAGTGTGAATCGGTTTAAGAATACATTCGAAATCTGCGTAAACAACAAAAGGTAGTTTCAATTGATTTTGGAAATTTTGAAATTTTAAAATATTTTCTGTTGTGATGTTGCCGCATTTGTCAAGTTTATTTTCAGTTGATGGCATCTTAACGGATAGGTGATTGCAGTCATGTTGGCTGTGAGTCAATAAATGTTCCGGGGTTCTGAAATATTGCAAACACCCATCACAAATATGTTTAGCTCCGACATGATTTGAAATTTGGGATGAAACCAGTCTTGATAAATTTTTTATCAAACAGTAGTGGTAGTTACCATTATCGTCATCAATTACTAATAAATTAATATGAGTGGCTTGCTTATGTTTTGTGTAATGCAATGGTCCGACAACTTGATATTTCATTGTATTATTCTCAAAAATTTTTTCTAACCCGTACACATTAATAGAAATAGTGTTCATCTCTTCAAATTTTGAAATGTCGGTGATTTTGACGGGAAATTCTATACCTTCAAAATTGAAAAGAGGCCGCCAATCAGGATATGATGCGGGACTGCTGACATTATTCGGGGGTGGGAAAAGTGCCGCTGTCACACACCACGCGAAGCAGAACTCATCTTCATTTTGAATGTTTACAACAGCCTTCTTCAATTCTATACTACACGGTAATTTTATATAGCTAGTAGCCCTAAGTGGATTAAATTTATTAATGTTAACTTCTAAATACAAAATCCTTTCCAGCGCCCAACCTGAAAAGAGAAATCACGCTTAGAACTTCTTTATCGTATTAAAAAAGGAAAAAAAAGCTTGTACCAGAATCTCTCTCCTGAAACTCTGATGCCTTCTTGTCGATGCTAGCAACAAAATCATCATACAATTCGGTCAGATTAGTAGATTCCGATGCTACTTTATTACTTGTGTTGAACGATTTAATTTCTTCAATTTCTTTTTGTTCAATAATATATATCGCGAAAAGTTCCAAATTTAATTTCACTACGCGATGTTCCATTAAAGCGGCCTTACAAAGTTCGATTACGACATTTTTAATTTCATCCGTAAAATCCCTGAGAATTATGTGATGATTATTGCTCCTAACTCTGTAGTTGGCTATTCTGTTTCTGAAGGCGCTGTTGATAATTTCAACGTTGGGAATGTCTAGGTGCTCGGTCGCTGCCTTGTCCTTGTGTCGTCGATCTCTCAGATGTCCAGGAAACATTTGACGCGGTACTTCAATTAAACATGTGTGACAGTAGACTGTAACAAGAGAGCATGCTGTCAACAATGGCGACAATTTTTTAACTATTTATACATACCATTTTCTAAATCTAATTTCCGACGCTTATTTTCATTTCCTCCGGTTGATGATTGAGTACCGCGGCAACTTTCTCTTTGATGACGTTGAAGAGAAGATTTTCGGCTGAACACCTGTCGACAATCCTGACATTTCCACATTGTACAGTTTATAAAAGTCTTAACACTCGCGAAAACAAAATTAAAATGTTCCAACAGTGCACTCACGCTACAGTTTTGTTCGTAACCGTCGCTACTCAAATGCTACTTCGCGAACGTTACAGTTGTTTTTGTACGAACGGCGACAACCACGAGAAGGTAACAACTACTGCCGCCAGGAAATGGAGCGGGTAGGTATGTTAATGTGTAAGTAAGAGATGGGAAGTTAGAACGCGAGCATTTGTTGAAGTTTCTTCTTTTTCTCTAAAATTCGTTGAAACAAATTGCATTTCATCCTAGAAAAGTTTACAAGAAATTTATATTTAGCCAATTCTCCCCCATGAAACATATTTGGGACAGCCTTGAAATACTGCTTCTTCCTAAGAACAATAATTTCAAAGTTAAAAAGTCTTTTTTCCCAGATAGAAAGAATTTTTTGTATTCTGACTATCTCGTTTGCAAGATATTGCTTTTGACGATTCTCAACCTCTAAATTGTTGACAATTAAAGGAGACGTCCTATTATCTGCGAGTTGTGTCTGCATATCACAAACAATAGGAAAATTCCAATCTTCACTTAAATGTGAAATTTGAAAATCGTCATCCGCATTTACATGTACTTGTACCGACTCACCAAAAACAATGGGAGAAGCTGCGTCATCATCCCCATCAACTGTGAAAGGCGACCAATCTTTCGGTGATCCCGCCAATTCTTCATCTTGATCATCGAACATGTCGGTATTGAATGTTGGAATCGATGGGAGGTTGTCAGATTTAGGAAGAAAGTCTTCTGCCATTGCAGTCCAATCAGGCATCGACGTGTTAAATATTTAAGATGTATTAAAATTTACATCCAATTTTAATAGATCATAAATATCTGACAACGATGAATCTGTTTGTTCTGCAGCGACTACGTCAAAGTCGAAGTCAAAATTATCAAGGTAATATTTTGAATCTGCTTGTTTGGAGTTTTCACAAATGGTTTTCGAAATCTCCAGACCTATAGACTCTTTGCGACCAGGTTGTAATAAAATGTTACTTGGGAGGTTGTCAGATTTAGAAAGAAAGTCTTCTGTCATTGCAGTCGAATCAGGCATCGACGTGTTAGATATTTGAGATGTATTAAAATTTACATCAAATTTTAATAAATCAGAAATATCTGACAACGATGAGTCTGTTTGTTCTGCAGCGACTACGTCAAAGTCGAGGTTAAAATTATCAAGGTAATATTCTGAATCTGCTTGTTTGGAGTTTTCACAAATGGTTTTCGAAATATCCATACCTGTAGACTCTTTGCGACCAGGTTTTAATAAAATATTACTAAGTATTACCACTTTTGGTTCTACTTTCAGAGGTTTAAAAGTAAAGCGTTTGATGTGAGCGGCATCACTCCCTCGAACATTATATTGCTTAGGTTTCTGGCTATGTTCCAGATACATACGCAATATACTGGTAGGGTTTTCAGAACACATATTATGATTTGAATTATATTCTTCCAAACGTACCGAAGCTGTTGCGCATTCACAAGTAAAAGGTATTCTGTTCATTTTAGAGAACTGAATGATGTGAAGATCGCCAACCAATCTTTTATATGCTTGAATTCGTTTGATAGGGGGATACCGGGCGCAATTTATCCTACTTTTATTTCCTTTAATTTTATGTATGGATATTACCTTCAATTAGTGAGATGAGACCAGTAAGGAAACAACTTATTTTCATTTCGTTTAACGACATTACTTATTAGTTATTCCATATATGGTGCACTATTTTAAATTCATATTAACAAGTGCAGCTGCAGGATACATAATGAACCTGTTTAATGAGAATGTTATGCGTAAGCTATAAAATTATTTAAATATGCGCTCTTTTATCTTGATATACGGAAACTCATTATAAATACAATTTATACACTTTTACAAACTGCAGCTCGGTTTGGTTGTTAAAATTTATAATGATAAAACTGCATTACGGACATATTTTTATTTGCATACAAACTACATTGTGGTTTAATTGTTAAAGTTTACTTATAATAATAAAGAAGCTTGCATCATGAACCTATTATTTAGATGCATATATACCTACAACTAATCTTCTCTTATTTACATATAAACTGCTTAAATCACAGTTTAGGTAACCGCAAGCATTAATTTATTTGTAAAGTTTATTTATAACAAACTTGTAATGTGAGCACACTTTTATTTACATGTGACCTAGCGGTTTGGTTTACTGCAGTCAATAACTTATTTATAAAATTTATAGAGGAATAGAGTTTACAATATGATAGCGTGGGAATTTGTTTAGACAAGCACGACGGTCAAATTGGAAAGAAATTGGAAGAGATCGCAGTCGATTCAAAAGAAGAATAGAACTTTTGGAACCGATGTTTTGTTTCAATGAAATACCTATACAGTTTAACACTTTATTAAAAAAATAATCAAAAAATTACATCATAAAGTCGTTATAATATTGATATACATTAGACAGAGCACAAATACAAATAGACTTAGAATGATAAAAACAGGTTGGTTCGGACTTTTTCGTTGCTGGTCTATCATCGAATTCTTCTACAACTTTATTGGTATTCATTCTTACAAACTGAGCCTTTTCTAAGCCTTTGACGTATACGGCATCATAAGATTCGGTCAACCGCTCTATAATATGTTTGACTTGAAAGCAAGGTGTGAAGCCGTCATCCCATTTTATACAATGGTGGTTTTCCATCAACCATTCTGCTTGTTTCCGATATTCTGATGAAAGACAGCGCAACGGGAACGGCGGTCGAAAAATATAATGCGTCACGCGTGTTCCATCATACGCTGCTAATTCTTTCGGTATAAATTTTTTTGAAGATATTCTAAATCCTTGGACATCTAAAATGAGATTCTTCATGTGATAACTTTAATTTTGATAGAATTTCGATATTTTTTCTCAATGTTTCATGCAGGTAGATTCTACGGTGCAGTTCAGCGAGATTTGCAATATGTTTATTTAATCTCCTTCTCAAGTCTTTACGTGTAATACTCATTGGTAGAAATAAATTGCAAACACGCAAGCAAGCTCTTAAGAGAACTTTCAATTTAGTTGCGCTTGCGCAAAAGGTCTTTCGTTATTAGTTAATTGAAGGGTCCACATCATTTACAATTGTTTAACTATTTTCGTGAGAGGGTTATAACTGAACAACTTGTCGTGAACAATAAAACAATATGCTGAAGTATTAGGGGGAACGTTCTTAGTAGTTTCAAATTCAACTCTAATTTCCACTGCGCTAGCTTGAAGTGCGTCTTTTTGATTTGAACAGTCAATGACAACAATCGGTGCATATTTTAAAAATTCGCTGCGATTGAACAGCGGTTCATTTTCTTTACCATAATAGGAAGCTTGAAAGTTCGCATAGTTTTCATACAGGGTTGCGAAATGATTATTATCATAATTAATATTTAAATTATCGTAGGGATACCTCTCAGAATTTAGGTATACCCTGACATTTGTTAAATCACAAGAATCAAACCGACTCATATCTTTTGATTTTGAATTTTTGCGATCAGTCTGTAATCCTAAAATTATATATCTCGGAGTCTCCAACTGCGGTGATGTCTTAACAGCCCATGTATGCCGTGTTGATTCGGATAATTTCGGAAACTCATGCAATTCGCCACTTCTAAATGGTAACTGTATTTCTATATTTTTATCCATGTATTTGGTCAATGTTAGTTGATTGGCAATATTAACTGAGATGTGAGGAACTTTCCAGTAAATTTTTCCTAGATGGATTTTGACATTTTCATTTACATCGGACGTTACAAAAGCATCGATGTCATCATTGCTTCGTATCAATACTAATTCTTGTTTAATGTTTAAAATAATTTTTCGATAATCTTCTGCAAAACCGAGTAGCATTTTCAATGGAATGCACGCACTGAAATTTCCCTTAGCATCAACATCCATGTGTCCACCTTTCGGAAACCAACCAGCATTTTGCAACTTTTCACTCTCATTAGTATTATAGGACAAGTAGCCCTTAAGAGTTGAAGATAATCCGACGTTTCTTGCGGAATCGATAACAACTCCGTTCAGTTCATATCTTATTTCGCTGAACAAATGGGCTAGGCCGTTGTTAATAAACTGCGTTTTCTTCGGTATTGTTTGATCTGCTAGAAGCATTTTCCCCTCAATGTACAAATAACTCAAACATGGTAGCGTGTACATGTCTTGTTGTTGAATGGGTATTCGAATTTCATCGTTGTTATTGAAACTTGTAGAAGCGTATGGTTGGTGTGTATGAATTTCGGAATTCACTATTGAATTATCAATCAAAACTTTTTCGTTGACGTCGAGTATACCCATTTCTTACTTGATAACCCAAACTTTGCAGAAAAGAAATATTTTGCGGTGTTAACTGATCGATGGTAACTGAATTAATGTTTCTTGGTGGCGTTGCTGACGTTTTATAAGGCCGTGAAAGGGCAGCAGTTTTTCTTTTTAAATTGTAGTTATACCGAGTAACCATATTAAGAGAGCTTCTTTAAATGAAGTCTAACCGTGATAGTTTCTCCTCTGAAATTGATCAGTTTACCATCTTGATCAAGTATTTTAAGCGTTAGTTTTTCTATTACGCTAACGTTGATTGGTAGATAAATCACGTGATCTGGAGATTCTATTATTTTGTACCCTAGCGGTACAGTCGGAAAGAATTGGTGGATGATGTGACTAGGTTCACCATTTGAATACGAATCTGTAATTATATTACACGCAATACATATTGAATTAACTGATAAAATATCTGCTGGAAATTCAGACGTATGTATTACATCAGGATTGAGCACTTGAGGTTTAAATCCCAATAGTTTACCAATGGAGTCACTTGGTAAAAAATTAATTAATTTCGTGCACTTAATATCTGTTCTCAATGTATTATTATTTGGAGTTATCTTGAGAAATAACCATTTCGCCGAAGACGCTGTTTGTAAGTAATTCTCTATATCGCTAATTTCGTATGAACCTACGGGAATTTCTATTATTTTGTTTTCTTTAGTTTTCTTGTCTTCATCGAAATAAAATTTATTATTTGATTCATCAATATTTGGTATGCTATTGAACCCTTCGAAATTGGTTAAACCTAACACATATTCGATGTTATTTTCCAAAAAAATTGGAGGATTAAAATGTGCAGTCAGGATGGATGTATTTCCAGTTAGCGTGAATGTGTATGACATGTTAAAGTTTCAACCATGAATGAGGCGACATTATGCGAGTGTGTAATCATATAGGAATGCGAGGGTTAGATGTCCACAATTTTCAGAATTAAAATTTTGGTATCGATTGTAGTTATAAAATATTTTTGGCTTGCTACCGTCACTGCGAAAGTACTTCAATAACTCCTTAGGTGGTCGCAAATTACCATAACTGTCAAAATAAAAAATAGCGTGCAGTTTTTTAACATAGCCGATCCAATGTGTGCCGGGACCAGTTTCATCATCTAAATTTATTATGGCACATTCTATGGGGTGCACTTTGGTAGGTAGAGCATTTCGCATGTAAACTCCGCGAAATTTAGGTATTCTTAACAACTTGGCGTATTTTATTAAGTCGACGTTGGTTAATGGTCGGATCGGTAGCTTCACTGGCAGTTTTTTGAATTCTGGTTTAAATATAATCCTAACCCACTTTTATACGGTTTCAAGAACAAACCCTTTCCCATAGCGATACCCTCCATGGTTTTGTTATGACGCTGACTTTCTTCTAATTGTTGTTTGGCACTTTTAGCATCATTGACCGCCTTTGCTATACCAGCTGCACCTCCACCTAGTGCACCAAGGGCACTAAGAGCGGCAAAAATTGGAATCAGAGGTAAAAAACCTCCAGTTTTTGGAACGGATATAATTCTGCTTCTCGGTGTTCCTATCCTTCTGTTTTTTAAGGCGTTCAATGCGACTTTAATAATAGCATAAAGACTTGATTTCGGCTTTTTACTAATACTTTTTCTTACTTGTCTGACGGCTTCATTAAAGTTTAATCCTTTTCCAGTAACTTTGCGTCTTTTCACACCCATACCCAACTTCTTCTTAGCTTTCATTATATTTGCTACGCCCAGCGCGACCATCTTTTCACCTACAGTTGCGTTCTTTGAATGAACGCGTGCTGAAGCGTTTTGTGCTAAAATACGATCCGCTTCGTGACGTTCAGAGAGATTTTCATTTTTAGAATATGCAATATCGTGTTCTCTACAAGCGTCATCCAGGGGGTTTATACCTTTATCACCTCTAGCAAGTCTTTTGGATAGTTTCGTTCCCGGCCCACAAAATTTATATCCAGGTACATGTAACTCAAATGGTAGTTTATTGATCAATGTATTCACAACACCTTTCCCACTATAGGTAGCGACATTCTTTTTAAAAATAATTGGCATTATGTATTCTCACGACAATCAACTCTCAACTAAAGTACATGTACATAACCCGTACTTAAGTATACAGAATATGGAAGAAGTATTAGTTTCCTTCAGTATGCGCGTAGAACAACAGCAGTACACGTTACCAATCGTAAATTACGATACACCTATGTCAATTGATGAAACTCGAAAGCATGGTTTTTTGTTTAGAAATGGTTGCAAGCGAGCTTTAATCGTGGGCGGTTCCGGTTCTGGAAAAACAAATCTTGTCTTATCTTTACTGTTACAACCAAACGGTTTGAGATTTGAAAATGTGTATATATATTCTAAAACATTACAACAACCAAAGTATAAATATTTACGAGAAGTACTGAAACCTATTAAAGGAATAGGTTATTATGAGATTTCGGATGAGGAGAATATGTTTTCCCCGAATGACGTAAAAGCAAATTCGGTGTTTGTTTTTGATGATGTGATTTGTGGTAATCAAAGTCCAATGAGGGAATATTTTAGCTATGGGCGACACAATAATATTGACTGTCTGTATTTGAGTCAATCATACTCTAAAGTTCCAAGACAACTGATACGAGGAAATTGTAATATGTTGATCTTGTTCAAACAAGATAACAGAAGTATGAAACATATTTATGACGATCATGTAGGAATAGACATGAATTACTCCCAGTTTAAGGATATGTGTTTTTATTGTTGGAGAGATAAATATGGTTTCTTGGTTATTGACAAGGATAGTGATTTAGGCTCGGGAAGGTATCGAAAAGGTTTTGACTCTTTCCTCAGCATATCGAAAACTATATAACTTACAAGAGTATCGTTTCCATCATCAGTCATTACTTGAACATGAACAACAAATTAGCTAAAGAATTGCTTAAAACGAGAAAGGCTGTGAAGCAAAAACTTCAGAGTCTTAAACAGGATACATGTCAATCACAGTTAAATTTAGAAACCTCATACAAACCGCTAACTAAACCACTTCAAGAGTTGTTTACAAGTTTCATCAACACTGCTAAATATGAAATCAGAATTTTGCGAAACAACACCTACGAAAACTGCACAAACTCCTCAAACATCCGTTCAATTTCTGGAGGACGAAGAAGTGTTTGAAGCTGACACATCTTTTGACATTAGTGATATGTATTTAGACGATACAAGAAATCAACTACAAGAGTTCATAGAATCGGACGTTTTTGTTGATTATTTACAACAATACGATCCTCTACCACGAATATACATAGAACTTCTCATTACAGATACTGAGGATTCGTTCGATTTCACATACGGCGTGCGGCACGATTCTCTTACCGAAAAATTTACCATAGGGGATTCTGAATTAACATTTGATGGCCCTGATATTTTAGTTCAGAATCTACGTTATGAAGGAACACCGGGACTGTATGAATTGCTGTTTAAAAAGGAACCGATCGGTTATAAACCGAAAGATTTGGATAATTATATGGATATAATTAAGCGAACAAATGCGATTCGAAGGAATTACAATGCAAACAATCAAATTGCCGGAAATAAATCTGGAAAATATATTCAGATTATCGGACCTCAGTTATTTAAAAATCGTGAAGGGAAAAAGAAAGGAAGGGGTATCTTCAAGACAGTAAATGAAAAGCCTACCGAGCTTGTGTATTGGGATGATCCAAATGAGTTGGTTGATCGTTTACGCATTCTCATTGCTTCGAAAGCAGCTGGACATACAGGTCACGACAACGAAATCATCTCCATACTTGAAGAACTGACTGAAGCAAAACTTATAAAATAGAAATTTACCGCAAAAATTTTTCAGTCTCCAGCAATCCCCACAATATGACTCTTGACAAATTTGGAAGACATATTCACAAACCCAAGTTGTATTACAATGTTCAAGTTGAGTTTCCTCTATCTGGAAGGGATCAGAACAACTATTATGTTTTCTCAACCTTAAGTAACCGCTTTCAAATAACCTACAAATCTCCAATTATCGACAGCGTAATTATCTATGGTTTCTTTGGAGGAATCGTTGCAGAAAACCCAGCAGCCGTGGAAATAAAAATTAACAATAAAACATTTAATACAGAAAACATTCGAGGATTGCATTTACGAGAAAACGATTTTCTACAAATTCACTTAAACACCTCCACTATACCCATCCCAGATCATATAAATGTGAAAATAATGTTAAAATGTCCCACTATCAGAGAGTAAACTATGAGGTCTGCAGTAATGCAAACAGTTGTCGATGAATTACATAAACCAGCTCGCAAACATTTTAAAAGACGACGTGTGATAGTAAAAGGATTGAACGATTTATTTCAAGCTGATTTGGTAGAAATGATATCATATGCTAACGTCAACAGAGGTGTGCGATATATCTTAGTCGTTATTGATGTATTTTCAAAGTATGTATGGGCTTATCCCGTCAAACGTAAAACCGGTAAAGATGTTTCTATAGCTATGACAAAAGTTCTATCTGAACGTGTACCGCTTAACCTGCAAACAGATATGGGGAAAGAATTCTACAATAAAGACTTTCAAAGCCTGATGAGTAAATATAATATTAATCACTACAGTACATACTCAAACTTAAAAGCCAGTGTAGTAGAACGTTGCAATCGTACCCTTAAATCAGCCATGTGGAGGCGTTTTAGTCTCCAGGGAAACTACAAGTGGTTACAATTGTTACCTGAACTAGTTCGTGAGTATAACTCGCGGAAGCACCGCACAACTGGAATGAAACCTAAGGACGTAACAAAGAAAATCGAAAAGCGATTGTTACAAGAAGCTTATAATCATCCAAAATTGGTAGATGTGACGTCCAAGAAATATCATGTAGGAGACCCAGTTCGCATAAGTAAATATCGCGAAGCATTCTCCAAAGGCTATACACCTAATTGGTCAAACGAAATATTTACAATTTCGAGAGTTCGGTCAACTAATCCCACCACTTACCTTTTAAAAGATGATCGAAATCAAGATATAAAAGGTGGTTTTTATATGCACGAACTGCAGAAAGTTACATACCCAGACGTTTATTTGGTAGAGAAGGTACTGCGAAGAAAGGGAGATCAAGTTTTTGTGAAATGGTTAGGATTAGATAAATCTCACAAATCTTGGATTTCTAAAAAAAATATTCAATAAATATTTTGTTTTATTCCATTTTTTCTTATAATAAAAAAAATATATTTTACTTCAGTAGATTTCTTGTTCTTTCACACCCTGTTTCTAAAAGACCTTCAAACGTATTTGAGAAAGATAAAACAATTGTTGCACTAAGGTAATAACTTTTATTATGAAAAATATATTTCTGTGGTGAAAGATGTACAATACAAAAAAATTATGATCATGAGGTTTTCTGATTAATAACTTACAAATAAATTTTATGGTGCACATGCAAAATGTTGTATTTATTTCAAATGTTCAATTTCACTTTTGCTTCTCACTTATTCCTCCTCCTCGGGTACTTGTCCTAACATTTCCGGTGGCAAAAACGGTTCTAAGACGTATAAGTACCATTTCAGAGTTGTTCCGTTCACTTTTTGCAGAAATAAATCTAGTGTGATAGCGCCTTCTATACACTGATCACACAATTCCATTCCAAAACTATACTCTTCTTCGGTCCCCAATAATTCTTCTATTGTTTCTTCACAGTCGCAAACATCGATACTGTAACATGTTTCAATTGCGTAGTAATTAAACATGGCTCGCAATCGAGCAACTGCAGATTTTAAGTTATATGCCTCAGGCCACGAATTAGCACAATACAACATCTTGAACGTTCTGAAGAATATTTCCACAAAAGGTGAATATATATATGCACCTCCCCCACCACACATTTCAAGGTAAAATCGCACCAAGGTCAAACTTCAATTGCTTACTCTGAATGTAAATTCAGAACCTATCTTACCTTGGTCAGATATTATAATATCTGGATAGAAATATATCATCTCCATCATGCAGCTTACATTTTCACTATTCTTATTCTCTTCTGGTTTAATAATTTCAGAAAGCGTCGAAATAAAGTTTCCGCTGCAGCGAGTTGCCCCTTTTACTGCACTTGTATAGAAAGAGTAAAAATCTTGCTTCCGCGCAATATCAACTCTGTACTTTATTAATGATAACAAGCCCAATAATTCAAATAGAGATTCTGAACCCAAGTATACAGTACGATTCGTGTAATTCTCACGTATAACTATAACTTTCGTTAACTTTACTTTTTCAAAGTTTATAGAAAAGTTTCCCTCTTCTATAGGTTGCCAGGAACTAGTTTCTTCCACGAAGAAATAATTAACAATAATTCCTTGATGATCTAGAAATTGTAACCACTGGTCTTCTTCAAATGTTACAGTACCACTAACACCTTCAATCTGAATTACCGGTTTAAAATTCACAGAATGAGATAATCCAATATTTACCCATTTCGTTTTTGACTTGTTCAGATAATAAGTTTTCTTGTTTACGATTGTTTGGTAGATTGCAGGATCTTTTTCCATAACTTGTGTTTGCATTGTTAATGTTGTTGTACACCTTTCACCACAAACTCACTTTAAACTATAGTAACGCTAACACTGCAATATCTCTGATACCACAATCATGTTGAGATGATCAGTTACGCCACTTATATATTTTAGGAATAACCTTGAAATATAGGAAGAAGTGGGGTACGTTCAACCTTGACTTTGACCTTGAAAAGTTTAACGATCCTTCACCTGGTGGGGGAAGAAGTAGGGATAGCGTTGACCTTGAATTCAGATTTGACCTTGAAACGGTTTTGACCTTGAATTGGAAATGACCTTGGAATGGATTTGACCTTGAGTTAAAAATGACCTTGGATTGAAAATGACCTTGGAATGAATTTGACCTTGAGTTGAAGATGACCTTGGAACGTAAGTGGATAGTTCTGGATGTGGTGGGGGGTGCAAACTCGACCTTGACCTTGAAGTCGGTCAAGACTGAAGGTCATTGACCGAGGTCAAGGTCAAGGTCGAGTTTGCACCCCCCACCACATCCAGAACTATCCACTTTACTCTACTTTTCCTCTACCTCAACATTTAGATTTCTTGGAACGACTAAAAAAATAAATGATAAGATTAATTTTAGTTTTGTTTCACTCCACGTTATCATTTGTTAAATTTCTCATAATTCCAGTAAAATTTAAGTTAGCGAACAATAAGGAATTAGCAACTAGGTAATAATAATAAGCGAATCAGAATTATCTAAATAAAAACCAAGTAAATTTATTAGTAAAAATTACCTTCTTTCAATGAAAGATTCCCAGTATCTTCAAATTTCTTAACTACATTTTTTATTGTTATTACCGAAGGAATAGGACTGTTATTGAATTTTACAGAAAATAAGTCACGGACTACCCGCAGACTATGGCCGCCGTAAAATGTTTTCACAATGAAAACCTTTTCTTCAACTGAATAAATATTTTTGTTCATTTTGAAACCCAAATTTTAAATTGTCGATAAATAATGTTGACAGTTCAGACGAATTAGAAATTAGAATCAAGGGAGTCTTTGATTAGAATAAATTAAATTGTCATAGGTAATCTGATGAATATCCGTGTTTTAATTTGAAAATTATTAGTGTAATTTTTGCTTTTAATGCTTTAATAAATTGGAAAATTGCAGAGTTTTTGATATCCTCATACGCAGAAAAAAATAGTCTTTCGATTGCTACCTTTACCACCACTGTAACTACACATGGGGAGCAGGAATCCCCAAAAATGTAATTGCCCATGTTATTTCCCCATGTACACATGGAAGTTTGTCACACGGTATATTCTAAAACAGAAATGAATAGCTTCTTTCATAATGCATGCGGTCGTGTGGGAACCTAGCAACTCTGCCTAATTTTTGATATTATTCGTCTTACTTTTAGTAGCAAGCACCAACTTTTACGTAGGACAAAGTTTTCTAAGAAATCAATATAAGAGTTTTCCTCCTATTGCACACTTTTTTGGACACACTGTATAAGTATCTATCGAAATATCGATATTTCGATATGCCGATATATCGATATGTCGATATTTCGATATATCGATATTTCTATATATCGATATTTCGATATATCGATATATCGATATTTCGATATTTCGATATATCGATATTTCGATATATCGATATTTCGATATATCGACATATATCGATATTTCGATATATCGATATACATCGATATCTTTTTGATATCGATATTCGATATCAAATTTTCAATATCGCGCAGGCCTAGTTAGGATACGGCCGACCAGGATGGTTAACCGAACGTTCGCCGCGCAGCACGACCCTGCAAAGTTTCCCTCGACAGAGTAAGACTCTTTCCTGGGTCTGCAGCCAAGTCACCGCCATCCGGATAAACAACACAATTATATTCAGTAGGGAACATCATTGAGTTCTACTCTCTCAAGCGATATAGTGATCTATATACCTAATGTGGTTTTCTGCCGCTGTGTGCGCCAAAGACTTATAGACTGGACCTAGCGTCCAGCGTCCTTATGCAACAACTGATTTTGTTTTGAAGCCTACACGTTCGTAGGCCAGCGGGTCGCGGGGTTCGTTGTTTGTTATTATATTCAAGCAACGGACCAAGCGAATGTTCCGCGGTATTCTGTTTCCGCGGCAGCACCTGTTTACTACACAACTGGTCGGCTGCTTTGTTTTGCCTTTTCCACACACAAACGCTTAGACTGTGAGTATTATTACTGCTTCAGCCCTAAATGTAAATAGTTAAGTCCCCTCTACAAATCTTTGGTGTGCGCACAGGCTTATGGTTTATTGGCGCGAGCAGCGGGCGTATAAGCATTTGAAATCCGGATTGCTGTTCTTTGTTTTTTTGCCTCTCTCTGGTAAACTATAAGTACAAAACTTTTGCTGGTATTTAGGTTTAAAGACATGCAGGGTCCTTTTACAATAAAAATAAGCAAAAAAAAAAACAAGGCGGCGTTGAGACCTCATTTCCTGGTTTTTAGTATTTGTTCGACAACAAATCACATTAATGCTCTCGGTTATATTTCAACTTGGCTGGTCCACTATATTATAATTTTAAACGTCAAATTGAACTTTAATGCGCATGCGTGAAATGTGACTAGTGTGAAGTTGTAGTTGTATACCGTTTTTCTGTATACGGGATTCCCGATCTTAAGAAATCCGGTCTGACGAAAGCCCGATCTGCCGTAAAACTTTTCTGAAATATTTTTTCTGTATGCAGTTTGCCTTTTCTACCGTTAAGCTTCATTCACAACAAGGAAATTAACAAGGTAAATTAGCAAACCCAATTATTCATAAAGTTAACGCAATGCATTTCTACAAGATCGTTCACAATCAAAATTATTAGTGAAATCAATTAACAATAAAGCTTGATAGCTCTTAACTTTACGTACTAATTATAATTCATTTTAGTGCTGCGTAAACGCACAGCTTTTATAAGTTATGTGTTGTGTTCAAAACGGGCTCAAAAGTGTAAAATACTAAAATGATCATTTTGGTATTTTTATTACAAGATAAAAGAATTGCCTCCGATACAAGTATTAGGCCGATAAATCAGACCAATTAACTAGCTTGTTGTGAATGGATGCAAATTGGAAGGAATAATTGAAATTGGAAATGTAAATTATTTTTGCTAATTATTTTGTTGTGAATGGAGCTTAATATATTGATGCGCAATGGTCCAAAGGCGGTATATTTATCTATGTATGTGTAGAAAACAGACCCATAGAACACGGAGCATTTATGCCGATCCTACGCAGTATAACATTTTTATACTTACGGCAACGCAAGATCTATTAAGTGGGAGAGGTTACCACATACAGCAGCTTTCGGGCGAAGTGGTGAAACGGGCAAGCGGGTGTGAGTGACGTAGCGCGGTGGGCTCGACCCACGCTGGATCGCTAACGCAACGTGTGTTTTTAAGGCGAGATTGTGTCGCGCGATTTTGAATTAGAGCTGTGTTTATAATTTTAAAATTGTAAGTGCTTCTATCCACAAACTTATAATGCCTGGAATGTATTGTGCGGTAGCAGTTTGCAACAATAATGTTACGAAAAAGAAAAATAATGATGAACGAAAATTGCTTAATTGCGTATACGGAGTGCGCCCACCGAGTGACGTCACGCACGTATCGGCTGTTGTGCAGGTCAAGTCCAGATGTGATAACCTCTCCCACTTAATAGATGTTGACGGCAACGGGCGTATTTTCATAATATACTATTTTCGTAACCGATCTTGGCACCACACATTAGTGGCTCAGTGGTCGATGTGTCAGCCTCCCAAGGCGCAACGTTGAGGGTTCGCACCTCGCGATAGCTCTTCTTTGTTATGATGATTTCTCTTTTTTTTTGACCAAAAAAACTGTTCTGGTCCAAAAGGACAGCTAGGGGATCACCATCACGCGAGACAGACATCCACTAATTTGTTGACTTTTACTGTTATTGATTTACTGTTGTTGCGCGGCAGAAATACACCAATCAGGGAACGTTGCATTAGCTCTAATGTTATACCGCGTAGGATCGGTATAAATGCGAACACGGAATACGAGAATTCGAAGCTTAGATACATGGCTACTTGCATAGAGTTTCCGAATTCCCAAACAGTGTGGCCAGATTGGGCGATTTATCGCAATTTGGGCTACTTTTGCCAGAATTTTGCGACCAGTTTTTGGCAAAAATCGCAAGTCGCAAATTGGGCGATTTGAAAAATCACTTGGGCGAGATCGATAGTATGGACCCGACGACTGCTGTCAGCAGTTCGCAATCGTATTCGCAGTAGTGTTGGAAATAATCGGAACTTTTGACTATGTTTGGTTGTCAAACGTCGTTAGGAAAGTTATCATAGTAACCGTTGCTGTTTATAAAAATTATTATTAATTAATGACAGATGTAAAGAAAAACATAAATAGAGAAAAGTTTCAAGTAATTTCATTTTTCTATTTTGATCTACTTCTTGTCGTTAAACATGGTCCTTCGCAGCCACATCACATAGCCACAGAAGCGATATTTGCAATAATATCAACAAAAGCAACGGAAGGTAGTCGTAATCCACTACAACGAACAAACTGGTACCCACGATTAACTCCCGGACCAGGGTAAGTGGTGCATACTGATCATTTCCGTTACTTAAAATTCAAACGAAAATCCATTCGAATATCCTTGTGTTTTCATTGGGAGTGTTGCTTGTCAGCGTGTGTAGCGGCTGCATTTTATTTGTTCAATACATAACACAATAAAAATGTCGCTAGAAAATCTTAAAAGAAATCGTAAAAACATTAAGAGTTTTTTTACACGCACAAGTACTTTCATCACAACCACAACACAATGGACAGATAAAACAGTTGCAGACTTAAAAAGCAGGTTTCAAAAATTTGACAAATTTTATGAAAATTTCGAAAATTTGCAATCACAAATAAGCATTTTAGAACCAGACATAAGTGAGGAGATCTCTGATCATGAATTCGACGAATTTGAGCGAAAATTCTTCGATCTTTCAGCAAGCATTTCATTAATATTAGAGAATCATTCACAAGCGAGTAAACAATCACAATTAAACGATCATGTTAATACCTCCTCGGGAGATCGCATGATTGATCAAATTGCACGAATTAAACAATTTTTTGAGAGCGGATACAACAGTAATCTTGTCGAGCTCGAATATCGATTAAATCAGTTAACAGAATCGTGGAGTCGATTTGAAATCGCGTCAAACGGAAGTATAGCAGACATAGAGGATAATTATTTCCATATTTGTGGTACAATTAAAAAGTTTTTAATTGATAAAAATACACCAATACATACAAATCCTGTAAATCATAATTCTCTAGTTATACCTCAAAACATCAAATTACCGATAATAAATCTTCCACAGTTCAATGGCAATTACGTAGATTGGTTAAAATTCAGAGATTTGTTTAATTCAATGATACACTTAACGTCAATAGCAAAAATTCAAAAGTTTCATTACCTCAAAACGTCACTAATCAAGGATGCCGCAAATGTAATAGATTCGTTGGAGGTAACTGAAGACAATTACGAAATAGCATGGAAATTAGTACAGGAACGATTCGAGAACAAACGCATTTTAATTCGTAATCACGTAAATGCTATTCTCGAACTTCCAAATTTAACTCGTGAGAGCTATACTGCGCTTAGAGAATTGATTGACACGGTAAACAAACATCTAAGGGCACTAAAGACTCTCAATCTTCCAGTTGATCAGTGGGATGCTATTCTTGTCAACATAGTCACATCCAGACTGGACAATCAAACAAAGAGGGAGTGGGAAATGTCAAATACATCTGATGAACCATCCACCTTCACAGAACTCATACAATTTCTAAATAATCGTTGCAATTATTTAGAAACATTGTACGCAGGAAAATCACAGTCAAAATTCGAATTACAGACAAAGTTCGAATCAAAATCAATTAACATAACCAAAAGGCAACCAGGTAAGCATACGCAATGCAATGTAGCAACTACACACTCGAATTGGAAGACATGCATTTTCTGTAAAGGTTCACACATCATATTTAAATGCGATCCCTTTCGAAAACTTCCAATCGTTACAAGAACGTCAGAAATTAGCAAACTCAACTTGTGTACAAATTGTTATCGTTCTGGTCATGGTGTCAACGAATGCAAATCCTCCAATTGCCGAGTCTGCAATAAAAAACATAATACTTTATTGCACACTGATTCATCCACGTCAATTCAATCACAAACACTTCCGTCAAATATTCAAACTTCATCAACATTGACAGCTCAGATTAATTCATCACAAATTTTGTTGTCAACAGTACTAGTAAACGTATATGACGCAGAAGGTGGCATTCATGAATTGCGGGCATTATTAGACTCAGGTAGCCAAAGTAACTTCATAACAACAAACGTTTGCAAACGTTTGAAAATTCACACTCATGCCATAACTCAATCAATTTCTGGCATTCACCAAAGTTCAATAAGTGTAAACGAAAGAACGAATGTAACAATCCATTCAAGCTAGAAGCCTGCATGGTGTGAATGTGCACAGCAATCCGCAGACCGGTTTCGTCCTATTGGGACTCTTCAGTACGGCGCCGCTATGCACAAACACACCCTGCCCAACGATCTCCCTATAAATAACTGCGATAGTCATCCATAAGGGAGAGCCAAAATCACGCCATCTAGAACGTAAATTGTTGAACAGCTGCCGACTAATACACCCGCTCAAACAACTACACCTCGAGCAAATACTCCGCCAGGCATTGAATTACAGAACGGGCCTACGTCGGCAGAATGTACATTAGGATGCACACAAGAGGCCTACCCCAGCAAAGCTGGCCTTGAAAGCCTCCATACGTGCCCCATCGTACCACAGTGAACCAGGTTCACTATTCAAGCTAGAAGCCTGCATGGTGTGAATGTGCACAGCAATCCGCAGACCGGTTTCGTCCTATTGGGACTCTTCAGTACGGCGCCGCTATGCACAAACACATTCTGCCGACGTAGGCCCGTTCTGTAATTCAATGCCTGGCGGAGTATTTGCTCGAGGTGTAGTTGTTTGAGCGGGTGTATTAGTCGGCAGCTGTTCAACAATTTACGTTCTAGATGGCGTGATTTTGGCTCTCCCTTATGGATGACTATCGCAGTTATTTATAGGGAGATCGTTGGGCAGGGTGTGTTTGTGCATAGCGGCGCCGTACTGAAGAGTCCCAATAGGACGAAACCGGTCTGCGGATTGCTGTGCACATTCACACCATGCAGGCTTCTAGCTTGAATAGTGAACCTGGTTCACTGTGGTACGATGGGGCACGTATGGAGGCTTTCAAGGCCAGCTTTGCTGGGGTAGGCCTCTTGTGTGCATCCTAATGTACATTCTGCCGACGTAGGCCCGTTCTGTAATTCAATGCCTGGCGGAGTATTTGCTCGAGGTGTAGTTGTTTGAGCGGGTGTATTAGTCGGCAGCTGTTCAATCCATTCAAGGGTAAAGCAATTTTCTAAGGAAATCTCGTGTTTAGTACTTCAGAAATTAACTGAGAGTCTTCCGTCTGAATACATTTCAGTGTCACAATTGCGAATTCCTAGTTCAATAAAGTTAGCGGATCCTGACTTTAACAAATCCAAATCAATCGACATGTTGATCGGAGCAGGAATCTTTTGGGATCTTTTGAGGGAAGAACCGCAGATACGTTTAGGCCGCGATCAACCAATTATTCAGAGTACAGAATTGGGATGGATAATAGGCGTTCCCATATCTACTTCAATATCAAATCATTCTAAGAGTCAAAATTGCCTTTTAACCACGATTGAACGGCAAATGCAGAAATTCTGGGAGGTCGAGGAAATTCGAAATTGCGACATTCGGTCTGAAGAAGAGCGCGCATGCGAACAACATTTTTTGGATACTCATAAAAGAAACTCTGAAGGTCGGTTCGTAGTAAAATTACCATTCAAAGAAACTGCGAAGCCTCTCGGTGATTCAAAATCAATTGCAGAGAAACGTTTTCATTTGCTTGAACGCAAATTAAATAGAAATAGCGAATTGAAAAAGGATTATAGCACTTTCATGAACGAATACGCAGATTTGAATCACATGGAACTTGCTCCAAAAATTTTGTCTGCACCAGAATCAAACAAAGAATTTTACATGCCTCACCATGCCGTGTTTCGAGATTCAACAACTACCAAAGTTCGAGTTGTTTTTGACGCATCAGCCAAAAGCACCACAGGTATAAGTTTGAACGAAAACTTAATGGTAGGGCCAACCATTCAACCTGATTTATTTTCAATAATAACTCGGTTTCGTATGCATCGGTTTGTGTTGACTGGGGACATAGCTAAAATGTACAGGCAGATCTTAGTAGCCGAAGAAGATCGAGAATTTCAAAAAATTCTTTGGCGTGCTGATCCAAATTTACCATTGCAAACTTTTCGTTTATCTACTGTAACGTACGGAACTGCTTGCGCTCCTTACCTAGCAATCAGATGTATTAATCAAGTAGCCATAGACGAAGAGTCAAAATTTCCTCTAGCACGTTCTGCAATCGAAAACAGCTTTTACGTAGACGATTGTCTCCTCGGTTCAAATTCGGTCAGAGAGCTTGTTAAAATTCGAGATCAAGTAAGTTGTTGTCTTTTACAAGCAGGGTTTGAATTGCGCAAGTGGACTTCTAACGTAGTTGAAGCACTTCCAGATAATAGCGGTTCATCTGGAGACTCAATCATTAATCTTGATAAACAAGGAAAAATCAAAACTTTAGGTTTATCTTGGAATTTTCAGGAAGACATGTTAACCTACGAAGTAATTCCAATCGATAAATCAGTCAAATTTACAAAACGAAACGTTCTTTCTACAATATCCAAACTGTTCGATCCACTAGGTTTAGTCGGGCCAATACTAACAACTGCCAAACAAATAATGCAGCAGTTATGGTCTGTAAAAATCGAATGGGATGATACATTGCCACTTCAAATACAAATTTCATGGAACAACTTCATAACAGAGTTATCCAATCTTTGTTTATTAAAGATTCCAAGAAACGTCACTTCCGGGACAATTAGCAGTTCAATCGAACTCCATGGTTTTTGCGACGCATCCGAAATAGCGTACGGTGCGTGCTTGTATGTACGTACTATCGATGACGACGGTAATTATCAGGTTCACCTGCTATGCGCCAAATCAAAAATTGCACCTTTAAAAACGTTATCAATTCCTAGGTTGGAGCTCTGCGGCGCATTACTGCTGTCGAAACTTTATCATAAAATATCAGAAATTCTAAAGGGCTTGATCAAGCATGTTTTCCTTTGGACAGACTCCACAATAGTATTAGCGTGGCTATCATCGGCTCCAAATACGTGGAAAACTTTCATTGCCCACAGAGTAGCTGAGATATTGAAACTTACACCTTTTGAATTTTGGGCTCATGTATCTTCAGAAAATAATCCTGCAGATATTATTTCACGCGGTACAAACCCAACAAATTTAGCAAATTTAACAATTTGGTGGCAAGGTCCTTTTTTCTTAAAACAAAGACAAATTGATTGGCCTCCACAACCATCCTTAAAGGAAACAAATATTGAACAAAGAGGAAACATAACACTCACAACGATTTCTTTTGATCCCAATCCATTGGCACATTCATTTGTTAATATTTCGACTTGGAATAAATTGCGAAGAGTGTTCGGTTATGTCTTGCGTTTCATCAGCAATTGTAGAATACCCAAATCTGAACGGTCAAAACAAAGCTTGTTATGTTCCGAAATTGGAAAAGGCGCAATGACAATAATAAAAATCACTCAACAAAATGAATTTTTCAATGAAATCAAGCAGCTGAAAACCCGAAACAAAATTGACAAATCAAATCGTTTAATTTCGTTAACTCCGTTCTTAGACACCGCTGGAATACTCAGGGTGGGCGGTCGACTTTCTAATGCAGACATTTCAATTGACAGAAAACACCCGATACTTCTCCCTAATAATAATCACGTTATAGTATTTTTCAGATTTGTTGGCGTTTGCGCGGCCATATCCGATTATCCAAGCAACCGCCAGCAGTTCAGTAGTTTCCAAAATTTTGCTGTTGCCAGGAACCCCGCAAGCGTGTGCGCCGCGACTCTGGACACGGCACACGGCAATGAGCATTTTGACGTTTTCCCTCAATAAATGTATTCTTTTACCCACAACATTAGCCCGTTCACACAAAAAACACCGGTTATTTTCTAGTTTGTACTTAAATCTGCTATTGGTTATAAACGCCACAAACTTGTGTCAGAAATATCAACTATTTGTTTTGTTTTTAATTTGTTATTTAAAATTTTTAAGGTAATGTGTTATTTCTTTTCTTTCATGGAATAAATAGCATTCCTTACATCGGTTTTAATGCTGTCAGTTACATCTTCACTTTTTAATTTTGATTTGCTGTGCCTTTTTCCTGGCGTTGCAGCAGACAAACCTCGTTCCTCTCCAACTATGCGCGACACGCTGCGTAGACTTACTTTTGATGCATCGGCCAATCGCTCCTGGTCACAAGTTAAAGGCAACAGTGGACCATTATTTTCCTTCTCTCGAGTTAAGTATTCAAAAATATTTCGTAAAATTTCTCGACAGTGTTTGCTAAAAACATTTCCAGCCATCTTTACACCTGACAATCAAACTGACAGTTATACTTGAAAGGCAATAATTTTTAATAAATTGCTTGGTGACCACTGGATATTGCAATATAAGCATATTAATACTGAAACCATTTTGTTTCACACAACCATAGTAAGAAAGAGTGAGATCAAATACGGAAACGTGAGAATATTCTCAAGTCATCTTACGGCAGCAATTAAAATTCAACAAATCCATTTTACAAAAGGGAGAGAGACATATGAACGTAATGCGCAGATTACTGCACACACACGCCAAGATATCTGAAAAGAACTATACACGAATCATAATATTACATGAACACGAAAGACACTTACATGCAGGTAATCAAGCTACTTTAGCGGCAGTTAGGGAAAATTATTGGCCAATTTCCGGACGAACTCAAGTTCGAAAAATTCTTCATAAGTGTTTGAATTGCTTCAAATATAAACCTAAGCTTATGCAAGAGATCATGGGAAATTTGCCATCTGATAGGGTAACAATTTCAAGGCCACTTCAAAATAGCGGCGTAGACTATGCAGGTCCAATAATGATTAAAGAGTCACGTACTAGAAACAAACGTATGGTCAAGGCTTACGTTGCTTTATTTATTTGCTTTGCGACAAAGGCAATACATATTGAATTAGTCGGCGACCTAACAACTGAAAGTTTTTTAAGTGCTCTAAAGCGATTCACTTCGCGTCGGGGACACGTGAAAAATTTGTATTCTGATAATGGTACAAATTTCGTTGGTGCCCACAATGAATTGCGCCAGTTAATGAAATCAAAAACTTTTCAATCAAAAGTAACAGAATCTCTTATGAATGACCAAATAAAATGGCATTTCATTCCTTCTAGATCTCCTCACTTTGGGGGTTTGTGGGAGGCAGGAATAAAATCAGCAAAATCACACATAAAAAAGGTATTAGGAAATGCAGCCGTTACATATGAGGAGATGTATACTCTCCTAGTGAGGATTGAAGGTTGTTTAAATTCACGACCCCTTGTTCCTTTATCCGAAGACCCAAATGATCTTTCTGCACTTACGCCCGGTCATTTTTTAATCGGGGCTCCGATAACGTCAATCACCGAACCTGATTACATCGAGGCAAAGTCAAATCGTCTATCTAGATGGCAAAGGATCGATCAACTTTCGCAACACTTCTGGAGAAGGTGGGGGAAGGAGTATTTACCTACGTTGCAACAACGAGTCAAATGGCGAGTAAATGCAAAGCAATTATGTATTCCTAATGCTATGGTACTGATACATGAAGATAATCAGCCACCTCAGCGATGGCGACTGGGACGGATTATCGCTCTCCATCCAGGTGAAGACGGAATTGTGAGAGTGGTGACGATCAAAACTGCCAATGGCAACATTAAAAGAAGTATTCACAAAATTTGTGTATTTCCTGGGGAACCATAACTTTCAAGTTCAAATGTTGGTTGGTGTTTTTCGTTGTTTAAAGACTTTTACTGAATTATAATTTGTTGAAAGCTGCCATCTTTCAAGGTGGGCGGAATGTTTGGTTGTCAAACGTCGTTAAGAAAGTTATCATAGTAACCGTTGTTGTTTATAAAAATTATTATTAATTAATGACAGATGTAAAGAAAAACGTAAATAGAGAAAAGTTTCAAGTAATTTCATTTTTCTATTTTGATCTACTTCTTGTCGTTAAACAACTACTTTGACCATTTGACGGTTGAATTTTATTTTCATAAATATGCATATCCTATTCACATTTATGGCTTATAACTTTGCTACTTGGAGGTATTTGGTCTGTGCATTTGCTCATATAATTTCTAGGTGAACAAGTATTCATCTTCTTCATATTAATATTACTATTTAGACATGTTTGTTATATACAGAGTGAAACGCAAATTATTATCACATATGACTTGTGCCTACCTGTAATATGACATAAATTTCATGTGTAGATATAACAGTTTTTTATGCCTGATTCATAAAAATGTTACGTCATTCTTGTTACTTCCACGGGATATGTTGAGGACATGCCTGCCTACTATCCCGAAAATGTATATTTTGTTATATCACGAATAAGTAAATATAATATTTTCATATACATGGCAAGTATTTATTTCAAGTGGTTTACTGGGTATTGTTATTTTTAAAAAGGAGGAAAACGAGAGCAGAAGAAGTTTTTGAAAAAAAGAGAGAGCTGAGAGATCGATTAGTTTTAGACAATGATGCAATACAGGATATCCCACGACGACGTTACACGATCTGTATATAGAAAAGTATATACAACGTGTCCAAGATAAGGAGGGCCAGTTTGGGGATTTTGGAAATGACAAGAGATACGGATTTGGTTAAATGGAAAAAGAGTTGTGTAATTAAAGGACCAATAAAATGGCGCCTAGAAGTCCTTGATAAGATTTTCTGTTTTTGAGTTATTTCGAAAAAACTAAATTTATGGATTTTTAACTATATTTTTTCTGACTTTAATATTAAAGTTAGAGCGAAACTGACAAAACCTCTTCGTAGCAACTTTTGATGAAATTTAAGATTTCATTGCCAATTTTTTTATTCTACGTTTCGTCTTCGAGCAACCATCATCAACTTCATTTTTTTTAAATACGGTCCTGATTTTCTGATGTCAAATTTTATGAGCCCCTTTTATTCTGAATTCAACCATGTACCACACATTATGGTTTAGATAATTACGTTTCGACCCTTTTTTGGCCATCATCAAAGAATTTTTAAGATACGGACCTGTATTTCTCATAATTTTGTAAAAAATATGTACATACAGTATAAGTTGGGCAATTTTTAAGTGCACCACAAGAGTTTTACGAATCTGTTAGAAGATAAGCACCTACCCTACTCTAAGCATAGCGCATCTTGCAGTTTTGGGAAATCTTGTTCGTTTCTGATATCAGAAGAAAGCCCAACTAACTGTATTTCTCATAATTTTTAGACAATTGAGAGAAATGCAGGTCCGTATCTTAAGAATTTATTGATGATGGTCAAAACGGGTCGAAACGTAATTAAACCATAATGTGTGGTACATGGTTGAATTCAGAATAGAAAGGGCTCATAAAATTTGCCATCAGAAAATCAGGACCGTATTTAAAAAAATGAAGTTGATGATGGTTGCTCGAAGACGAAACGTAGAATAAAAAGATTGGCAATGAAATCTTCAATTTCATCAAAAGTTGCTACGAAGAAGTTCTGTCAGTTTCGCTCTAACTTTAATATTAAAGTCAGAAAAAATATACATATGTAGTTAAAAATCCATACATTCAGTTTTTTCAAAATAACTCAAAAACAGAAAATCTTATCAAGGATTTCTAGGCGCCATTTTGTTGATCCTTTAATTACACAACTTTTTTTCCATTTAACCAAATCCGTATCTCTTGTCATTTCCAATATCCCCATACTGGCCCTCCTTATCTTGGACACGTTGTATAGTAGAATTACATAAATTTCTACAAATAGGTAATCGAGGATGCTCAATTCGACTAAAATATTTTTGACTTTCTGCGACTTCCGGTTATACCGGAAATAGACATCAACTTCCTTATTTTAAATGGAATGCCCACATTTTTATTACGGGTTTAGATTTTTGGTCGAATTTTAAGGTCACCTTATGCAAAACATCATATGTGTAAAGTGCACCCTCTTGGAGATATTAGACGTTAAAAATCGTAATTTTTCAAATATCATCAATTATTATAACTTGGAAACGGTACGAGATAAAGAAAATAGTTATTTACGTAACCAGTTATGAAAAGACTAATTTTATTTGACGAATACAATATTTGCCAAAACGAGCGAACGAAGTGAACGAGTTTTGCAAATTATATGAGTCAAATAAAATTAACCTTTTCATGACGTGTTAAGTACAAAATTTTATCTAAACCCGCTTCAAAATAAAAAAGAATTATGCTACTCCAAATAATGTAACATCCCTTGTAGCCGTACAAATAAATTCAACTTCATCGCTTTATCTTGGCGTTGCTATGGATACTATAAATAACTTGTCAGTGATGAGTTTTTTTTATTTCAAATTACGCCAAAAATGGATGATTCTGATGTAGATATGCCTTCTGATATAGAAGAATCAGCGAATTTGGCAATAGATTCAATAATACCCTGTAATAAATTCTTACTTTTGTTTTTGCTTTTAAATATTCAGTTACGTAATGAACTGACAGTTATGAAAAATATGACGTTTCGTAATGTCAAAAATGCATTTAAAATGTCACATTTCATAGCGGGGTTAGATAAAATAATTTACATGTCCCTATCCTAGTTTTGAATTCTCTATCTAATGGGTCTGGAAATACTGCTTCCCGATTGGCAACTTTTTGTCATTTTTTGACCAATCTGGAGGCAGTATTTTCCACACTCAATAGATAGAGAATTAAAAACTAGGATAGGGACATGTAAGTCATTTTTCTTTATCTCGTACCGTTTCCAAGCTATAATTGATGAAATTTGAAAAATGACGATTTTTAACGCCTAATATCTCGAAGAGCACTTTACACATATATATTATGATGTTTTGCATACGGTGACCTTAAAATTTGACCAAAAATCTAAATCCGTAATAAAAATGTGGGCATTCCATTTAAAATAAGGAAGTTGGTGTCTATTTCCGGTATAACCGGAAGTTGCAGAAAGTCAAAAATATTTTAGTCGAATTGAGCATCCTCGATTACATTTTTGTGCAAATTTGTGTAACTCTACTAAACACACTTTTCCATATACAGATCGTGTAAGGTCGTCGTGGGATACCCTGTATAACCTAAGGATTCTAAGGCAAAGGAATACAACATGAATTTCTGGGCTCATTAATGATCAAAGAAATAGGAACAATACTGCCTACCAGCTACCAATTTTGTTAAATAACAATATTTGGTCACCTTCTCTCGCGGCATTACCATCTTCGTTAACTACTAAATTATGTTTTTTTGCAGAAATGATAGACTTGCTATTAATCATTTTTAAGAAAAACTGAACCCACAAGCAGAAAACAAAAGAAGCTTATAAATTTATACCGCCAAACCTGGGAAAAATTGAAGTTCAACAAACTTTTCGGACATCGGGGAAACGGAGAATCGGCGATTGAGGGGAAGTGTCATGTGACAGTAACTGACCAACCACAGCAATCTCCGAATATCCAATTCTCCCATTCTCCGTAGCTGTAAAAGTACCTTAAGAGTCTCCGTCATACGTCAGGTTTTCATTCTAAACAAAACAAATGCACTTGCCATTTGACGTTTATCAGTATTATTTTTTACAACGACTTAAGCTAATTTTTGCAATAGATGTTTTGCAGTGAAAACAATTATTTATTTTCAATTTGTATGTTTCGCTTACGTGTAAAAACTTGAAAACGGCTATATCTATATTGCAGAGGTTAGATTAAAAAACGTGGCTTTGTTTTGTTTGGAACGAAAATCTGACGTTTGTGACGCGACACTTTTGTAGTGTATTCGGAATGTTCTGAGTATTTTAATAATCGGAAAGTTGTACGAATATTATCCGGGTACTGCCCATCACTAGATGTGACGACTGACGAGACGTGACACGTGAGTTTGTTTATATTTCTTTAGTCGAAGTGTCGCCGGTATTTGTAATTAAACGATTTAAGTTACGGAGTGTAAAAATTAAAATTTCACATTCGGAGTCAGGATGAACGACTCAATTCTACGTATAGATAGGAATACAGTACACCGTATTTGTTCTGGGCAGGTAAGAAACAAAAAGTACTTGCCTATGTACCTAGGAAGATATCAAGTTAGAGATATGTAGGTATAGGTAGTATCAATATTTAATAATGGGCATTTTGCATCAATAATAATTGCATTATTAGTAAGTGATTATAGGTTAGTTGCGCAGTTCAAGTAATGAAAAGAGGCATAATAGAGTCCATTAGTTAGGTTATGTTACTAGTTTCGCGCTCTATCTTACTTCAAAATTCTTATCATGGAACTCTTATGGGACATAGATTTTAAACACTGATTATGTAAATTCAGTGCAGGGATTTTGCAAGTGACATATAGACTGCTCTTTCCAGCTGTTACATTTTCAAAAACAACTTAACATACAACTTAATTTCAGAAATATTTTAAAACGGAGCACAGTACCTATTAGAAAAGAACGTATGTCTTGGTTAGACCAGACCTTTATTATTTTGACGTTTGCTACACATGGTTTGAGTTTAAAGGGCTCGCCACATAGGTCATGCCATGCCATGCTAAATTAAATTTAGCATTGCACAGCACAGAGCTGTCCACATAGGACATGCTATGTAAATTTGGGTAACCATAGTTATTTGTTTGAAAACTTATTTTTGTCAATTGGCAGCTGTCAATGTTCATAAATTTAAATAATGGATGATGTTCATAACGTTGCTTTGGGGTTCATTGTACTCCAATTACTATACTTATTTCCATGGAAACATATCCATAGAAACAGCATAGAAGTCGAGTTCGTTGCTATGTAAATTACTTTAAACATGAACAATGTGAACACTTCCATTTGAATTCCATTGTCTCACTTCTGTGTTTTACAATGACATAGCATTTATTATTATTATTATTATTATTATTTAATCTTTATTTAATAAGGGGTTTGAGAATTTATTTATATTTAAAAAGTGTAAAATGGAAGACAAAGTGTTAAAAATTAGTGTTGTTAACGACTTCTTTATGGACGACTTAAACAATCTACTGCGCCGGTTCTATCACCGACATTCTTGGGCCGTAAATTGCAGTAGTTTGTTGAATCTTAGTTTTAAACAAAATGACTGCATAAATAAATGCTTTTGTCCACGACTATCTTATAATATACTCTTTCTACTTGTGTTTCCTCAATCATAATTAGATACATTAATCACTGCAGTGATTAATGAATATTATTCACTACACCAATAGGAACATCGCTTTGACCCTTCTTTACATTTATTTAGTAGGCCGCGATCGCGATGTGTCAGTTCAAATTGAAACGTCAAATCAGCATGGTTTGCTTTTAATTTGAAATGCATATTCTAAAAAAGAAGATATAATGAGTAGTGAGAGTGAAAACGAGGTTTCTTTAACAGCACCAGCAATAAAAGAAGCTGCAGAACTTGCCTCATTAGATTAATTGCCCAAAAAACCAAGAAAATTATACCTGAGAGCGTATGTATGAATCTTTCTTACACTGGAGAAGGGAAATGAAGGTAAATTCTTTCTGGGAATTTGTTTTGATAGTCGTGGACAAAGTATAGTATACAACTCGTTATAATGATGCTATTATTACCTCGGATGATTACAAAACTCGCTCGTTTCACTCGCTCGTGTTGTAAACTTCATCCTCGGTAATAATAGCATTCATTATAAACTTAATATTAAATTTTCATTTACACATAAAAGTTACGAATCCACTTATACTTTCTTATAAGTATGTATACGAATAAGATTTGTTTTTCTGAATAAAAAATTTAAGAATGTTTCCAAATTATGAGTTTTCTGTTTCTGGTTGTTTGATTGAAATTATAAAGTGAGTTGTTGCTTGCCCCTCCCCGACCATTAAGATTTCATAAACAGAAATTTTCTTCAGACGCATCCGGCCGAGTCCCGACGCCCGCCCGAGTCCCGCATTACACAACGTTTCTCAAACTAAAAATTAATATTTGTTTGCCATTACTGACCTGGCTAAGCTGTCATCTTCAGTAGCAGCTTAGCTGTCGAAATGCGTATATAGTATTCAAATTTTATGTGGTTAGGGGTACGATTGATTCTTGAATTGATTATTTAACCACAGTCTCTTACATCTTAATCCTTCACTAATTTAAGAATCTCTTCTCCAGTGGTCTTTGATTTGAAGGGCTTACAGGAAAAATCTTGGAGATTATTAATATTTAAAGAAACAAATTAGTCGAGCAGCATTTTTACAGTTAGTGGATTCGTCCAATTGGAGACTAAAATTTACTTTTCTGAATTCTTGAAATAAGTTCATTTTCAACATCACTAGCCATTTCATGAATCCACTGACCCACTGTTGTGTCGGAAAGAGGTATCTGTGCTGATTGCTGTTTTTCCTTGTCACCAAACATAATATTTACCATGTCCTGAGCTGCAGGAAGGATTAATTCCTCGACGGTTGTATATGGCTTTTCAGTTTTGGTAATGCGATATCTAACTCGGTAAGATGCTTCTAATGCCTTTTTGTTAATATTAGAAAATTTGGACATGAAATTTTGCATACATTTTAAATGGCAAAGTTTTTTTTAAAATCAACAGTTCTATCTTTTGAATATGGATGCTTGAAATGCAAATGTCTTTGCAACTTACTTGGTTTTAGGGGTTCAGTGTTTAGGTTCGTGTGAATTTCCGGTCCGCATAAACCCATATTTAATAAAAGTATCTTGAACTTGTGCACTCGTTTAACTTGTTTGAATACCACTGCTGTACATCATACATACATCCTCTGCTGTTTGCCTTTTGGTGTTAATCTTGTTTTGATACTATTGCGGTTCTACTATGTAAATTGTTTAGTATTCTCTTTGTTCTAGGTTGTTCTTAGTCTTGGTGTAGCTGTTAAGGAATTGGTAGAAAATTCTATTGATGCGAGTGCTACTAATATAGAAGTACGTTTGAAAGAATATGGCAGTGAGCTTATTGAAGTGTCCGATAATGGAACGGGAGTGCGAGAAGAAAATTTTCAAGCTCTAAGTAAGTATTCCTTAAATCCTTTCTTTACCTATTTTTGCTTTTATTATTTGATATTCAACCAACACCAATTCTTGATGAAGAAATTCATCGACTGCTTGGAGAGGAAGGTGGCAAATAAACAGGAAACCCAAATCCCGTCCACGCATAGTGTTCCCATCTGGTCAAGCATCTTAAAAAATGGCTTGAGGGATGAAACGAATCCTGTTGAAGAGCGAAGACAAAGAAGACAATGATACAAGACAAAAGTGCAAAGAAGATAATTCAGAAGCCGTCAGTATCAAGAGAGAAGTGTCTGTGTCGTCAAAGATGCCTGCTGCTTCAACAGCAAGAAAGAAGCTGGAAGTTGAATATGAAATGTCAAAACAACTGGCTGAAATTGAGGAGAACATTCTGAACAAGAAAATGAAACTGGAGAAGGCAAAGATTGAACGAGAAGAAGAACGAAGTTTGGCCGAATCAGAAGTTGAATGTACCAATGTCAATGAAGACGTCGATAGGAATAGCCCTGTCCGGCAGTGGCTAGAATCAACATCACCCAAACAAGAAGTTATCCATCAGGAGCCAGTTTCAAAAGAAGGCAGATTGTTTGAAACTTTTGCCTAAGCATTACGAATGTATGCTCCAGCAATGTTTGTCAGAATGATACTCCAAAAGGGTTTATCTACGTTTTCTGTTAATCCCACGAAGTGGCAGAATTTTGTTTCTTGACTGGGAGAAACAAGGTATTCTCTGGTACTGTTTCTCGTCCGTCATCATTTCCGTCCACTGAAATTACGTATTATGTTCGTGTATTTGTTCAGAACGATAGCAACGTCCATCAGGGTATCCCAGACCATGCGTGCACTATCTTTTATGAGGAAACCGCTTGAATTACTGTGTGGACTTGCGTCGCGTTGTTTCGTGTACCAGTACGCGATTGTACTGGATTAAAAAAGCGTGGAGTTTTTTATGATTTTTATTATAACAACTATTCACCACGAGGGTTTACAGAGAACTGAGAAATAACAACTAAAAATGTACCTACATACTACCCTTAAAACTAGAATTTCTGTACCTGCTGTACCGCAATAAAGTAAGAATTTAAAGAATGCGGCCACTACCGGGAAATAACAGGGTCGGTCACAACATACCGCCCGCCTTGAAATATGCAAATTTCAAAAAAAAACATATTAAATTCAACAGTGTTAGACCTACGCAACCAACTTTAGCGCGAATGTTTATACACTATCTTGTGGTAAGACGCACACTTTCGCAACACTGCGTCGAAATGTCCCACTCACAGTTCTTACGTCGACGACACGGATTAGGTCGTCCTTTCTTGGATAAACTGCAGTAATTCTACCCAGCTTCCATTGTTGAGGAGGGCAATTGTCCTCCTTTAATAGAACCAGTGACCCAATTGCATAAGATTGGCCACGGTTAGTCTTCCATTTACTTCTCTGCTGTAGCGAGTTTAAATAGTCGGATGACCATCGTTTCCAGAAGTGCTGTAAAATTTGCTGAGTTCGTTGGTACAATGTCAGCCTATTTACTGGTACATCATTGACGTCCAATTGGGGTATTGCAGTAAGAACGTCACCAATTAGGAAATGGCTAGGTGTCAAAGGGATTAAATCACTGGGGTCACTGGAGAGAGGGGTTAAAGGTCTGGAATTGAGGACAGCCTCAATTTGACATAACACGGTGCTCAGATGCTCAAAAGTCAGATGAGCATCCTTTATAACTCTTATTAAATGGTACTTTGCTGATTTAACAGCAGCTTCCCAGAGACCTCCGAAGTGCGGGGCGCGAGGTGGAGAGAAATGCCAGTTTATGGAATTTTTATTTAAAAAATCGTTAATTTCATTTGCCTCTAAAGATTTACAAATAGACGTGTAAATGTCCCCTAATTCCCTTTTCGTGCCTACAAAATTTGTCCCATTATCCGAGTAAATGTCGGTACACAGGCCTCGGCGTGAAACAAATCTCTTTAAAATGTTCAAAAAACAGTTAGAAGTTAAGTCGCCGGCTACTTCCAGGTGCACGGCCTTGGTTTTGAAACATATAAAAATGCATATATAGGATTTAATAATTTTTCTAGATCGTGACTTCCCATCTTTAATTAAAATAGGACCTGCAAAATCTACGCCCACAACGGAAAACGGACGACCAGGGGTTAATCGCGCTTCGGGTAAACTTCCCATTAAAGGCATACTATTAGAGGGTCTAGCCTTAAAACACGTAATACACTTGCGTAATACACCTTTCGTAACATTTTTCCCATCAATCGGCCAGTATTTATTTCTCACTGCAGATAAAGTTGTTTGAGGTCCCGAGTGTAAGAGTCATTTATGTTCGGATTCGATTATCATTTTTGTCAAAGCATGATTTGGCGGTAACAAAATCGGATGTTTTTGGTCTGGAGTGACCTTTGAAAGAGTAATTCTACCACCAACTCTCAAAAGCCCGTGTTTATCAATGAAAGGGTTTAATGAATATAATTTGCTAGTTTTCGAAACGTATTTACCTTGGCTCAAGTCTTTAATTTCGATGTTAAAATGTTGAAATTGCATCATTTTTATGAGTGTAAACAAAGAGTGATTTAGTTCATTTCGAGTTAAGGTTCCCGTGTCCTTTGATTCCTTTGATTTTACATTGCGAATGAAACGCTGAACATAGGCATAAACTCGAATCAGTTTATTCAAGTTCGAAAACCTTTCAAATATAGATTGATCTGTGTAAAGGTAGTTGACAAAAGAGAGCTGAATAACCCTTCTCCTTTCTGGGATATCTGCAATATCGTTCGAGGTCGGTTTAAGTGAATTAGGCCAACAATCTTCATTCATTTTTAAAAATTCTGGTCCTAACCACCAAAGTCTTGAATTTTGCAATTGTTGGGGGCTTGCGCCACGAGATAATATGTCGGCGGGGTTGTGTACAGAATTTATGTGGCGCCACCGAGATTTATGCGTGAGTTGGTGAATTTCGGCTATCCTGTTTACCACAAAGGTTTTCCATTGACAAGCTGCACCTTCAATCCACGATAGTACAATAGTGGAGTCACACCAGTAGAATTTTTGTAAATTTTGTATGCTTAAAGCTTGCTCCGCTTTCCTGACTAACTGCGCCAATAATAACGCGCCGCATAACTCTAAGCGCGGCAATGTAACCGTTTTTAATGGAGCTACCCTTGACTTGGCGCACAATAATTTTGAAGTATGAGTACCGTTTTGGTGTGTAGTTCGAATAAAAAGGCAAGCGCCGTACGCGATTTCCGATGCGTCGCAAAAGCCGTGTAATTCAATTTTTACAAAATGTGGTATTGTGACTTGTCTCGGTAGCTTAATGTCATTAATAAGAGGTAAGTGATTATAGAAACTGTACCAGCTTGTGTGTAAATCAGCGGGTAATGACTCGTCCCAGTCTAATTTGTGTTGCCATAACCTCTGCATTATAAGTTTGGCTCTGATAGTAATAGGACCTATAATACCTAACGGATCGAATATTTTCGAAATTATTGATAAAACCTGGCGTTTCGTTACAGAGTTATTAGAATCGAATTTCACCGAGTAACTTAGGATGTCATCGTGGGGATTCCAAAAAAGACCTAATGTTTTGCAAGCTTTATCGTCTGAAATGCTGTAATGTCCTAAGTCACCTGAATCGCAATTATCGACTAGTTCTTTAATATTTGAGTAAAATTTCCTCAAAGGGAAAGCAGCGTTACTTAAAATGTAAACGATTTGATGTTTCAATAATTTTGCCTCTTCTATAGATTGGGCGCCGGTAAGTAGGTCATCCACGTAGAAATCTGACATAATGACTTCGCTAGCTTGGGGATAATTCGATATATTGTCTTTAGCTGCCTGATGCAATGAACGTATTGCCAAAAATGAAGCGGATGCAGTACCGTACGTAACAGTGTTTAGGCGATAATGTCGTAATTCTTCAGTAGGATCCACCCGCCATACAACACGCTGCAGATCGCGATCAGCATCGGCTACATTTATCTGTCGGTACATTTTCTCTATATCGGCGGTAAAAACGATGTTGTGTTTACGGAACCTTAGAACAATCGAAAAAAGATCTTCCTGAATTACCGGACCAACCATTAAGGTATCGTTAAGAGATAAACCGGAATCTGTTCGTGCAGAAGCGTCAAATACGACGCGTAGTTTACTGGTGGTACTGCTTTCTTTAAAAACACCGTGATGGGGTAAATAATGAATTAGATTTGTATTTTTTGTGTCGAGTGGATTAATTTTCGTCATATGACCAAGAGTTTCATATTCTTGCATAAACACGCAATATTCAAGTTTGAGTTTCGGATTTTTACCTAGTTTTTTCTCTAAATTGTAAAATCTATTAATAGCTTGGGTTTGTGATTCCCCTAGATTATTAATATTTTCTTTAAATGGTAATTTAACTGTAAATCTGCCGTTTGTGTCTCGTTTGTAGTTTGTGATGAAATTTTCTTCGCATTTTAATTCTTCTATTGTATGATGGGATTTTGTGGGGCACTCCTCAAGTTGCCAAAATTTCTCGATTTGATCGCGTATATCAATATTTTCGGACATTGCAAAATTACAAATGATTTCATTTTTCGGCTTAGTATAAGAATTAACTGGGCCAGAAACTACCCAACCTAGCTTAGTTTTCTGAAATACAACTTTATTGTCGCTTGATCTAATTTGCCCTATGCACAGAATTTCAAAGAATATGCTAGCACCTAGAAGTACGTCTATTGGTTTGGATATACAAAAGTTTTCATCGGCTAATTTAATGTTACTCGGTATCTGTAAGCAAGAAGCACTAAATGATGTTTGAGGTAAATTTTCAGTTATTTTGTTGACCAGCAGGAAACCTTGTTTTGTTTTATATCTCTCATCGAGTGACAAAATTGTTGTTTCGGTTTTGTTTGATAGGTGGCTTAAAGAATTATTAATGCCTGCGATAGGTATGTGTATATTCTGAGTTTTTAAATGTAATTTATCTGCCAGCGTTCTCGACATAAAATTTGTTTGGGACCCGCTGTCTAATAAAGCCCGACATTTTACAAGTTTTCCGTTGGAGTCCAAAATGTTAATCATGGCAGTTGCTAAAAGTACTTGAGTGGATTTAATTTGAGGTAGGCAATGCATAACGACATTTGTTTCATTTGAATTAATTGGAGTGCTAGAAGATGAAGTTTGTGCGGGTGTGATTGTTTCCGTATTAGAATTATTTAAAGTGTGATTTGCATGTGCGGATCGTTCAAAGTTATCATTGTAAGATTGATGCAAAAGAGAGTGGTGTTTTTTACCGCAATGTCTACAAAGGCTAGAATTACATACTTGCTGAGTGTGATTGGGACGTAAACAATTTGTGCATAATTTGTGTTTCTTAACTTCCGCGAATCGATCATTTATGCTCATTTTGAGAATTTTGTCGCACTGATAATTATAGTGATTTTGACTACAAAAGGCACATGATATTTTTGTGGTAACAACATGAGCGAGTGTTTTTTCTTCGCGGCTATTAGAGTACGGTTTTTGAATTTTTACTTTACTCTCAATTGTCTCCAAAATTTGACAACGTTGTGTAAGAAACTCGGTTATATCCGAAATTTTTGGAAAGACGGTTTTATTTACTTTTTCTTCCCATTCACGTTTGGTGGTCGGATCCAATTTGGAGGTAATAATATATATCAATAAAGCATCTAATATTTCAGACGTTTCACCTAAAGATGTTAATGCTCGTAAATTTTTTGTGAAGTTATCTAGAAGTTTTCTTAAGTAATTGTGTGATTCGATTTTAACGTTATTTAAATCAAAAAGGGTCTTAATATGGGTGTGCACGATAAGTTTTTTATTTTCAAAGCGTTCTCTTAGCAGGGACCAAGCGATATCGTAGTTATCATTTGATATCTCGATTGAATGAATTACTTGGGATGCTTCCGATTTTAAGCAAGATTTTAAATAATAAAATTTTTGCACGTTACTTAACTGTGTGTTATCATGTATCAGTGATTTAAAGCTGTCGTGAAATGTAGTCCATTGTGAATAGTTACCGTAAAATTCTGGCAATTGTATGTGGGGTAGTTTTACCTGTCCTTGTATCTCATTAGAGAGGGAAGCGTTGCTGCTATTTAATGAAGACGAATTATTTTTTATAAGTTTTTTTGCACGGGAAATTAATTTGTAATAACCATTTTCAAACGCCTCACGTTCATGCTCATCGATACCATCGCCAGCGAGGCGTTCTATTGAATTTTGAATTGCGTTAAATGAATTTAAAACATCTGGCTGTAATGCTTCAAGCCTCGCGCTTATTTCGTCAACATCAGGATTAGAGGATAGCCTTTCAAGATATTTTACAAATCTTTTGACTTGAAGTTTTATTTGACCACGCTCTAATTTTAAGTTTTCCAACTCATTTGCCATTTTGAACATTCGAGAACAGTGATATGCCAAATTGAGTTAATAATAATAAAGGATGTAGAATAGAGTATAGTGAATGAGAAAGAAGGATGGTGACTTACTTGAATTTACTCCTCGTGTGTGCAGAGAAGAATCTTGCGTCTTATTGCGTATTTGTTGTTCGCTTTGTTGAACACTTTGCTTTCTTGAAGAAAGGCGTATGAATGTATGTAATGCGTTATTTTCCGGACAATCCCGGCCGAAGGACCAAATGTGTGGACTTGCGTTGTTTCGTGTACCAGTACGCGATTGTACTGGATTAAAAAAGCGTGGAGTTTTTTATGATTTTTATTATAACAACTATTCACCACGAGGGTTTACAGAGAACTGAGAAATAACAACTAAAAATGTACCTACATACTACCCTTAAAACTAGAATTTCTGTACCTGCTGTACCGCAATAAAGTAAGAATTTAAAGAATGCGGCCACTACCGGGAAATAACAGGGTCGGTCACAACAATTACAACTTAGCGAAAATAATTTTGAAGAATCGTATGTGAATAATCTCAGGGAAATATTTTCATTTTTCTCAAAATAACCCGCGCCAAGATACTGAAAGGTGTGTGTTTTCTCGAAATATCAAATAGAAAGGGGGGTCGTATTATATGTCACTGGAAAGATATTGGAAAAATAAGCAACTTGTCTAAAAAAATTTCAATTGTTTCAACCCTTTTAAAATTGCAACCAAATTAGAGAAACCTACGACGGCGTTAAAGGGCCACAAAAGAAAAAAAATAAACTAGAAATCTCTAGTTTCAAACGAGAAATTTCTACTTTTAAACTAGAAATTTCTACTTTCAAACTATAAATTTCTACTTTTAAACTAGAAATTTCTACTTTTCGAACTAGAAATTTCTACTTTTAAACTAGAAATTTATACTTTTAAACTAGAAATTTCTACTTTTCGAACTAGAAATTTCTACTTTTAAACTAGAAATTTCTACTTTTCGAACTAGAAATTTCTACTTTTAAACTAGACATTTCTACTTTTAAACTAGAAATTTCTACTTTTCGAACTAGAAATTTCTACTTTTAAACTAGAAATTTCTACTTTTAAACTGGAAATTTCTGGCAATGAGTGGTAATGGCCCGTTCGAATAACTACTCCTCGGGCAAATGGCCCTCCAGGCATTGAAATATAGAGCTAAATCCAGATTTTATGTACTACGAGACATCACAGAATGCTGCCCCACCTAAGGTGGCTTTGAAACAATCATAATCTGTCTGCTTAAAAGCACGTACGAACGTACGTACATTGAGACACATTGTGATGCTACCTTTGGTGGGATAGCATTCTGTGATGTCTCGTAGTACAAAAAATCTGGATTTAGCTCTATAATTCAATGCCTGGCGGGGTATTTGCCCGAGGAGTAGTTATTCGAACGGTCCATTACCACTCATTTCCAGAAATTTCCATATTAAAAGTAGAAATTTCTAGTTTAAAAGCAGAAATTTCCAGTTTAAAAGTAGAAATTTTTAGGTCGAAAAGTAGAAATTTCTAATTTAAAAGTAGAAATTTCTAGTTTAAAAAGTAGAAATTTCCAGTTTAAAAGTAAAAATATCTAGTTTAAAAGTAGAAATTTCTAGTTCGAAAAGTAGAAATTTCTAGTTTCAAAGTAGAAATTTCTAATTTAAAAGTAGAAATTTCTAGTTTAAAAGTAAAAATTTATCTTTCGAAACTAGAGATTTCTAGTTTATTTTTTTTCTTTTGTGGCCCTTTCACGCCGTCGTAGAAACCGGGGTTGATGTTAAAACTTTTAATTTGTTTAAGCAACGATAGGAAAGAAATTTATGTTCATGTTTTAGTTTCAAATGAAAGGATCCTTTGAATAATGTATTAAAAACCAGCCTTCTTTGATTAATACGGCATTCCTGCCACCCCTAATTGCAGAAGAGGCTGAATTACATCTTATCTGCAAATTTTGTCCAGAAGAAAATTGTATGTATACCTAATGTGTCCTCCAGTACTCTGGAATTCTTGTCTTCTGCCTTTATTATATGTACACTTTAGAGGAAAAAGTTTTAAATAAATCACTTCTGATTTAAAAATTTTCATATTTTAAAATTATTGTCGTTTATACAGGCTGTCCCATTTTTGCTGGGCACACACTTGCTTCGTTGTTTTAAATGGAACACCCTATATATTATTACATATTTCAATTTGATTAATTTTGGGACAAGTTTGCTAAAAATTTATAGTTTTTCAGTTACTTATACTCAATTATTTCTGAATTTTAACAGATGCAGAGTAATTTTGAAAATCTTAAGATGGATAAACATTGTCATCATCATAAGGTTCTCAGTCCGAAGACTGGTTGGACGCGTACCTCCATTCTTTTCTATCCTGAGCTAACCTACGCATTTCCCTAAAAGTAGAACATCCTACATCCCTAACTATTTGAGAGCAGTAGTCCAATCTAGGCCTACCCCTACCTCTTTTTATTCCTATCTCTGACTCTAGTATGTCACGAACTATTCCTTCGTGTCTTAGAAGGTATCCTACCATCCTATCTCTCCTACTCTTTATTGTTTTCCATACCTTCCGCTTTTCCCCAACTCTTTCTAATACTTCCCTATTGCTAACCTTATCTATCCACGGCATCTTCATCATGCGTCTGTAGCGCCACATTTCAAACGCTTCTACTCTTTTTCTATCCGCTTCTCCTATTGTCCAAGTTTCGCACCCGTATAATGCCGTACTCCATACATACGACGTTAAGAGTCTCTTCCTAGTCTCTATATTAACCGTTCTCGAGCATAACAGTTGTTTCTTTTTGTTAAACGCAACTCGGCCCTGCGCCATTCTTTGTTTTATATCTTTAGTGCTCCTACCGTCTTGAGTTATTTTACTTCCTAAGTAGCAGAAATCCGCGACCTCCTCTATCTTCTCATTTCCAATTTGTATTTCCATTTTAGTTCTATTTTCACATCCCCTACATACCAAAATTTTAGTTTTCTTTTTATTGATTTTCATGCCGAAGCCCTGTGTCAAAACTGCTTCCATTTCATTCAAAGCCGCTCCTAATTCTTCTTTGCTAGATGCTAACACTGCTATATCATCCGCAAATCTGAGCATGTTAATAGTTTGGCCCTGTACATTGATCCCTGAGGCTGTTCTTTCCTTAACAATATTAATCGCATCTTCGATATATAAGTTGAAAACTAGAGGTGACAATGCACATCCCTGTCTCACTCCCTTCCGGATATCTACTTCCCTTCGTTCCTGCTCACATTCTATAACTGCCTTTTGCTCTTTGTAGAGATTATGTATTATTCTTCTGTCCCTGTATTTCATCCCTACCTTTCTCAGCACTTCGAACATCTTTCCCCATTTTACGTTGTCGAAGGCTTTTTCTAAATCTACAAATCCTATATAGACGCTCTTTCTCTTTTCTATCGTTTTTTCTATAATTACTCGTAAAGCTAGAATGGCCTCGCGCGTTCCTCTATTTCGTCTAAATCCGAATTGATCTTCTCCTAATATTTCTTCCGCCTTTTTCTCCATCCTTCTTTGCACAATTCTGGTTAAAATTTTTGACGCATGGGAAGTTAAACTGATAGTTCTAAAATTTTCGCATCTATCCGCGCCTTTTCTTTTTGGCAAAGCTACTATGATGTTCCGTTTGTAATCTTCTGGAATCTCGCCTGTCAGGTATATGCGACTAACTAATTTAAATAAACGATCTATTACCTCTTGACCTGCGCACTTTAAGATTTCTGCCTGCAAGCCATCTATACCTGGTGCTTTATTATTCCTTAAACTTTTTAGTGCTATCTCAAACTCTTCTCTCATTATAGGACTCCCTAGGTTATCCCCCTCTACACTGCTTTCGCTTTCTAATATGTCTTGCACTTCCTGTCCCGCATATAAGTTTCCTAAATATTCTTTCCACCTATCTGCCTTCTCCCCGCTTCCGATTAGGATATCTCCTGCCTCATTTCTAATGTTTTTGGTACTAGATCCAATTTCTCTAAAATTTCTCCTAATTATTTTATATGCTTCATCAGTCTTTCCTACTTCGAACTTATCTTCCACTTCTTTGCATTTATTATCGATCCATTGCTCTTTCGCTTTCCTACATGTCCGAATAATTTCCCACTTGATCGCCTTATATCTTTGTTTCCCTATTTCATCTAACCTATTTTTATATTTTCGCCTTTCCTCTATTAGACTCACAATATGTTTTGTTGTCCAGGGTTTCCTACTTCCATTCCGTTTATGACCCAAAATATCCCTAGCTGAGGAAACTAAACTATTTTTAATGCAATTCCATTCTGCCTCTATGTCCCTAACAATATTTCCACCCGCGCCCTTTAGTACTTCGTTTGTCTTTTTCTCGAACTTATTGCGCATATCATCATCTTTTAGTTTCTCTGGGTCAAGATACCTTCTTCCGATTCTTTTTTTCAAAATCTTAAATTTAAGATTGGCTTTCATAACGACTATGTTGTGATCACTATCTATATCTGCTCCTGGATAACTTCTACAATCCGTAACTTGATTTCTAAATCTTTGCCTAACGAGAATGTAATCTATTTGATATCTCCCTAAGTCTCCTGGCATCTTCCACGTATAGCATCTCCTAACATGATGGTGAAATAGAGTGTTCGCGACCGTTAAGTTATGTTTATCGCAGAACTCTATCAGTCTAACTCCCCTATCGTTCCTATTGCCTAATCCAAAGGGGCCAACTATTCCGCCCTCTCGCCCTGTGCCTACGACTGCATTGAAATCTCCTATAATTATTAAATTTTCGTGCCCTCTCACAAAATCTAGCACATATTCAATATCACTATAAACTGCCTCTACGGCCTCACACTGTAGTTAGAAGTGGGCATATATACCTGTATTATTACTGTTTTTACAGGTTTCGAATCTAACCTAACCATAACTACCCTGTCACTTTGCTGTAAGAAATTTTCTACACTCTGTCTTACCTTTTTCCGCATAACAATTCCTACTCCCGAATTTCCTCCTACAGATCCTGTGTGTATTACTCTAAAATCTCCGCTCCAGAAGTCTCCAGCTTCTGGCCATCGCACTTCACTGATACCTACTACGTCTAATGCTAACCTATCCATCTCAATTTTCAAATTCTCTAACTTCCCTACTTGTTTCATGCTTCTAACATTCCACGCTCCGACTCGTGAGATGTTACACTTATCATTTCTGATGACTCCCCCTGAAGCAGTCCCCGCCCGGAGATCCGAATGTGGGACTATTTTACCTCCGGAATATTTTACTCCAGAAGGTGCCATCATCATAAATTAAAGTACGCTGTACTAGGGATAAAATAATGTGGTGGTTTCCCGTTGCCTTCCACATCGCAGTAGTGTGTGTCACAGTGCCATACCGACCCTCACGATCTCTGCCACTATGATTACTGAAAGAGCTGCTGCCCCCTTCCAGGGACTTGATTTAGTCTGGCTTCTCAAATAAAAACCCCTCCAATATGGTTAAACCTATGGTTCGGCTCTTTATATCATTGAAGCGCGCAAGCCATCCCACCCGTCCCAGTATTACTAGAACTGCGTCAAGGTACAAGTCCTTTGGGTAGGGATAAACATTGTGAGGGAGAAAATTCAAGCCTGATGTATATTTCACTCGAAGTAGTCAGTGATTCTATAAAACTGCCTATACGATATACAGAATGTTCAAAAACTTTTCGTTAATATTAAAACAGTTGAAATAAAAAGAAAACCAAAATTTTGGTATGTAGGGGACGTGAAAGTAGGACTAAAAATAAAATACAAGTAAGAAATGAGAAGATAAAGGAAGTCGCTGATTTCTGCTATTTGGGAAGTCAAATAACTCGAGATGGTAGGAGCACTAAAGATATAAAACAAAGAATAGCGCGGGGTCGAGTTACATTTAACAAAAATAAAGAACTGTTATGCTCGGGAACCGTTAATGTACACACTCGGAAGAGACTCTTAAAGATGCATGAAGTACAGCTTTCTACGGTTTCTGAGGCAGTTGGAGGCAGTTGGAGAAGGGAATAAAAAGAGGTAGGGGTAGGCCAGGATTAAACTACTACTCTCATTTAGTTAGGGACGTAAGATGTCCTACTTTTAGGGAAACGCGAAGGTTAGCTCAGGATAGGAAAGGATGGAGGTACGCGTCCAACCAGTCTTCAGACTGAGAACGTTATGATGATGAATCACAATAACTTTTGTTTCTCTTATGGCATAATCACATTCCTTTTGAAATTATCTGTCAATTGAGTATACACTTCCCTATACCTAACCTTATGTATTTTTGAGATAAATGCATAAAATATTAATTTGATATAAAATTGAATATTTGATCCCTGGTTTGATTACCAAAAAAACCACTAAACTAAATCATAGTACAGAGCTCAAGGGTACAAATTTTCACTTTGGTAGGGGGATCGTCGTTACAACCTGCAACTTGTTGCAATCTGAAGTTCATGTATTAACTATAATATATACAAAAGCTGTCAAAAATCGGAATGTGCAAAAGGACGTTATATCCAAAAACTGAGTTATGCACGCTGGCGTAAAGAGCGTAAAAATTGCTATCGTTCGGCACCAAGATCATTAAATTATTTGTGGCACTTCTATCTCTAAAAAACTGCTGAAAAAACAATTTAGTACAGGCCCTTACGAGAGAAAATTTTTTGAAAGCTGAATATCTCCGTTCGAATGCCGAGTAAATCTTCAAGATTTCTACATTTTTTACATTTACATCGCGATAACTCTTAGATTATCGCCTAAATCGAAAAATTTTGTTCTTTACAAAATCTTGTACGCTTCTTTCGGAGTCTGATGGTTCGACATGCAGATTTTTATCTTTTACGTATGTTGAGTTGTGTAATTAAATATAGAAAGATGTAAGAAGTCCGTCCGATGCCAACGCGCGCCCCCCTCTCGCTGTGCTGGTTTACATCTCACTTTTCGCCGTAGCGCCGTCCTTCTCCCGCAAGCCACAGTGTAATTTACTACTTATAATTTAATTCATATGTATAAAATCTGGTAAGCCATGATGTTTTTGTCAGAATGACAGCGACAAAAATTATACTTGGGCCGCCGTGCCGCCGAACAGACGGAGTGATCACCCTGCAATCACGAGCTCTAGACGGGACCACTATCAATTTAGGACGACAGAACTGCAGTGATGCGCTTTCCTTAGACCCAACGAAGTCGCATCACTCCAATTCGGTCGTCATAAATTAATATTGGCCCCGCTAGAGCACGTTCTTGCAGGGTGATCACTCCGTCTGTTGGGCGGCCCAAGTATAGTATTTTTATAAATCAAATTTCTTGAACATATTTTCGCAAGACGCAGACGGAGCTACGACGAAAAGTGAGATGCAAACCAGGGCAGCGAGAGGGGGGCGTGCGTTGACATTTCGCGGTCTTCTTACATCTTTTTATATTTAATTACACAACTCAATATACGTAAAAGATAAAAATCTTCATGTCCAACCATCACACTCCAAAAGAAGCGTACAAGATTTTGTAAAGAACAAAATTTTTCGATTTAGGCGATAATCTAAGAGTTATTGCTATGTAAATGTAAAAAATGTAGAAATCTTTAAGATTTTCTCGGCACTCGAACGGAGATATTCAGCTTTCAAAAAATTTTCTCCCGTAAGGGCCTGTACTAAATTGTTTCTTTAGCAGTGTTTTAGAGATAGAAGTGCCACAAATAATTTAATGATCTTGGTGCCAAACGATAGCAATTTTTACGCTCTTTACGCCAGTGTATATAACTCAGTTTTTGGGTATAACGCCCTTTTGCACATTCCGATTTTTGACAGCTTTTGGATATATTATAGTCAAGACATGAACTTCAGAATGCAACAAGTTGCAGGTTGTAACAACGATCCCCCTACCAAACGCATTTTACTGCGTCATTGCAAGCATTGAGCACTCTACCATCACTCCTGCAAATAACAAACTTCTAGTGTCTTGAATTTTATTTCCAAATTGAATTGGCGTTTCATTTTTAAATGGTTTGATCGAAATAAGATCCTGAATAAGGCAATCAATGCTTCTTTGATCTGAAAAGCGTTCTTTATTAATTGCCACGAATTTAATTCTGTTCGTGAGCCAATGAGGTCAGCTGCGCGATCTCTGAGTTTACTTAAAATTGTATCCAGCAAGCATGTCTTAATTGGATCGTTTATGTTTTTAGAATTTTGGAAAGCTTTAAGAAGGTGTTCGCAAGAACTTATAAATCTATGTAGCTGTTTCGGGTTTCTATCAAACGGTGGAATATTATCCGCTTGATAACGTAAAAGAGCTACATTTGTTTCTCTAGTTGCCATTGTACTTTGATCAACTACTAAATTACTTAAACTTAAAATTAATTCTTCTATTTCTACTGTTCCTGGTTGCATCAACTGTGAATAAGATCACCTTATTATTTATTTTAATTTATTACGTTATTTCACACTATAATTACTACTTTAGGAAAATATGAAAATGTTAAGTAGAGGGAAATGAGACTTACAGTATTATTATTAATGTTTTCATTCTTGTTCGTTTCTAGTTTTCTTAACCTAGCGCCTATAGGATCCAGCGAATTTGTCCAATCCCAGGTCTTCCTAATTTATGAGTTCCAATAGGGCCCGTTGCTGTTTGACTTCACCCTGGGTTGCTTTTGCGTTGTCGAGGTTCGTTTCGGTTGAGACACTTGAACTTGTGGCGATTTTATCCGCAAGGCTATTTTCCGAAAAAAAAATTAAAATTGCCAAATTAACTGTGAAAACAGAATGGTTTCAAGCGATCTGTTTCTTTAGATCGTTTTGGCAATCCTGCCGACTGCGCCACTTAAGAATCAACAACTCCGAAATGTATTTTTAAAAATTTTATTTCTGTACAAAAGCAACAGTACAATACGGGAATAAAGTACCAACTGAACTTCTTTGGTCATTGAATTACGTTCTTACAAAAGTGCAACTAAAGCAAAATGAAGTATACTAAGAATAAGATAATATTAAGTGAAGCACAAGCATAATTAATACAATAGGACAATAAATTGTCCAAGCGAAACGTAACTCTCATGAATAGGCATAATATTAGATGTACACAAAACATATCAATCTAGTTTAAATATTCGGTTGAATATACAATATTATACAACCGAACATTCGGTCGAATAGCGTTTGTTATTTATCCGAATATTCGGTTCCATAATAAATATTATTCGTTCGTGCATTCGGTTCCGTAGACACTCCCAATATAATATGTTGTTTGTTTTTATGTTGAGTTCTATCACTGTAAACTCTTGATAACGGAGCCGTTAATCACTAGGTATTTACACTTAAAAAGTGTATAACTAGTCCATAATCTGTTTTTACCTTAATCAATGCAAATAAATGTAAATTATTGTATCATGTAATTCTCCGCAGATATTTTTTGTGAATAAACTATATATATTATTTACAGGTTTGAAGCATTGTACTTCAAAAATCCGCGAATTTAACGATTTGGAGGAAATACAAACATTAGGTTTCCGGGGCGAAGCTTTAAGTTCTTTATGCGCTTTATCTACCCTAGAAATTGTAACTAGACATCGTACATCAACTCATGCAACAAAACTTGTGTATGACAATGATGGTGGTATTATTAGTAAAGCACCTGTTGCAAGAGAAGAGGGTACTACAGTATCTTTATATAATATCTTTTCGACACTTCCTGTGAGAAAAATTGAATTCGTGAAGAATTTAAAAAGGGAGTTCAATAAGATGTGTCAGCTTCTTCATGCCTACTGCCTTGTTTCCAATGCAATTAAGTAAGTATTCTTTCAATTTATACATAATAATAATAATAATAATAATCTTTATTAATAGCACTTGGCTAGCGATTATAAACATATTAACTCAATACAGAAAAACAAAAAAAAAAAAAAACCAATAAAGACAACCCTTATGCAATATTGACCAAAGGTCAAATATACAGATATGTTTATATAGGTATAGATATTTATTATATCTCAATGGTCCGTTTAATATATACTATACAAGACCTTTTAAAACTCATTAAACTATCACAATCTTTTATATGTTCTGGTAACTCATTGTATTGCTTCAGCCCTTTATAAAATAAACTATTTTGACTAAAACTAGTACGAACTTTGTCTAGATAAAAGTTATTCTTTGAACGAGTATTATGCTCATGAATATTCCTAACAAACCTGCAATTAGCTAACATATGTGGAAGGCAACAACTGATTTAACATCTTATATATATATATATATACCATAGTATTATATGTCACAGTCTGTCTAACACTCAGAAGGCTTGCACAATTCAACATATCAGCACGTCTGGTATATTTACTACATCCTAATATAATTCGCAAAGCTCTGTTTTGTCTTTTCTGCAAAGTACCCATCTCAGAATTATTCATCAAAAACAACAATGTAGAACAAAAGTAAAAATGTGGTGCGATGATTGTTTTATATATAGTCAATTTTGCCCAGGAACTCATATCTTCCGACATACGTCCCAACACATTAATTTTCTTGGTTATCTTCCCTGTAATATATTCGTAATGAGAAGAAAATGTAAGATTTTCATCGATCACACAACCTAAATATGTGAAACAGTTCACCAATTCTACAGCTTCATCATTGATTTTTACATCCACATTTGCTGCCAAGTCCAATTTGTCATGTTTATTCCTAATAACCATCATTTTTGTTTTGCTTATGTTCAACTGAAGATAGTTGCTATTTAACCACCCCAGCAAGTTACTAAGTTCAACATTTAATGTTTGCATTATTTCATTTATCTTATCACCCATTACATAAATGATGGTATCATCCGCAAATAATTGAACTCTACAGTTATGAACTACCTTTACAATGTCATTTATATACAACAAGAAAAGTGTAGGACCCAAAACTGTCCCCTGTGGCACACCATATATTGTTTTTCTTGCAGTTGAAATTTCACCATATTTCGTTATCTGTGTCCTATCACTTAAGTAATCCTTAAACCAATTCAAAATTACACTACCAAAACCATATTTTTCCATTTTTAGCAACAGCAGTTTTCTATTTATTGTTTCAAACGCACGTTTAAAATCTAGAAAAACCACACCTATAATTTTTCCCTCTCCCAATGCGGCCTTCCAGTCGAAAAGAACGCTCTGTAACGCACTTTCACAAGAATTCCTACTTCTAAATCCTGCCTGATAGTCACTTAGAATATTATGCTTTTCTATGTAATCCACTATCTGATCGTTCACACACATCTCGAGCAATTTTTCATACGGTGGAACCATGTTTATTGGCCGAAACTGTCACATTTTAAAGTACCAGTCTTCTTTTCAATCGGAATAACTGTACTCACCTTCCATTTCCTCACAAAAGTCCCATACTCTAAACTTTGATTAACCACATTAAGAACTCTATCCCCTATCGTTTCGAATGCTTCTTTAACTATCTTAACTGTAATGCAAACAAATGTTTTTTTATTAATATTTATCTCATATTTTTAGTGAAAGAATTGTATTCGATTTATGTGACTTATTATTATAATAGGCTCAGTCGAATTTGCCAGATTGTGGAAATGAAAACGTTGAGTTAATGTACAAAGAAATAGTTTTTATTCCAATATTTTTAATTTAATGGGGATCATCAAATGCTTTGCAAAATAAAAGTGATCTGCGCGTTCTTGTATACAGCATTTAACAGCAATCGATATATGGCAAATTAATATGAGAAATTTATAAAGTGGAATCCATGAATAGTTATGGTGCGGCCATTAAGTTGAACTATAGAACATGCTGTGTATTCAGCAATGAGTCGCTAGACTTGTTTCTATTTCTTTATTGACTCTGTACATATAGTTAAATCCATCCATACACACACACACTGTATATGGCAAATTAAATTGCTTGGTTTGAGTGTGCAGGGGAAAGCACTGTACTGAAGAGTCCCAGAAGGATAAAACCAGTTGATCTGCGGTTTTCTATGTACTTTCAAAACATGCAATATTTAAACACAGATCTGCTAAAAACACGTAGTACATAAAGACACATTATGATTGCTTCAAAGCCACCTTAGGTGGGGTAGCATTCTATGACGTCTCGCAATACAAAAGAAATCTGGATTTAGTTCTATAATTCAATGCCTGGCGGGTACTTGCCCGAGGAGAAGTTTTTTGAACGGTCCAGTACCACTAATTACTTACAGATAATTACTGAAGTAATCGTCTCTTGCTGATATCTGCCCAGGGCCTGCTATAGTTATCAGGCCGGAGCGTAAGGCGGAGCTTAGCGTGTGACTTCAATATCAGAGGCGGCTGCCAGAAACTCTCACGCGTCTACTGACTAGGTGAATATCCCGCGCGTTTTTATTCTTACCTAATTTAGGGATGGATCAACTGTAGTTTATTAGTAATTTTCATGAGTTTGTACTGATAACTTCACATACAATGCCACGAAAATGCTGCGTACCGGGTACCACGAATTGCAAAATAAATTAGAAGTCGGGAATATTGCAGTGTGTTCACTTATTTCCGTAACTATGAAAGCTATAGAATTAAATTTTTGGTAGCGATTGTCCTCCATATACATCTATTGTTCTAAAAGCTTTTGTTCTTTTAATGCCTAATGGCATTGCAAGTAGTTTTAGAACAAGGCTGTGGACGATTTCATAAAATGGTATTTTACTAGGAACCTAAGATTTGTAAGAAAGAATTCAACAAAAATTTCTGCCTCGTTGAGGTAGAAACCGAGGTAGAAACTACATAGGACAATCGCACCCGAAATGTTAATTCAATAGCTTTCCTGGTTTCGGAGATTTTACAAAGAATTTATTTGAGAATCAAACTTTAAATATTTCTGTATAATCACACATAACTCCTGTAATTAATAGGAATGCAAAAATAAATTGCAGTTGGGGGTTCATCATCTTCAATTTCATGTAATTTCCTACTTTACTAACTGTAATAAAACCGTTTATCTACCGATATTCTACTTGTTTTTGTGATTTTGGAATATTTTGCCTAATTGCGTTGCCAAATCATGAGAGGTGTTATAGGTAACTCTTACCGAATTGCCTTTTCGTAGGTATCTAATAAAGCAAATAAACAATTCATGCAATACAAACTTGCAACTTGTGTATTTGTCACAAATTCTGAAGATTATTAGTAAATTATATTAAAATTTCTATACAAAATATGTGCATATACGCATGGAAATAGGAAATCGTATTATAATCAAGCTCTTCGGTCGCCTCCGATCTCCCACTTCCGCTTCGAGCATTCCGGCCTGTACTGTAGTTAACCCTGATCTGCCCCCAAGAGCTGCAGTATACGAGCCCAGTCGCATATGAATTGGACCAAAGGGATATAGAATAAAATTTTGTATTTCTAAAGTAAATATTTTTTAAATTTTTATAATTTCAACAAAGTCAACTACGCTACTTGATACTATGTATTGTTACAAATTAATCAACCATATAATTATATTTATCTTAATTACAACAACAAAAAAAATAAAGAAATATGTTAGTTATGTCTGGCGCATATTAATTGGACCATAACTTACGAAATAAAGTAAATATGCATTTACCAAGCAAAATAGCATACGCAATTTTTTGAGGCGAATATATTATTAAGTGGACGTTGGAAACAAACAATTACATTATTACTTGAGCATTTGATGTTAGTTAGTTGTCAAAATGGTTCGCGGGAAAGCGTTATCGCAAGATATGCGAAATTCTATTGTGCCTGCCCACAAGAATGGATTTGCTGGGCATAAAATTGTCAAAAATTTAAACATTCCTCAAGGAACAGTGAGAAATATTATTTCACAATTTAAAAAGACAGGGAATATTCAGACAAAGACTAAAACTGGCCGTCTTTCGAAGATTACGGAACGAGATGAGAGTGTTCTTCGTGCACTTATTAAACAAAACCGCCGAGCTTCCTCCAAGGAAATAGCTGTAAAATGGTCAGATGCTATTGGTAGACGAGTTTCAAAGGACACTTGTTTGAGAAAAATAAAGAAAACGGGATATGGGTTCTACAAAGTCAAATATAGAAATATCAAGCTTATCATTTTTCATTCTAGGCAAAGGAAAAACCACTTCTCACTCTAAAACAAAGACGTATCCGACTTTTATGGGCACGGGAGCATAAAAACTGGACACAACGGCAATGGGATTCAATTATCTGAAGTGACGAATCTAAGTTTGAAGTATGTGTTGGAGATTCAAGAAGTAGAATTATTCGAATGCCAGGGGAAGAATATCACACAGACTGCCTCAAAAGAAAAGTTAAGTTTCCGGCATCAGTAATGGTATGTGGACGTATGTCTTTACAAGGAGTTGGACGTCTTCTCTTCGTTGATGGTACCATCAATGCTGCTAGGTATAAAACAATTTTACAAGAATTATTGTTGCCCTCCATTGACAAGATTCAACTGCCAGAAGGGGAATTTATATTTCAACAGGACGGCGCAGCATATCATACCGCCAAATTGATAAAATCATGGTTCCCAGAAATGAACATTCCTGTTTTAAAATGGCCTTCAAGTAGCCCCGACTTATCTCCAATTGAGACTCTGTGGCACCAAATGAAAAAAGCTCTTCGAACGGCTCCAGTCCGCACCATTCCCGAATTAAAGCAGCAACTTGTGGCAATTTGGAATGGATTTCAACCAGAGTACTGCAGAACATTAGTGGATACCCTGCCAAAGAGAATCGATGATGTGTTAAAGCGAAAAGGTGACTGCACTCAGTGGTAACTGTAATTAAGTTTTCAAAATCATTTGGTCCAATTAATATGCGCCAGACATTACAACATATTTTTTTATTTTTTTTTGTTATTGTAATTAAGATAAATATAATTATACGGTTGATTAATTTGTAACAATACATAGTATCAAGTGACATAGTTGACTTTGTTGAAATTATAAAAATTAAACAAAAAAAATAGTTTAGAAATACAAAATTTTATTCCATATCCCTTTGGTCCAATTCATATGCGACTGGGCTCGTAAGTAGCAAGTTAAATTGCATGGTTTGAGCGTGTAGGGGATAGCACCATCACATAGGTACTTTATGAAACATCCAGCTTCGATTTTGGGCTAGTCGGCTAGTGGGGTTTGCGATGCACGTGTGCTAGATTATAAGAGTGTAACGTAGGGGTACGTTTTTAGCAAACTTTAAACGTTCGATATTGTTGTCTCGCATATTTCTGTAATATTCAAATTTAATTTTGGGCTCGTTGGAAAGAGGACGAACCAGAGCACATCGTATGGGTTAGTTTTTGGGGTCCTTGATGCATGGAGGCGATATTTAGGGGTGTAAAGTTGAGCTACGTTTTCAGCAAATTTTAAGCGTTTGGTGCTGTTACATCGCATACGTTTGTAAATAATAATAGTAATAATAAATAAATGAATTGGAAGTGTGACGTCATACGGGGGTCCCAGTAGCGATTTCTGTGACGCTTGGAAATTTCTCAGTTTTTGCAAATTTTTGCAAGTTCTACGTAAGCCAGGTCAATGTTCTTGGTGTCATTTTGAAGATATTGTCAAATTCAAGCTTGGGGGGGCGGTGTAGAAAATGTAAGATTCGATGGGGCGGAAATGTGGGGGTCGAGACAATTTTTTGGGCACGGAAGCGTTCGGTGCTGTTACATCGCCTACTTTGTTAACATCCAACTTTGATTTTGGGCTAGTTGGAAAGAGGATGAACCAGCCAACATCGTATGGGTTGGTTTTTGGGGTCTGAGGTGCACGAGGACGATATACCTAGGGGTGTAAAGTTGAGCTACGTTTTTATAAAATTTTTAGCGTTTGGTGCTGTTACATCGCATATCTACGTTTGTAAATAATAATAACAAACAAATCACACGAATATAATATGAAATACACGTTCCGTAGAGTTATGTACACTATTTTTCCCACGACCCTCTAGGAAAGCGGACCGTTGCATACAGCATAGTAGGCCGGAAACTTGACAATCGCGTTGCCCGTGCGCTAAACTCAAAACTGTTGTAATTTTTGAAAATCTCACAGTTCATTCAAATTTTGTAGTCTGAATTTTTTATCAGAAAAATCTCTTAAAAGGTTCGGCAGTTAAACATTATAATGGCTACTTCATGGAAGACCTAAATATTTTAGGTACGAACTACTGGTCATTTATGAATTGGAGGGCAAGAGTCAAGAGAACAAATCAACGTGTCATTCATGAGCCGGTTGGAATTATTAGAATATTATGCTTATGGAAAGTTAGTAGGCTACTTGGAAATTTTGACATCTATTAACATAGGCCACAAATCCTTAAAAATAAAGTGACTGTTTTATAATAATAAGTTATTTTGTTCGGTTTAACAGCAATAAGGCTTGAAAAAGTAAACTCTAATTATTTCGGGCTTTCGGAACAGTTTGTTCCTTCTTCGGGAAATCTACTGTTTTGTGAATAAATGTGTCTTAAGGGGTCGTGGGAAAAATAGTGTACATAACTCGATGGAAAGTGTATTTTCTATAAACTCGCGTGATTTCACGCTCGTATGAAATTTGTCACTTTCCATGCTCGTTACGTAATATACACTGGCGAGCATAAAATTAGGGTCACTCTGAAAATTGCCAATTTTTCTAAGAATTCAAAATATTAAATTTAATTAATTCTTGAAGGCAATAACACTTGCATTTCTGAGAACTGTTATAAGCTTTTTGTGGTTTCTTTTGCACAACAAAGATTCAATATTTCCGATTTCTAGGAAATGCTTGCAGGTGCGCTACTTGGAAGCTTATTTCTCGAGGTCTATTTTTCAATTTCTTTCATTTATTCACTAACTTTCCTGTGTATAACTTGACGGTCGAAAAGTGTAGTCTTCGTTTATTTCCTTATAATGGCTTTAAATCCTGTCACGGCGGCCAGAATTATAGCGCTGTTGCAAGATGGTCCGGGGCAACGTGTAACGGCAAGAACGGTTGGTGTAAGTCTTTCTACAGTTCAGCGGGTATCCCAACGATTTCAGGAAACTGGTAGGCTGACGAGAAGACCAGGATCAGGGCGGAAAAGGACCACCACGCCAAGGGATGACCGTTTTCTTGTGTCCATGGCTTTACGGAATCGGACTGCTACGGCAGTTTCGCTTCGAAATCTCCTCCAAGAAGTCAGAAATGTCAACATTAGCGAATGGACAGCTAGGAGGCGACTTCGTTCTGCTGGATTATCTTGTCGGAGAATGGCTACGGGTCCTCCACTTCTCCGTTGCCATAGAATTGCAAGACTGAACTTTGCTCGAGATCACTTGGGATGGACAAATGACGATTGGGGGAGGGTATTATTCTCAGACGTGTCGCGTTTCTGTTTAAATGGGTCGGATGGACGTCGGCGGGTATGGCGAAGACCCGGAGAAAGGTATGCCCAGGCTTGTATTGATGAGCGACTTCCATTTGGTGGAGGCTCAGCTATGGTGTGGGGAAGAATTTCTTCAGACGCACGTACCGAATTAGTGTTTATCGGCAATGGATCCCTAACTGCGCATAGGTACGTAACGGAAGTTGTAGAAAATCATGTCATGCCTTTTATGACGGTTCTGGGAGAAAATGCAACTTTTATGCATGATAACGCTCGACCCCTCGTGGCAAGGATTGTTAGCGGTTATTTGGATGAGGTTCAAATTACGCGATTTGATTGGCCAGCACGGAGTCCCGACTTGAACCCCATAGAGCATGTGTGGGATGAGCTAGGACAACGTGTACGAAGTCATACGCCGTCTCCCACCAACGCACAGGATCTTAGGGAGCTCCTACTACAGGAGTGGAATAACATCCCCCAAAATGTGATCCGTAATTTAATTGAGAGCATGCCACGTCGCCTCCAGGCTGTCATCAATGCACGGGGAGGAACCACTCGTTATTAGGGGTCAAAATTTTAACAGTTCCTGGTTTTATTCCAACATTTTTCTCACTACACATTTTTAAGACAATTTTGTTAAAATTTGCTTCTTTACGAATTTTCAATAAAAACATTAGAAAATGAAACGTTTTCTTTTTAAAACTTTCCTGTTTAGAGATATGTATACAACGAAATCCATTTACAATAATAAGATACAATAAATAACCAGAAAAGTTGAATTTTTGAAGTGACCCTAATTTTATGCTCGCCAGTGTACTATTTCACATGACCCCTTAAGAAAGTAAAATATTTATAAAACAGTAACTTTATTTAATGATTTGTTATTTCTTATGTTAGTAAATGTCAAAAATTTAAATTCCCATTTGGAGTGATAAATGTATCATCTCCGGATGAGAAATATAACATAATAATAATAATTGTAACTTTGATTTATACTGTTACGTTGATTTATAGTGAGTATACTTGAAACTTAGCCAAGTTCATTTTCAACGCTGTAAAGAAGGTTGCTAAATTGCAACTTCTATAAATTTTTGTAATAAATTCAGTTAAGTTAAGAAAAACATCTCACTTTCATATCAAAAGAATCATTCATTTGAAACAACTTGATTACAAACTTTATTTAAGAAAATAACCTTACAACTGAACTCTCACAATAAATGTTAACTTAACAAAGAATGTTTAATCGTGTGAAATAATGGAAACGTCATGCTAAGTACATTATTACTTGAATCAAGGTAAAAGCTAAAAGAAAAATTTAGTTGCGTTAAAAAGTAAGTGTTTTTTATGACGCGATTGGGCGAATGGAAAATTGTTCGACTGAACAAAGTATTTTCAACTAATTAAGTTTGCTTCTTTTAACAAGTGAAGATTTGCAGTATATTTTCAAAGCCCATAAATTCACCAACATTACTTCAGAATCCCAATATTTCGGGAATTGTACATCACTGCTTTTATCAAACGCCACAAAATTAAATTGCAAAGTCTAGATCCCTCAATGTTTGCTGTTGCGCTACAAAGGCCACGTGATTTTTGTCTATCTCGTCGACCATGGTACCAAATAAATGTTAGATTATGGGATTTATTGATAAGTAGCTGCAATGAATATTTTTTCTAAAAATTTTGTTGTAATTTTAGGTTCACATGCACAAATCAGACAGATAATGGTAGAAAGTCTGTAATAGTGACCACCGAAGGATTGAAAACAGTAAGAGAGAATATAATAAATGTGTTTGGAGCGACACAAATTGCTACTCTAATAGATGTGAATTTAATTCCTCCTTACGAATCAGTTCTAGAGGAATATGGACTAAAACTTACACCTGATGTTTCATTACCTTTCACATTTGAATTTTATATATCAAGTGCAATGCATGGGTATGGTCGAAGTGGAACTGACCGACAGTTTTATTATATTAACTCCAGACCCTTTGAACCAATAAAGCTAATGAAATTAGTGAATGAAATTTACAAACAGTTTAATTCAAATCAATATCCATTTGTCTATTTAAATATAGATTTTAAAAAAAGTCATGTTGACGTGAATGTAACACCAGACAAGAGGCAAATATTTATTTCCAATGAAAAATTATTATTTTCTGCAATTAAATCGGCATTGCTTGATGCTTTTAAAAATTTTCCTTCGACTTATAAGTTTCAGAACATGGATATTGCTAGATTAAACGCTAGTTGTAAATCCACAGTTGAGAGTAAATCGAATCAGCCATGTAGTTTGAAGCGCTCTATTACAGATGCAGGTGCTTTGAAAGATTCAAGCTGTGGAAGTGTAGTTGAGTTCATTACGAAACGTACAAAATTCGGAGATAATTTAGAGCAAAGCCACAGTGAAACAAAAGTTGAAAAGGATATGCTTACAAACTTCAAATCTTCTGAGAGAGAACGTGTTACAGTGGGATCTTTATGTACGGAAACTCAGTATGCACCAAAAGGCGCTCTTGACAGGTACTGCAATTTTTGTTAATAATGTTATTATGTACTTATAGAACTGGCATGGTCTAAGTGTACACAGAAGCCATGGACCACTGGTTTCGTTCTATTGGGGCTCATTAGTACTGAGCGCTATGCACAAATAGACCAGACCAAGTTTCTTGTTAATAAATCACTTCCTGAAGCAAGCGAGGTCTGTTAGGCAGTAGTTGTTCAGTAATAAATATACAATTTATTTCATATCTCTAAGTTACCGTTTGTGCGACGTGAATACTGACAAGTCAGCTCCGTTCACATCGCAAATTTGAGTGATTCGATAAGCCCAAGAAAAGTGAAAACGAACAATAGTGTCAAAACAGTTATGAGTGAACAAATCAACATGAAATAATGTGCTTCTATAGACAGTCCTTCCTCCCAACGTCGAAGTTATGAACATCTGTTATAAAAAACTTTGTGTGTTAGCTCCGACGCTCGACTGGAGTTTACTCCTTACGAACGATTATTTTAACTTCAATCATTCCATAATTTGTTTATTGTACAGAAATATACGTATCCATAGGTACATACATAATTTCAATGTGAAAGGTGAGCGCGGTGCGTTGCGCAGAGGAACGTAACGCGTCACTTTTAGTTAACGCTTGATTTTACTCCTCATAAAATTTGCGTACCGCGGGCTATAACTGAAAATCGATTCAAGGATTAAACTCCAAAAAACCTTGTACAAATATTGAGGAGTCCTCGTTGAAAGAATATTGTTATTCTAGAAAGTAGAGAGCAGTTCAACTTTCTCATTGAATATCTAAACTGAAAAGTGGAATAAAAATAATTTTGGACAGGGATTCAAAGCTGTGGTGAGCCTCCTTTACTTTAGGCAGGGTTCAAGAGTTTTTCTTGTTATTTTTGCAACACAGGCATTTCCTCCCAATTGAAGTCTGAGGGCTACTGAGCGTTTGTACCAAATTTCATGTTTAAAAGATTGCAAAGTTTGAAGAAAAATTGTATGAAAGCAGCCGGACTAGTATGCTTGTTTTATTTTAATTTGAATATTTTATATTTTAGTTTGTATTGTTTGTAGCACTGTTGTTGACTTGGACATGAAAAATGATATTATAAAGGAGGCCTTCGAAGACATCCCTTCACAATCTTTCATTACACTTGACAATAATACACTGGAAGTTAGAAAATCGCAACAAGCTTCTACATCTTTAAAAACTATAAAGGAATTACTTCTTCGCTCTGCGTCAAAAAAATGTGAAAAAAGTGAAGCTATAGTGAAATTTCGTTCAAGAATTATTCCAGAATTAAATAGTAACGCTGAAAAAGAACTGGAAAAGCAACTCGCCAAAACAACATTCAAAAAGATGAGCATTATTGGTCAATTTAACAATAGTTTTATTATCACGAGGTTCCAAAATGATTTGTTTATAATTGATCAGCATGCCTGTGATGAAAAATACAATTTTGAAGAATTACAGCGTTCAACCGTGATGGAAAGCCAAAACCTTGTGCTGTAAGTATCTATCCATAATATTCATTTGTAGTAAAAAGTTGTGATCATTATAAAACGTGTTTTGAAATCTATATATACAGGGTGATCTATAATGAGTGTAACAAACTTCTAGGGTAGATAGAATACTTAAAAATAATACGAAAAACCTTAATCAACGTAGGTCCAAAAATGCCGAGATACAGGGTGTTGAAATTTCTTTAAAAAAATGTTATTTTTTTAATATCTGGAAAACTACCGGAGCTATTCATTTGGAATTTTGGACATAATAATATATTGAAGTTATTTGTAAATTTTGAGTTTTGCACTCTCACCAGTGGCGTCACTACGAGGTGGGGAGACCACATTTATTACCGAAACTATGTTACTCTACTGACTTACACAGATATGTTGCAAAATATTTGAATCGTTGTTTTATTTACAAGAAAAAACCTCTCTTTTGTTTTTTGCGTACAAGGCATAGTTTCAGAGAGAAATAATTTTGTGTAGCATGGTGCATAGTCAGCGATTTTAAAAACGAAATCATCACTCATCTTTGTAATAGTAAAGCGTTGTTAATATGTATTGAAGTGGCGTGTAAATACTGTGAAAATGCCTAATGAATATGTGCCCAAAAATGGCTACAAAAATAGCTGAAGGTGTTGAAATTTCTTACAAAAATTTAATTTCTGCTGGTATTGTTACCTACTATTTTCAGCCGTTTTGTGCAATAATTCTCGAGTATTTCCACGCTAATTCGATATTAACAACGCTTTACTGTTATAGAGAACGGTTGACAATTTCGTTTTTAAAATCTCGGACTAATGCACCATCATCATCATAAGGTTCTCAGTCCGAAGACTGGTTGGACGCGTACCTCCATTCTTTTCTATCCTGAGCTAACCTACGCATTTCCCTAAAAGTAGAACATCCTACATCCCTAACTATTTGAGAGCAGTAGTCTAATCTAGGCCTACCCCTACCTCTTTTTATTCCTATCTCTGACTCTAGTATGTCGCGAACTATTCCTTCGTGTCTTAGAAGGTGTCCTACCATCCTATCTCTCCTACTCTTTATTGTTTTCCATACCTTTCGCCTTTCCCCAACTCTTTCTAATACTTCCCTATTGCTAACCTTATCTATCCACGGTATCTTCATCATGCGTCTGTAACACCACAGTTCAAACGCTTCTACTCTTTTTCTATCCGCTTCTCCTATTGTCCAAGTTTCGCACCCGTATAATGCCGTACTCCATACATACGACTTTAAGAGTCTCTTCCTAGTCTCTATATTAACCGTTCTCGAACATAACAGTTGTTTCTTTTTGTTAAACGCAACTCGTCCCTGCGCCATTCTTTGTTTTATATCTTTAGTGCTCCTACCGTCTTGGGTTATTTACTTCCTAAGTAGCAGAAATCCGCGACCTCCTCTATCTTCTCATTTCCTATTCGTATTTCAATTTTAGTTCTATTTTCACTCCATCTGCATACCAAAATTTTAGTTTTCTTTTTATTGATTTTCATGCCGTAGCCCTGTGTCAAAACTGCTTCCATTTCATTCAAAGCCGCTCCTAATTCTTCTTTGCTAGATGCTAACACTGCTATATCATCCGCAAATCTGAGCATGTTAATAGTTTGGCCCTGTACATTGATCCCTGAGGCTGTTCTTTCCTTAACAATATTAATCGCATCTTCGATATATAAGTTGAAAACTAGAGGTGACAATGCACATCCCTGTCTCACTCCCTTCCGGATATCTACTTCCCTTCGTTCCTGCTCACATTCTATAACTGCCTTTTGCTCTTTGTAGAGATTATGTATTATTCTTCTGTCTCTGTATTTCATCCCTACCTTTCTCAGCACTTCGAACATCTTCCCCCATTTTACGTTGTCGAAGGCTTTTTCTAAATCTACAAATCCTATATATACGCTCTTTCTCTTTTCTATCGTTTTTTCTATAATTACTCGTAAAGCTAGAATGGCCTCGCGCGTTCCTCTATTTCGTCTAAATCCGAACTGATCTTCTCCTAATATTTCTTCTGCCTTTTTCTCCATCCTTCTTTGCACAATTCTAGTTAAAATTTTTGACGCATGGGAAGTTAAACTGATAGTTCTAAAATTTTCGCATCTATCCGCGCCTTTCCTTTTTGGCAAAGCTACCATGATGTTCAGTTTGTAATCCTCTGGAATCTCGCCTGTCAGGTATATGCGACTAACTAATTTAAATAAACAATCTATTACCTCTTGACCTGCGCACTTTAAGATTTCTGCCTGCAAGCCATCTATACCTGGTGCTTTATTATTCCTTAAACTTTTTAGTGCTAGCTCAAACTCTTCTCTCATTATAGGACTCCCTAGGTTATCCCCTTCTACACTGCTTTCACTTTCTAATATATCTTGCACTTCCTGTCCCGCATATAAGTTTCCTAAATATTCTTTCCACCTATCTGCCTTCTCCCCGCTTTCGATTAGGATATCTCCTGCCTCATTCCTAATGCTTTTGGTACTAGATCCAATTTCTCTAAAATTTCTCCTAATTATTTTATATGCTTCATCAGTCTTTCCTATTTCGAACTTATTTTCCACTTCTTTGCACTTATCATCGATCCATTGCTCTTTCGCTTTCCTACATTTCCGAATAATTTCCCACTTGATCGCCTTATATCTTTGTTTCCCTATTTCATCTAACCTATTTTTATATTTGCGCCTTTCCTCTATTAGACTCACAATATGTTTTGTTATCCAGGGTTTCCTACTTTCATTCTGTTTATGACCCAAAATATCCCTAGCTGAGGAAACTAAACTATTTTTAATGCAATTCCATTCTTCCTCTATGTCCCTAACAATATTTTCGCCCGCGCCCTTTAGTACTTCTTTTGTCTTTTTCTCGAACTTATCGCGCGTATCATCATCTTTTAGTTTCTCTGGGTCAAGATACCTTCTTCTGCTTCGTTTTTTCAAAATGCACCATGTTACACATAATTATTTCTCTCTGAAACTATGCTTCGTACGCAATAAACAATTTTTTTTCTTGAAAATAAAACAAAGATTCAAATATTTTGCAACATATCTGTGTAAGTCAGTAGCGTAACATAGTTTCGGTAATAAATGTGGTCTCCCCACCTCGTAGTGACGCCACTGGTGAGAGTACAAAACTCAAAATTTATAAATCAGTAAATAAATTCAATGAATTGTTATACCCAAAATTTCAAATAAATACCTCTGATAGTTTTCCAGATATTTAAAAAAATAGCACTTTTTTTTTAAATTTCAACACTTTGTATCTCGCTTAGCCGGCATTTTTGGACCTACGTTGATTAAGGTTTTTCGCATTATTTTTAAGTATTCTATCTACCCTAGAAGTTTGTTACACTCATTATAGATCACCCTGTATACAGGGTGTCCCGGTGAAGGTAGGAAATCTATCGGGTGTGCGTATAGATTACACGAAAATAACACCCCAAGTTCATATAAAGTTTTCTCCTACAACCTTCCCCTGCCGAGATATTCTCCCTTAACCCTTTCGGGACGGGAAACGACCGGAGTTGCAAAAAAAATTTTTGCCCGCCAGACGCGAAACAACTAAAGTTGAACGCTTGGAGAGCAGGTTTAGAGCGGATAACTACCGCGGTTTGATAGTGGGGCAACATTATGATAACCAATAACGTCCATAATCGGAGCTTATTGGCTAATTTAATCTCCCTCCATTTCTTCCCAGAAATCGTGTTAAATCAGTGTTAAATCGTGCAGTATACTTTGTTATGCGTTTGTGTGTGCATCTCATGCTTAGATCTCAGAAAATTGCTCGTGATCAAGCAATTGAAATGAAAACAAAACAAAATTCAACATTTTTTGAGCGGAATAATTTGACGCGCATGGACCGCAATCGACCGGAGTCTGCGCGCTGTCCGCGCCCGTCTAGCCAGCAACGATTGTTGATATCGCTGCCGTCCCGAAAGGGTTAAATTGGAGAAATGAAAATCTTTTTTTTACATAAAATTTTTATTTTTAAATGTATTTCGATAATTTTCTTGGTGACGTACGTAGTGATTGAATGTCAATAAAATAATGGGGCCCGTTTTTTGACAGTGCATCAGGGTAGCAAGGGGTGAACTACCCCTTACCTTCTTAACGTCATATTTTTTAAGGGGCTGGATATTTTTAATTTTTAACCGCATGTTTTGTTTCCTCGGGCATTTTGCTAATAAAATGTTACTCTTGTTAGGTTTTGATAAAATGAAGGGTTTTCGAGAAAATAAAACTCAACGAGCAAGAGGTACAGTGTTTCTACAATTTTAGTTTTTATTTTTTCTGGCGTTATTTTCACAGATATCAAAAATTCTAAAGCTCTTTCAATAAATTATTTCTTAGGAATTTTTTAAGTATGATTTGACCCTACATTTTTAGCTACGAGTATTTCTTTTCAAATTCATTAAAAATTGTCCAGACCCGTATTAAGAAAAAATTTAAATTGACGGTGTAGACAACAGACGAAACGTTTGCGAAAGGTAGTGAAAATTTACATTAAAAAATTGCTTGCGGTTTTTCGAATACCAGAAAAAATGGAAACGAAAATCGTAGAAACACGGTACCTCTTGCTCGTTGAGTTTTATTTTCTCGAAAACGCTTCATTTTATCGAAACCTAACAAGAGTAACTTTTTATTAGCAAAATGTTCGGGGAAACAAAAAATGCGGTTAAAAATTAAAAATATTCAGCCCCTTAAAAAATATGAAGTTAAGAAGGTAAGGGATAGTTCACCCCTTGCTCCGCTGATGCACTATCGAAAAACGGGTCGCATTATTTTATCGGCATTCAATTACTACGTACGTCGCGTCACCAAGAAAATTATCGAAATACAATTAAAAATAAAAATTTTATGTAAAAAAAAACGATTTTTATTTCTCCAATTTAAGGGAGAATATCGTAGGCAGGGGAAGGTAGTAGGAGAAAACTTTACATGAACTTAGGGTGTTATTTTCGTATAATCTATACGCACCCGAGAGATTTCCCACCTTCACCGGGACACCCTGTATATAAATCGATGTGTGTATGTATGTGTGTTCCCTATGGACTCCAAAATGGCTGGGCCGATGTTGATGAAACTTTCAGGCACTCTTCAGATTAGCCCAGCGGGTGATCCTGTGAAGTTTGGTAGCGATCGGATCAACAGAATTTTTTATTGGTTTTGTTTTGTTTGTTCGTATTGTATGCGCTGACATACCGTTCATCCCATTGCGATAAACCTTTGTCAACTTATTGCTCGCACTTGCGCGAGGGTTATAGGCATAGTGCAATTAACTTACAGTAGGTGGCGCGCGTGTCGTACCGGGAAATGTTGCAGAAAAGGGATGAACAGTATGGTAGCGCATTCAATATGAACAAACAAACAAACAAACAAATAAGGAAGGCAGCAACACACCGGGTACCAGCTAGTACAACATGTAATTAAAATCGAAAATTCTAAAAACACACTGAACCCCACAATTGTAAACACTCCTCGTTCATTGTGCTTTTGAGGCATTGCCATACCTTGCCTTTCAGTTTTTTGGAGCCCACTCCGTAAACCCATCTTCTTGTTCCACTACCATGGTTGTTGTTTCTGCCCTTATTTTCAAATTTGCTCTGCGTTAATGAGCATCTAGGCGGATATCAAAACTGACCCGTCTGCATGGTAAAGCAACTTAACGGTGTCAGTTAAAAGGACGCAGGAAAAAGGGCGCTCAACAAAAGGACGCAACGACAAAAAGACGTACGTCTTTAGTAGGCAGGACACAACATGGACGCACAATGCACAATTTTATTAGATACCAGAAACTGCCGCCGCTCCGCGCCGGGAAAAATTTCGGCAGAACTTTTACCTACTTATAATTTGCTTGTATGCAATCATGTCATAATTTTGTAAAAGAAGATGAAAAACCTTCCAATCAGTAGATTCTTAACTGCATATTGTATATATGAACGTTGTGTGTTGTCGTTCTGGCATTTTAGAATTTCATAAATTGTCTGGATTTTTGGTGAATTATAAAATGGATGAAGAGAGATTTTTATTTGGTTTTGAGTTAGAATTTTTTTTTTCTAAATATAAAAACATTCGCATAATTTAACAGACTTTCAAAAAGAAGGAGGTTGTGCGTTTCATTTGTAGATTTATGTATGTGTGTATGTTGCCAATTTTCTCTAAAAGTTGTTCAGAATGTAAAATTATGCCACCGTGTATTTGCTTTTTAGGCCTAAACCATTAGAACTGACGGCTGGAAACGAAGCTATTTTAATTGAAAACCAAGAAATGTTTAACAAAAATGGATTTATTTTTGTAATAAATCATAATGGTAAGTAAATTTGCAGTAGATAAGGTACATTATTGGGTATTTCCACTAAGCTAATACTGGTTCATACTATATTTGGGTTGTCGGTTATTAAGGGCAAAAAAAGTCAAAAGTCCAAAAGTTGTCAAACTGCATTTACACTTAAAGTTAACTCAAACAAAGTATACATACCACAAATATAAAATCATAAAGTTATGAGACTTCCGAAAATAAAAAATGCGAATTATTCTTATGTTTAATCTGTTTTCGACGTTTGTAGAAAAAATTGCATATTTTATTCCGAGGAAAAGTGGATTTCTGTGTCTCGTTTGCATTGTCCAACTCGCTACGCTCGACATCAAACTCCACAGACTCTCCAAGAAAAACCTATGTGGCCCATTTGCCCATAACAAAACAATTATATACTATTAGATGCTTAAATATTGCACGTTTCTGGATTTGCTCCCTTAATTTAATCAGTGGCGGCCCGTAATGATGGGCTCTAGGGCGCCGGCTTCCCAAAAATTTCTAAAAGAAAATTGGATGAAATCACGTAACGAATCTAGGAAGTAAAAGCAAGTTATTTCGCGTAAAATCCGCTATGCACGATTGTCAAATTGCTTAGGATTCACACGAAAGCGTCAACTATGTTATGCCAGCCAAAAAATTATAGTTATGAGAAATAATCGAACACAACTGTCTGTAATAAGCGGTAAGCAGATTACTGAAATCTACAACTCTCTCAAGTTCCTGGAAAAATTAGCAAAAGCTGCGAAATATCCAGTCTTCACAAAAAAAGCTACTGGGAACCCTGTATACCGTCACACTTCCAATTCTTCTGCACTCCGCTGCCCCTCGTGGATATAGTTATTAACCCCTAAATATCGCCCTCATGCATCAAGGACCCCAAAAACCAACCCATACAATGTGCTCTGGTTCATCCTCTTTCCAACTCAACTAGCCCAATATTAAATTTGAATGTTACGGAAATATGCAATATAACAATGTCGAACATTTAAAGTTTGCTAAAAACGTACTTCAACTTTACACACCTATAATTTCGCCCTCGTGCATCGTAAACTCCAAAAAACCCACTCATACTATGTTGGCTGGTTCATCCTCTTTCCAACTAGCCCAAAACCAATGTTGGATGTTTCACAAAGTATGCGGTGTAGCAGCACCGAACACTTCCGTGTCCAAAAAATCATTTTGATCCCCGTTATTTTCGCCCCCTCGAATCTCGCATTTTCTATCCCCCAAAGTTCGCATGTTACGGGATCTTCAAAGTGACACCAAAAATATTGACTTGGCATACATAGAACTTGCAAAAATTTGCAGAAACTGCGAAATTTCCATTCGCCACAGAAATCTCTACTAGGACCCCCGTCCAATTCTATTTATTACTAGCTGGTACCCGGCGCGTTGCTGCCTCAGAAGAAATAATTGTGCTAAAATCGTTTGAAATTTGATAAACTGCGAATGACATATGCCATTTGACGTTTGCTGTCAATTGTCACTTTATAAATTATAGCGACCCGCCCCGGCTTCACATAAGGGTATAAAAAAAATTCTGTTGATCCGATCACTACCAAACTTCACTGGAACACCCGCTGGGCTAATCTGAAGATTTCCTGAAAATTTCATCAACATCGGTCCAGCCGATATAGATTATTTATTCTATTCATTATTATTTACGAACGTACTTATGTGGTGTAGGAGTACCAAACGCTTAAAATTTGCTGATAACGTAGTTCAACTTTACACCCCTAAATATCGCCCCCATGCACCAAGGACCCCAAAATAACCCCATACGATTTATTCTTTCCAACCAGCCCAAAATTAAATTTCGTTGTTACAGAAATGTGCGATATAACAATGTTGAACGTTTAAAATGTGCTAAAAACGTACCTCAACTTTGCACCCCTATAATCTCGTCCTCATGCATCGCAAACCCCAAAAACCAACTATACTATGTTGGCTGGTTGATCTTCTTTCCAACTAGCCCAAAATCAAAGTTAGGTGTTTCATAAAGTATGCGATGTAACAACACCAAACGCTTCCGTATCATTTTAACCACCGTATTTTCGCCTCCTCGAATCTTACATTTTCTATCCCCCCCAAAGTTCGCATATACGAGCTCTTCAAAATGACACCAAAGACATGGACCTGGCATACGTAGAACTTGCAAAACTTCGCAAAAACTCAGAAATTTCCAGGTGTCACAGAAATCGCTACTGGGGCACCCGTAATCCGTCACACTTCCAATTCGTTAAACATTTTCCATGTTAAAAGTTAACACCACCAAACGCTTCAATGTCCGAAATTTATACTAAGAACATACCTCAACTTTACACCCTTGTAACTTTGTTTCTGTACATGGCACACACCATAAACAAAATCATGCGATGTGCCCTGATTCGTCCTCTTTATAACCAGTCCAAAATGAAGTTTGCATACTTCAAAAATATGCAATATAACAGCAATGTCCAAAAATTCATAACTAAGAAAGTACTTCAACTTTAACCCTTGTAACTTCGTTTCTGTACATCGCAGACACCATAAATAAAACCATACGATGTGCGCTGATTTGTCTTCTTTCTAAGTAGCTCGAAATTAAGTTCGTAAGTTTCAAAAAGTATGGAATGTAACACCACCGAACCCTTCAATGTCCAAAAATTTGTTTCAGCCTCCTCGAATCTTAAATCTTCAAATTTTTGTCTAAAAGTTAGTATTTGACGATACCTTCAAAGTGACACTAAAAGCACGAACCTAGCTTACATACAACTTGCACAAATTTACAAGAAGTAAAAAATTTCCAAGCGTCACACAAATCTCTAGTTGACCCCCGTACTAGCATCACATTTCCAATCCGTTAAACATTTTCTACGTTAAAATCGTTTCAACCCCGCATTTTCGTCCTCTCGAATCTTATAGATTCTATCCCTCCCCCCAAGTTCACAATTGACAATATCTTCAAGATGACACCAAAAACATACCTGGTATACATAGAACTTAAAAATTCCCAAAAACTGCGAAATGGGGAAAACCCGCAAATTTTGAAAATGATCATATTGAATAGTTTACTACCCAAAACAAATTCCGCAACTTTCGATTTTTACATTTGAGTCTTATTTTCGTCGTAATTAAATACGAAACATGCGTCACGCTCAAGTCACAATATTTGAATGACGCTGGTGACGTACATGACCACTGGGCCCGACAGATTAGGTAGGGATTTTCACATGCGCAAACCGATCCGTTTGCACCCTGAGCGCTCGTTTTTTTCTCGACTCCTCCCACTTTTTCCAGGGAGACGTGTAAACACCGCGGCGCAACGGATAGGTCTCCTACGACACAGAAGGTGCGCGTTTTAGCCATCCCGGTCATGCTGCTTTCTAAGTTGCAAATTTTTCGTTCAGCACGGCACATAATCAAAATTTTTACGTGGTACTCGATACATATTCTATTTATGCTTGATATTACAGTACTAAAAGTTATAAATTCGATTAAGCGGGTCTTCCCCATTTCCATGCGTCACAGAAATCGATACTGGGAACCCCGTATACTGTCACACCTCCAATTCTTCTGCACTCGGTTGTGCCTTGTGCATTATTTGCAAACGTATGCGATATAACAGCACCAAACGCTAAACTTTTGCTAAAAACGTAGCTCAACTTTACACCCCTGAATATCACCCCCGTGCATCGCAAACCCCAAAAACTAACCCGTATAATGTGCTCTGGTTCGTTCTCTTTCCAATTAGCCCAAAATTTAATTTGTTTGTTGCAGAAATATGCGATATAACAATATCGAACATTTAAAGTTTGATAAAATGTACCTCAACTTTACACCCCTATAATCTCGCCCCCGGGCATTGCAGACCCCAAAAACCAGGCGAGGTTGGCTGGTTCATTGTCTTTGCAACTAGCCCAAAATCAAAGTTAGATCTTTCATAAACTATGCAATGTAACAGCACCGAGTCATCTATTTTAACTGCAAAGTTATACCCACCAATTAATGAATTAATGAATTAATGAATTAATTAATTAATTGAAATAGAGAAGGATCTTACGAAGTTAACGATACTAATGGGTTTCTGCAAACATCTTTTAAGAAACTTGGGAAATCTATAGAAACTGATGCTTCTAATTTTCACTGCTTACAACAGCGAGAGAAGAAAACCTTCAGTATTTTTGGATATACGTGCAAATAAGGACCTGAACCGAAAAAATTAAGGGTTCCGTAACTGTTCCGGTTCTGACCTTGAGAAAAATAAAAATTCCAATTCTGTTCCGGTTCTGACTTTGATAAATATATGTGTTTCAGTTCCGGTTCCGGTACCTTGAAATAAATCTGTTCTGTTCCAGTACCATTTTCGGTACCGGTACCAAGTAGTAATAAATAATAGCGCACATTCCTTTGTTTATTAATTGCTACTTCAGGTTGCACAGTATGGAGGAAATTAATGGATAAGGGTGCTTTAATTTTTAATTCGCAAACAAACTGGCACCTGAAGAGCGCGTGGTTGAGCTCAGGTTAGAAGAAGGTTAGAAGTCAATAGCTCAAGCGTAGAACGCAGGTGCGGCGTTTTTCGTGAGTCGGTGCTGCGTCTGTCGTGCGCCTGCGCCTGGCAGGAACCGAAATATTCATAAAGGTTCCGGTTCCGAAACGGTTCCAGACAATTTTAAAATAAAGGTTTCGGTTCTATTCCGGTCCCAAAAAAATAACGGTTCCGGTTCTGTTCCCGTTACTTTTCAGTTCCGGTCCAAGTCCCTGCTCTGAGAAGTGAAATTGATTTTACAAAGAAATATTCGATTGGATGGTTGTTGGGATTTTAATCTTCTAAACTTCAATCAGATGAACGACATGTATCTGACTTTCCAGTAAAAGTTAGCACAATATGTGTAAGATGTAATTTAGCAAGAGGATCATATGTTAACGGGCGACAAGTACTTACATATCATACATGAATTCTTTCCATCAGTGCCGGTGGGATTCAAAATAACCGGAACCCCCAAAAATATAATTTATTTACCAATAAACACAAACCAGATAAGGGAAATTACAGTTAAAATACTGGATCAAAACAGAAACTTGATCAATTTCAGAGGTGAAGCGATAACGGTAAGACTACATTTGAAAAGAATCGATAATGGGAATCCGTTTCTATAACTGGAAGAGGCGTCGATATGGCAGTCATATAAAAATACACTCAACAGCAGTGGCGGCTCCTCAATAAGTGCGCTCGTGCGCGCGCACTGCCTACAAAAAACTGCTGTTAACCTTTTTTTGATAAGGTTCAAATTAAAGTTTAAAACTTTTTGAATCTCCAGCGTTTAGATAATAAATAGTATGCACGTCAAGCATCCCGCGTCGTCAGTTTCAAAATACCTAGCAGAGAATACACGTGCAAATGTGCAAATACATCCAAACCGTCTGGCGTTCGAGTGTAGCGTCTGGCGTGTTGAAACTGTGGGGTGTGGTACTCGTACATTCGATATGGGAGCGAGATCGGCAAAACTCGGCAAGACGTGGGAAAATTCGTCATATACGCTTTTAGTTTAGCTCGTATCAGTGTGCCTTTTCAGTACACACTTGGAAGTTGAACCTTGCGGTTGTGCTAAGCATGTGCATAATATAATACGGAAATTGGTACTTCTGCGGCGTTGTTCTTTTGTTTACCATATTTAAGCTTGAGATAGCTCCTGGCTTTGCTTATAACTTGAGTAATTAGCTGTATTATCGTGTTTATTATTTTTAAATATTGAAATTTCCAGTGGTTTAGTTTGTGGTGGTGGCGCGTGTTATGTAGTGATAGCGGCATAAATTCCATTGACAATATTATTAAAATTAACTTTTTATTATTGGACTTGAGCACAAAAATTGAAATAAAACGGTTAGGTAGGCCGACACCGGTTTTAAAAGTTAAAACTAAATCAAATTTGTGCGAAGAAAAAGGAAGGTCGGTCTTTCACCAGGCATTTCACCAGCGACATTTACAAACGAAACAAATGGATATGTGGATGTACGGTAAGGAATTCTCTTTTTTGTTTTCAATGCCTGTTATTTTTTACTCCAAATATGGATAAGAATTGGAGTAGTATAGGCGTTACTGACTTGAACCATTTGCATGAAAAAATAAGAAAGCACGAAGTGTCCAAAGCTCACTTGCAAGCTAGTACAGAATTTGCGTTCCAGATTCAAGTGAACACTTAAATATTGTGGAGTGAACTTTAGCAAAGTGGTCGCCTGATTTTAGCATTTTTCAATATTATTATTGTGTTGTAATACGTACTTCATTCAGTTAAAAGTGAATATGGTTTCTAAATACATATATGTATAATGGAGACGAAAAACTTGAAATAAAACGAAATTGACGTCCTAAGTCTGAGCGAATTATCAAATACTTTTCGAAAGGTCGCGGTAAAAATTGTGTGCGAAAGTTTAACCTTTTAGATTTGGGATTTTCGTCAAATATTGCGGTGAGTGAAATTTCTTGTTTTAAAATGGCTTCTAAAGCACGTCATAAAAAAATACGGGGAGAAACCGGCAGACCCCCCCCCCCCCCCCCCAACCCCTGAACGGTGATTTAATTCCAGAGCACTGCCAAGTTCTAAAGTCACGAGCCGCCACTGCTCAACAGAAAACATACAGCCAGTTTTTCTAATACTTTGGCTCACCTAACACCAGCAAACAGAGGTTTTCTCAAATCGCTAGGACTGATGATAAAACGAGTAAAAGATAAGAAAATTGAAAAGCTGTGGATTAGAGTGAAAGTGGCTGGCAAGTCGAATTTTTGTAAATTTATTATTCTCTGCACCATTTGACGGGCTAGCAATGAATAGTGAATTTATAAACGTAAACGAAAGAGCTGTATTCGGCAACGTGTAGTATATGCAGAGAAACATACACATCAATCATATGCAGCGAAATCACTTCAAAATAATGATGAAATTCGAATTCCCATCCAACAGGATGCATATACGACCGGAGGAACAGTTTCAAAAGCTGCATGTTTCATAAATAACGCTCTACATATTAATTTTATTTGATGTAATAAGATATGAAAGGGGTGGATCTGTTGCAGATCGCGTGCGGAATCCTGAAGTAACTTCAACAATGGAGTGATATGACCCCCACATAGCCGTATCAGATACTCAAAAATTGCATCTTATAACCTATATGTCAAAAAATGTTGTAACGTTGCAAAAGTAAACACCTTGATTAATCAAAATTGATTAGTGTTTACTTTGGACGTTCTGACGTCACGCTGTGATCCAGAAGGAAAATAGATGGGAGAAGCAAGCGCGCACCGCTTGAGATGGAAAACATGAGATAGCGAAGGTTTGCACACGTCCCATGTATGACGCGAAGGATCAACGTCACAATTGGTGCAGACAGCACCAATGCCCCCGCTGGAAAATCTCGGAAGAAGACCGCAGAATCCACCCCCCCTGAGTCTCATAAAAGTGGATGCTCCAGAAGGCAGAAGGCAGTACTTGGTCGTCCGGCCATCAGCTGGGACCAGGGCTCCCAGCATCCAAGATGATGCTGGCCACCGACTTTCAATCCGACTTCGAATTAAGAATCCTTCAGATTCAGAATTCATTCACCGCCGCCGATTCTCAATACTGACTTTATTTAACCGCAACGCACTGAGTAACGTTCTCGTTTCGCTGTTCGATCTGCAGATATATCCTCCGCTACCGTTTTCATGTAAGTGCCTATATGTTTATTTATTGCTAGCTTGTCCAGCAATTTAGGAAACTTATATGCGGGACAGGAAGTGCAAGATATATTAGAAAGTGAAAGCAGTGTAGAAGGGGATAACCTAGGGAGTCCTATAATGAGAGAAGAGTTTGAGCTAGCACTAAAAAGTTTAAGGAATAATAAAGCACCAGGTATAGATGGCTTGCAGGCAGAAATCTTAAAGTGCGCAGGTCAAGAGGTAATAGATCGTTTATTTAAATTAGTTAGTCGCATATACCTGACAGGCGAGATTCCAGAGGATTACAAACTGAACATCATTGTAGCTTTGCCAAAAAGGAAAGGCGCGGATAGATGCGAAAATTTTAGAACTATCAGTTTAACTTCCCATGCGTCAAAAATTTTAACTAGAATTGTGCAAAGAAGGATGGAGAAAAAGGCGGAAGAAATATTAGGAGAAGATCAGTTCGGATTTAGACGAAATAGAGGAACGCGCGAGGCCATTCTAGCTTTACAAGTAATTATAGAAAAAACGATAGAAAAGAGAAAGAGCGTATATATAGGATTTGTAGATTTAGAAAAAGCCTTCGACAACGTAAAATGGGGGAAGATGTTCGAAGTGCTGAGAAAGGTAGGGATGAAATACAGGGACAGAAGAATAATACATAATCTCTACAAAGAGCAAAAGGCAGTTATAGAATGTGAGCAGGAACGAAGGGAAGTAGATATCCGGAAGGGAGTGAGACAGGGATGTGCATTGTCACCTCTAGTTTTCAACTTATATATCGAAGATGCTATTAATATTGTTAAGGACAGAACAGCCTCAGGGATTAACGTACAGGGTCAAACTATTAACATGCTCAGATTTGCGGATGATATAGCAGTGTTAGCATCTAGCAAAGAAGAACTAGGAGCGGCTTTGAATGAAATGGAAGCAGTTTTGACACAGGGCTATGGCATGAAAGTCAATAAAAAGAAAACTAAAATTTTGGTATGTAGGGGATGTGAAAATAGAATTAAAGTTGACATACAAATAGGAAATGAGAAGATAGAGGAGGTCACGGATTTCTGCTATTTAGGAAGTAAAATAACTCAAGACGGTAGGAGCACTAAAGATATAAAACAAAGAATAGCGCAGGGCCGAGTTGCGTTTAACAGAAAGAAACAACTGTTATGTTCGAGAACGGTTAATATTGAGACTAGGAAGAGACTCTTAAAGTCGTATGTATGGAGTACGGCATTATACGGGTGCGAAACTTGGACAATAGGGGAAGCGGATCGAAAAAGAGTAGAAGCGTTTGAAATGTGGTGCTACAGGCGCATGATGAAGATACCGTGGATAGATAAGGTTAGCAATAGGGAAGTATTAGAAAGAGTTGGGGAAAAGCGAAAGCTATGGAAGACAATAAAGAGTAGGAGAGATAGGATGGTAGGACACCTTCTAAGACACGAAGGAATAGTTCGCGACATACTAGAGTCAGAGATAGGAATGAAAAGAGGTAGGGGTAGGCCTAGATTAGACTACTGCTCTCAAATAGTTAGGGATGTAGGATGTTCTACTTTTAGGGAAATGCGTAGGTTAGCTCAGGATAGAAAAGAATGGAGGTACGCGTCCAACCAGTCTTCGGACTGAGAACCTTATGATGATGTCCAGCAATATGTAAACATTATCTAACCATTGTGGTTGGAGCTGACTAGTTGTACGGCAACGAGTCTACCGAAATCGGAGCTCTCTGGCAGGGGTGGGAACCACTTAATTACGTTTTCTCTGCTGGTTATTTATAGCCACCTGGGATTTCTTTGTGGTGACCGGTTTCCACCCAAACCTGGAGGCAGCCGGTGTATGGTAGGACGCATCCATTACATATTGGTTAGCGGCCTCCCCGAAGGGATTGCACTCTGGAGTGCGACACCGACGATCCCGTACGTAAACCCCCGACTGGAGTGTATTTCAATACTGCTACGTAACGTCCAGAAAATCCGACCTATATTGTACAGATCGAACGCCGGACGTTCGACGTGTATCAGGACAGCAGAATTCAATGAGAGGTTCGCCCGCGGCGAACAACTCATTTAATTATTAACTCGTACCGTACAGACCATTTGACAGACCGACTTGAGAATCTGAATTACCGCGAAGTCCTGTATTAATTGTCACTGTAAATATTTTGTATATATTTGATTTAATCAACTGTAGTGTAAATAGTTAAAGTAATAGAGTTGATTTTAAGTTATTCCTGTGTTCTAGTTATCATCGTTTAGCAATAGAGAACCCTACCCTTTCTTCGACAAAGAGCTCAAGGGTATTGTCGACGATTACATGTCCAACCGACCGTATCCAGGTTTAGTTGGTACCGAAAGTAAGATAAAAACTACCGTTGCACAACAAAAGACATAAGTATCGTTGCAATGTAGCACTAGAAGTACCATTCCGAGGATGGGAATTTTACGAGTATCCACTGTTACAGGAAACTCAACACCACACCTCGGCAGTGAAAACCACAAATCAGATGGAAAAACCACGTTTCATTTTAGTGGGTCTTCAAACAGGCAGGAAAAACAAGATGGTCAGGGACTGCAGCAGGTTCGATCATTGCAAGCTAACCAACATCAAGCTGTACTTGAATTCGGAGACCTATCCGTACGACAACGTCAATTTGACTGCAGCTTATTTGCAACGTTGTACGAGATGTATGCACAGATTCAAGAGTCAAGAGGGAATGCGCAATGCGATCCTATTCTCATGCCTATAAATTTCCGCGACACAGCTTCTCTGGCACTCATAGATTGTTCTCGACAGAACGAGATCCTGAAATCCGGTGCCGTTGAAATTCGTTTAGAATTCGAAACTAGTGCAAATATTCCTGAAAACACGGCTTGTTATTGTCTTGTATAACATAATCATTTAATCAAATACAATCTGTTAACGAACGCTGTGAGAGCACAATAAATTATGTACAGACTGTCCTATTTTCGTTGTGATTTGGGGGTTTCTCATAGAAGCAGCAGAGATAGAGCCTCAGGGTTTTCGCGAACCTGAGCTACTCGTTTGAGTATAACAGAATGCCGAAACCAGAATTTTGATATCGTTTTTAGTTTTCGAGAAAAAAATAATGTTGATTTTTATCGATTTTCAAAAACTCTCTCCAATTCTTTTTGTACTAAGCAGACTAAAACTGTTATGATTGACTCCTATAGAACTTTTTCCAAGGAATTCAGTGGCGTACGTAGTTTTTTCTAGGAAGCATATTTTTTGAGTTATGACAAACTTGAATTTTTGAAGTTTACTCCTTACAGGTAAAATCACCTTACTTTTTATGCACGTCACAAAATGTAACGATTGAGAGTCGCCTTACGTAAAATGACAAGTCATATAAATTGAATGTGCTAAAAAAGAATAAAGAAATATTTGAATGTCTAAACACAACACTATTTTGTTGCATGATTGCCGCTTAATTTGTTGACGTTTCCCGGTTGACTTGACATCTGATATTCTGAAAGCGTCAAGTTTCGTTAACTTTTGTTGTTTTTGGTGTTTTAAACCCTTGTTTTCTTTGTTCATCAACTTTTGCGGCAAAAATTTGTTCTTTTGAGAACTAAAATAGTGCTCCTGGTTATTTATTATCGGTGTTATTGTTGTTATTGTTGGTATAATGCCCAAGTTCTTAAACAGTCGGTGAAAGGAGCTTATAGCGTCCCTTATCAACTATTTTGAAAGAGAATTGGAAAATAATGGACCCTTATTACCATTGAATTCAGTTAGAGGTAAATTGAATTTTAATATTTTGGAATTGAATACCATAAACTCTTGTGGCAACAGTGCTGATATGAAGCCGGTGACGTACATAAAAAGTAAGGTGATTTTAACTATATGAGCCAAGTCTCCCTGCTGCATTTTCGAGCGATTCAAGACGTTCGCGCCTTTACAAACTGTACGGTTATTTATTAATATTTTGCTTTCTAATTTTGCAAGCATATACAGAAAACATTTCTTAAGAGTCGTCTCATCGGCGATTTCTAAAAAAAAATAATAGAAGTTTGTCTTTTTCGGCTCCAAATATACCCTAATTGTGTGTACTTATAACTTACTAAAAAATTACTCTTAAAAATCCGAGATGAGAGGCCGATTTCCACAAGTTTCTTCTTTCAAATAAAACAAACAATTTCAAAATCGGTTCATAAATAAGGAAGTAATTTGTAAAGAGAGTTGCCCTTGCAAACGCAATTTAATGCCCTGCGTTGTAGCGCCCTCTGCTTGTTCATCGCGCAACACTTGGTAATTTATTACAATTTTTTTCAATTTAGAGTCGATTTTATCTGAAAGTAAATTTACACATATTTGAACACGTTTGTTATTAAAAGTAATGAACATATAGGAAGATATAAAATAATTCAAATTTCACCTTAAATAATGTTCTCTTTATAACCAAATAACAACAACTTAAAATCTCGAATGAAAACCCAGTAAATTTTTTCCGATACGAGGGTTGTTCTGACATGAGCGAGGATTTTATTATAATTTATTTGTAAATTGATCCAAAAGTAGACCTGAGCAAATACACTGGCGAGCATAAAATTAGGGTCACTTTGAAAATTGCCAATTTTTCTAAGAATTCAAAATATTAAATTTAATTAGTTCTTGAAGGCAATAACACTTGCATTTCTGAGAACTGTTATAAGCTTTTTGTGTTTTTTTTGCACAACAAAGATTCAATATTTCCGATTTCTAGGAAATGCTTGCAGGTGCGCTACTTGGAAGCTTATTTCTCGGGGTTTATTTTTCAATTTCCTTCATTTATTCACTAACTTTCCTGTGTATAACTTGACGGTCGAAAAGTGTAGTCTTCGTTTATTTCCTTATAATGGCTTTAAATCCTGTCACGGCGGCCAGAATTATAGCGCTGTTGCAAGATGGTCGGGGGCAACGTGTAACGGCAAGAACGGTTGGTGTAAGTCTTTCTACAGTTCAGCGGGTATCCCAACGATTTCAGGAAACTGGTAGGCTGACAAGAAGACCAGGATCAGGGCGGAAAAGAACCACCACGCCAAGGGATGACCGTTTTCTTGTGTCCATGGCTTTACGGAATCGGACTGCTACGGCAGTTTCGCTTCGAAATCTCCTCCAAGAAGTCAGAAATGTTAACATTAGCGGATGGACAGCTAGGAGGCGACTTCGTTCTGCTGGATTATCTTGTCGGAGAATGGCTACGGGCCCTCCACTTCTCCATCGCCATAGAATTGCAAGACTGAACTTTGCTCGAGATCACTTGGGATGGACAAATGACGATTGGGGGAGGGTATTATTCTCAGACGAGTCGCGTTTCTGTTTAAATGGGTCGGATGGACGTCGGCGGGTATGGCGAAGATCCGGAGAAAGGTATGCCCAGGCTTGTATTGATGAGCGACTTCCATTTGGTGGAGGTTCAGTTATGGTGTGGGGAGGAATTTCTTCAGACGCACGTACCGAATTGGTGTTTATCGGCAATGGATCCCTAACTGCGCATAGGTACGTAACGGAAGTTGTAGAAAATCATGTCATGCCTTTTATGACGGTTCTGGGAGAAAATGCAACTTTTATGCATGATAACGCTCGACCCCACGTGGCAAGGATTGTTAGCGTTTATTTGGATGAGGTTCAAATTACGCGATTTGATTGGCCAGCACGGAGTCCCGACTTGAACCCCATAGAGCATGTGTGGGATGAGCTAGGACAACGTGTACGAAGTCATATGCCGTCTCCCACCAACGCACAGGATCTTAGGGAGCTCCTACTACAGGAGTGGAATAACATCCCCCAAAATGTGATCCGTAATTTAATTGAGAGCATGCCACGTCGCCTCCAGGCTGTCAAATGCACGGAGAGGAAACACTCGTTATTAGGGGTCAAAATTTTAACAGTTCCTTGTTTTATTCCAACATTTTTCTCACTACACATTTTTAAGACAATTTTGTTCAAATTTGCTTCTTTACGAATTTTCAATAAAAACATTAGAAAATGAAACGTTTTCTTTTTAAAACATTCCTGTTTAGAGATATGTATACAACGAAATCCATTTACAATAATAAGATACAATAAATAATCAGAAAAGTTGAATTTTTGAAGTGACCCTAATTTTATGCTCGCCAGTGTATTTTCAAGATTGCAAGTAATTTATCTGCAATATAGTAATTCCGGGTTATAATGGAATGATCCTCATAAATAACAAGTATTTAGGTAATGTAACTGAACAAACTGAACAAAATGCTAATTTCACCCAGAGTTCTAGTAGCGTGGCTTTCAACATTCATCGTAGAGGCATATTCCTACTTTTTCTACTATCATTTAATTCTGGTAACACGTTCGTATAAAAGTTTACAAGTTGATTTTCCATTTTCATTTTCCAAAATTCATTGTCTCTCATAGCCGTTTCATATTTTATGCCTTTGGGTGTCCAGACTGTAAAGATACAATACCCTCTTTTTGTAATTTGCATTTGTCCCTGAATTTGGTAAAAGTAATTGTGATTCTTATTTATCTTCCCGTCTCGATTCCAAAATATGATTTTCCTTTTCTCGATACCTTCTTCCGGGGTTAGATTACAAGAACTTTGGGCATAAACTTCAACAACACCTTGATCTCTTATAAGACCGTCCGGAGTTTCAGACAAATACGGAATGCTCAGTTCTTGAAATATTCTTTCGCTTTATTATACATATACAGGGTGATTTATACCGGGGGGCGAAAAATTAAAATTAGGGTTCAGAGGCACAAATGAAGTAAAAAATGTCATATGAAGGTTTGTCCGGAAATGCTTCGTATAAAAGTTATGCTCGTCCAAAGATGGAGGCCATTAAATTAACTTTTGAGAAAGACATAAAAATGAATTTTGGCACACCTATTATACAAATAGGGATGCTTCGAAGAGATATTTTTTAATCATCCCTTATCGTTTCAAAGGGTGAAAACAACAACCGTCATTTAATTTTTTATTGAAATTTTAAGAAAACCCCAATTTTATGAAACAAAAATGTTTTTTGTAAAGCTTGACTCATTTTAGAACTTTTCGTCTTCTTTATTTTTTCATAGAATTGCCAGTTTGTGTGTGGATAAAAATAATGTTGTCATGATCTAACAGTTACTTGCAAAAACGCATGATTAGTTTTTACACGAATAATGTGTAGCAGGCCGATTGTTATTTTTCTGGAGGTGGACTATTCGAACATAATTTATAATAATTAAAATAGTGTTTTTATTTTCTGTATAACTGTTACGTTTATTAAATTAGATATTTCGCATGACCTACTAATACTTTTTGTAAAACTTGAAATTTATTTTTCAAAAGTTTGAACCTTTATATCTCAAAAAGAGAGTCTGATAGGGAGGAAATTATTTCCTCTTTTTTGCTTAAAAGTAAATTCTGAATCCTATCTTTAATTTTTCGCCTCCTGGTATAAAAAAAGTAATTGACTGTTGTTTTCACCTTTTGAAACTATAAGGGATGTGAAAACATATCTCTTAGAAGCGTCCCTATTAGTATAATAGGTGTGCCAAAATTCATTTTTATATCTTTTTATGTTCGGGAACGGTTAATGTAGAAACTCGGAAGAGACTCTTAAAGTCGTATGTATGGAGTACGGCATTATACGGGTGCGAAACTTGGACAATAGGAGAGGAGAAGCGGATCGAAAAAGAGTAGAAGCGTTTGAAATGTGGTGCTACAGATGTATGATGAAGATACCGTGGATAGAGAGGGTTAGCAATAGGGAAGTATTAGAAAGAGTTGGGGAAAAGCGAAAGGTATGGAAGACAATAAAGAATAGGAGAGATAGGATGGTAGGACACCTTCTAAGACACGAAGGAATAATTCGCGACATACATGGGTGTGAAAACAGCCACATCCACAAGTTTCTGAATCGCGGCTAGATCGCTTGCGGTTTAAAACCGAACCCTAGCCACAGTTCGGCGTGAACTTGACAACCACAAAGGGAAAAATTAAACTTAATGAGATCTCCGGTTACCGAATAGTAGAAATAGCAATAGAAAACACTCAGTCTATTGGGTATATAAGAAAAATAATGAAACACTAAATTTTTGATAGGTACCAAGGTACCACAAATTTTAAATTCGGAAAACTCAAAATTCTACGATAATAAAATAAATAAATTAGATGCTAAATATTTTAAATTCTGAAAACTCTGAATTCGACGGTCCCATTTTGGACATACGATTTTCCGACACACAAAGGCATGCACTTTTAGGGTAGCTATAGAAAACGCCCAGTCTCCTCTTCCGTATTATACGAAAAGTAAAGATTCTTATGTTTATGCAACACCTTAAATGAGATGAAAAATATTTTAAATTCTAGAAACTCGAAATTGGACGATCCCATTCTGGAAATGGGTTTTTCCGGGCCACAAAGGGTAAAACTCCCAGTCTCCTCTTCCGTATATACGAAAAGTAAAGATTTTTATATTGTTTATGCGACACCGTAAATGAGACGACAAATATTTAAAATTCTGGAAGCTTGAAATTGGACGATCCCATTTTGGAAATAGGTTTTTCCGGGACTCAAAGGCGTGCACTTTCAGGGTAGATATAGAAACCCCCAGTCTCCTCTTCCGTATATACGAAAAGTAAAGATTTTTATGTAAATGAGATGACAAATATTTAAAATTCTGGAAGCTCGAAATTAGACGATCCCATTTTGGAAATAGGTTTTTCCGAGACACAAAGGAGTGTACTTTCAGGGTAGATAAAGAAAACCCCCAGTCTCTTCCGTATATACGAAAAGTAAAGATTTTTATGTTTCTTATGCGACACCGTAAATGAGATGACAAATATTAAAAATTCTGGAAGCTCGAAATTAGACGATCCCATTTTGGAGATAGGTTTTTCCGGGACAAAAAGGCGTGCACTTTCAGGGTAGATATAGGAAACCCCCAGTCTCCTCTTCCGTATATACGAAAAGTAAAGAGTTTCTTATGCGACACCGTAAATGAGATGACAAAGAATCTTTACTTTTCGTATATACGGAAGAGGAGACTGGGGGTTTTCTATAGCTACCCTGAAAGTACACGCCTTTTTGTCTTGGAAAAACCTATTTTCAAAATGGGATCGCCTAATTTCGAGCTTCCACAATTTTAAATATTTGTCATCTCATTTAAGGTGCTGCATAAATAACATAAGAATCTTTACTTTTCGTATATACGGAAGAGGAGACTGGGGGTTTTCTATAGCTACCCTGAAAGTGCACGCCTCTGTGTCCCGGAAAAACCTATTTCCAAAATGGGATCGTCCAATTTCGAGTTTCTAGAATTTTAAATATTTGCCATCTCATTTAAGGTGCTGCATAAATAACATGAGAATCTTTACTTTTCGTATACAGAGTGGCCCGAAATTAGCGTGCAATATTTTACATAATTTTCTGAATGCAATGGTGCCACATTTGCGACATTTCAAGTCGTAGACTTTTTGTAAATCTAATTTTAATTTTGTCATTTAAGTGTGCCATGACTGTTCCAATGTATTCTAATAGACCCAGGCAATGCCATAAAAAACGGAATTGGGTACTTGCATAAATTTAAACTGGCACTTTTTTTATCATATTTTGCAAATATGTGTTAAGTTTATCGTGACTGTATAAAATGAGACTATTTTGTGTAGTAATAAGAATATAATTTCATTTTTAGTTTCAAATCGCGGAGCACGCGCTAGTGGGCCATTTGGCCTTGAGCAGTCGTATTGACGTCACATAATCTAGCTGTCGTCACAGCCTGACGTGCTACTTTTGCCTATTGCCAACATTTCGCGTCTGTTGTCCCTACTCGCCTAATCACTTATTATCAGCGCTTCAATTGGATGTTATTACACTTTACGGAGCAGTATCAATATTTTATTAATGCACAGTTAAACACTGGAAATAAGTTAAGAAGAAGAATAAACTAATTATTAGTGTATTTCAGGATCATCAGTACATTTCAATTTTTCACCGTGGCTGCCCTGAGCTCTGTCATACAGTTACAGTTATAGGTTAGCCAAGCACAAAATTTTCATTTCACCAGTGGCGGCTCGTGTCATTTGCCGAAGAGGAGGCTACAATTCTTTGGAGGGGGTATTTCTTTGTTTAGCAGGTTTCCACATAACCCAAGAGGTACTGCTATCTATGCGTTGACCTATTAAGGGGGTCTCACCATAACAGCAATACAAATTCTGTATAATTATCACGATTACCCAACTCAGTTGTCTCATTGTGCCCTCGAAAAGCTAAATCCTGGGATGCTAAAAATATTGTAATATCAACCAACCTTTTTCAATCAGCGCCAGCGCGATCTTCTCTAACCCGATTGTTATATGAAATTATCGAATTTTTTCTCCCACTATCCATAGCCGTGGCAATCTTATGCCCGGAAAAAGTTTAATTTTGCAAGACGCTGAAATGTATTCGACTGAGCGCGGTAATTTTTTAAGGCAGCGAAACCCGTTTAGACCATGAAGTATATTCCGTTTGGGTGGAATACAATAAGCACAGCCAACAAAATAATTGTTCCCTTTTCGTAGACTCCGTTCACATTTGTCATACCAAGCGTTATTAAAACCGCGATTTTGTCGATCGTCTGAAGATTTTAAGGTTTGTTTCTATATTTAATAGATTAAAAGAATTACTCACCAACCAGTCAACATCCTCACAATTTCGTATTTCTTTTAGCCTGTCCATTTTATCAAATTGCACAATTGCACTTAATCAAATAAAAAAATTACGGAACTAGAAACCAGAAAGGTTTATTTAAATCAATTCTTTCCAGCAAATCATACTCGTATGTTGCTAAACAAATGCGGTAATACGATCTATACCGAGTGTTCTCGAAGACCAATGGAGGCTGAGTTCCGTTGGTAGCTTAGATGCCAGTATTAAATAGCACTTAAATAGGTGCATGCAGCATCGAGCCGCCTCTATGACATATGTACTATGTGTTTTAGGCTGTGTTTTGGTATCGCAGAGGCGCGTAGCCTCCTCGGTATATGTGGAGGCCTGCAAATAGGCGCAACTTAAATAAAAGTTGTGTCCATACGAGAAGCGCAACTAGGGTTGCATGTACGGATGCTTTCTAGTTGAATCTAAATTACATATACATTATTGATGATTAATACCTGAAAATTTGAAAATAAAATGCGAAAGAAAAATAATAACCTATTTATCAATAAATGAAAATATAAAGGTGAAAGATACAAAAAAGTATAATTTCTAGAAAATTTATGGGGAGGCTTAGCCTCCTTTGCCTCCCCTGAGGAGCCGCCACTGCGTTTCACTCATTTGTGTCCACGTTGTTGTTATTTCACAACTAGTACGAATATCACAAATCCATCTCTAAAATATCCGCAGAAGTTTCTTGCAAGCAGAATCCCATAATCCATCTTAAAATAGCCGCGTTCACGATAGGTAGTAGAGTTTAGAGGTTAGAAGTGGTTTTGTTGTACCTATTCACAGTTGGGAATTATAAAATATAATGGATTTTTAACAACAAATTACTACTGAGCTCCACCATAGTTCCATTCTCCCAACAAACACCATTAACGTACACACCAAACAATTTCAGGACTTACTAGACAGCTGTCAACTAAACCGGAAGCGGCCATTTCGATTTAGGAATGCATAGGTGCGTCATACTGACGTCACCATATAGTTTCAATAATTCACACATGGCGCCATAACCATATTTAGCGGGAAATATTTTTTCCCCAATAATTTGAATTCTACAGGGCTCTGAGAAAAATTGCTTTGGGAATGTATTTCTGACCTCCCGAAGATTATAATTTCGCAAAATCCCAAATTCATGCAAGTACCCAATTATCTAAATAAAAACCAAGTAAATTGAATAGTAACAATTACCTTTTTTCAATGAAAGATTCCCAGCATCTTCAAATTTCTTAACTAAATTAATTTTTTATTGTTGTTACCAAAGGAATAGGACTGTTATTGAATTTTACAGAAAATAAGTCATGTTCATTTTGAAACCAAAATTTTAAATTGTCGATAAATAATGTTGACAGTTCAGACGAATTAGAAATTAGAATCAATGGAGTCTTTGATTAGAATAAATTAAATTGTCATAGGTAATCTGATGAATATCCGTGTTTTAATTTGAAAATTACTAGTGTAATTTTTGCTTTTAATGCTTTAATAAATTGGAAAATTGCAGAGTTTTTGATATCCTCAAACGCAGAAAAAAATAGTCTTTCGATTGCTACCTTTACCACCACTGTAACTACACATGGGGAGCAGGAATCCCCAAAAATGTAATTGCCCATGTTATTTCCCCATGTACACATGGAAGTTTGTCACGGTATACCCAATAGACTGAGTGCTCCCTATTGCTATTTCTACTATTCGGTAACCGGAGATCTCATTAAATTTAATTTTTCCCTTTGTGGTTGTCAAGTTCACGCCGAACTGTGACTAGGGTTCGGTTTTAAAGCGCACGCGATCCGGCCGCGATTCGGTAACTTGTGGATGTGGCTGTTTTCATACCCGTCTTATGTCTTCAGTATTGAGAAAGTTACCCATATATGGAAATAAAATATATGAACACCCTGCATAATATGTAAGATATCTTGCACTTTTCATAATATATGTGGGAGTTCCACGCGGACAAAACCTGTTCTGCGGTGCACAGTTTTAGAAAAATTGTTGGAGATACGCAATATAATACATTTATGTGCTTATTTCATTCATTTTAATAATATTTACAATCTTTTTAGCACCATCAACCAAAAAAGTTCTTTTAACTGCTGTACCCATGAGTAAAAATGTTATCTTTGGTAAAGACGATATCGATGAAATGCTTTTCATGCTACAGGTAGCTGATTCATAATTAAGCGAATAGTTAAGTACTATGTTGTTTTTTAGGATGGAGCTCAAGGTATATGTAGGCCTTCCAAAATTAGACAGATGCTTGCTTCCAGAGCGTGCCGTAAATCTGTTATGGTTGGTCTTTCCATGAGTCACGCAGATATGAGAAAATTAGTAGTTCGTATGGAAGAATTAGATCAGCCTTGGGTAAGACTCGAATCAATAATATTTTCCAGAATAATTCGACTGACAAACTATGTACAAACAAAAATTTTCATTTCGTAGCTATGTGATTAGTATAAATTCGAATCAGCTACAATGATTTTTCAAGGCTTGAAAGCTTTTAATAAAGTACCTAATAATTGTCATATTTTGAAACAATTTTTAATAAAGATTCAGTAAATGATGGTGCCAACGTAACCATGCATCAATTAAAAGATCAATTGACTTACCTCTAAGAAAGAATGATCCTAATTTTTCGAGTAAGTTCGTCGATTCTTATTGCATTTGTAGTACAAACCTAGATAGTTTTTATGGCATTATAGCCCAACAAAAAACCCTGCTGTAAGGCGCTACTTCAGAGGCGATTTTAACGTCGGTGCAGTACACTACGAGCCTCGGGGTCTGCAGTCCCTCAGGTCATAGTAATTTTAGAATCTTCCAATATAATTTTTCGTAAAGGCTCCATCGAATACAATATGCAAATGACACAATGCCCGAGTAACACGATGTTCAACCAGCGCACTGCATTGTGCGTTTGACCAAAGTTGTTTTCTCAATCCAATATGACGTAGACTAATAATAAAATAAAGATAGTACACGCATTCGCTTATTGGCTATAACATGACCAATTTTTTATTGAAACTTGAAAAAATTATTTTCCAATAATTCATAGACATAGACAATAGACATCCCATAAACATGGGAATATTAGCGATTTAATGCGGTAGTGGTAATATTTCGCTTCTCATAAATAAGTAGGGAAGTAGGGAAGTTAGAGAATTTGAAAATTGAGATGGATAGGTTAGCATTAGACGTAGTAGGTATCAGTGAAGTGCGATGGCCAGAAGCTGGAGACTTCTGGAGCGGAGATTTTAGAGTAATACACACAGGATCTGTAGGAGGAAATTCGGGAGTAGGAATTGTTATGCGGAAAAAAGTAGGACAGAGTGTAGAAAATTTCTTGCAGCAAAGTGACAGGGTAGTTATGGTTAGGTTAGATTCGAAACCTGTAAAAACAGTAATAATACAGGTATATATGCCCACTTCTAACTACAGTGATGAGGCCGTAGAGGCAGTTTATAGTGATATTGAATATGTGCTAGATTTTGTGAGAGGGCACGAAAATTTAATAATTACAGGAGATTTCAATGCAGTCGTAGGCACAGGGCGAGAGGGCGGAATAGTTGGCCCCTTTGGATTAGGCAAGAGGAACGATAGGGGAGTTAGACTGATAGAGTTCTGCGATAAACATAACTTAACGGTCGCGAACACTCTATTTCACCATCATGTTAGGAGATGCTATACGTGGAAGATGCCAGGAGACTTAGGGAGATATCAAATAGATTACATTCTCGTTAGGCAAAGATTTAGAAATCAAGTTAGGGATTGTAGAAGTTATCCATGAGCAGATATAGATAGTGATCACAACATAGTCGTTATGAAAGCCAATCTTAAATTTAAGATTTTGAAAAAAAGAAGCGGAAGAAGGTATCTTGACCCAGAGAAACTAAAAGATGATGATATGCGCAATAAGTTCGAGAAAAAGACAAACAAAGCACTAAAGGGCACGGGTGGAAATATTGTTAGGGACATAGAGGCAGAATGGAATTGCATTAAAAATAGTTTAGTTTCCTCAGCTAGGGATATTTTGGGTCATAAACAGAATGAAAGTAGGAAACCCTGGATAACAAAACATATTGTGAGTCTAATAGAGGAAAGGCGAAAATATAAAAATAGGTTAGATGAAACAGGGAAACAAAGATATAAGGCGATCAAGTGGGAAATTATTCGGGAATGTAGGAAAGCGAAAGAGCAATGGATCGATAATAAATGCAAAGAAGTGGAAGATAAATTCGAAGTAGGAAAGACTGATGAAGCATATAAAATAATTAAGAGAAATTTTAGAGAAATTGGATCTAGTACCAAAAACATTAGAAATGAGGCAGGAGATATCCTAATCGGAAGTGGGGAGAAGGCAGATAGGTGGAAAGAATATTTAGGAAACTTATATGCGGGACAGGAAGTGCAAGATATATTAGAAAGCGAAAGCAGTGTAGAGGGGGATAACCTAGGGAGTCCTATAATGAGAGAAGAGTTTGAGATAGCACTAAAAAGTTTAAGGAATAATAAAGCACCAGGTATAGATGACTTGCAGGCAGAAATCTTAAAGTGCGCAGGTCAAGAGGTAATAGATCGTTTATTTAAACTAGTTAGTTACCTGACAGGCGAGATTCCAGAAGATTACAAACGGAACATCATAGTAGCTTTGCCAAAAAAAAAAGGCGCGGATAGATGCGAAAATTTTAGAACTATCAGTTTAACTTCCCATGCGTCAAAAATTTTAACTAGAATTGTGCAAAGAAGGATGGAGAAAAAGGCGGAAGAAATATTAGGAGAAGATCAGTTCGGATTTAGACGAAATAGAGGAACGCGCGAGGCCATTCTAGCTTTACGAGTAATTATAGAAAAAACGATAGAAAAGAGAAAGAGCGTCTATATAGGATTTGTAGATTTAGAAAAAGCCTTCGACAACGTAAAATGGGGGAAGATGTTCGAAGTGCTGAGAAAGGTAGGGATGAAATACAGGGACAGAAGAATAATACATAATCTCTACAAAGAGCAAAAGGCAGTTATAGAATGTGAGCAGGAACAAAGGGAAGTAGATATCCGGAAGGGAGTGAGACAGGGATGTGCATTGTCACCTCTAGTTTTCAACTTATATATCGAAGATGCGATTAATATTGTTAAGGAAAGAACAGCCTCAGGGATCAATGTACAGGGCCAAACTATTAACATGCTCAGATTTGCGGATGATATAGCAGTGTTAGCATCTAGCAAAGAAGAATTAGGAGCGGCTTTGAATGAAATGGAAGCAGTTTTGACACAGGGCTTCGGCATGAAAATCAATAAAAAGAAAACTAAAATTTTGGTATGTAGGGGATGTGAAAATAGAACTAAAATGGAAATACAAATTGGAAATGAGAAGATAGAGGAGGTCGCGGATTTCTGCTACTTAGGAAGTAAAATAACTCAAGACGGTAGGAGCACTAAAGATATAAAACAAAGAATGGCGCAGGGCCGAGTTGCGTTTAAGAAAAAGAAACAACTGTTATGCTCGAGAACGGTTAATATAGAGACTAGGAAGAGACTCTTAACGTCGTATGTATGGAGTACGGCATTATACGGGTGCGAAACTTGGACAATAGGAGAAGCGGATAGAAAAAGAGTAGAAGCGTTTGAAATGTGGTGCTACAGACGCATGATGAAGATACCGTGGATAGATAAGGTTAGCAATAGGGAAGTATTAGAAAGAGTTGGGGAAAAGCGAAAGGTATGGAAAACAATAAAGAGTAGGAGAGATAGGATGGTAGGACACCTTCTAAGACACGAAGGAATAGTTCGTGACATACTAGAGTCAGAGATAGGAATAAAAAGAGGTAGGGGTAGGCCTAGATTAGACTACTGCTCTCAAATAGTTAGGGATGTAGGATGTTCTACTTTTAGGGAAATGCGTAGGTTAGCTCAGGATAGAAAAGAATGGAGGTACGCGTCCAACCAGTCTTCGGACTGAGAACCTTATGATGATGAAATATAAAATATAAAAAAATGCTAGATGAAGGGGAGAAACACAGGTATAAGGCAGGTGGCCAAGTAGGAAGTTATTCGTAAATGGAGGAAAGCGAAAGAACAGTGGATTGATAACAAATGCAAAGAAGTGGAAGATAAATTCGAAGTAGGAAACACTGATGAAGTGAATAAGATAATTGGGAGACATTTCAGAGAAATTGGATCTAGCAGCAAGAAAATTAGAAGCCAGGCAGGCAGAAGAGAGGAAAAGACAGATAGACGGAAGGAATATTTAGGAATCTTATGTGGAGTGCTAGAACTAGGGATAAGTCAGAAAAGGAAATCAGTGTAGGGAGGGATATTCTAGGCTGCCCTAGAATAAGGAAAGAGTTTGAGCTAGTATTAGAAAATTTAAAAAATAATAAAGCACCAGGTGTAGATGGATTGCAGGCAGAAGTTTTAAAGTGTTAATCGGTGGACTTTTAAGGATTTAAATTTGCATTCGAAAATCGTCGACAAAAACCTCGAAATACGGCGAAATCTTCAAAGTTCAAATGCCCATCTGTCAAAATTTCGTCAAAATTGCACATTTTCTTAGGCTCACGGTGGCTTTCACAGACCGTCCCGACTCGACGTGCGCACTTTCTTCGTGATCACATTTCGATACGCTGTTTACCGCCATCCCGGGTTTGAACCTCGCGACGAACGAAAATGTCGGGGTAGATTTTGCGATTTTACGGAAATTTTTCAAATTTCGCACTTTTCAATTAAAGTTTTAGGAGGGCAAACATCGCAGGTAGGAAATTTTTTCACCGGTAGATGGCGCCTTACTTCCACTTTACACCTGTCTATTTAGATTTGCCAAAAACGTTTCACGGGGGTTACAGGACGCCCCTAAATAGTATGTGTTTTCCGAAATCTTTTACACGTTAGTTCTTTTAAAAGTCCGTGGCGTACTTGGAATATCTTACAATTTATTATTTAAAAAATTATGCGAGTCAATTATTAGGGAATATAGAAGAAGACGTTCGCAAAAATATTTTCATGCTTGGCCGATCACTGTCCAGAGGTGTGCTCGAAGTTTTTACTATTTATACATTTTTTGAGTTTACAGAATTTTTTGCTTTCTACACGTACACATATCGGAGCAGGTTACTTACGAAACGTTCATATCATTACTCGTTTTAATGTATATAGGCATACTTTAAACAAATTGGAAATAAATAAAAATTACAAAACTCCCTTATCACGATAAATAGAACAAAACTTGCAAGACACTTTTTTAACCCCTATCCAGTGGCGTCCTCAATTTCTTTTACCTTTCTCTTTTACGGGATTTTTCAAATAATTTTAAAATATTTAAAACTGTCCGAGTCGGAATATTCCTACTACTCGAAGACTGCCGATTCACAGAGTTTAATCTGTACAACTGACTGCATCATTTACATGGATATTAATATTAAATAATAAATACACGACCTCGTACACGACAGAGGTCAAAACAGCTTGGAACCCTAATAGGATTTAACATATTGCAGCCTTTAAATTATACAAAACCTTATGTATGCTGTTGATATCTTCCTGTTAACAGACACCCGCAAAAGTGAATGAGCTTGTAGAAATTTTGAGATTTTGGAGATAGAAAAAATTAATATGGAGATAAGCATCAACAAATGTAAAATGATGATCATTAATAACAGATCCGGCAACAGAACTAACAAGTCAGTTCACATTGAGGAACAGGCAGAGAAGGTAACGCATATGAATATCTGGGAATTATTATATCGTAAAAGATAGATTTAGATATCGCGAATGACGCGAACATGGCAAAGTAAGTAACCAACATACATAATTACTGCTTTCAATAAAACCAGAAGAATAAGAAGACGACGAAGAAGGAGATACTCGACACGAGGTCATTAATGATACAATATTGAACTTAAAGTTCAAATGACGTTGGACATCTCTTCTATCTACATGCTAGCAAAAGAAGCAAGTGCCTGTGTAATGCTCCGCTCACTGAAGTCAGAAATGACGGACATGCATTTGCGACAGGGTCAGTAACTGTGAATATCGGGGCGGTTATTGACGGCAAATTTTTGTTTCTGTAGGTGGCATTGGGAAGTAAGTAGGATGATGTTATTGTAGTCAGATGGGTGGATTAACATGTTTGGCAAGAATGAAAACTTTGATGATAATAATACTGTAAGAGTGTAAGTCTAATTTCCATTCCTTGTATTTAACATTTTCCTACAGTAGTAATTATAGTTAAAGTAACGTAATAAATTAAAATAAGTAATAAGGTATGAAACTGATTTTATTCATAGTTGATGCAATCGGAATCTTTAGAAATAGAAGAGTAAGTTTTAAGTTAAAGTAATTTAGTTATTTATCGAAATTCAATAATTACAACGTTTCCAAGCGGCTAATATACCACCATTTGATAGAAACCCGAAACAGCTACATAAATTCATAAGTTCTTGCGGACACCTTCTTAAAGCTTTCCAAAATTCTGAAAATATAAACGAACGAATTAATAATATGTGCTTGCTGGGTACAATTTTAAGTAAACTCAGGAATCGCACATTGGCTCGCGAATGGAAATAAATTCGTTGCAATTAATAAAAAATGCTTTAAATATTGGGAATTCAAGCTAAGCGATACGCCCTCTGGCGGCTTAATTTATAAGTACATTAACAGGGTCGTGCCGGTACCCGGTAGACACATGCTGCAGGCAGGCAGACGTGGCCTGTGTTTCTGATATTTTACTGGTGTACGACACTTCTTTTTATTTGCTGTGTTGTGAAAGTTTGGTTAATTTACAATGGAATTCAACGTTCAAAATCCTACGAAGAGATCGAAAGCATTCTGTTCTGTTTTTGGCTGCAACTCCAAGGCATCTAGATCACCTCAGTTGGCATTTCATTATTTTCCTACTCTCAACAGAAACTTCGTTTTTGTTGTAAATAAATTGGGCCAAAAAGAAAAGATTGACGTTCTCGCCGCTTGGAAAAGAGTTCTGAAAATGGGGAAACCTATTACAAAGAATATGTTAGTATGTTCACTACACTTTCAAGAAAAAGATTATTTTCCACGAGCTGGTATGGTAAAAGGTTATGATGTGTTGCTTGCACCAGTTTGATTATTGTCTTTGAACTGTAGATACAGCCAAAAAGAAAAAATTGAAAAGGACTGCTGTTCCTTCGGTAAATTTACCAAAAGTGTCACATTCGCCAGAGAAAAGAAGTAGAAAAGAACCGGCAAATAGGAAGGTTGCAGTACAAAGCGATGAGGTGTGTACGTTTTGTATTTGTTCTTGCATCGATATTTATGTTTTATTTTGTAGCATGACCTACCTTTCAGCACGTCAGCATCCCATGAAAGCCATCGAACCGAAGAAGAACTTGAAGCTGCCAATACACTGTGTTTAATGGCGTTTCAAACCATGTATAAGGATTTTGGAGTGCAAGTTAATACGGGCCAAATAAAAACAATATGTGATAACATTGAAACGGACAAGCAGCTTAATACCCTTACGGGACTCCGCAGTTTCAAATTACTTGACACCATTGAAAACATCGTCAGCAAGTTTTACACTGCGAAGCGCACAAGAAGACTCCTTTTAAGAGAAAGAATTATTCTCACATTTGTGAAGTTAAAACACAACACTTCTTACGTAGTGCTTTCATTTTTGTTTGGAAATTTGTCAAGTGAAACATGTAAAAGTGTTTTCTTTGAAATGTTGACAGTGCTGTCACAAACTTTGCAATATGCAGTACCATTTTTAGATAGAAATGTTGTTCGATCTCATATGCCAAAGTGCTTCAAAGACTTTCCAACCGTACGCATAATTTTAGATTGTACAGAAATTGCCGTTCAAAAATCTTCTTGTTTGTGTTGTCAGATTAAAACCTACTCACATTACAAATCCACTTATACATTGAAATTCATGACAGGAGTAAGTCCATCAGGTTTAATTACATTTGTTAGCAGAATGTATGGGGGTAGAGTGTCGGACAAAATGATTTTTGAACAAAGTGGTCTTATTGCCAAAATGGAAAAAGGAGATTCGATAATGGTGGATAAAGGATTTTTGATAGACGAGATATGTGAAAAATATGACATCGTGCTAGTAAGGCCTCCATTCTTAAAGAAACAACCTCAATTGTCTTTCGAGGAAGCCCAAAAAAATGCCAAAATTGCCCGACCCAGAGTGCATATAGAACGAAGTAACCAAAGACTAAAAGTGTTCAGTATTTTAAACAAAGTGCAGTGGAATTTAGTACCTAAAATGGAAGAAGTATTGACAATAATATGTGCTATTGTGAATTTATCTAAACCAATTTTATCCAAGGAAAGATTTTGATCTCGTTTTTTTTGTAAATTATTCTGTAAGTACCAGCCTCGGTGTCGCCAGATGAAATTTTCAAGTAACGGTAAAGCCTGAGGTAAAATAGCGGTAGGAAGCGGTAGATCTACGAAATGGTCTTAAACCCGGTTTTTCGTACATTCTGACACCGGCTTAACTTTGACACTGGTTTAATTGCTTCGATACAACCAATCAAAGCCGGTATTATAGCAATGAAACCACTGTCACAGTTGAGCCGGTGTCATATTCTACGAAAAACCGGACCTTAATAAACAAAACAATTTGACTTTTGAATAATGAAGAAAATTGTGATTTACTGATGTTTACAAAGTACATGCAGCATTTTGTCAAAAAATATAGTTTTTAACTTATACAACAGCTTTTTTACAAATAAAACATTTAACTGGACGCTGATAATTTTTATATCATTATCTTTGGAGCAATATATCACAAAATCACATTCTCTCAGGTTTAGTATCGCCATTCCTAGTTGGACTTGACCATAATAAGAATGCTTTTGTTTTAGCTGTAATATCCTTCCACTTTCAAAAATATATTTACAGTCACTAAGAAGGTCTGTAAGTGACAGTAATTTCCCTAAAAATACACACCTTAATGATAAAAATGCATTCTGATAAACATACACACCTCTGTAAGGACACTTAATCTCTATTAATTTATGTGGAAAGCCTCCTTGGAAAATAACTCCATCTGGAGAAAACCCTAACCAAGGATTTTTTTGGCATACTACGAGACCAAATTCTTCCACGGTAACATTACATTTTCTTTCGTATAAACCCCTTGCAATGCTTTCAAATTCTAAGCCGTGTCGTAAGAAGCGATTGGAAATTTCTTTTGGCCAAAAATATTGCTGTGCTTTTTTCTCCCATTCATTTTTAGAATATGTGTATAAACTGTAGCAACGAGAGCCTGTTACTCGGAACTTCCGTGTCTCTTTCCATACATTTTTGTCAGCTTTTGTCTCTTCACACACCTTTAAATTTTCTATTAACATACTAATAATTACCCACATTCTTTCCTATATCTTACTTTGAAATTGTCCATACAGGGGAAAAATTGATTGTAGGTTTCTACGCAGCATTGTTTCAAATTTGATGGAAAATCTAAGCGATACAGATTTTCCATTAAATCTGACTTTGCAGCAGAAAGAAGCAATACCTTGCACAGTTTCTGATGACGTAATTCGGTTGCACTATGTACAACTAAAATGTTTGTTACTAGTTTGATTTTTCTCTCATCTGAACTGAAAATTATTGCTTTTGTTATGGCATTATTAAATCAGAAAAATATTAGGTACCTATACTGCGCTAAACCAGAATCAGGAAGAATATTCACCAACGTCTGAAACACATAATTCTTATCAGCCTCCGTCAGTAAAAGATTACTCTCGTTTGATTTGTGTGCCAATAGGCAGGGCGTCTCTAACAGCGGTTGTGGTGCGTACAGCTGATCTTTAGTTATTTTCTGGCTCCACAAACACTTTAAATCAGTTTTTGAAATTTGTTCCAATTTTCCAACGTTATTCCTAAAATAACAACAAACAGCAGAAACGAGAAAAAACTATTTTCTTTTGGTATCAATATAATCAATTGCATGCCTGATTGATAAATGACAGAATTATAGGAGAAAATACAACCTGGTGCAGTACAGCAGGGAAGCTGCAATGTGCTTGCAACGTTGGCCCAGTCCAGCTTTACATGAGCATTCCATTTTCATAATTGCCAATTTGGTGTCCTTTATCTGCAAGTTACCCTTGATTTCATGGGGTGCTGATGATAACTTTGATGTTTGTAAGCATAAGCTACAAATTGACAAACTGCTTCCAGTTTTATCAGTCACCCCACATGACAGCAAGTGTCCGGCATTTAATATTTTTTCTCCTACAAGTGACACAGGCAGGTACTTCATTATTATAACACTATTTTTAATGTTTACCTTCTATAAAATTTCTGGATGCTGGTGAGGCATCCAAAAATTCAATGACATCACTAATTAATAAATACATGGCGAATTTGTAAGCACTCTCCCATGCACACTAACCGGGCGATCTTGGATTCGACCCAGTCTGAGCGATCAGCTGTTCTACGCACGGACGCGGGAAACTTAATTTGAATTCCCAATAACTTTCTCAAATCAAAGAAGCATTGATTACCTTATTCAGGATCATATTTCGATCAAACCATTTAAAACTGAAACACCAATTTAATTTGGAAGTAGAATTCAAGATGCTAGGAGTTTGTTGTTATTTTCAAAATTAAATTACTGCATAGCTACTCCAGAGAAAAAATTAATAAATATTAATCATTACAATTCTTGCGCACTGGAAACATTTACAAATAGTTTAGCGTATACAATGCAATCATTAGTCTTAGAAATCCAAATTCACTGGAACAGACTGTAGCTTTCGCAAGTGAAGAAGAAAATTTCAGTTATTTCAGTACCAGACAAAACCAATGCGTACCCTATCCCACATATAAACCTCAACCAAGAATAAATCCAGACTACTCAACACCATCTTCACAGAATTCATTCAGTCCACCATATAATCCACATTTTTTCCATACACCAAATGAACATTTAACTTTAACTTCAAATTTTTACGCAGAGATATCCACCTACAAATCATTTTGGATCATCATCATCATCATAAGGTTCTCAGTTCAAAGAACTGAGCTAACCTCATTTCCCTAAAAGTAGAACATCCTACATCCCTAACTATTTGAGAGCAGTAATCTAATCTAGGCCTACCCCTACCTCTTTTTGTTCCTATCTCTGACTATAGTATGTCGCGAACTATTCCTTCGTGTCTTAGAAGGTGTCCTACCATCCTATCTCTCCTATTCTTTATTGTCTTCCATACCTTTCGCTTTTCCCCAACTCTTTCTATTACTTCCCTATTGCTTACCTTATCTATCCATGGTATCTTCATCTTGCGTCTGTAGCACCACATTTCAAACGCTTCTACTCTTTTTCAATCCGCTTCTCCTATTGTCCAAGTTGCACACCCGTATAATGCCGTACTCCATACATACAACTTTAAGAGTCTCTTCCGAGTTTCGACATTAACCGTTCCCGAACATAACAGTTGTTTCTTTTTGTTAAACGCAACTAGCTCCTGCGCTATTCTTTGTTTTATATCTTTATGCTCCTACCATCTCGAGTTATTTTATTTCCTAAATATCAGAAATCCGCGACTTCTCTATCTTCTCATTTCCTATTTGTATTTCAATTATTTTAGTTCTATTTTCACTCCCTCTACATATCAAAATTTTAGTTTTCTTTTTATTGATTTTCATGCCGTAACCCTGTGTCAAAACTGCTTCCATTTCATTCAAAGCCGCTCCTAATTCTTCTTTACTAGATGCTTACGCTGCTATATCATCCGCAAATCTGAGCATGTTAATAGTTTAACCCTGTGCATTAATCCCTGAGGCTGTTCTGTCCTTAACAATATTAATCGCATCTTCGATAAATATAAGTTGAAAACTAGAGGTAACAATGCACATCCCTGTCTCACCCCCTTCCGGATATCTACTTCTCTTCTTTCCTGCTCAAATTCTATAACTGCGTTTTCTTCCTTGTAGAGATTATGTATTATTCTTCTGTCCCTATATTTCATCCCTACCTTTCTGAGCACTTCAAACATCTTCCCCCATTTTGCGCTGTCGAAGGCTTTTTCTAAATTTACAAATCCTATATAGACGTTTTTTCCTTTTCTATTGTTTTTTCTATAATTACTCATAAAGCTAAAATGGCCTCGTGCGTTCCTCTATTTCGGCTAAATCCGAACTGACCTAATATTTCTTCCGCCCTTTTCTCCATCCTTCTTTGCACAATTCTAGTTAAAATTTTTGACGCGTGAAGTTAAACTGATAGTTCTAAAATTTTCGTGCCTTTCCGCGCCTTTCCTTTTTGGCAAAGCTACTATGATGTTCCGTTTGTAATCTTCTGGAATCTCGCCTGTCAGGTATATGCGACTAACTAATTTAAATAAACGATCTATTACCTTTTGACCTGCGCACTTTAAGATTTCTGCCTGCAAGCCATCTATACCTGGTGCTTTATTGTTTCTTAAACATTTTAGTGCTAGCTCAAACTCTTCTCTCATTATAGGACACCCTAGGTTGTCCCCCTCTACACTGCTTTCGCTTTCTAATATATCTCGTACTTCCTGCCCCGCATATAAGTTTCCCAAATATTCTTTCCAACTATCTGCCTTCTCCCCGCTTCCGATTAGGATATCTCCTACCTCATTTCTAATGTTTTTGGTACTAGATCCAATTTCTCTAAATTTTCTCCTAATTATTTTATATGCTTCATCAGTCTTTCCTACTTCGAACTTATCTTCCACTTCTTTGCATTTATTATCGATCCATTGCTCTTTCGCTTTCCTACATTTCCGAATAATTTCGCACTTGATCGCCTTATATCTTTGTTTCCCTCTTTCATCTAACCTATTTTCATATTTTCGCCTTTCCTCTATTAGACTCACAATATGTTTTGTTATCCAGGGTTTCCTACTTTGTGACCCAAAATATCTCCAGCTGCAGAATCTAAACTATTTTTAATGCAATTCCATTCTGCCTCTATGTCCCTAACAATATTTTCACACGTGCCGTTTAGTAGGTACTTCGTTTGTCTTTTTCTCGAACTTATCTCGCGTATCCTCATCTTTTATTTTTCTAGGTCAAGATACCTTCTTCCGCTTCGTTTTTTCAAAATCTTAAATTTAAGATTGGCCTTCATAACGACTATGTTTTGATCACTATCTATATCTGCTCCTGGATAACTTCTAGAGTCACTAACTTGATTTCTAAATCTTTTGGATATAGACCAATATTTCCAAACTCTTTAATAATAATAATAATATAATAATAATTTTTTCTTTATTGCGCATACATATACAATATACATCCATACATACATATACATACGCACAAAAGGCGAAGTTTGGTTGAAAAGACAACCATTCTTACACTTAACCTATTAACATACATTATTCAATTACTTATACATATACAAGGTGTTTCTAAATTGAGTACCATAAATTTAGGAGTTTGTAGAGAAAGTTAAAATAACACTAAAACCTTTATACAGGGTGGCCCGAAATTAGCGTGCAATATTTTACCAGCGTGTTCTGTGGCCAAAAATAAGACAAAAAGCTCCTATAAGCGTACACCGAAATATGCTTCGCAAAGGAGCTATAGCTTTTTAAAAGAGAAGACCTGAAGACGTTTCCTTCTAAATATCTCCGAAACAAGTCCAGGTAAAATTATGAAATTTTATGGAATGTGTAAGTACCAAATGCTGAATCTTTTGCTGTAAACATAATTTTTAAAATTTAACAGGGGCGTCTCAAATCTGGGGGTGGTGGAGGTAAGATTTACCCCAACTTTTTTTACAACATGCCGTTTTCAATTTTTCCATAAAAATTTGAAACTTCAGAGTTTTTTGCAAAAAAAATGTGCTCTTGTCTCGTTTTGGTAGGAGGCACCGTTATCGAGCACAATCGATTTAAAAATTTCGCTGCACGCCTCAAATGTCTCAAATCTGGGGGCGGTGGAGGTAAGATTTAGCCCAACTTTTTCAGAACAAGTTGTTTTCAATTTTTCCGGAAGTTTTTCCATAAAAATTTGCAACTTCAGAGTTTTTTTGCAAAAAAATGTGTTTCTATCTCGTTTAAGTTTCACAAACGAAGTTTTCCACTTCCTGTAGGAATTTTTTGGGCATGCAGCGAAATTTTGAAACCGATTGTGCTCGATAACGGTGCCTCCTATCAAAACGAGACAAGAGCACATTTTTTTTGCAAAAAACTCTGAAGTTTCAAATTTTTATGGAAAAATTGAAAACGACATGTTGTAAAAAAAGTTGGGGTAAATCTTACCTCCACCACCCCCAGATTTGAGACGCCCCTGTTAAATTTTAAAAATTATGTTTACAGCAAAAGATTTAGAATTTGGTACTTACACATTCCATAAAATTTCATAATTTTAACTGGACTTGTTCCGGTGATATTTAGAAGGAAACGTCTTCAGGCCTTCTCTTTTAAAAAGCTCTAGCTCCTTTGCGAAGCATATTTCGGTGTACGCTTATAGGAGCTTTCTGTCTTATTTTTGACCACAGAACACGCTGGTAAAATATTGCACTCTAATTTCGGGCCACCCTGTATAGTTTTGTACAAAAACGCTTCCCTTCCAAAATACAAGGTCTTATAATGCCGACTGGCGTATCAGTTATTTAGCTATATGTGTAACTAAAGCAGCCTGAGGAATCTAAATTTTTGTGGGCAAGTGCTACTCAAAACTACAGATAATCCAGCAATATTTTAAGTGTAATACGATAATTCAGTGGCGTAGAAAAATGGGTCGTGTAATACCTTTTCATTAATAAAAAGTTTGAGGTTAGGTTTTTTGAAAATATTGTTTTATTTTTAGATTCTCTAATCAAAATACTGCAGAAAATATACTCTTTTTAAATATCTCTAGAGTCTTTCATTTTCGAGATATTCACGATTTTATGTGGCAGTGCTATTAAAATATTGTCTTTGTTCTGCCATATTATCATTAGTTAGGTACGTAAAACTTGATAACAAAATCATCTAGAAGTGCTTGCAGGTATAAAAATTACGAAGGTACCTACAAAAACATGTAGCAATCATATGTGATTTTTTTCGCAAATCAACCATAGGTAGGTAGATAGATACCCCAGTTCACATGGGCACTGCAACATAAAAAGGCAAATATTTCGAAAACAAACGACTTTAGAGATATTTAAAAAGATAATCTTTTTTGCAGTATTTTGATTAGAGAATCTAAAAATAAAACTATATTTTCAAAAAACCTAACCTCAAACTTTTTATTAATGAAAAGGTATTACACGACCCCTTTTTCTACGACACTGAATTGTCGTATTACACTTAAAATATTGATGGATTATCTGTAGATTTAAGTAACACTTGCTCACAAAAATTTAGATTTCTCAGACTGCTTTAGTTACAGATATAGCTAAATAACTGATACGCCAGCCGACATTATAACACCTTGTATTTTGGAAGGGAAGCATTTTCGTACAAAACTATATAAAGGTTTTAGTGTTATTTTAACTTTCTCTACAAAATCATAAATTTATGGTACTCAATTTAGAAACACCTTGTATAAAAAACAAGAAACATTTTTGAACCACATAGCTCCCAAACATAATTTCACTTTCGCCCCCCAGCCACCATCCCGCAACAAAATTACTTTTACCTCACGCTTAAAAGACTCCACACTTAATCGCTTTAAATCAGTATTTACGGAGTTATAAATCTTTACACAACCGTATGTAAATGAACCATGGAAAAACGTCGTGGAATGCTTTGGCATATCCAGGACGCAGCATAATACAGCAGAACAGCTCTCCCTAAATTTTCTAGCTCGCGCAGTGTAGCCCGCGCAAATTCTCAGGCTACGCACGTGTTCTTTTTCGTCTGTTGGCGAGTTAATACCAGTGTCAAACCGATTAATAAAACGCCGCGGTAGTAAATCACTTACAGCTAAAATAGTTCAAAGACACCGCCAAGAACTTTAACTGCTGTATTATGCTGTGTCCAGGAGAGAGCGCCGGCGTGTATCTCGGGAATGAAGCTGCTCTCTAAAAATGATTTTCTCCATCAAGTAATTCAGGAGATGATGTCTGCAATATACGGTGAACGAAACTAACCAGTTGATACTCGTATTGTTCTCGCATCTTCAGCTAACCCAGGTCACGCATTTCTTGGGTAACATGGTCATACTTTCTCAGGTCACAAACAAAGCGGCAGCAGGAATTTTGGATTTTCTGGAGGCGAGCCTTTGACAAGGCGTCAAGGCATGGGTAGTACACTATTAAGCAGTACCTATTGAATAATCGGAAACATCAAACTCTCACACAATTTCTTACGAAGTTCTTTGTTGAAAAAATTTCTATGCGCATAAAGAGTCTTAAGCCTCAAATACGTCACCTGAATGAGATGTACCAGATGAAGTCCAAATTTCAAAAATTTATCAACTATTATTCCCAGGTGCCTCGCACTCTCAGAAAACTGCAGTCGATGACCCTCAATGTTTATACTGAAATAAGAAACGATACGTCTATATTTAGTCTTGTGAGCAAATAAAATCATCTTGGTTTTGTCCTTATTTAGCCGAAAATTATGCATCCTATAGTAATCGCTTATAATGTTCAGGTCATCATTTAAATACCTGCTTACCAACTGTAGGTCTCCCTCCGGATCAAACTAAAGCAACAACTGCATTTACAACAGAATCTCAAATTTACAAATACCAGATTTTCTACAAATGCCGCAACAGAGACAAATCGTTTCCTCTTTCAATAAAATCCTCATTTTAGGATCCTCCAAACAAATCAGTTTCCTAGAAACAAAATTATAAACCCGAACCAATGGACATAAGTTCTGGTTTAAACTACTTAAACTAGTTAGCCGTATATACGAGACAGGTGAGATTCCAGAAGATTACAAAAGGAACATCATAGTCGCTCTGCCAAAACGGAAAGTGCGAAAATTTTAGAACTATCAGTTTAACTTCCCACGTGTCAAAAAGGACGGAAGAAATATTAGGAATGGCTTTGAATGAAATGGAAGCAGTTTTGACAGAGGGCTACTGCATGAAAATCAATAAAAAGAAAACCAAAATTTTGGTATGTAGAGTCGGGCGGGCCGAAAAAATTATTTTGCGAGATTTTATCCCACCCAGCCTCAGGACATCAGACTAGAACTGTATGCGTTACCCAAAGTTATTATATAGGAAGTTGCCTAATGCCCGTAAAGCGCTGTAGCAACGCGTGAAGTACGAGTGGGGGAAGCATGTGACGTCAGCATCGGACCTCAGTCGCGCTCCACAAGCATACTTGTACAGATGTCTGCATGTGTTTCCCGATTCCCATGCTTTATGCATGCCTTTGATAGCATAAATTTATGTATAACCTGCGTTGTTATAAAGTTTCATCGTTCTGCAGGGTGTAAGTAAAGGTCCTAAAGGTAGGTACTTACCTACCTCAAATTCCCGCACTAAATTTCCGACACTTGTTACTTCCGTAGGTAGGTAATTGTAAAAACGGCGGATCATTTCATTGAGAAATAGTCAGGTTCAAATTGGAATTTCATTCATTCGATACTTACGGACTTTCACGGATTCTATAGTTTCTTCTGGGTGTGGGCCTGACTATTTCTGGTATACCTAAGATTTATTACTGAAACTTAACTACCTATATGGATAGGTAATTGTAAAATTTAAATCAAAAATTATCGTATTCTAATATTGTAGAGTAATTTAGATTTTTGAATTAGCAATATTAACCTAATAAAGTTAAATTTAGATTGAAAATGAAATTGCCCTCGATGCCGTTCATTTTTAACTGGAGATGATTAAAATAACAGTATACCTACTAAAAACTAAAATCCACATCCAGTATTTTATTTTCAGAAATAAATACATACACCCATACTCCGACTAATTCCAAACAAAGTAAAAAGTTGAAAAAAGTATCGCATAACTTGAAATGTAGTAGGCAGTATAGATATAGATAACATTATGTACAGTTATTTGAATAAAAATACCTACTTCTAAATACTTTCTACTCTCCGATGTGTTTTTGAAAGCAAAACTAAGTATGTACCTACCTAATACCTACCTGCCTTCATACCTAGTACTACTCGAATAAATTCGTACCTACTTGCCTAATATCATTCCCGAGACTAATCTGGAAGTGTCTATTAGGTATGTAAGTACTGAATTTTGTGCATTCATTGATTCATCACTCATTATGGCGAAGAAAGTGTACATACCTACTGAAACAGATGTTCACCGAAATTTAGTTTTTGGGTTAATAATAAATAATAATTATTTTATACCTAACGATGATTATTTATTCCACCGTTCTATGCGCTCCGCTTATCGGCTAATGTACGGCAGGAAATTGCGGTCCCGCGGTGACGTCAATTTCCGATCGCTGCCGACTAAGAACGAACCTCGCATTAGGCAACTTCTCATATAATAACTTTGTGCGTTACCTACTTACCATACCGTCACCGCTGACGCTATCGCACTTAAACGAAAATATAACGCACACAATTTCCCTGTGTTCGGGTACATAATGTAGTTTTTCTACGACTATAATGAAAAGTGACACTTATGAATGTTTAATTGGTTAGTAAATCTAGTACATTGTATACGACTTTTTATTCCCCACTAGTTACTACAGCAACTAGTGCACAATAGGCCCATTGTACACTGATTTAATAAATAATCGAAGTAACTATGAATCCGTCTCTATAGCAATGCGTCCAAATACGCAAATAATAACTGTTGCTATATCTCAAATAAACTACAGTTAGAGTCTTTTCGTAAGAAACGCATTTTGAAAATAAATTACTTACAAAAGTTATGGAGAGTAGTAGCGAAATTGAATTAGAATTAACACCCCCCAATATTGTGGAAGCTACGAATATAACCTGCTCAAATTTAATACCAGACATATCCAAGGAAAAATATATGTACATGTGCATACAATTTCTTCAATTGATCACTCGACAGATATTCCGTCTAGTTCAAGAATGGGCATTTTGAAAACACGGAGAATGTAACTATTGAAAGGCAGTTCACAAATTCTCCAAAAATGGTATTTAATAATTGTAGTAATTTGACATTTAATATTGTTAATAAATAAAATAAAAATTGCAATTTATGTATAATGTACATGTCCAAGATAAAGATGTCTATCATGGCGATTTTGACAATGGTAATGGATACAGATTTGGTTAAAAGGGAAAAAAGTTGCGTAAGTAAAAGGACATTATTTTGCAAGCGAAAAAATTTCAATATTTTTTTTTGGTTTTCAAGAGATCTCAAAAAACGGAATATTTCGATTTCCTATTACATTTTTTTCTGATGTTACTGTTATGGGTAGAACAAAAAAAAGAGCACTTCCTCACAGCAACTTTTTACAGACTATCTCAAGGAAATATCAGTTTTGCCGCCCAACGTTTCGTTCTCAAAAAACCATCATCAACTTAATTTTTTTAAATACGGAGTGCCTTTTTTAAAAGTATTTTTAAATCTACGTACACTGATACATCACTTGTGACAGTTTAATAATTGTACAGTTTTAAGTTCTACGCAAGATGCTATTCATGTTTAGAAAGAAATGGAAATTTGTTCGAACACTTCTTGTTATAATTAATTATGAGTTTTCTTTAGCTTCTTTCAAATTCAGGGCCGTATTTAAAATTTTCTCAAAACAATTTAGACTGCCAAAACTAGTTATAAACGGAATTAAACTGTTACAATGTATCAGTGTACGTAGATTTAAAAATACTTTAGAAATAGGTACTTTTAAGAACAGGACCGTATTTAAAAAATGAAGTTGATGATTTTTTGAGAACGAAAAGTCGGGCGACAAAACTGATATTTCCTTAAGATAGTCTGCAAAAAGTTGCTGTGAGGAAGTGCTCTTTTTTCGTTCTAGCTATGACATAACATCAGAAAAAAATGTAATAGAAAATAGGAATACTAAGTACTCATTCCCCACTCGTGGGAAATGAGTACCATTCCGTGCTCGTTTCACAATATACTATTTTGAACTCACCGCTCTTTAAATGACATTTCGCGAACCCGACAGACAAACTCAAACATAGCGATATCTAGCAAAAAGCACTGGCCCTTTCAGGCTTTCTGGAAATAATTTGACTTGGTAGTAATAAAGTTTGGTTAACAAAACGCCATTTCTCCAATTTGGATGTTGAAAATAGTGAAAGAATAAAGATAAATCGCTATTAATTCGATTGACACTTTGACGACTCAATTCAATAAATTAAACCAAATGTCATTTTCTACAATTGTCAAATGGAAATCTGTCAATGTAACCACTTGATTTTTTGAAATTTTAAATTGGAAATGTATTATTAGATAATAATTAAAAAATTATAATGTTCGTTTCAAAAAATATTGTACGAACCTCGATGCGCGAAGATGTCTTCGCTCAAATGAAGCATTCGCTCTTTTTTCGCTCGTGCTTCAAACATTGCGCTCATGCGCGAAAAATGTCTTCTCGCACTTGTTTCGTAAATAACTATTTTCAAATGCTCACATGATACAGGGAGCAATCGCGAACGCATAGTAGTAATCGTAAATATGCATACGGGTGCGAAACTTGGACAATAGGAGAAGCGAATCGAAAAAGAGTAGAAGAGTAGAATGTGGAATTGTGTCAAGAGCAATGTACCAATTATTTAAGAGTAAATTAAAAATGGTGCAGGAAAAATATGTTTCTAATGCGAATGAAAGTTCAGATATGAAATTTGAACGTTTTATCACAGAGTTGATACTGTTGCATTCGTTTGTGATTAAAGAAATTGTGAAAATTCAATTCTGGATATTTGCTACTGAAAAGTTCAATTTTCAAATGTATACGATGTTTCGCCGATAGATACTATAACATTTTACTGAATGAATTTGTTGCTCTAGTGTCAAAATATCTAATAATTACTTTTAAGTTTTGTCAATCACCAAGAAGTATTAAATGAAGTTCAAATTTCGTATCTCAACTTTTATTTACATCAGAAACATCTTTTTCCTGTAACATATTGTAACGTACAGTAGACGCTCGGTTATATGAACACTTCATTATACGAACTATCCGCAACAGTGAACACGCAAAGTAAAACATATCAGGTTCTATAGAGTGAACAGCGTTAATCTCGATTAAGTGAACAGCAAGGTTTGGAGGTTGGGTTTCCACTGAAAACCCAACAAATGGACCAAAATGTCATCCATATAACAAAACTCTACTACAGGTCTAGTTTGTTGTTTTCAATTGTATCTTCAAAATCTAAAGATCTATCTAAACTTCTAAAAGAATTAACAATTAAGGATGCTGTCATTAATCTTTCTCTGGCATGGAGTAGGCTTCAGGCTGACACGATTAAGAAGTGCTGGAAAAACATACTGAATTTTACTGAAAACGACGATGATGAAGATCCAGAAGAGGATATTCCACTTAGCATTTTGAAAGAAAAGTAGAGAAGTGAAACAGAAGAGCAAATGCAAGAAGTAGTAACTTTATTGAATGAAGTGGACAGTCAGCACAAATTTTATTTTAAGTTTCTTTAGAATTTAGCGGAAAAAAGGACATTCAAAAGTGGAACGAAGAAGATCACGTAAATGACTAAGATAGAGACAGTGATGATAAGGATGGGGAAAGTGATGGTCATGAAGATCATGCAGAAGTAACAGAAATAAGTTCTTCAGCTATTCACTGGGCCGAAATAAACATACACGACATTGACGACTTGCTGGTTCTGCGAAAGTGCAGAGATAAAGCACTCCCAAAAAGTTTAGCCGCGAAGAAAGTGCAAGAACACTACACAATACTTTAGTAAAGTGTAACATGCCAATACATTAATGTAATTTTAATAAAAAAATACTTTTGATTATATGAACTATTTGATATTATGAACACCCCTCGTTTGTATTAGTTCACATAATCGAGCGTCTACTGTATTTCGTTTTCTACACTTATTTATTTACAGTGACTATGTACAAATATTTACAGATAAAAGTGATTTGAGAACTTAAAATTAACAAAATGAACAATAAGCAGTGAAAATCAAACAATTATTAGCGAACAATTAAACAGTTAATTACCTAACCTAAACAATCCACAGTACACAAATCCACAGTTCAAACTCTCTAAAACAGTCTTCAACCGACGGTTAATCACGTATGAAGACGCCCCGGTACACTTAAAAATGCCACCAAAGAATTCGCACTCGCGTACCGTACCGACACTAGTCGCCTATGCACAATAGATCTCGCCCGTCTATAACTTAATCGTCCGGTTCTTATCGCATTCGACATCCGCTTCCAAACTTCAGACTTCAAACTGTAAGACTGTCCACTCGGCTTCTTGCTTCCCATTTTATAATGGTGATAGAACATTGTTCTAGAAACAGATTTTTCTAGTCTTCGAAGTTTCGAGACTCATAAACAGCGACAAGGTCGCGCCGTACTAAATCAAAAGCCGGCTCGCCGTCAAACAAATAATGTGAGTCACCACCAGGGGCGTCACTGACGGGGAAAAAGTTCGTTTCAATATTTAATCTTCTCTCATATAACTGGTACTTTCCTCTCAACACAACTTCAACACTGTACTTTCTTTCGAAATTCTGACTATGACTAAGAACTATTCAGAATAAGCTAAATTTTTTATGAAGTATGACTTCTTCTCTTAAAATGCGAAATAAGAAAGTTTACAAGTATAGTTAGGTTCATCCGGGGACACACTGTGTAGTGTCGGATCTAGGGGGTGACAAATTCAAATAATTTTCTATAGGTTAACATTATTTCTTGCAAAATTCCTTCACAACCCTTCTCAAGATCTAATGTAATTATATCACTAAGTGTACCGGTGCATTTCCATTTTCCTATCCTACTTGAAAATTTTTGAAAAGGCACTTTCTTTAATAACTTAACTGATACTACGTGAAAAGTAAATCTCACATTTTTTGTAGAATTGCCCACATGGAAGGCCAACAATGCGACATCTTATTACTTTAGACTTTACCAATGATGGAACTTAGGAAGCGGACGAAAAGATTTGATTATGGTGAAACAAAATTCAACATTTGAGTTGCTTTCTACTTTCAAAATACGATGTTAATTATAACTACCATTTGCTATTAAATAAAGTTCATTGCTTACAGTACAAGGTAATAACAATTTTAGGGTTCTGTTTATAGGGAGAGCCTCCGTAGCCGGCGCCGGCCTTGCGTATAGTTGCCAGCGCGCTTCTATTTGGGAACGAAGAAGACTGATACAACGCATTTTAAACAGACCCCTTAACTGCCCTCTCGCACCAGACACACGTATTTTTGGCAAAAAAGATAATGTAAAAACGCGAGAGAAACAACTAACCTATATGGGAGCCGATCCCACCCGGTCCGAGAATACCAAACTACCAGTTCTATGCGATACCTACCTACCGTCGCTGCTGCATGCATTACAACTAACAAGGTACTTAAACTGCCCTATTATTAATTCGTAAACTGGCACGGCCGTCCGAAGTTATGGAAACCGGCTCCGGCAACAATACACCTATAAAACTGTAGCCGGCGCCGGTTACGGAGGCACTACCCTGTTTATATACAGGTTGTTGAAAAAAGGTTTCAATATTTAGAGGGCATGTAATTCGATCAAAAGCAAGTTAAAAGTTTAAATAAATATGGGTCCGCAGATCAACCGTTTTCAAGATATGAGTGATTTTCTTCTTCAATAGCTTAAATTCGAATATTTTATATATTTTTCAATATTCAGCACTACATAACAATTATCAAAGAAGATGTTCGAAATGTTAAAAATTTTTTAATATTGCATGTTTCGAATGTGCATGGAAAACCGTAGACCACTGGTTTCGTCCTTTTGGGACTCATCAGTACGGTGCTTTGCCCTACACACTCGAACTATGCAATATTGCTTGCTTTATATATGTTCCAAGCCCAACGATATGTTTGGGGTAGCATTCAGTATGGATCTCGTAGTACATAAAATCTGGATTTAGTTTCTATAATTCAATGCCTGGCGGGGTATTTGCCCGAGGAGTAGTTGTTCGAACGGTCCAGTACCACTCATGTTCGAAATGTTCTCCCTCAACATCGACACAGGATCTACATCTTCTTAGAAGCGATCTGCGTGCCCTTTCAAAAAAACCCGGTTTTTGAGGTTTGAGGTTACTTAAAAAGTTTAGTATACGCAACACCAGCAAAAACCTTGCCGAGTTGCAGCTGTGAGTTGAACAAATTTGACTCGAACAAAAATGGGTTTTTTGAAAGGGTACGCAGATCCTTTCTAAGAAGATGTGGATCCTGTGTCGATCTTGAAGGAGGACATTTCGAGCATCTTCTTTGATAATTGTTAAATAGTGCTGAATTTTGAAAAGTAAACAAAATATTCAAATTAACTCGTTTAAGCTATCGAAAAAGAAAATCGCTCATATCTCGAAAACAGTTGGTCTGCTGACCCATATTTTTTTTTTATTTATTTATTTCAAGAATTGTTCATAAAGAACAATTTACAATGGATGTCCATTATACTGCAGGAGTCCCAGACTGTATGCAGCTTGAACACAAACACAACACAAAAAACAAGAAACACAAGTATACATACATGATATTAATGGATAATTTCATATTTATAAATTTCGTCTGATGTATTCTTTCAAAGTATGGCGTATTTTATAATTACTGTTCTTTAAAATTTTTAAATGATTAGGCAATTTATTGAAAATTCTTACACCCATATGTTTGTAGGACTTTCTGCCAACTTCCAGTTTTATCTTTGGTAGCCTTATATTTTTGTTTCTAGTTCGACTGTCACTGTTGTTAAAATCATTTCTTAAGTAATTATAGTTATGAAGCACAGATTCTAAGTAATAGGCTTGAGTTATTGACAGTGGCATCTCGTCTCCAGTCTCCGTAATAATCTTTAATATTCTATCCTGTAGTTTGATTAATGGTTGTATTATATTATTATATGCGCCGCCCCATGCTATGGTTCCATATGTAGCGACACTGTGAAACAACGCATGGTATACACTCATAAGTGATTTAGTTGGTAGGGTATATCTTAGTTTCACAAAGGTATAGGGTAAATATCTTGTTTTGCTGAGTATTTTTTGTAAATGCACATCCCATCTCATTTTTTGGTCAAAGTAGACACCCAGATACTTAGTACTTTGCACATTCGCTATGGCAATGTTGTCAATACATATTTCAAGACGATCAGGAATGCTGTCAGTGTAGTTACCAAAAGCTATATAAACTGTTTTGCTTAAATTAAGGGATAAGTAATTTTTGTATAACCAGCAATTGACCAAATTGATAAATTCATTAGCTCGTAACTCAGTTTTATCCCATGTGTCATCACTAGCCAAAACTACAGTGTCATCAGCATACGCATAAATGTTCTCTCTTAACAGGTCTAATTCTAACATATCATTTATGTAAACATTAAAAAGAATGGACGCCAGTAAAGTACCCTGTGGCACACCCACATCTAGTAGGTGTAGTTTGCTTTTGACGTTGTCAATTCTCACTGATTGCTGCCTATTTGTGAGATAATCTGTCATCAGTGCAAGGGCAACACCTCTTACACCATAAATTTCTAATTTATCTATAAGTATACCGTGGTTCACTGTGTCGAAGGCCTTCGAGAGGTCTAGAAAAATGGCAACAGTTGGGGTACCAGAATCCAAGTTGGAGTAAATATAATCCGACACGTTAGCTAATGGATCTTTAGTACTTTTATTTTTCAAAAATCCGAACTGTTTTCGGAGAATATATTATTTTTTAAAAGAAATTCACTGAGCCTGCTAAATACTACTCTTTCAAAAATCTTAGCAACATTCGAAATCAAAGATATAGGTCTGTAATTATTCAAGTTATGCCTGTCACCTGTCTTATGAACGGGGACCACTTCAGCTATCTTAAAATGGTTAGGACAGGTTCCTGTTGTAATACATAGATTGATAATATGTTCAAGAGGTTTACAGATATAATTTTGTAGTCTCATCAGAACTTTCGCACTAATACCATCGACACCACCAGACTTGTTCAAAGTATTAATAACTCTCTTGACTTCATTGCAATCAGTAGGTCCAAGAAAGATGGAATTATCATTCCTTTTGATATGTGGTAAATCTAGTATTGATTGAGGTTTCTTTATATTTCTAGCTAATGTAGTACCAATGGAACAGAAGTAGTCGTTAAACTTGTTTGCCATATCTAGTTTGTCACATATCTTATCACCATTCACATTTATAGAATCAATACTTTTCCTTGTAGAGCTGCAACCATGTATTTTAGATTTAACATATTGCCACATTCTTTTCGAATCATAACCAGCAATTGTTGTTCTTTCATAATCGCTTTTTGCTTTTTTAATAATTATATTATTGAAGATATTAGCATAGGATTTGTATTCCATCTCAAAGTCAACATTGTTTGGATTTCTTTTCCATTTTTTGTAGAGTAGCTGTTTTTTGTTAGAAGAGGATATCAGTGCTCTAGTTATCCATGATTTCCTCGGTTTATCCCTCTTCGTAGTTGTTTTTGTAGAATTTTTAATCAATTCACCGATTATAGACACAGTCATCAGTGGCACAGCCCGGATCCAATTCATTCATACGATTCCAATCAACTTTGCCTGCATCACTCTCTAATTTATTATAATCAATGAAAGTAATTTTTTCAGCCTTATTACTAGGACTTTTTTTAATAGAGACAAAGGTCGGATAGTGGTCAGTTAAGTTATATATAAGTTTACAAGCTTCAATTTTGAGTCCAGATTTTACAAGTATATGGTCCAAACATGAGCCTTCATTGACCTTGCAAGGTCGAGTTATGGTTGAGATATAAGGTAGATATTTCATTTCAAGACAGTCATTTAAGTAATCATTACTTTGTATGGAATCTTTAACAGTATCAATATTCGTATCTCCCAACAAAAAGTGATTCTCGGTAGTCTTATTATTAATAAGAAACTGGTTTAGGTCATCAATAAAATCAGCAACCTGGTAATCATGGCATCGATACACTCCAGAAATCTTAATTCTAGTTGAGTTGCAATCTACCTCAGTGCTTAGGATCTTTAATTTGCCATAAGTTTCAACATAAGTAAATTCTGACAGAGTGTTTTTAACATATATCGCAACACCATCTGCTTTATTTATAGTACTATTATTATTATAAAAGTTCTAATCCGATATGTCAGTAAAACCATGGCATATTTATTTAGACTTTTTAACTGGCTTTTGATCGTAGATATACAGGGTGGTCCTTAAGTATTCCAAAAGCTTTTAAGATGAGATTCTTTACATTATTTTGAGTTGAATATTTCTTATGGCCATATGTCTAAAACGGCTTAATTTCAAAGATACGGGGTGCCAAAGTTGAGGGAAAGAAAAAGTTTTTTTGGGAGAGCTTGAAAACGATGAAACTGCACAATATTAGTACACAATGGATGAACTTTTGAAGCAACAATTCCTTTTTTCAAATAAACAAGGGCTGGTCCAAGGGGTGACTATGGAATTCTTCTTTGAAATTAAGCCGTTTTAGACATATGGTCATATGAAATATTCGACTCAAAATAATGTAAAGATCAACGTCTTAAAAACTTTTAGAATACTTATGGGCCACCTGTAAGTATAGTGAGTTTTCTGACTGAACCAGAACCCGCAGAAGTTTTTCACGAGAGTTCATTGAACTGATCCAAAACCGACGTGTATAGGGTGAGTCAGTTTTAATATAAAATACTTTAGGAATATACAGGGTGTTAAAAATACTATCGAACATTTCTGCAGCGAGTAGTACTCATCAAAATAAGTCGAAAAGTTTGTATGAACATTTGACCTGAAACTTAGTCCTAGGGAGTTAAACCTTTAAACGAGTTCAGATTAAACTGTCTTTTCTATTAGATGAAGAACAGTAAAAGATAAACAGCAGATAAAATTTTAGTTTTTGAAGCTAAATAATATAAGCTAGTTCATTCTTGGTAATTAAAATCATTTTCGCCACTTTTAGGGGAAGGTAAGGGTGTCTCACCCTATAACTTTTATTTAATTTAATACAAATTGGAAACGAGAAGATAAAGGATTTCTGCTATTTAGGAAGTCAAATAACTCGCGATGGTAGGAGCTCTAGGGATGTAAAACAAAGAATAGCGCAGGGCCGAGTTGCATTTAATAAAAAGAAACAACTACACTGCCGGACAAAAAAAAATGGGACACTCTCAGAATTTTTCTCGAAGTTCGAGAAAAAGACAAACGAAGCACTAAAGGGCACGGGTGGAAATATTGTTAGGGACATTGAGGCAGAATGGAATTGCATTAAAAATAGTTTAGTTTCCTCAGCTAGGGATATTTTGGGTCATAAACAGAATGAAAGTAGGAAACCTTGGATAACAAAACATATTGTGAGTCTAATAGAGGAAAGGCGAAAATATAAAAATAGGTTAGATGAAACAGGGAAACAAAGATATAAGGCGATCAAGTGGGAAATTATTCGGGAATGTAGGAAAGCGAAAGAGCAATGGATCGATAATAAATGCAAAGAAGTGGAAGATAAATTCGAAGTAGGAAAGACTGAGGAAGCATATAAAATAATTAGGAGAAATTTTAGAGAAATTGGATCTAGTACCAAAAACATTAGAAATGAGGCAGGAGATATCCTAATCGGAAGTGGGGAGAAGGCAGATAGGTGGAAAGAATATTTAGGAAACTTATATGCGGGACAGGAAGTGCAAGATATATTAGAAAGCGAAAGCAGTGTAGAGGGGGATAACCTAGGGAGTCCTATAATGAGAGAAGAGTTTGAGATAGCACTAAAAAGTTTAAGGAATAATAAAGCACCAGGTATAGATGGCTTGCAGGCAGAAATCTTAAAGTGCGCAGGTCAAGAGGTAATAGATCGTTTATTTAAACTAGTTAGTCGCATATACCTGACAGGCGAGATTCCAGAAGATTACAAACGGAACATCATAGTAGCTTTGCCAAAAAGAAAAGGCGCGGATAGATGCGAAAATTTTAGAACTATCAGTTTAACTTCCCATGCGTCAAAAATTTTAACTAGAATTGTGCAAAGAAGGATGGAGAAAAAGGCGGAAGAAATATTAGGAGAAGATCAGTTCGGATTTAGACGAAATAGAGGAACGCGCGAGGCCATTCTAGCTTTACGAGTAATTATAGAAAAAACGATAGAAAAGAGAAAGAGCGTCTATATAGGATTTGTAGATTTAGAAAAAGCCTTCGACAACGTAAAATGGGGGAAGATGTTCGAAGTGCTGAGAAAGGTAGGGATGAAATACAGGGACAGAAGAATAATACATAATCTCTACAAAGCGCAAAAGGCAGTTATAGAATGTGAGCAGGAACAAAGGGAAGTAGATATCCGGAAGGGAGTGAGACAGGGATGTGCATTGTCACCTCTAGTTTTCAACTTATATATCGAAGATGCGATTAATATTGTTAAGGAAAGAACAGCCTCAGGGATCAATGTACAGGGCCAAACTATTAACATGCTCAGATTTGCGGATGATATAGCAGTGTTAGCATCTAGCAAAGAAGAATTAGGAGCGGCTTTGAATGAAATGGAAGCAGTTTTGACACAGGGCTTCGGCATGAAAATCAATAAAAAGAAAACTAAAATTTTGGTATGTAGGGGATGTGAAAATAGAACTAAAATGGAAATACAAATTGGAAATGAGAAGATAGAGGAGGTCGCGGATTTCTGCTACTTAGGAAGTAAAATAACTCAAGACGGTAGGAGCACTAAAGATATAAAACAAAGAATGGCGCAGGGCCGAGTTGCGTTTAACAAAAAGAAACAACTGTTATGCTCGAGAACGGTTAATATAGAGACTAGGAAGAGACTCTTAACGTCGTATGTATGGAGTACGGCATTATACGGGCGCGAAACTTGGACAATAGGAGAAGCGGATAGAAAAAGAGTAGAAGCGTTTGAAATGTGGTGCTACAGACGCATGATGAAGATACCGTGGATAGATAAGGTTAGCAATAGGGAAGTATTAGAAAGAGTTGGGGAAAAGCGAAAGGTATGGAAAACAATAAAGAGTAGGAGAGATAGGATGGTAGGACACCTTCTAAGACACGAAGGAATAGTTCGTGACATACTAGAGTCAGAGATAGGAATAAAAAGAGGTAGGGGTAGGCCTAGATTAGACTACTGCTCTCAAATAGTTAGGGATGTAGGATGTTCTACTTTTAGGGAAATGCGTAGGTTAGCTCAGGATAGAAAAGAATGGAGGTACGCGTCCAACCAGTCTTCGGACTGAGAACCTTATGATGATGACTCTCAGAATTACTATTTTAGTGAATAAAAAAACAACGGAGGGTTTGAAATTATATTTAACTATATTATTTTCATCGTAACAATAAATAAAAAACGAGAAACAAAATGATTCGTCAACAAAAACCTAACAAAAGTATTTTTTAGAGATCAACTGTTACTTAAGAACTTAAAAACAAAAACAAAAAAAAAAATTATTAACAGGAAAAGCACACGGGTAGAACCAAATTAGTAATGGGTGTTACCACCACGAACTCTAATTACTCCCCTTAAACGTTGTGGCATACTCTGAATGAGATTATCAATAGATTGTTGGGGTATTTATTCCCATTCTTCTTGAAGCGCCATTTAATGTTTCTGGTAGGGGTTGGCGACGTCTAATCCTTTTTTCAAGCTGATCCCACGGATGTTTAATGGGATTCAGGTCTGGACTATTGGCTGGCCATGGGAGGCGTCCAAAACCAACCTCTTCACGGTACTCGATAACAACTTTTGCTGTGTGTGTTCGGGCGTTGTCATTCATAAACACAAAATTGGTCCTTATAAATGGCATATATGGTGTGACATGGGTTTCCAGGCACTCGACAATGTATCGGTGTGCAGTCATTGTTCCATTTTCAATGAAAACCAATCCTGGGTGAGCCCCCAAAGATATTCCGGCCCACACCATAATGCTACCACCATTGAAACTGATCCTGGGAGATATGTGACATTGACTGTACCGCTCCGCTGGTCTTCGCCACACCTTTTCACACCCGTCGGGTGACCTAACTCTAAATCTTGACTCGTCCGAGAAGAGCACGTTCCTCCATTGATGTTCGTCCCAATTTACATATTGCCGTGGAAACACAAGTCGTGCTCTGCGATGTTCTACGGTCAACAGGCGACCCGTAGCCGAGTATCTTGAAGTCAAACCATATTGTTTAGCCTTCTTCGAACTGTTCTGGCTGAAACTGCCACTCCTCGAACATCGGCTAACCGTCCAGGAAGAATAGGTGATGGCAATGCTCTTTCGCTCAGTGCAGCTATATGGAGAAAACGGTCATCTTGATGGTTCGTAGCCCCTGGACGACCAGATCCGACCTTCCTTGCAAATCCATGAGTTTCACGAAATCGCAAGAATGCATTTTGCAATGTGTTACGGGGTATATTCAGCACTTGAGCAATATACCGCACACTTCAGCCATCGTGACTTAAAACAACAATTTGTGAACAAATTTCGGGGCGCATTGTATGGAAAATGTTAAAAGTTAACGTTTACAAATGAAATATCACCAAAAATACAATAGAAAATACAGAGCAGCCCAATAAGTTAAAAGATTTTGATGTTTCAATAAAGATGCATGAAGAGTCAAAATGTTGATTTGGCTGTTTAGGCTTACAAAAGGTGCAATATTCAGCTAAAAGTTTCTTTTTTCCCCACTAGTAAGGCAATCGTTAATTATATGCGTAAGTTAATTTACCTACATAAAAATATTGTAGGGCCTCAATATAAAAATAAAAACAAGTGTCCCGTTTTTTTGTCCGGAAGTGTATTATGTTCGGGAATGATAAATGTAGAAACTCGGAAGAGACTCTTAAAAACGTATGTATGGATTACGGCATTGTAAGGGTGTGAAACTTGGATGATAGGAGAAGCGGACTGGAAACAATTAGAAGCATTCGAAATGTAGTGCTATAGACGCATGATGAAAATACAGTGGATAGATAAGGTTAGCAACAGAGAGGTATTCAAAAGAGTTGGAGAAAAACGAAATTTGTGTAAGAGAGATAGGATGGTAGCTTAGCCGCTGCCAGTGCTCTGTTCACCGCCGTAACTGTATCCTTGGTGTCCTTCACTGCAGCTCGTACCTCTCTCGTCACTCTGCCGAGCGAAATACGATCTTTGACCTTCTTCTTGGCGCCAACACCCACGCCCATCTTGACTTTAGCTTTCATGGCGTTAGTTATGGCCCAAGCGGCTGCACGTTTACCAAGCGTTGCGTTCTTTTCCAAAACCCTGTGCCACACACTGTCCGCCAATCTTCGGTCAGCTTCGTGTCGTTTCGAGAGGTCCTTTCATTGCGAGTAGGCAATGTCGTGGACTCTGCACGCTTCGTCCGTGGGATTTATGCCGCGATCACCTCTGGCTAACCGCTCCTTAAGTTTTTTGCCTGGACCACAGAAATTGTAACCGGGCAGGTGCACTTCGAACGGCAGTTTGCCAATGAAATCGTTTAAGAGTCCTTTCCCCTTGCGTTGTCGTCGTCGTCGTTTGACTGTCGGAGACATACTGACTAGACTATAAAAGGTTGCAGCGCTGTTATATGTATATACTAGTTCGATCGGCGATGAAGTTCGTTAAACAATCGGAGAGTTCGCCCGTGGTAAACGTGCGTGGGGCAGGCTTCGAACCACCAGCCAACAACAGACTCAAACACGACCCCCTCTTCCCCGACACTGTGAGATTCATCATCTGCGGTCCCTCGAACTGTGGCAAAACGAATTTGATCTTGTCGCTGCTGTGTGCTCCGAACGGGTTGCGTTTTGAGAACGTCTACGTATACTCAAAGTCCCTGTATCAACCAAAATATCAATTGCTGGGGGAGATCCTGCGGTCAGTGCCGGGGGTCGGTTACTTTGCCCACGGAGATCGCGCGGACATCGTGCCACCCGAGAACAACCTGCTCAATTCCGTGTTCATCTTTGATGACGTGGCCTGCGACAAGCAGAACGTTATGCGAGAGGCACAGACTGCTTCTATCTCTGTCAGACGTACAAGCACATCCCCAAACACCTGATACGCGACAACGTCAACTTTCTGGTCCTCTTCAAGCAAGACGACCTGAACCTTTGTCACGTGTACAACGATCACGTGTACACCGGCATGGAGTGGACGGTGTTTAGGTCAGCGTGCGCAGCATGCTGGACATACAAGTACGGATTCCTGGTGATAGACAAGGACAGCGATATTGAATCAACGGCAGTACAGAAGGGGCTTCGACCAGTACCTGGTCATATTGCAATAATTTAACCCAGAAACATTTTAGAACATTCAAAATTTACATTTTACATTCAAATTTAAATAAATAATTTCAATTCCTTTTTTAATTCATTGCTGAAGTAAACTGCAGCATTGACAGAAATTGCAAAGGTGAACGGATGTGCGATCGCAGCACAGGAGTCGCGTCACAGGGTCGGCAGAAGAAGGTTGAAGTAATGTGACATTTCCGATCATCCAGAAAACTTAAGTAAGATTTATAAATATTTGATTATCGTTGTTTGTAAAATTATTCGATTATTGTTTGTTCATTTGTTTGTTTCTTTATTTGTTTCCATTCTTTTAAATTCCGAAAGTGTAAATTTAAATTAATGCGCAATTTTATAAGTAAACTGAAGAAAACTGGACATTAGGCTTATTAGTTAATCCTTTCCCGTTCCCCAATAAAACCCCCCTACTGACCCAGAGCGACACATGGTGGAGGCGCCCTTTAAGCTAGTCAAATGTCCAGTAGTAAGCCTATAACAAGAAGTGAAACAAAAAATAAATTAGTCGTAGAAATTAATGCGAATGAATTAGATATTTTCAACCCACCATCAAGAAGTACAGAAAATTTTTACCCCTTTTTACCCTCCAAAAGGTTAAGCCGCAGTCCCACTTCCAATCACCACAAATAACACTTCTAGTAAGAGAGAAAGCAGATTTTCTTTCGACGATTTACTAAATAATTCTGACGAAGAACCCACTCCTAACAGTTTCCTCACTTTACGTCCAACAACAACTACACAAAACAAAAACGAACTAAAATTTCCCTTAGAAAAAGTAATGTCGAATAACTCTAAATTAAAAATGGCCAACACAACTATTGCCGATGCTTTTAATACAGAAAAGAAACCGGCTGTACCAAAATTCATAAGTCCAGAAATTTTCCATCCAGCAAAATCAAATCCTCGTGAATTTATAAAAAATTACGAAAAACAGGCATCGCCAACGGTTGGTCCAATGACCTAAAAATTGCTTATTTTGGAACGTTCTTAGAAGGTGCAAGCAACATCATCATAAGGTTCTCAGTCCGAAGACTGGTTGGACGCGTACCTCCATTCTTTTCTATCCTGAGCTAACCTACGCATTTCCCTAAAAGTAGAACATCCTACATCCCTAACTATTTGAGAGCAGTAGTCTAATCTAGGCCTACCCCTACCTCTTTTTATTCCTATCTCTGACTCTAGTATGTCACGAACTATTCCTTCGTGTCTTAGAAGGTGTCCTACCATCCTATCTCTCCTACTCTTTATTGTTTTCCATACCTCTCGCTTTTCCCCAACTCTTTCTAATACTTCCCTATTGCTAACCTTATCTATCCACGGTATCTTCATCATGCGTCTGTAGCACCACATTTCAAACGCTTCTACTCTTTTTCTATCCGCTTCTCCTATTGTCCAAGTTTCGCACCCGTATAATGCCGTATTCCATACATACGACGTTAAGAGTCTCTTCCTAGTCTCTATATTAACCGTTCTCGAGCATAACAGTTGTTTCTTTTTGTTAAACGCAACTCGGCCCTGCGCCATTCTTTGTTTTATATCTTTAGTGCTCCTACCGTCTTGAGTTATTTTACTTCCTAAGTAGCAGAAATCCGCGACCTCCTCTATCTTCTCATTTCCAATTTGTATTTCCATTTTAGTTCTATTTTCACATCCCCTACATACCAAAATTTTAGTTTTCTTTTTATTGATTTTCATGCCGAAGCCCTGTGTCAAAACTGCTTCCATTTCATTCAGAGCCGCTCCTAATTCTTCTCTGCTAGATGCTAACACTGCTATATCATCCGCAAATCTGAGCATGTTAATAGTTTGGCCCTGTACATTGATCCCTGAGGCTGTTCTTTCCTTAACAATATTAATCGCATCTTCGATATATAAGTTGAAAACTAGAGGTGACAATGCACATCCCTGTCTCACTCCCTTCCGGATATCTACTTCCCTTTGTTCCTGCTCACATTCTATAACTGCCTTTTGCTCTTTGTAGAGATTATGTATTATTCTTCTGTCCCTGTATTTCATCCCTACCTTTCTCAGCACTTCGAACATCTTCCCCCATTTTACGTTGTCGAAGGCTTTTTCTAAATCTACAAATCCTATATAGACGCTCTTTCTCTTTTCTATCGTTTTTTCTATAATTACTCGTAAAGCTAGAATGGCCTCGCGCGTTCCTCTATTTCGTCTAAATCCGAACTGATCTTCTCCTAATATTTCTTCCGCCTTTTTCTCCATCCTTCTTTGCACAATTCTAGTTAAAATTTTTGACGCATGGGAAGTTAAACTGATAGTTCTAAAATTTTCGCATCTATCCGCGCCTTTTCTTTTTGGCAAAGCTACTATGATGTTCCGTTTGTAATCTTCTGGAATCTCGCCTGTCAGGTATATGCGACTAACTAGTTTAAATAAACGATCTATTACCTCTTGACCTGCGCACTTTAAGATTTCTGCCTGCAAGCCATCTATACCTGGTGCTTTATTATTCCTTAAACTTTTTAGTGCTATCTCAAACTCTTCTCTCATTCTAGGACTCCCTAGGTTATCCCCCTCTACACTGCTTTCGCTTTCTAATATATCTTGCACTTCCTGTCCCGCATATAAGTTTCCTAAATATTCTTTCCACCTATCTGCCTTCTCCCCACTTCCGATTAGGATATCTCCTGCCTCATTTCTAATGTTTTTGGTACTAGATCCAATTTCTCTAAAATTTCTCCTAATTATTTTATATGCTTCATCAGTCTTTCCTACTTCGAATTTATCTTCCACTTCTTTGCATTTATTATCGATCCATTGCTCTTTCGCTTTCCTACATTCCCGAATAATTTCCCACTTGATCGCCTTATATCTTTGTTTCCCTGTTTCATCTAACCTATTTTTATATTTTCGCCTTTCCTCTATTAGACTCACAATATGTTTTGTTATCCAGGGTTTCCTACTTTCATTCTGTTTATGACCCAAAATATCCCTAGCTGAGGAAACTAAACTATTTTTAATGCAATTCCATTCTGCCTCTATGTCCCTAACAATATTTCCACCCGTGCCCTTTAGTGCTTCGTTTGTCTTTTTCTCGAACTTATTGCGCATATCATCATCTTTTAGTTTCTCTGGGTCAAGATACCTTCTTCCGCTTCTTTTTTTCAAAATCTTAAATTTAAGATTGGCTTTCATAACGACTATGTTGTGATCACTATCTATATCTGCTCCTGGATAACTTCTACAATCCCTAACTTGATTTCTAAATCTTTGCCTAACGAGAATGTAATCTATTTGATATCTCCCTAAGTCTCCTGGCATCTTCCACGTATAGCATCTCCTAACATGATGGTGAAATAGAGTGTTCGCGACCGTTAAGTTATGTTTATCGCAGAACTCTATCAGTCTAACTCCCCTATCGTTCCTATTGCCTAATCCAAAGGGGCCAACTATTCCGCCCTCTCGCCCTGTGCCTACGACTGCATTGAAATCTCCTGTAATTATTAAATTTTCGTGCCCTCTCACAAAATCTAGCACATATTCAATATCAAGCAAGCAAGCAACAGGTGGTACGAAATATACGTACAAGAAAACCAAAACGATACTTGGGAAAAATTAGTTAAAGCCTTTATTCAAGAATTTAGCGATGGTGTAGACGACAAATCTGCTGAATTAAAATTTGAAAATAGAGTACAAAGCAACACAGAAACTTTAAAAACTATTATTATGATCTTAAATTTTTAGCATTTAACTACAACCCGACCATGGACGACAGAACATTTATTAAATATTTCGAAAGAGGCATATCTAAAGAGTGTGTTACAACTTACAAAATATTAAAGCCAAGACTCTACGATACAGACAGTTAAAGAAATTGTAGCTAAAGTCGATGACATTTTAGAATCAGCACAACACAAATCAGACGATAAACCGAAAAGTATTTTTTCAAACTGCAGTCCATCCCAAACCTATTATCAACAACCCCGCCCCTATTCCCAAAATCAACAAATGATGAGACCAGGGCCACATTTTCCTCATTTTCAGAATTTTTAGCCGAATTTCAGACCGCAAAATATGTCTCTTCAGAGAAATAACTCGGCACCTCAATACCCTTATAGAAACATAATTACCTCGGCATTCCCTAAATGATTCTTTTCACTTGTGGAATTTTAGAAAACAAAACAATTACCTCGAGATAATTGCATTATGAGTATAAGCTTATAAATAATTTCCAGACGGACAGGCGACGCAATAATCAAAATTATATTTCTGACCTTACAGACGAATCAATGAGATGCAGGACAGGGGTCAGCTACTATCGAAAATCTCTAGGTGGTGTCTAGGTACTTGCAGCTCAGCACCAGGTGGTCGGCGTTTTTTTTTTCTTCTAATAACTCGAGCGGGAAGTGCACGAAAAGCAAAATTTGCACCCCAAAAAAAAAACCCTAAAATGTCATAAGGACAAATTAGAAAAGAAAACATAAAAAGGACAAGAAGAAACAAGGATGATTAAAGATTTAAATAAACGGAAGAATTGGCTTACCACGTGTGGGTCTTTTTTTTCCAACTAAATAAAGTCCTCGTGAATTAAATCCCAAAAGGAAAAAGGCGGCGATTTCTAATACAACAACGCAATTAAATCGACACCAAAGGAAGTGATTTGAGAAAATCCCAAAATCTTGGCCAGCAAAATTAACTAATTTTACACAAACTCTCAAAATCACAACCACTCACGTTCAGAACAGCATGAAAAGTGAAAAATGCCGAAGCTAATCGGAATTTTGAAAAAAAACTATAAAAGTGTAGACCCATCGAATAAATTTCCAAAAATATCAGAGGCGTCACCGAGAGTGAGGAAGTTAACTAAAGAAAAGAAGGCTTAAAAGACTTTCGAATGCAAAAGAAAGGAAGATAAAGATAAGGAGAGACCTCAGCAGAACTTACGAGAAGGAAGAACAGAGACTAAAAAAGATAAAGAGTAAAAAGATGTGCCATGGAGAGAAAAATCAGAAGCACGCCACTGAACCGCGAACTAAATGCGAGCAACAGAGCTAACGCCATTCCGAGATGACATTACCGAACATACATAACCTAGCAAAACGCGCTGTCATAACAGATCCTATTAACGATATTAACTAAATAAACATGGGAGTGACTACTGCTCCGGCCGACCGCATGCGCATTACAGAATGTCAACACATTTTGCATTTTGGAAGTGTAAAAAAACTAAAGCTGAGAGAACGCATTTTAAACAAAGCCCTTTCTTGCCCTCTCGCACCAGACACACTCATTTTTTGGAACAAAGATGATGTAAAAACAAGCAAAATATATCAAACCGCTGCGGGGTCAGAACTCGTCTAGCCGTAGGAGAACAAAACGACAGTTCTGTACGATATCCGAACACCCACCGAGACCGTTGGTGTCACTAGCCGATAACGATATTCTTAAACGTCATTTTGCGGACATTAAGTAATGCGGGCGTCCGACCGTATTGGAATAAAATTTCAGGGGGCCGGCGGCCGGAGCAGTAGTCACTCCCAATAAACATAGGATAAAATCTGAAAAATCAGGGAATAATTGACAAAAGACTCACTAAGAAGATGGTGAATATCAGTAATGAACAACTCCAAGACCAACTAACGTGCTAATTCTGCAGGTAAATCTAGGTTCGAGGTAGGTGACAAAAATTAAACAAGAAAGCATAGAAATTGAAGAGGCACACAAGAAGACAGGATGAATAAAGTCTAAAGACAATAGAGCAAACTACAACTTGGACCAGGAACTATAAAGATTAATAAGCTGCAGGACACGACAAGCTATATCTACGATGAAAAAGGGGAAACAGCTGAAACGAAGAATAAACAAACCAAGGTAAGAGAAGAAAAGCTATATGAAATACTAACTAACAATCGGGAATGATTCTAGGCAAAATAGTAATTAAGTGAATGGAGAAAACAATGTACCGGCACAAGAACGGAGAAAGATCGGAAGACGAGGCAAAAATGTCTAAAGGGAGAAACAAATACTTATGAGATAATAAATAGATCTAAGTAGTGTCGGAACTAGTACGGTTTGAGAGAAATTATACACAAAATGTATAATATTTTAAATAACACACTTGCTGAAAAATAAAACCGTAACAACATTATTTCAAATTAAATTAAATGAACCCTTCAATTTTTAAAAAAATGTTTCAACTTCAATGCTTACTAAAACTACACTACAGCTTAGGGTACCGCAGTAAAGATTGCCAAAGTAAAACTGGCGTTAATTTTGCCATTCCTTACTGCGGTGCAACTGGGTGCTGTGTTGTACCGCAGTAAAGATTGCCAAAGCAAAAGCGCGGTTAATTTCGCCATTCCTTACTATGATACAACTTGGAGCTGCGTTGCACCGTAGTAAACAATGTCTTTACGCGCCCAGGCAATGCAAACAATGACCGTTCATGCTGTCCGGTCAGGTCACGTTGCCCAGGCATTGCTAACATCGCCCGACAGTGGCGTAACTATAAATTTTTGGCCCCCCCGCGAAAAAATCCAAAAGGCCCTCAACAACGGGTGACAGCCCCCACTAAGTGGGGGTCCGGGGGCTTTTCCCCCGGAGATTTTTTTTTAAATTTTGCGTTTTAGGAACCATTTTAAAGCATTTTCAAACAAGAAATATCACTATGTGTATGTTCATTTACAGACCACAGAAAAGTAAAGAAAATACGTAGGTCGATTTTTTTTTTATTTTCGTTTTAAAAACCATTTTAAAGCATTTTCAAACAAGAAATATCATTATGTGTATGTTCATTTACAGACCCCAGAAAAGTAAAGAAAATACAGAAGTAGGTAGTGTGACACTACATCCAGACAGTTCCGGACTGGCCTTTTGTGTTCAGACAGTTTTAGGGACTTTTTGTCTAGAATATGGGGATTTTTGGTTAAAATCTAGGGAATTTTGGGGAAATCTGGTGATTTTTGTGTGTTGGCAGTACGAAAGCTGTAATCCCACCTGATTTCGACAGATCTCACCGGATCCCTTCGGTTTGTACCTCCGCCGGCCACCATTTTGTCACCGCTTGATGTTTAAACAACTATTCCCCGCCAGACGGCGTTGTCGTCAAATAAAAATTAAACTATTCTCCGTCAGATGGCGTTGTCGTCAAAATTAAAAATGGCGACCGACGCGGCGCCGCCTTGCCAATTTAAAAATTGACAGGTGAAAATTTGCAAATTTAAAAATTGACAATTGATAACTGTAAATATTGACAATTGACAACTGACAGCCTGTGTAAAGAAAGAATAATAGTTGGCGTTGTGGTTTTAAGATAAGAACCCCGGAAGAGTTCGCTTGAGGTTTAAAAATAGAACGGTAAATGAAAATGGCGGTCGCGAGACTTTATTTTCAATATATGGTCATCGTACGAGGGGGTATTGAGATCACTTATCGGCTCCGTCAAAAACAAAATGGCGGCCTATTAACGAGGACCCCTATGCGTTGAATGTTGTCAAAAGCACTTTCACTTACTCAGTAAGAATTCTATGCGCCTGTTCCAAGAGCGTTAGCCCCCCAAACGAAGGGCCCCACAAAATTAATGCACGCACGCGCACGACCACCTCGGACAACCGCCGTCTTAATACTGAATGTTTCTTCTTCGGTTATTAAAAACATGGCGCCCACATAATCTAGATAGGCCAAACATGGCGACTACATAAAAATAATCTAGGTGTTTGACATCAGTGTGGTTTTAAGATAAGAACCCGGAAGAGTTCGCATGAGGTTTAAAAATATAATGGTATATACGGGGTGAAGGTTGTTTACGAGTCGCTAAATGAAAATGGCGGTCACGAGACTTTATTTTCAATATGTGGTCATCGTACGAGGGGGTATTGAGATCACTTATCGGCTCCGTCAAAAACAAAATGGCGGCCTCTTAACGGTGAGTGTTGTCAAAAGTACTTATCCAAATTGGGGCCAACTGCCTGGTCTGAAAGAATTCTATGTGCTTGTCCCAAGAGCGTTAGCCCCCAAATAAAGGGGCCCACATAACCTCAAAATTAATGTTCGCGCACACGCATGTCCATCTCGGACCACCGTTGTCTTAAAACTGAATGGTTCTTCTTCTGTTATTAAAAAATTTGAAAATGGTGAGTCACAGACCTGATGACGTCACCACCACGAGGTACTAATAATCCACGCAGAGCCATCTGTCTTATTAATGAAGGAAACAATCATACGACTTAGAAGATTTTTATTTTCATAACAGATTTATAAGATGTATAAAGAATACGGTGGTACACCTGTAAGGAATACTATAATCGGGGAGCTCTGCAGGTCAACGGTTTTCTCACATCAAGTACACGGGGCTGCTCTGAAGGTAATGACGTAATCACGCCCACAGACACGACAGCAATACAAGCTGGTAAAATAGGTATCTGAAACAAGAACCCGGTGTTAGATATATAACAGCAGCTCCATTGAAGTTTCATCATCAGTTCATCTGTAATTCTCAACGAATCAACATGTCCAATACCTGCGATATTTGTCAACGGTCTTTTTTAAGACCAAGCAACTTGAAAAGACATCAGCAGCACTGTGGGGTCGAAACAAAACCAAAACACGAATGTCCCCAGTGTGATAAGAAGTTTTCAAGTCTTGACTCTGTAAAGAGACATGTAAAAGGAAACCATCAACAGCCCACATTTATGATACAGTTCGACCCGGTCTTTAACAAAATGTTTCTTTGTGTGAGCGGCTTCCCCTCGGTGTACGGGGTCGAAAGTCAACGATTCCTCATAAGTCGCTGTATGAACGAGTTTAAGACGAAGTTGAACAAGCACACAGACAAAGACGTTGGGCTTGTCCGAGCGAAATTCAAGTACAATGTTAACGAAGAGGTTAAATACAAAGAAGTAGACATTAAGCCGACAGGCGACTGCTCTGATTTCGAGAAGTGGTTCAAGGATAACGTCGTAGAAAAAGTATGTGCAGCCATGATGAAGGTGGAACAAAATAAACTCAATACGCTTCTATTAATCTGCTGTCTGAAAGTCTACGTGACCGGCGCTGTGCCTCAAGAAACTCAGCATCTCACGGTTCAAGTAAATAACAGGGTTTACGAAATGGATGAAGACTGCAATTTTACGTTTATCGACGAGAAGTCGGAAGATATACCGGGGTTCAGAAATATGTAATGTGTTGTACTCGAAATACGAAAATTAAATAGTTAAGTTGTTGATGTAAAGGTGTAATGAAAAAATAAAATGTCATTAGCCTCCTACTTGTTTTAATTTAGATAGGGCTCCTAGCGCGTAAACAAATCAGTGATCCTCTATAATGATGATGTAACAATAGAAATTGTTTTAAAGTAGAAGTCAATTTGACAGGTTCTGACAAGACTGTGATCGAAGTCCTTCACTTCCTCTTACCTCTCTCTCGAGAATAGTACAAACAAAATATCTAAGCGGAAGAAGAAGAAGACCGCAATTTAACCAGCGAAAAGCGTATACGGGAAAATATGCCCTGAGGCCCGGGATATATAGAGTATCTTACTGAAAACTAGCACAAATCAGATAAGGCACCCGAATACCAAGAACTCGAACGTTTAGTGCGCTGCGCGCGCAGGAATATAAAAGAGACGCGCGGTTGCTAAGCCAGCAGTTCATCTGTACTTCTCAACGAATCAACATGTCCAATACCTGCGATATTTGTCAACGGTCTTTTTCAAGACCAGATAGTTTGAAAAGACATCGTCTTCTGTGTGGTGGTGGTGGTTCTACAAAGCTAAAACACGAATGTCCTCAATGCGATAAGAAATTCTCGCGAGCCCACAATGCCGAACGGCATATCAGACGCACCCACGCAACACCAACCGGGGTTACGCCCAGTGACGCGGTTGAGAATAGTGTTGCGTCATCGGCCCCCGCTTTCAAGGTCCTAGAGGAATACACATCGGAAAACACGAAATACAAGATCGCCCGCCGGAACATTGTATTTAAAATAAACGACATCCCCGAAAATACTGACGCCGTGAAATGGTTGAAGGCAGGGGTGGAAGGAGTCGTGAACCATGTGACGACCAACATGGACCCCTCTTGTAAGGCGGGATTCTCCTTCACCACAGTAGATGGCGATAAAGAGAGCCACCTGTCCTTCCGTAAAGCCGCCAATATAACGTTTGCCGACATTTGGGACATGGTATCGAAAATCTACCAAAGTAACAGCGAGGGCCTAAACACTGATAAATTCCGCCTGGGTGTCACCTCTATCGAGGAGCCGAGAGGAAGGGGGCGTCGGTACCCCAGCTATTACGACAATTTCGAAGAAGAGTGCCGGAAAAGACGCGGAATAATTGCGGTAAATACTTAGTTCTTTGTTTTAAAAATTTGTTTAAATTTCATTGGTCAAACATAAAACATTATTCTGATAAAGCCCGTTTCTTTTCTTGCAGATAAACAATAACGACCATCTATGTTTGCCTCGATCCCTTTCGGTAGCGATAGCGAGGGTTACCGAAGACCCAGAGTATCGAAAAATACTGAAGGATGTGGGTAAACTACAACAAAAAAAGGCGCTCGAGATGTTAAGTGCATCGGGCTTGGTTATTCCAGAAGAGGGTGCGGGTGTAGAGGACATTAGAGGCCTTCAGGTTTACCTTCAAGCAGAGCTGGGCAAATTACCGTCTGAAAGTAATTGCATTACTAAGTACCAAGTACCTGCTTGACAGTTTTTTTTTTCAAATACCAATTATTAAGAGAAAGACGAAGTATTTGAATTATGAATTACTTCTGAACAGTAATTATTTTTTTAGCAATTACCGGTATTTCCATTACTATATTATAATTGAATTACTTCTCGATTAATTGCAAATACCATTAGTAATTGCAATTATTTTGAATAATTACTAATTAATTCAAGAATCAATTGTACCCCTAACCACATAAATTTTGAAATACTATACAGGGTGGCCCGAAATTAGCGTGCAATATTTTACCAGCGTGTTCTGTGGCCAAAAATAAGACAAAAAGCTCCTATAAGCGTACCCCGAAATATGCTTCGCAAAGGAGCAATAGCTTTTTAAAAGAGAAGGCCTGAAGACGTTTCCTTCTAAATATCTCCGAAACAAGTCCAGGTAAAATTATGAAATTTTATGGAATGTGTAAGTACCAAATGCTGAATCTTTTGCTGTAAACATAATTTTTAAAATTTAACAGGGCCGTCTCAAATCTGGGGGTGGTGGAGGTAAGATTTACCCCAACTTTTTTTACAACATGCCGCTTTCCATTTTTCCATCAAAATTAGAAACTTCAGAGTTTTTTGCAAAAAAAATGTGCTCTTGTCTCGTTTTGATAGGAGGCACCGTTATCGAGCACAATTGATTTAAAAATTTCGCTGCATGCCTCAAATGTCTCAAATCTGGGGGCGGTGGAGGTAAGATTTAGCCCAACTTTTTCAGAACATGTTGTTTTCAATTTTTCAGGAAGTTTTTCCATAAAAATTTGCAACTTCAGAGTTTTTTTGCAAAAAAAAATGTGTTTCTATCTCGTTTAAGTGTACAAACGAAGTTTTCCACTTCTTGTAGGAATTTTTTGGTCATGCAGCGAAATTTTGAAACCGATTGTGCTCGATAACGGTGCCTCCTATCAAAACGAGACAAGAGTACATTTTTTTTGCAAAAAACTCTGAAGTTTCAAATTTTGATGGAAAAATTGAAAACGACATGTTGTAAAAAAAGTTGGGGTAAATCTTACCTCCACCACCCCCAGATTTGAGACGCCCCTGTTAAATTTTAAAAATTATGTTTACAGCAAAAGATTCAGAATTTGGTACTTACACATTCCATAAAATTTCATAATTTTAACTGGACTTGTGTCGAAGATATTTAGAAGGAAACGTCTTCAGGCCTTCTCTTTTAAAAAGCTATAGCTCCTTTGCGAAGCATATTTCGGTGTACGCTTATAGGAGCTTTTTGTCTTATTTTTGACCACAGAACACGCTGGTAAAATATTGCACGCTAATTTCGGGCCACCCTGTATACGCATTTCGGCAGCTAAGCTGCCATCTTCAGTAGCAGGGAAAAACCTATAGTAATAAAAACAAAAATGGCAATACCATCAATCAATGCAAAAAAAAAAAAACAATTATATATATGACAATAATAATAACAACAATAATGATGTGAAACAATGATAGTGACAATAACAATAATATAGGTCAGGTATTTTCTGCTCACCACTCCGAAAGAATCGAAGTGCACTCGATCAGCTCTCAAGCTAGAATGAACTCCGCACGGAGACAATCCCCCAATATATACTTAAAGTGACGCAGCACTGACGTTACTTGTGACATCAACATTAATCACACTAGGATAGAAAATTCAATATCCGGGCATACGCTCATTTTTATACCACTCTATTCTTATTTTCACTATCACAAATGTACAAAAAGGTTGCCATTGCCATCTTTACTGCAGTTTCAATTAAAATATCCTATCTTCAGGATAATTGACTTGAATGAAACAAAAATGGATATGGTTATGGATATGGTAGCGGGTATTGAGAGTTCTGTTCAGAAATTGGATAACTTGGATAGGAACTTTATTAGGAGCGCATGCAAAATACAAATTACTAAGAACATAAAGGATAATAAATATAAAAGTAAGAGCACAGTGAAAAACAATCACTATTATAGTATCGTTGAAGGACTCAGACAAAAAGATTGTTTTTATTTGAAAGCGGACAAGGGAAATAAGATTGTGGTATTAGATAAAGCAGATTACTTCAATAGAGTGGAAACTTTTTTGAAGGATGGTCCATACAAAGAGGTTAAGAAAAATCCATTGCCAAAATTGGTCAGTTCGGCTAAGAATGCCATGAAAGATTGTCCAAATCTTATTACCCCCCAAAACAAATTTAGGTTAAGTGTGTCTAATCCTGTAGTTCCCAAGATGTATGTCCTTCCTAAGATTCATAAACCAGGTAGATCGGTGAGACCCATCATTTCCGGTATTAACTCGCCAACCTGTCTGCTTTCTAAATGGCTAACGAAGGAATTCACTGCATTGCCCACAGCCCCGGAAAGTTTTTCAGTTGTGAATTCGTTGGAGTTTATTAATAAAATTAAAAATATAGTACTTGATGAGGGTGAGGTGTTGGTTTCTTTCGATGTTGTATCGTTGTTTCCAAGTGTACCTATACCTACCACGCTTGCATATTTGGAGGAGCTACTGACTGAAAATGAAGTGGACAGAATTGTAGTGGATGAATATTTAAAATTGACCTCATTATGTATGTCCCAGAATTGTTTTCAGATTAATGGTAAGTTTTTTGAACAGCAGGAAGGGACTGCTATGGGCAATAGTTTATCTCCGTTTTTGGCTAATCTGTTCATGAGTAGGTTTGAAGTGTTGTTTAAAAGAGACAGTGAGTACTTCCCTCGAGTATGGTTGCGTTATGTGGATGACGTGTTCGCTGTTTTCGATACCAAGAGGAGTAGAATTGAGGATTTTTTAGATAATTTAAATTCACGTTATAATAGTGTGAAATTCACATTTGAAATGGAACAAAATGGTTCAATCCCTTTTTTGGATGTCTTGGTTGTTAGGAACAGCATTGGCGGATTGGAATTTGATGTGTATAGGAAGGATACTAATATAAGTAGGTTTATTGTGAATGATTCACAACATTCAATACAACATAAACTTTCGGCTTTGCACTTTTTGGTCAACAGATTGTTGTCATTTCCTCTGTCAAAGGTAAGATATCAAAAAGAATTAAAATATATAAAAGATGTTGCGATTCATAATGGGTACACGACTGTCTTAGTTGATAGATTGATAAGCAGAATTAGACACAAAAAGTTTGTTAAGGATTCCACGACTTTCTCTATGTCACCTACTGAGAATAAGAAATATGTTAAAATTCCGTATAGTTTGGCACATACCAGAGGCTTGGAACCTATTTTTAAGTCGCAAAATTTATGTGTAGCATATACCGCTAAGAATACCATCAAGCAGCTGTTGGGAAATCCCAAGGATAAAGTAGAGGACAAGCAGAAGTCGGGAATTTATGAAATAAAGTGTAGTAGTTGTGACAAGAGTTATATTGGGCAAACAAGGCGTACAATCGTCACTAGGTTTAAGGAACATATGGCACATTTTAGATATAATAGAATTGAGAAGTCAAGTGTTGCCCAACATATCTTTGATACCGGCCACCCTGTACATGAGAAGGATCTTCGGCTTATGAGATCGGTATCGGACAATAGGGAATTAGACGCTTATGAGAGTATGTTTATTCGCAAGTATGAAGGTAAACTTATTAATTCAGATTTAGGTCCAATTTCTGATTCCGTATTGTTAGATGTCGTTAATGTGTAGGCGTGCAGGGTTTAACCAGAAAAATGAAAGGGTGCAGGGGTCAAGGTCTTCTTTATTGCAGTTTACTGTAGTTATTTGCTAGCCCATATAAGCCATGGACCTTCGAGGTTATTTGGTAATATGGGATTCATTTTCTATTTTTGTTTCATTCAAGTCAATTATCCTGAAGATAGGATATTTTAATTGAAACTGCAGTAAAGATGGTAATGGCAACCTTTTTGTACATTTGTGATAGTGAAAATAAGAATAGAGTGGTATAAAAATGAGCGTATGCCCGGATATTGAATTTTCTATCCTAGTGTGATTAATGTTGATGTCACAAGTAACGTCAGTGCTGCGTCACTTTAAGTATATATTGGGGGATTGTCTCCGTGCGGAGTTCATTCTAGCTTGAGAGCTGATCGAGTGCACTTCGATTCTTTCGGAGTGGTGAGCAGAAAATACCTGACCTATATTATTGTTATTGTCACTATCATTGTTTCACATCATTATTGTTGTTATTATTATTGTCATATACATAATTGTTTTTTTTTTTTTTGCATTGATTGATGGTATTGCCATTTTTGTTTTTATTACTATAGGTTTTTCCCTGCTACTGAAGATGGCAGCTTAGCTGCCGAAATGCGTATATAGTATTTCAAAATTTATGTGGTTAGGGGTACAATTGATTCTTGAATTGATTATTTAACCACAGTCTCTTACATCTTAATCCTTGAATTACTAATTAATAAAAATGTAATTCAAATGCTACATATGGGCAGTAATTGTAATATTTATTTATTTTATTTATTTATTGTCTGCAATATAATTATACATATTATGGGATCTCAGAGGATTTAGTCCCATTTCATGCGTTCCCGTTTCGCGCGTCGATGAAAATTTTCCCGTTTCGTCGGGCATCATCCCAAACCTCTACCTGGTTTGAGTGCCGTTTCGTGCGCTGACCTGCTAATAATGCAGTAAGCCACTAATTCGAATTTATCTTTACAACACAACGCACAAGAGGTCTAGGGAACAGATGCTAGAGCTACGAAAATATTCGAACATGGCGATGACCTTTCTGTCCTTTTGGACCTGACCGATTTCTTGTTCATAAGAAAAAAGCTGAATCACTAGAGAAAAACAAATTCACCGTGGCAAGACGTGGGGGTACAATTTTATTATAAGGGCAACACACGAACTGGCACTACTTAATTACCCAGTAAATTCTTGACGCTCGAATCGGCACGAAAACAGGTAGACACCCAAAAACGCACGAAACGGGAAGATACCTCTCAGAGAGACTCCTATCTCACTCTAGAGAATTTACATAAATATTCGAGTGGAGTATCATGAAAAATAACTCACAGGATCTGATTTAATATCGCAACTACCCATACCTCCCACCATCAAAATGTGCATATGCATATCTATGCAAGTCTGAACACGAAGTTCAAGTAGATTTAACTATAATTACTCGAAAGTAATTGAATTACTAGTAAAGTAATTGAATTATTATTGCATTTCCAAAAAGTTATGAAATTACCAAGTACTTCACGAATATATGTGAAATACCAATTATCAATTACTTATTTAATAAAGTACTTCAAATAAACGTTGTCAATTACCAAAGGTAATTCAATTACTAATTGAAATACTTTTAATTGAAATACTGCCCAGCTCTGCCTTCAAGGCTACAAAATTACCGTTTATGAGTATGGAACTCACAATAAAATCTTCGAAGGGCCAGACGGGCCGCTGAAACTTAATCTGCTCTACCACTCGGGCCACTTCAACGTTATTACCTCCCTGACAGCGGCATTCGGGTCCGGGTATTTCTGTGACCACTGTAATGCAACGTATAGCGACAAATCCTGGCACCGGTGCAAGAAAATGTGCCCGTGCTGCCTACAAAACCCGCCGTGTGAGAAAGCAGTCGTGGTGTGCGCGGACTGTAACAGAGAATTCCGGGGACAAAAATGCAACGATAACCACCTCTCGGGTGTTTGTGCAAAGATCCGGAAATGCCCGAGCTGCCTAAAGACCATACAGAAAGATCGACAACACCAGTGTGGGGAAATATTTTGTAAAATATGTAAGACGCATCAGGCGGAGAACCACTTGTGCTATATTCAGCAGGACCAGAGAAACCCGAACTTAGACGATGTGCTCTACATATTTTACGACCTGGAGACGAAACAAGAGATCACTAAAGCCGACGGGTCCAAAGTGCACGAGGTGAACCTGTGTGTGTTTCAACAGCGTTGTTCGATGTGTTTAACTTCAGGCGATAATCAAAATGTATGTGCTAGCTGTGGCATTAGGCGGCATATCATCAAACAGAGCCCCGTTGAACTTTTCCTACAGTTCGTGTTAAACCAGGCCAAAATATTCAAGAAAGTCGTTGTGCGCAAGCACAACGGCCAAGCCTTCGACCATCAGTTCATTTTGAAATACATCCTAGAAAAAACCAAGCACACACCCACCCTAATCATGTGCGGAACAAAATTAATTCTGATGCAGCTTAACCAGAAAATTAAATTCATCGACTCCCTCAACTATTTTCCTATGGCCCTCTCTGCACTACCTAAGGCTTTCGATTTACCGGCCACGTTCAAAAAGGGATATTTTCCTCATCTCTTTAACACACAGGCCAACCAGAACTATGTAGGCCCCATGCCCTCTGTTGAATTTTACGATCCGGGCTGTTTGAAACCCAAGGCCCACGAAGAATTTATGAAGTGGTACGAGGAGCATAAAGAAGACGTGTTTGATTTCCAACGCGAATTTATAGACTACTGCGTTAGTGATGTGCAAATTTTAACCGAAGCCTGTCTGAAATTCAGAGGGATAATGTTGGATCAGTGCAGCATTGAACCGTTCTTGGAAGCAACGACCATCGCATCTGCCTGCAACCTGGTATTCAGGCGGAATTTCTTAAAGCCGAACACTATCGGTATTATTCCACGACAGGGTTATAGACTTGGCGATAATCAGTCCGAGATTGCACTAAAATGGCTGCTTTGGGAGGCTCATCAACGGAACGTTGACATAAAACAAGCAGCTAGCGGTAGAGAGGCCGTACTGAACGGCCTGAAGGTGGATGGGTTCTGCGAAGAAACACGACAGGTTTTCGAATTCCACGGTTGTCATTTCCACAGGCACACCTGTACAAGCACAGATCGCGACAGGCCACTGGACAACGACCCCGAAGACACCCTGAACAGGCGGCTTGAGAGAACTCAGAAGAAAACAGAAAGATTGAGGTCAGCTGGTTACGAGGTGATAGAAAAGTGGGAGTGTCAGTTCCAAAGAGAGTTGAAGGGAGATCCGGCCATTAACGCATACACGCAAGAGCATCCCCTGATACATCATACGCCGCTGGAAGCGCGAGATGCGTTCTACGGGGGCCGAACGGGGAACACCGTATTAAAGTACCAGGTAAAGCTCGGCGAAAAGATTAAATACTTGGATGTGTGCTCCTTTTATCCGTGGGTGTGCAAATATGGGAAATATCCCGTTAACCATCCTCAAATTCACGTGGGCCATGACGCATGCTCAGAACTTGAGCTAGAGAAGACCAACGGGCTCATTAAATGCAATATTTTACCCCCTCAATCACTCTTCCATCCGGTTCTCCCCCTAAAGATGAACAACAAGTTAATGTTCACACTGTGCCGCACATGCGCCGAACAACTGAATCAGGGCGAGTGCACGCATAACAGCGAGAAAAGATCTTTGACGGGTACATGGGTGTTGGATGAGGTATTAAAAGCTGTTGAAATGGGCTACCAAATAGTGAAGGTGTACGAGGTGTGGAACTATGAAATTGAGAAGTACGACGTAACCACGAACAACGGGGGCTTATTTACGGAATTCATCAACGAGTTCTTAAAAATCAAACAACAGGCATCAGGATGGCCTTCGAGCTGTAACACAGAAGAAGAGAGGAACAGCTACATTGAAGAATACTTAGACAGAGAAGGTATACAGTTAAAATATGGTGAAATTGCTAAGAATGCCGGCCTACGGGCTCTGTCTAAATTAATCCTAAACAGTTTCTGGGGTAAGTTTGGCCAGAGGGAGAACCAGCCGAAGACCGAAATAGTCAACGAGCCGACTGCTTTTTACGACCTGATATCAAACCCTGCCATTGAGGTAAATAATATTTTGGAGGTTAATGAGGATACCCTCATTGTGAATTGGGAATATAAGGATGAAGCCTGTGATTCTCTAGCTACCGTTAATGTGTGCGTTGCAGCCTACACCACTACACAAGCAAGATTAAAATTATACTCTTACCTGGAGAAGCTGGGTGACCGGATCCTTTATTATGATACGGATAGCGTAATTTACGTGGCTCGGGAAAGTGAATACGATCCACCAACGGGCAGCTTTCTCGGAGACCTTACAGACGAGCTTGAGGACTATGGATCAGATGCCTTCATTACGGCCTTCGCCTCTACCGGCCCAAAGTGCTACGCATACTCCGTATATAGTCCTGCAAAAGATATTTACTATAAAACGTGTAAAGTGAAAGGGTTGACGTTAAATTACGAAACCCAGAAACAAGTAAATTTAGAGTCCATGTTACAAATGGTGGATGATTCCCGTCCCATAACAGTACCGACCAAGAGGATTGTGCGCACTAAAGATCACGAGGTTGTCACAAAATCTTCCACCAAAGTGTTCAGAATAACGGCGGCTAAGAGGCAATTTAAGGAAGATTGCACTTCTGTCCCCTACGGTTTCAAGAAACGAAAAACTGTGTAATTTTTACGATGTGTCTCCGTGATAAGTATTTTATGTAAATAATTCATTTTTAGATATTATAGTCAGTATTTGTATGTAAATAGTTCAGTTTTATGTATATAATTCTCTTAAGTATTTTTATGTAAATAATTAATTTTTGAGTTATATTAACAGTGTGATTATATTATGCAAATAATTTAGTGTCTTTTCCCGGACTTGTTGTAACACGGGCCCAAAAGTTGTTATACAGGGTTCAAAATAAATGTTGTATTAAAATATTGAGTTTTATTAAAAAGAATTCGCGAATATAACTTACATAATAACAGACCGAGGGCCTCGCTCCAGGTGCTCCCTTCAGGGGTACCCTCTAGCGGCCTCTGTTGAGCCGGACTCTCTCTATGGACACCATCTAGCGGCCCCTTCGACGCTAAAGAAAATTCGAAAAACCATCTCAGTCACTGATAAATGCACACAAAAACCACTTACCTCAAAGTACATACAGAAGCTCGGAAGTCCTTGTGGCTAATATGCCGGTTATAGGGCAGATATACGACGAGAACGAACCTAATGGGTGGCTGTATGATGGCCAACCGGCAGTCGTTATCTACGTTCAATGATGTTACAGATACCATCACACTGACCATAGACAACGATTACCGGATAGTTTACTAAAATTATATAGCGGATCATTAGACGTGCCCGCTCAAGAGACCGAACGAACAGGTCAAAGAGACCGAACGAAGGGGTCAAAGAGACCGATCAAGAGCTCAAAGAGACCGATCGAAGGGGTCGAAGAGACCGATCGAAGGGATCGCACCAAGGGATCAGTTGAAAAGCCCTTGAGCGCATGAAGGGGTCGCATTGAAAGCCCTTGATCGCATGAAGGGGTCGCTTGGACCGGTTCAAAAACCGGTTGACCGGTCGGTTAACCGGTTCAAAACCGGTTGGCCCGTTCAAGCGATCGGTTCAACGGGAACCGCCCTGTTCAAGCGCCCCGTTCCAAACCTGTTCAGAACCTGTTCGAAAGCCCTGAGGATTTTAGTGTTAAAAAGTTTTGAAGATGATAATAATATCGGCGTTGAATCCAACCGGTGGTTTACCCACTCTTTTGTTTTTCAAATTTTCGTCTAAAGTATGTTACGGTTTCTGAACCAATACAACAACAATAAATTAGGCAACCGCGCCCGGGTATTCTTAAACAAAATGCAAACAAAATCGTCGACAATTAGGCTGAGCGGTTTGATAGATATTAAACAATTTGTAAATTTTTCCAAAAAATAGTTTATTTTATTTATTATTTACAGCAGGTCTTCGTTTTCGTCTGTAATGGAATTTATCAAAACAAACATTCGAAATATTAGTGAAAAAAACACTTACGCTCAATCTCCGGGGGGCTTCGTTTCTGTGAAACAAAGTATTATGAAAATTTACGAATAAGCCGAGCAATTAGAAAAATTACCAGATACGTGCGCCAGGAATATCGGGAGTGCCGGGTGCTTGATTAGCACCAGGTAGCCCATTCCAGGCACTACACCATTGTAGCATACAATAGCGTAGTGCCGCCGTTGCATAATTTCGGCCATGCTCGGCACATACATGGTCACGAACTAAAATAGCATAATATCAAACACTTTTGAAATTTCTATAACTTTAACCTACTTCAGTTTCGCCGGGCCCCAGATACGCCGGGCTTATCCCCGCGATAAATGATTCTAGAGAACACAACAACAACAGCAACAATAATGAAACGCAACTAGAAGACTTTTTCAAAACTTACCCATGTTAAACAAAAACTGCAAAAACTTTGACAACTGTGGTCCGAGATGGACGTGTGTGCATTAATTTTTAGGTTATGTGTGCCCCTTTGTTTACCGGACAACCGTGTGATCTTAGTATTATTTCGATGTCAATCACCTAGATTATTTTTATGTAGACGCCATGCTTGGCCTATGTAGCCGCCATGTTTGGCCTTTTTAATAACCGAAGGAGAACTCTCTAATCTATGGGAGAACTATTCAGTATTAAGACAGCGGTTGTCCGAGGTGGTCGTGTGTGTGCGTGCGTGAATTAATTTTGAGGTTATGTGGGGCCCTTTATTTGGGGGGCTAACGCTCAGCTCATAGAATTCTTTCAGTTGGCCCCAATTTGATAAGTGTCTTTGACAACCTTCAACGCAAAGCGAGCCCTCGTTAAGGGGCCGTCATGTTTGTTTTTTATTTCCTTTGGCGTATAGTAAACTAGGTGATCTCAATACCCCCTCGTCGTGTGACAGACGTTTTCGTAGATCATCATCATCATCAACACCTCGTATATAATATTCTATTTTTAAATCTCAGGCGAACTCTTCTCTTAAAACCACAACGCCAACTATTATTCTTTCTTTACAGGCTGTCAGTTGTCAATTTTTAAATTTGCAAATTTTCACCTGTCAATTTTTAAATTGGCAAGGCGGCGCCGCGTCGGTCGCCATTTTTAATTTTGACGACAACGCCATCTGATGGAGAATAGTTTAATTTTTATTTGACGACAACGCCGTCTGGCGGGGAATAGTTGTTTAAACATCAAACGGTGAGAAAATGGTGGCCGGCGGAGGTACAAACCGAAGGGATCCGGTGGGATCTGTCGAAATCCGGTAGGATTACAGCTTTCGTACTGCCAACACACAAAAATCACCAGATTTCCCCAAAATTCCCTAGATTTTAACCAAAAATCCCCATATTCTAGACAAAAAGTCCCTAAAACTGTCTGAACACAAAAGGCCAGTCCGGAACTGTCTGGACGTAGTGTCACACTACCTATTTTTAGCTATTTTTAGCTGGGGAAAAAAACATTTTCTAACCCATGGCAGGGTGTAGGGCCCCTGAAACATACGGGCCCCCCCGCCATGGCGGGGGCTCGCGGGTGTGTGGCTACGCCACTGTCGCCCGATTCGTCACTAGGCCCGTAACATATACAGGGTGATTTATACCAGGTGGCGAAAAATTAAAATTAGGGTTCAGAGCCACAAATTAAGTAAAAAATGTCATATGAAGGTGTGTCCGGAAATGATTCGTTTAAAATTTATGCTCGTCCAAACATGATAGATTCCATGTTTGGACGAGCATAAATTAGGTTGAAACGATAAGCGATGATTAAAAAATATCTCTTCGAAGCTTCCCTATTAGTATAATAGGTGTACCAAAATTCATTTTTATGTCTTTCTCAAAAGTTGGGAAAAAAATAGAAACCTAATTTAATAGCCTCCATCTTCGGACGAGCATAACTTTTATACGAAGTATTTCCGGACATACCTTCATATGACATTTTTTTACTTCATTTGTGGCTCTGAACCATAATTTTAATTTTTCGCCCCCCGGTATAAATCACCCTGTATATGTATAATAAAGCGAAAGAATATTTCAAGAACTGAGCATTCCGTATTTATCAGAAACTCCGGACGGTCTTATAAGAGATCAAGGTGTTGTTGAAGTTTATGCCCAAAGTTCTTGTAATCTAACCCCGGAAGAAGGTATCGAGAAAAGGAAAATCATATTTTGGAATCGAAACGGGAAGATAAATAAGAATCACAATAATTACTTTTACCAAATTCAGGGACAAATGCAAATTACAAAAAGAGGGTATTGTATCTTTACAGTCTGGACACCCAAAGGCATAAAATATGAAACGGCTATGAGACAATGAATTTTGGAAAATGAAAATGGAAAATCAACTTGTAAACTTTTATACGAATGTGTTACCAGCATTAAATGATAGTAGAAAAAGTAGGAATATGCCTCTACGATGAATGTTGAATGCCACGCTATTAGAACTCTGGGCGAAATTAGCATTTAGTTTGTTCAGAGTTACATTACATACCTAAATACTTGTTATTTATGAGGATCATTCCATTATAACCCGGATTTACTATATTGCAGATAAATTACTTGCAATCTTGAAAATATTTGCTCAGGTCTACTTTTGGATCAATTTACAAATAAATTATAATAAAATCCCCGCTCATGTCCGAACAACCCTCGTATCGGAAAAAAATTACTGGGTTTTCATTCAGAGATTTTAAGTTGTTGTTATTTGGTTATAAAGAGAACATTATTTAAGGTGAAATTTGAATGATTTTATATCTTGCTATATGATCATTACTTTCAATAACAAACGTGTTCAAATTGTGTAAATTTACTTTCAGATAAAATCGACTCTAAATTGAACAAAATTATAATAAAAATGTGGGATATGGCAGAGCGCTGCAATTAAGCACAAATACATTAATTCGCAAGACCAAAATTCTATGTTCGCGTATATACGATTAAAATATGTAATGTATGGCGATACAATTATTGAAGTGGGCCCCATACAAAAATCACTGAGTTCGTACTAGCAGTTTACCAAGTGTTGCGCGATGAACAAGCAGAGGGCGTTACAACGCAGGGCATTAAATCGCGTTTGCAAGGGCAGCTCTCTTAACAAATTACTTCCTTATTTATGAACCGATTTTGAAATTGTTTGTTTTATTTGAAAGAAGAAACTTTTGGAAATCGGCCTCTCATCTCGGATTTTTAAAAGAGTAATTTATTAGTAAGTTATAAGTACACAAAATTAGGGTATATTTGGAGCCGAAAAAGACAAACTTCTATTATTTTTTTTAGAAATCGCCGATGAGACGACTCTTAAGAAATGTTTTCTGTATATGCTTGCAAAATTAGAAAGCAAAATATTAATAAATAACCGTACAGTTTGTAAAGGCGGGAACGTCTGAATCGCTCGAAAATGCAGCAGGGAGACTATACAAAAAATTACTCACAAAGACCTTTGATAAATAGGCCTTTTCATTTCGTTCTGTGTTCGTTAGTGCGCATGTGCTGACAATCAGCTGTTCTTAGATTTTCGGACGAGTGTCACTGTCAGCTGTCAGGCGTTATAAACTTCGTGTGGAATATTCGTAAGTAAATAGTAGAATACCAAATAAGGAGGGTGTTTGAAAGACGGAAAATTATTACAAATGTTAGTTCCAAGTGATATCCCTCGTAAAATTGTGAGGCTGAATCCCGAAGGCGTGCCTGGCTCTTACTTGAAATACGGGAATGTTAACCAAGATACTTCAATCATGTAGGATTTTAATATAGCTCTGAAAATTAATCAATTTTTTAAAAGAAAACGGAGAAAAAGGATCTAATATAGGTACAGGTGCGTATTTTTCTGAAATGTATGTATGTAACTACAAGTAGGTAATTCTTATTTTAAAAACCTAACAAATAATGACATAAAACCTGGAAACGTTCAATACACATTTCCATTTCGAATCTTGCCTCTTACACATTTTTATCCAAGCAACATCATTTATACAGGTGGAACTAATCCTCACTTCCTCATATGGTCACCAACCCAGTTATTAACTTCGATTTTTCCCAGTTCTCAGCATTAGGCAGGGTTTAGGAAATGGATAAAATCGTAATCCCAAGCGATAACTTGGTCTTCCCGCACTGCTATCACCTTGGCAGTTACCAAAAGCACAATGCTTGGATGCTCTAAACTGTTTTAGTTACGAACTATTACTAATTTTGCACGTTTGCAGTAAAATTTTACCAAAGAATTAATACACTTTCAAACAAGCAATACCGCCTACCCCTCTAGGGCATATTGACACAAGACTTTGACATTCGTCCGAAATTGCCATGGCGCGTTCGCGCATGCGCCTCAGCATTTTTTTATAATGAAAAGTCCTATTCAAATCTTGCATTCGCGCTATTTGTTTGTCACATATGTAGATCAAGTAGGTATATGGTTGGTGTCTCTCGAACCGCCACCTCGATTTTACGTCATCGAAGTGGGAGGAGCAAGGAGCGATATGCGCCGTAGCATACCATTGTATTTATATTATGGTCGCGTCTCTTTTTAAATCTAATAATTTTTTATCAGAAAAATCTCTTGAAAGGTGCGGCAGTTGAACATTTTAATGGCTACTCCGTGGAAGACCTAAATAATTTATAGGTACGAACTGGTCATATTATGAATTGGCGGACAAGAGAACAAATCAAACATGTCATTCATTAGCTGGTCGGAATTATTATAATACTAGCTGGTACCCGGCGCGTTGCTGCCTCTGAAGAAATAATTGTGGTAAAATCGTTTGAAACTTGATAAACTGCGAATGGCATATGCCGTTTGACGTTTGCATTTTCACTTTATAAATTATTTGCTGCCCGGTCCCGGTAGCCCGGTACGACATGCGCGGCACCTACTGTAAGTTAATCTTCAGATTAGCCCAGCGAGTGTTCCTGTGAAGTTTGGTAGCAGCGTTCCCAGAAGAGACGAAATTAATGTACTGAGTCAGGAACAAAAAACTTACTGATTTTGGAAAAAAAGTACTGCAGTCAATTTTTTTGCAAGCCCCCGATCGCTGATTTCAAGCCTGTTTTAGTATTATACAGTATTTAGCAAGTGCATTTTGTGTATTTAAAGTAAAGTAAACTTATAACTGTCAATTGTCAATGTCAAGGAAGGGATAAAACGCCACCCATGCGGATCGATCTGCGCATGAGCTGATTCTTAACCTCAAATTTGCGTGATAGATATAATAGCGCCTAGACCCCGCCACTCTACAATTATTCCCGCTCACCACGCGAAACGTTATCATGGTCATTCGTTAGCAAAAAGTGCAACCAGCAGCGACGGTAGGTAGGGAGGTATCGCATAGAACTGATAGTTTGGTATTCTCCGGCCGGGTGGGATCGGCTCCCGTAGAGGTTAGTTTTTCTCTCACGTTTTTACATTATCTCTTTTGCAAAAAATGCGTGTGTCTGGTGCGAGAGGGCAGCTAAGGGGTCTGTTTAAAATGCGTGTGTCAACAATAAAACCGTTTAACTTGAAAAGTTTTTTTACTTATAACTATAAAATCGGGAATAATTGTAGAGTGGCGGGGTATTGACTGTATTATACCTATTTATAAGTAGTTTTTCATAATAAAACATTTCACCAAATGATTGCATATTATCCACCTTGATAAATTAGATTGTCAAAAACAAGCTTTTTACTGGAGAAGAAAAAGGCGTATCAAGAAAGAAAACTTCGTAACTCGCGCGTCTAGTGTGAACGCTTGCGCAGTATAATGCCGCATGGGTGGCGATATATCCGCTCCTCTATTGTTTGGGCAAAGCCAACTACAACGACGGTCGCGCTTCAACCTCACTTTTGCCAATATAAGAATGTATAACGTTTGACAGTTTAAAGTTTACAGAAAATGACACAAAATTTAAAATGTTAAAATACCAGTAATCAGTAAAAGTAGGAAATCGCCAAAATCCTAAAACGTACTGAAATAATGAAAGTAGCACTGACGTACTGACGGCATATGAAAAGTACTGATTTCAGTACAATTGTACTGACACTGGGAACGCTGTTTGGTAGCGATGGGATCAACATAATTTTTTTGTTTTGTGCGAGGCGGGGGCTTGATATGACACTTATCAACTGTCAGATTTGACAAATAAAATTTATTTAATACTTTCTGACGGTCTGAATTTTATTTGTCAAATCTGACAGTTGATATGTGTCATATCAAGCCCCGATTTCTCACAAAACCAAGAAAAAAAAATTCTGTTGATCCGATCGCTACCAAACTTCACAGGATCACCCGCTGTGAGAAGTAAAATCGAGCGTTACCTAAAAAAACGTTACGTTCCTCTGCGTAACTATGGATACGTGTATTTATGTACAATGACCAAAATTATCAAGTTAGTAATTAATTTCAAGTTGTCAGTTTAAAATTGTAATATTTTGTTGTGAAACTGTCGAAAATGTCGATTTCGGATGGTGAGGAAGAAACTATTTGTACTCCTGCAGATATAATTGAAACAGCAAATGAAGCTACAACAGATTTATTGCCCGATAAATTAAAAAAAGTGTATGAAATTTGTTATAGACGGTTTATAGACTGGTGTGACACAAAGTTTGTTAAGAACATTACTGAAAACGTCCCACGGAAACGGGATAAAAAAGTATCCTATGTCCGTCTCCTGGTTCTAAGCTACCTCCCCACCAATTTTCAGCCAAATCGGTTCAGCCGTTCTTGAGTTATAAATAGTGTACCTAACTAACACGACTTTCTTTTATATATATAGATTATGCTCATAGTAAGTTAGTAGGCTACTTGGAAATTTTGACATCGGTTAATATCGACAACAAATCCTTAAATAAAGTTACTGTTTTATGGATAAATTTGTCTTCTTAAGGGGTCGTAGGAAAAATAGTGTACATAACTCGATGGAAAGTGTATTTCCTATAAACTCGTATGAAATTTGTCACTTTCCATGCTCGTTACGTAATCTGGCAAATTATGTGAGCGAAATTTTCAGTTTCTCCACTTGTACTGTTATACTATGAAAGGTTTGATTAATAAAATGACATTGGAATAAGACGGACTAAAATCGGATTAAGTCGGATTAAGCTGGATTAATGGTGGATTTATGCAGCATGAAATTAAGAATTAACTTAACTTAAACATTAACTTAAAATTTAAACACTGTGTATTTTAATGGAGCAGTTTATGCAACACATTATCTTAACTTTGGAATTAACTTAACTTAAGAGTTGGTTAACTTTTATCTTTTTAAGTTTAATTCTTAGGGAAAATACAGATTGCGCATGTGAGTGCACCCAGTTGTATTTATTTATATCAATAGTATTTACTTAACCCAGAAATCTCACAAAACCTCTATTAAACAAGTCACAGCTGTAACATAAATAACGCCTCAATATGAAGGTTAAGTTAAAAGTTGACCTAAAATTGCAGATTCATATTCTGACAGATCGTTCACTGCGCGTGCGTGAATTAACTTAAATGTTAGTGCATAAACGGCTCTGAAATTATTAATTCTTAAGTTAATGCTTAAGTTAATTCTTAATTTCATGTTGCATAAATCCACCATAAGTTTGACTAAGGTGGACTAAGTCGGACTAAGGGCCAATTGTACATTTGGAGGTTAAGCTCGCGCTCAACTGAACCAGGTTTATATTTGAACCGAGGTTCAGTGACCTACGCGTTGTACATGCCCTGGTTCAGTTGAACCGCGGAGTCGTTCGACTTTTATGCGGTTGGCAAGGGCCACGAGAGTTGACGCACGCGCATTGTAGTAGTAGTTCGGTTGTAAAATAAAAAAGGCGGGATTGTTGCTGAGCAAATTTTGTGGTTACGTTCAAGGGTGCTTTTGTATTTCGCGGTTTGTGTTTTTTTTGTTAATTTCTGACAATTGTTGTTTATTTTGGATTGTCAGACAAATTAAATCTACAGATGTAAACCGGACTTAGTGAGTAGTTGGCCCTCACCGACAGCATAAAATAGGCAACCAAACATGATAGAAGTTTTTTCAATATTGCATGTTTCGAATGTGCATCGAAAACCGTAGACCACTGGTTTCGTCCTTTTGGGACTCATCACATGCACATTCGAAACATGCAATATTGAAAAAACTTCTAACTTACATAAACCTACTGCTGGTAGAGCAGGAAAGTACGTAGAGATCTAAGGATGTTCCAAGCCCAACGATATGTTTGGGGTAGCATTACGCATAAGGCCTCGTAGTACACAAAATCTGGATTTAGTTCTATAATTCAATGCCTGGCGGGGTATTTGCTCGAGGAGTAGTTGTTCGAACGGTCCAGTAACTCTAACCAAACATGATGTTAGGTTAAGAAATTAATAAACATGACTATATTGAGCCATTGTAAAGTTTCATTGCGCACGGCGGTTTGAAATTCCAATTTTTTTAGAGTTTAGGAATTTACGTTCCAAGTTAAGGATATTCGAACTTTGGTTCCATTTAGCTCTGGAAGAGAATAATAGTTCATATGACAAACCCCTCTTATTTTGAAGAACTCTATATATTCCCAAAGTTTGTCGATTAAAAACTAAACCACCTGTATAGGAATCGGTTGAGCAGAGAACCGATGAAAGCTGCGCAGAAAAACTTTCTATTGGTCGACCGTAATTGGGCCAAATATTCCAGCCACAATATCCAAGTCACTTTCTCATGCTAATTCGGGACCTAAGTGCCTCATCCGTCATACGTCAGATTTTCATACCAAACAAAACAAAAGCACGTGCCATTTGACGTTTATCGATATTATTTACAACGTCTTAAACTAGTTTTTGCAATATAATTATAGACGTTTTGCAGTGAAAACAGTTTATTTTCAATTTGTGTGTTGGGCTTACGCGTAAAACTTTGAAAACAACTATATGTAATTATAATTATATTTCAGAGGTTAGGTTAAAACGTCAGAAAGCACGTGGCTTTGTTTTGTTTGGAATGAAAATCTGACGTTTGTGACGCGCCACTTATCTCCCGAATTATTCATAAATATATTTTTAAATCTGTGGTTTGAACGCATTTAAGTGTGAAAGAAAATGACTGAACGTTTGCAGTGTTTAATACTTAGAGTAGTGATGGACGATATTTCACGAACTGTGATTTAATCACTGATATCAAAAAATCACTGGTAACGACTGTTACTAAAGGTCCTACAAAACTGTGACGTGATCACACGTCCGTTGTTCCTTACCGCGCTCGATAGCACAGAGGTGCTCGAGACAGCGAAATGTGATCACGTACGCTCAAATCGATATGAAGCGTATGTCACTCAGTACTTTTAAGTCGATTTTCGCTCACTGCCATAAGATTTTATATGTGTACCAAGCGACCTCGTGCCTTATGATTGGTTGTGTAAAATTGGTCCATTCTTGCTTTCGCCCATATGTTTCAACATGTGGAGCAAACGACTTCGTGCTTTAGTAGTTAATTATTTTCATTTCAGGACTTCACATTTTAACCAAACCCAATCAATAATAAACTCTGGCGTGTGGCGCTGGCGACCGATGGATAATTCACTTCGTGCTCAGATTAATACTAGAAAAGTCGTGATCATGTCACGTTTTCAAATCACTGATATAGAAAAATCACAATAACAATTCACAATGTGATTGAAAAATCACGATATCGCCCATCACTAACTTAGAGGAGGGAAGCGGAGGAGGAATAATAAAGCAGATTTTTGTGCTACCAATAGGCACCAAAGAAAGGGGCGTCGCCGAAACTTCTTAGTCTCGTTACGCCGAAACGTGGACGAAAATTCTTAAAATGATATTACTGTAATTGCATTATTACAAACGTTGCTTTCATTATTGTGAGTTAAATTACATGAATTCTAAACAATAACCTGTTTTCACCACTTTGTTTGGCACCAAAGCTGGTAAAATTTTGGTAACACTCACATGCACGGCAAAGATTGGCCGTTGTGTATGGGAGTGACTACTGAACAGTCCGACCGCATACGCATTACAGAATGTACCCTATATTTCGGGACCTAAGTGCCTCCGTCATACGTCAGATTTTAATTCCAAACAAAACAAAAGCACGTCCATTTGACGTTTATCGATATTATTTACAACGTCTTAAACTAGTTTTTGCAATATAATTATAGACGTTTTGCAGTGAAAACAGTTTATTTTCTATTTGTGTGTTGGGCTTACGCGTAAAAACTTGAAAACAACCATATGTAATTATAATTATATTTCAGAGGTTAGGTTAAAACGTCAGAAAGCACGTGGCTTTGTTTTGTTTGTGACGTTTGTGACGCGCCACTTATCTCCCGATTTGGCATTTTGGAAGTGTAAAAAAAACCAAAGCTGAGAGAACGCTTTTTTAAAACAGACCCTTCAATCGCCTGGCAACCCTGTGTGTATCCATAAGTACTCTTCCCTCATCTAAGGGCATTTATGCCGATCCTACGCGGTATAACATAGCAACTATACACTCATCGCCGATTTTATACTTACAGCAACTGGCGTATTTTCTACTTAATATAATATTTTCGTTAGCGATCTTGGCACGACACCGTCATGGCTCAGTGGTAGATGTGTCAGTCTCTCAAGGTGCAACGTCGAGAGTTCGCACCTCGCAATAGTTCTTTTTTTGTTATGATTTCTCTTTTTTCTTTTGACCAAAAATCGGTTCTGGTCCAAAAGGACAGCTAGGGGATCACCATTATAAGAGACAGACGTCCACAAATTTGTTGACTTTTACTGTTGATTTACTGTTGTTGGGCGGCAGAAATACACCAATCACGGAACGTTGCATTAGCTCTAATGTTATACCGCGTAGGATCGGCATAAATGCCATCTAAGGTTGGATGCTTTTATGTTTGGTGTAAATTTTACTTGGACAAACATAATATTGAATAACAGAACTGATAATAAAAATACAAACTTTATTAAAAATTTTATTTAAAATAAAGTGTGAAAATCTAGAAAAGTTTGTCTTTTTATTATCAGTTCTGTTAATTATGGGTTTTCATAAAGTAACGGCAGAAACCAATTTGGTGCGATTTTTTAGCGTTGGACATTCTTCGCTTGGATGTTTGAGTGGTACATCGGAATATCGGTTCTCTTGTCCCTAGTACCTGTCACTCCTTGTTTTGTTTTGTCAAAAGTAATGGAAAAACCGAGTGGTCCTGGCTGCCTGAGTTCACATTGTGATTTTTATAAAATATAAACCCTTAAACTGATTTAAAGATGGTATTAAAGTGCTAATATACAAGGGATGTTCTTCAATAGGGCAATTATTTAATTAATTTGATCCTGCCTAAAATTGTAAGTTATTTATCGTTACTCCTCGCATTTGATTTGATACAGGCACCCAGTTACTAGTATATGACGTATTGGTATACATATAGGTTAGTCATATTAATAAACATACAATTTTTGTTACCGTACCATACTATTTATTTATGTATGTACGAGTTAGATATTTACACAGTCTACAATATTCAGCCACCCTAAAGCTCATTTTTTGAACATTTAGCAATTTTGAGTAAAAAAATACAAAATGTCCAAAATCGCTGCCAAGACTTAGCTGTCAAAGCCTTCAAAAATCACAAACCACCCAAAATTATGTCTTCCTCTCCGGCAATCCATTCTTTAATTTTTATTCTAATAATTTTTCAGAAATACCTACTGCAATTTATGTACTAATACAATAATATTCGCTGACAATTTTTATTAAGTAGGTATAGGGTTGCCAGATATTTAAATTGGAAAATCGGGTCACCTGGGCGGGGGTCAAGGGGGGGGGGGGGGGTGTCGGAGTACCCCACAAGGAGGGTGCCCGGGAGTGTCTCCCTTTTTTAAATGAAGTGCTTTGGAAGTCATTTTAAAGTGTTTTAAAAATATGTTGGATACCTTACGAAGGAATAGAAATAATGTCCTGTAGGTACTTAGAAATAAACTTTTTATTACGAAAAGCAGCCAAAATATAAAAGGATCCCTCACGCGTCTAGAAGCGGTACCCATTTTTTATTGTGGGGTGATGGAGCGGTATGTAAACATAGCTTCTGTCTCTAAGATGATAAGTAGCTATGCAATGTTGTCAGTTGTATCCTTTTTTGTCCCAGAAAATCGGGATAATCGGGAACGAATTTCTTAAATCGGGGCATTTCGTTAGTTCGGCGTGGCGCGGGGCAGCTACTGAAACATCGGGGCAATCCCGCCTAAATCGGGGTGTCTGGCAACCCTAAGTAGGTATGATACTGGTTAGGTGTCCTTAAAGCGTCTTTTAGACGTAGGTAGCTTGAAAATGTTTGGAACTTTTGCAGCAGAGCGAAACGGTCGATTTATGAGAACCATACGGTATTTATTATATTAGCAGATTGCAAATTCTTTTTATGCTTCAAATTTTAATGAGTTTTGTGAAATATGAGGGATGTGTCACGACAAGAAATTTGTGCGAAACGTAACCTTTTTTCTAAAGGTTACATCATATCCCCTTAAGATTCCTTCATATTACCCCGGATTGCCTCAGTTTGCAAATTTATTTCTTCCGATTACCTCCTCAGAACAGCCCAGATTACCGAGGAACTTTTCATGATTACTTTGCTTTCCTCCTGAATAACCTCCTTGATTGTTTTATTGCGAAAATTCAAATTGCACTGTACAAACTTTTTAATTTCTTACTGGTGGATTGTGGATTAAATAAAAACAAAGTGTGAAGATGCATTCTCATTATTTGTATTAAGAAATCTAATACTTTTTCTTATAAAATAATGATCTTAAGAGTACATCTGCGGATTCGATGATGAGTGCTGAACTGACTTTACTTCTATAATAATAATAATAATAAGAACCTTTATTTAGCAGCATGCTATACACATATTACACATATTATATTATAGATTATTTTTTCATCATCAAATTGACCAATAGGAACATTTCATTTGGGTCTAGAAGGTGTATTATTTCGGTTATTTTTTGACGTTTCTATTTTCCAATAAATGAACAGTATTTTTGATCACGCGTTTAATTCTGACCAATTAAATCATTATTATAGTGATTATTTTTCCGACCCAAATATCGACCAATAGAATTGCACCATTCGACGTCACGTGGTACAACCTACATGGTATTATACTGATAATTTTTTGATTATTTTCTCTGGTAGTTGCTATATATAAAAAACAAAACATAATCCAGTCAAATTAACTACACGTCAAACTGACAGGTTGAATTCAATTGTGAAAATCGGAGATTTTGCATGAAAATGAGTCGATTTGGAGTTTGTTCTCTGTCCACCATCGATAAAAAAGTCAAAGGAAATGTTCCCATTAATACGGAGAAGGCAAAAAAAACAGTTTGGAACCAATTTACTACTTTTTGTACTGAGAGGGAATACACATTGAGTGCTGAAACGAGTGAAGCGCAATTGGCAAACATTATGAAAGATTACGCTTACAATATGAAGAAAATGGATGGAGAAGACTATAAGGAAGGTACAATAAAAACAATGTGGAATCAGACTGCCAAATCACTTCAAGAAAAGTATTTGAACGATTTCGACATCAAAATCAACCCATTTTCGGATGCTGCATTCAAGACCGCTCGAGGAGCTCGTGATGCCAAGCGTAAGGCTTTACAATCTATTCCGGAAAAACGGAGGGCAAGTGCAGCAGCGTTGGAGGAAAAAGATTGGGATGCAATGACCACTGTTTGGGACGAGGAAACTCCTGATGGCCTCCAGAAAAAATTATTCATGATAATATCAGTGGAATTGGCTTGGAGAGGTGGTGAGGGCAGCATGGCGTCAATACATCACTTCAAGGCAGAACAGCGAAATGACGGGGAAACAACTGGGAGAATTGAATACAATCCAATTTTCAGCAAGACCACACAAGGTGGTGATAAAAAATTATCAGACAGCAAGTGGCTGGTGGAGAATCGGGAAATCCCTGACAAGTGCCCAGTGAGACTGTTCCAGAAATTGAGAGAGAAGAGAGATGCCAATATCAAGAGCGACAGACTATTCCTGACCCAAAATCCATTCTGGAATAAAGTTCCAGGCGCTAGGTGGTACAAGGATTCCCCAGTAGGCCAAAACACGATTTCAAAGTGGGTTAAGGAGTCAGCACAAAAAGCTGGGCTTGACCTTGGTAACAAAAAAATCACCAATCACTCCAGTCGTGCAACAGCCGTCTCCAATCTAGCGAAATCGGGCCTGGGAGAGCAGCAGATAATCAAAATAACTGGACATGCCAACAGTAACTCCATCAAGCCGTATCTCCAACTCGACCAGGAACACCACGAATTAATTGTCAAGAAACTGCGAAGGAGTGAGCCTACTGCAGAAAATGCCATCAACAGCATAAACCTCATGCCATCTACCTCTTCTGGGACCATTACCGATAACTCTGACTTGAAGAAAACATGCACCAATGTTTACAACAATTGTATTTTTAATTGCACTAGCCTGAATCTTAATTAAATGTTGTTTTATTCATTATGAAATTCTTATTTGTTAACTGTTCATTTCATCTCATGGTGCAATTCTATTGGCCGACATTTGGGACGGAAAAATAATCCCCCGAATACCACACGAGCTTCAAAATTATCTGGCATTTCCCTCAAGGTTCCCTGCAAACAAATAAAGTCGTCAAGTTTTTCAAGAAAAATCACTCGCGCTTCGCGCTCGTGATTTTTTAACCTGAAAAACTTGACTCCTTCATTTGTTTGCAACGAACCTATCGGGAAATACCCGATAATTTTGAAGCTCTTGTGGTATTATAAGTGAGAATTTTTTACCTAACTTGTCCCAGCGGGTATTTTTTTTAGTATTTCGTTTTTGTTGATAAAACGACTTGTTTTCTGGTTTTGACATATATCATATGTTTTAATCGCAAATTATGACACTGAAAGAATAATATTGAAGAGTTGTTTCACATTTGAACGTCAAAAAATAACCTTTCGAATACCACACGACAGTAAGAATAACTTGGAAAATAATTCTCCACATTTTACTCAAACTTGTCGCCATTCGGCAATAGCCACTCGAGCCCTACGGGCTCTCGTGTCTATTGCCTGGAGACAAGTTTTCAAAAATCTGTCGAATTATTTTCAAGTTATTCTCACTCTCTTGTGATATTACGTACGGTAATTTTTTCAATAATTTTGCTTGTTGATAAGTTGCCATAGTTGCGAATTTGTAGGTGCATTTATAATATATATAATCTAGTTACTTTAGTACCTGTCAAACGTCAAATTTTCCCAACACATTTCTTTGTATGTGAATTAATTGAAATAAAATTTCGTTTTGAACTACCTTGCTTCGATTCAAAAAATAATCTCGTTAAATACAATTCGTGGTCTGGAATTTTTAGGTAACTTTACTCAAGCTGTTGCTTTTACTAACCACTTGTGTAAATTTGACAAAAGGTCACTCGCGCTATGCGCTCGTGATCTTTTAACGGTCAAATTTACACTCGTGGCTACCAAGCAACGCAACAGCTTTCGTAAAATTTCCGACAATTCCAGACCACTTATTGTATTACTACAGATAATACCGAGGGGTTAACCACCTGCGAAAATTTGTACACGGACTGCCTATACTGCTCAAATCCGCCAGTACTGCTGAGATTGTCGACAGGACTGCCCTGACTGCCGACAGGACTGCCCGTACTGTCGTGATTTCCGACAGGACTGCCGCGACTGCTGACCAGACTGCCGCGACTGCCGACCAGACTGTCGCGACTGCCGACTAGACTGCCGCGGCTATGAGTCTATGGAGAATTGAAATTTACCAAAAATAATTATTGAAAAAATGAATCTGCTTATACGATAAAACAATATCTTTATTAAATTAAAGGGGCTTTACGAAGTTTCAACTGCCTCGCTCGTGCACACTGATCATCTCTGAGAACTAGGTGTTTGTTTTTTAAAGACCACAAATAACTTTCGGAGTTGCTACCTGGAGTTTTGCACATTTCAACTTATTGTTGTGCAGATATCGTCGCCCTTCTCACGTACTGGCGTAACTGACAATTGGTAAATTTTTCAGGCGAACAAAAAAACGTAATTCGCTTACGCTTGTAGGACTGCATTAAACACAGTAACATAACCTACGGGTTGTCTTTTTTTATGTAGATTGATGCTGCAGTTACGCCACTTCGTGAGGTGGTGCAGACACTAGAGATATGCATATTATACAACGTAACTCAATTTTCACAAAATTGTCAGTTACGCCAGTATGTGAGGAGGGCGACGATATGCGATATGATTTCAGTTTTATTTAATTTTAGAAAAAAGTGTCCCAGAATGTTTTACACAGTTTATAGCAAAGACTTATAGAGGGGACTTAGCTATTTACATTTTCGATTGAAGCAGGGTGAATATTCACAGTCCAAGCGTTTGTGTGTGGAAAAGGCAAAACAAAACAGCCGACCAGTTGTGAAGTGAACAGGTGCCGCCGCGGAAACAGAATATCGCGGAACATTCGCTTGGTCCGTTGCTTGAATATAATAACAAACAACGATCACCGCGACCCGCTGGTCTACGAACGTGTAGGCTTCAAAACAAAATCAGCTGTTCCGTAAGGACGCTAGGTCCATTCTAGACGTCTTTGGTTTATAGCAGCTCCAAAACTATAACAGATAACGAAATAAAACAAAAACTACTTTGTAGTGTTGATGAAGGAGTACACAACCCCAAGAACGTAACCACCTCCGGGGCGACCATCTCCGACAAACCACCCCCACTTTTTTTTTCAAATAGCACCCTGCATATTCCGTGAAGGAATATGACAAAGAATCAAATTCTCTATCCCAGGGACACCCGCATTTTCAACTTACTGTATGTCGTTGTCTTTGGGCCATGAAAAACTGTCCACATATGACTCCAGAAATTTCATCTTCGATCTCAGTGTATCCACAATGGCTGTTACTCTGCCAATGTACCAGTCACTTTCATAGTAAACACTGTAATACTTCTCTTCTTCATCTTCGTGTCTTTCGTATGTTTTTCTATTTCCTTCTCGTCCGCAATGTCAGAAAATGACTGTTAAAGTTTCACTTCCACTTTGATAATCTGAGCTGGCATCAGTTTTCGAGGATAAAGATAACATCTTCTTCGTCTTCTTCGTCATATTCTAATTCTTTGATTTCCTTTTCGTTTTCACCATGACGGTTTTCCTCACTTGTTTTAGAGGTAATATCCTCTTTATTTGTATCAATTTTTGCTTTTTATTTGTTTTTTCTAGATTTTCTTATTTGTCGCCTCCATTCCGTGTGGTAATTTGTTTTTCTCATTTTTTTGAATACCAACACGCGTCATTCCTTTAACCCTCAATAGTCTGTCTGACGACAGTCGCCCAATTTTCTCGCTGAAAAGCCAGCAAGGTGACGATTTTCGGACAGTTACCGTTTTATTTTTCAATTTGACTGTGAGGTGAGGAGAAAAGGATGGTTTAGTTGCATTGCTAGTGGAGATTGCTATTCTTATTTAAATATTGCATGTTTTGAATGTGTATGGAAAACCGCAGACCAACTGGCTTCGTCCTTCAGCGATTCATTAGTACTGTGCTTTCCCCGACACACTCAAACATTCAATTTAACTTGCTATTATACTGCCACGCTTTGGACCGAAATCAGCACGAGACAATAAATTACTTCAGTAATTATCTGGGAGGAGTAGTTGTTCGAACGGTTCAGTACCACTAATTAATACGCCCAAATAATTACTGAAATAATTGTCTTGCTGATATCTGTCCAAAGCGCAGCAGTATATACAGGGTGATTCAGAACGGGCGTGTCAAATTAAAATGGGTGCTAGAGGAACTCCAAATAAGACGAAAAGTTTATATGAACATATGTTCTAAAGTGACTACTAACACAGATACAGGGTGTAAAAATTTTAATATTTTTTTGTTATCTTAGTAACTAGGAAAGTTATTGAGTCGAAATTTAAGGTGTCGTTTTCATTTGCCAAGTTCTAATTTTCCAAAAAAAATGCTCTGCTAACACCATCAGCAGCGTTGATACGGGGTAGGCCGTTTATTTATTTCCCCAACCCAATGTTACGTCACTGGCGAATGCAGGTGATATTAATGTATTTAAAATCTACGTTCAATTTGGGAAGAAATTGGTATCTTCAAAATTTTTCGTCAAATGCTTAATTTTTGAAGAAATAACTTTTTGTGAAATCGTGCGCGTGTACTGAAATTTTCCATAATGCAATAATATCTTCACCGATATGCAAGGAAAGTGAAAATGGAAAAAAAATAGTTTATTAAGAATAACACTAACAAAACTAACAAGTTTTTTCATTATATTTCAATAATTTTTGTGAATTTAATGGCAGTTAAACACTTTGTAAAGAGTATCTCAACGTTTCGCTCCCGATTGGGAGCTTTATCAAGAGTTTATTGAAAAGATTTGTATAACGTATAAAAATGTGACCAAAAAAAAAAAAAATAAAAATTGTCACATTTTTATACGTTATACAAATCTTTTCAATAAACTCTTGATATAGCTCCCAATCGGGAGCGAAACGTTGAGATACTCTTTACGAAGTGTTTAACTGCCATTAAATTCACAAAAATTATTGAAATATCATAAAAAAATGGCACAAATAATTATGAAAATTAAAACTAACAAGAAAAACGAGAAAACAAATTAATTCTTACATTAGGGTATTAAAAAAATATTAAAACTTTTACACCCTGTATTTTGTTAGTAGTCACTTTAGAACATAATTATGTTCATATAAACTTTTCGTCTTATTTGGAGTTCCTGTAGCTCCCATTTTAATTTGGCACGCCCGTTCTGAATCACTCTGTATAGCAAGTTAAATTGCATGGTTTGAGAGTGAAGGGGAAAGCACCGTACAAATGAGTCCCAGTATTTTTACACATCGCCGCGCTTGCGCAAGTCGTGATTTCCGTGTCTGTCGTTAAGACTGCCGCGATTGCCGTTAGGACTGCCGTAACTGCCGTTTGGACTGCCGCGACTGCCATTAGGACTGCCGTGTCTGCCGATATGACTGCTGCGACTGATGGCACTGCTGACCAGACTGCTGCGTCTGCCGACTAGACTGCCGAGAGACTGCCTAAATTTTGTACGCGGACTGCCGATAGTGGTTTACTCCTCGGATAATACATATCCACTTAACTATATGATCTTATTTTAAACCTTATATCTAATCCGACTGGTACCTCTTACATCTACCTATGCCTAAAACTAATAAATTTCTTCTCTTAACAATCTATAAATCTTTGGCTAACCTATTTATTTCTATTTTAAAGTTTTTTAAATCTAAAGTTCTTAATCTATTAGGTAACTTATTATACTCCATTGCACCCCCGATTGCACCCCTAAAAGGCACTGACATTGACTTCTTTTTGTTTTTATGGTATAACACAAAATTATTCCTACCACGTGTATCATAGTCGTGTACTTCAAAGAATGCAACGAAAAACCATGTTAAGTACGGTGACATGAGCCCTATTCTGATTTTATGAATAAATAATAATACCTACCATTTTCTTCATGAAAGATTCAACCGTAACCCACCCAACTGCTGTAGCATTAACTTTATACTTCTACTCCTTTCGCACCCCAATATCACTCTTTTCTTTATTTTGCATCTTTTTCAATCTATCCATATCTGCTTTCTTTGCCAAGAACAGTACCGTTGCTGCAAAGGAAAAATGTGGAAGTACTATAGTATTACATATAGTCTCACGTGTTGTAATATGTACTTAAAAATCTGCCACACCTTCTAAGTACTCCTATCTTTTTTGAGATTTTCTTACAATTATAGTTTACATGCCTATCAAATTTCAAGTGTCTGTTCACTATTATACCAAGATATTTATACTCTTCTACATCTTCCATCTTTTCCTCGTCTATTTCAATTCTAGTTTGCTTGTCTAAACACCTTATACCTGGTTTCATTTGTCAATAGCATTTTTTTATATTCAATTTTAGTTTATTGGACTTCAACCAGTTACTTATTTCATGCAGGTCGCCATTAATTTTATTCACTATTTCCTCTACATCTTTGCCCTCTACATAAACTATAGTGTTATCCGCAAACATGTGCACTTTACTAACTTGATTTAACAACATTTTGCAAATTATTTATAGTACATATATGTATAAGCTAAACATCACGGGTCCTAGTATGCTACCCTGTGGAACTCCCGTCTCAATACTCATTTCTTTTGCTATTGCATTTTCACATTTAACTATTTGTTTCCCGTCTGTCAGATAATTTTCAAACCAATTTAATACCCTGCCCCCAAGTCCTATGCTTTCGAGTTTCTGTAACAACCTCTTACGATCCACCGTCTCGAACACTCGTTTCAGATCCAAGAACACTACAATTACACTATCGTTCTTATCAACTATTGCCATCTTCCAATCATTCAACACGCACTAAACTGCTGTCTCGCAGCTGTAATTGGCCCTAAAACCAGATTGAAATGGTGATCATTTCGCCTTTAAGGGTGCGGAATTTGAGTAGTAAAAACGGGACATGTAGACACATTTTTATTTCAACACCATTCTAGAATTAAAGTAGATAGGGCGTTAGATAAAAAAAAGATTTATTAATAAAGGATCAACTTAGAGACTCGCACTACTTTTATAGTAATATTTTTCGTTCGCCTTAAATAAATCTCTTAAATTATTGAAAAATCCGTCATAAATCCGTCATAAACTCGACACTTGTTTTACTGTTTGTACACATATTTATCATAATTAGAAAGTCGGGTTGTCTAAGTTAATTATTTTTTTATTCATTTTCGACCAAGAACGTCTTGATACGTTACTTGGTTGAACCGGCATGTTGGAATAAAAATCATGTTGCAATTTCTCCATCTTGCATACATTTAGCCGAGCCCGAGATGCACAATAAACTAGACATTTATTAATAGGGATGCAACGTTTAGCGATTTTTCGTAAACGTTTAAACGCGTATATTAAACGTTTAAACGGCGTTTAAACGCGCACCCTACGCGTAGCTTACCAATATTGCAATATTGTTTTAAAACTTTAATAATTAGAAAAATATCAAACGTCGTTTGTAAGTTGGGTTATAAATCATAAAATAATACATATTCCGTTGAATGATGGCCGCCACAACGGCAGCGAAAGTCGTCAAAGGGATGCAAACAATAAATTTGAAAAGTACATACCGGTTTTGCAATATCTAAGCGGCCGCGTCGCGACGCGTCGCTTTTGCTCTTACGCGGTGCGCGCCTAGCGCTAGCCGAGGCTTTGTTTATCTGAAATTTAATGATATTTAAATTTTATCTGCCTTGCGTTTAAACGTTCCCTTAAACGGGTAGTGTCCACACGGGCGGTTAAACGTTTAAACGTTTAAACGTTGCATCCCTATTTATTAGTAGTAGTAGTGTGGCCATTGCAATGCAGATGGCGCTGACCCTTCAGTTTATTCTCTTATTTCTAAATAGTAAATAATAATTCAATAATAGGACTGCCGACTAATCCTCCCAGATTTATTCGGTTGTCGTCAAAGCAAACTAGTTGTCAATGCATTGACAGAACAGCTTCCGATGCAATACAAAAATATATACGGTCTTATTGAAAAAAATGTTCGATGACGCCATATCTCGGCTAAAAAGTGCTTTAAAAAAAAACCGCCCCGTCAGTTTCCTATGGACCATCTCTGACATACGTATGCAAAATTTCAGCAAAATCTGTCGAGCCGTTTTCCCGTAAAAGTGCCAACAGACATACACACGCACACACGCACACACATACATACGGACGGAAATGTGCCACCTTGCCAAAAAGTCTTAGAATGACCTGAAACGTCCACATATGTTAAAAAATACACCATGGTCAAAAAACGACTATCACAATAGCTATCTAGCTCAGCTAGGAAGCTAAAAATCTTGAAAAGTCCAAGCTATAATAATTATTGTTTTGTCTAAAGAGGTTGCAGCTGTGATAGAAACCAATCATTCTATATTTTGCATAATCCTAATCACACTTGCTAATGTTACTAAACTGCAGAACGCTCAACTAAAAATTATGGAAAATATTGTTAATTTAGGAAATATTGATGACCGTACAGTAGATGATGCAGGGGAAAATGGCAAATGGTTACAAGTAAGAAATCGTAGATATCAGTCCAAAATAAATAAAACAAATAATGAAAAATCTTATTTAGTCAAAAAAAGAAACTTTGGTGAAAATGAAGATGTCGAGGAAAATGGATTTTGTGGTATTTCCAGAAAGTGCTGGTTGTATGTAAGTAGGATTCCCAGGACGGTGACCTCTGAAAGTATCAAGCAGTATATAATAAATAAAATAGAACCTAAAAGTAGTGATGTGTATGTGGAGGAATTATTTACAAAGGATAACCAAAACAAATGCTTTATGGTTGGAGTGGACTTTGCTTATAAGGAATTACTCTACACCCCGGATTTCTGGCCAAAAAATGTCTGCTACAAAAGGTTTAATTTCGAAGTATATCATTCATACAAGAAAAAAGTCTCGCAACAAGCTACGCAGGGTTTTCAGCAGGCTGTTTAACTATTAAAGAGCAGAATGCCGCTAATCTTGATAAACGGAAAAGAAACAATAACAAAAATCAAATTTTTAATAACAATATAAAAAGCATCACATTATTGCACCACAATATACAAAGTATTAGGAACAAAACAAAAGAAATCGAAGTACTCTTATCTGAACTCTCTATTAAACCAAAAATATTATGCTTTACTGAACATTGGTTGGAACCAGAAGAACCTGTCTGGATCTCTGGATACTACCTGGCTGCGTGTTACAATAGAACCAACAAAAAACATGGAGGGTCATGCATTTTTATCGATGAAAATAGTATATCCACCGAATATGTGGAACTAAAAAAGAATAATGTTGAGCAGCATTTTGAATGCACCTGTATTGAACTAGTCTTGGAAAAGGTGATTGTTTTGTGCATATACAGAGCTCCAAGTGGAGATATTGACATATTCTTTGACAAGCTAATTGACACATTACAGACTTTTCATACTAAATACACAAAGTGCTCTTTTCTTGTGTGTGGCGACCTGAATTTGAACATTTTGGAATACAACAAAACAACAGCATACTTATTAGAGCTCTTTGAAAGCTACAACCTCAAACCAGCCATAACTAATGAACCAACCAGAATTTCAAAACAAAGTGCTACTCTTATTGACAATATCTATGTTAATGTGGAAGTTACATGTTGTGAGGTATTGCATACGGGACTATCAGACCATACAGGACAATTATTAACAATTCCTGCAAATGGACCAAAGAAGAAACCAAACAGCTCAAAAATTGAAAAAAGAATATTCTCCGACACAAGAATGATTACATTTACGGAATATCTTCAGAAAGAATCATGGGACACTATATACGAAGAGAGCGATGCTAATAAAGCATATGACAATTTTTATAATATACTTTATAATTACGTAACCTATTCATTTCCAAAAATGATGAAAACTATAAAAATGCATGATAACACTAGCTGGATAACCTTAGGAATTCGTACTTCCTGCCAAAATAAGAGAAAGATGTACGAGCTGTATAATAAAAATTTTATAACATTCAACAAATACAAATTATACTGCAGAATATTAAAAAGAGTGATCAGACTTTCTGTGAAGTGGGCTAATGAGAAATTTATAAATGATGCAAAAAATAAAGAAAAAGCCATGTGGCACATAATAAATAAAAATAGAAATAGTGCACCAAAGAAGAAAAAATCACTATATGAGGACTTGCATGATAACGAGAAGATAAAGAATAAATTAAATGAGGCCAACAAAAAACTGCTACATCTATGCACAGATATATGTTCCAGTCACGCTGACCTATCCAAGATACAGTACTCTCATAATAATGCATTTTTTATACCCACGGATCCTAAAGAAGTCTATGAAGTAATTATTCAACTAAATAATACAAAATCTGTGGGATATGATGAAATTCCTATGGCTTTACTAAAAAGGAATGCTGATATATTAAAACATCCTTTAACGCACATAATAAATCTCGCCTTAGTAACGGGAACATTTCCAGAGGCATTGAAAATCGCCGAAATTTTGTTATTATATAAAAATGGTGACCATAATGATCTGAAAAACTATAGGCCAATAGCAATACTCCCCAACATGTCAAAAATTTTCGAAAAAGTTATATATAAAAGACTAATATCTCATTTTGAACATAACAACCTATTACATCCAGCTCAAAATGGTTTCCGCAAAAGAAAATCTACTACCAGGGCGATTTATCAGGCAGTCATCAATATAATAGAAGGCTTTAATAACAACAAACAACCAATTGGAATTTATCTTGATCTGAGTAAGGCTTTTGATTCCATCAGTCACACAGTATTGTTACAGAAACTGGACAAATATGGTATTAGAGGTATGCCACATAAACTCCTACAAACCTACCTAGAAAATAGAAAGCAAGCACTAACACATAATTTGGAGCAAAATATAACAATTAAGTCAAGCTATGAATACGTGAAGAAAGGTGTCCCACAGGGATCTATCCTTGGACCGCTATTATTCATAATATACACTAATGATTTGCCAGATTGGATAGAAGAACACTCTATTCTATATGCTGATGATACCTCCATCATCTACAATGAAAACAGCTTTCAAGAGAATCAGACAAAAATATTGAATTCCTTTAAAACTTTAAATTACTGGTTTACAAACAATAATATGAAACTAAACGTAGACAAAACCAAATCAATAATTTTCAGCCCTAGTGGTTCATCTGATAACATTCGAATAGAAGTCGATAACAATAAATTCGTAAAAACACAAAACAGTACAAATTTTCTGGGGATAACTGTTGATGCCCGACTGGATTGGAAAGCCCATATAGATGCCCTTGTCAGCAAATTATCGCAAGCTTCATACTGCATAAGAAATGTAAGTTACCTAGTATCCCGAGAAGCTGCACTTGCGTCTTATTATGCGAACATACAATCCAGACTTCGCTATGGAATTGTCTTATGGGGGAACTCTGTGGATATGGAGCGAATCTTTAAATCTCAAAAAAAATGCATCAGAAGTATTTTCCATATAAAACAGACTGATAGTTGTAAACCATTTTTTGTAAATCATGAAATACTTACCGTCTTTTCAATTTATGTAGTAGAAAGTGTTAAATTCATAAAGGAGAATTATGATCTTTTCCAAGAATACCAACAAGCGCACAAATACCCAACTGGTTCTGGTCACTGCTTGGTTCTACCAATACCTAGATTGACACGTGTATTGAATAATGTTCATTATAAAACTGTTAAAATTTATAATAAGCTGCCCAAAGAATTTCTCAAACTATCCATCAAAGAAATCAAGAAGAAGTTGAAGAATCTATTATGTCAGAAAGCCATCTATTCCCTAAAAGAATTCCTAGATATGGACACAAGTAACCTACTTAATAATTAACATACTTATATATATATTTTTATTATTATTATTTTTTTTTTTATATAAATTTGCTATATCTTTTTTTGTATTTCTATATTTCTATGAATATTTTGTTTGTATTGACAAGGTCTCACGCCCGTAAGGGTACCATGTACATTTTCTGTATATTGTGATCAAAATAAATCTAAATCTAAATCTAAATCTAAATCTTGGGAAATAGGTGGCAGCACTTTATAGATGTTTGTCCGGAATTACTATTTAATAGCTGATAAATTCCACCCTTAAAAATACTTTCAAATAGATATTTGTGTAATATTTTGAAAAACTAGTTGTCAATGCATTGACAGAACAGCTTCCTAGCCACAGCCACAACTGAACTGGAGGGCGCGTTTGGCGCGCGCCCTCTTTTCCTAATTTTTCCTCAATTTTTTCCTTTTACAACCTATTACGATTTTCGCACATCGTGTAGAGAAAAATACCCTCTATCCAATGCAATACAAAAATATATGCGGTCTCATTGAAAAAAATGTTCGATGACGTAATATCTCGGCTCAAAAGTGCTTTAAAAAAACCGCCCCGTCAGTTTCCTATGGACCATCTCTGATATACGTATGCAAAATTTCAGCAAAATCTGTCGAGCCGTTTTCCCCTAAAAGTGCCAACAGACATACACACGCTCAGCTAGGAAGCTAAAACTGCTTCACAATATGAAAATATTAATTTTTTTGTTTGCGAATTATCGACAGTCAGATATGTGCAGGTGATTATCTCAAAAGTATTAATTTTAGGGGTAGGAAAGTTTATACATAATTGAATCCATGTTCGACAAGGAAAACAACTCTGATATAAAAATTATATCGTTCCACTTTAAAAAATTAAGTTACAGTGTTTGACAATTTTCTATCTTAACCATGTAATTGCTAATTCCCCATATGATATCTTTGGTCTTTTAATACAGCGGCAGTTTCTCCTAGAACCTAGATATTGTTTTCTTTTCACCAAAATATTATTACAACTTTCTTAAATCTGAAGAGATTTAATTTTCAAAATCTTCAACAAAATATGAATTTTAGGCAAAAGATCGTCTTATACAACCTCATAGTAAAATCAATAATCAAAGAAATCAAAAACTTCTATCAAATACAGGTTAATTTAAAAAAACAAAGTTAGGTATTGTGCAGAACTGTGCAAGTGAAAATAATTCCATATAACAAATATTGTCCAAATTGAAAAACATTTTAAACATTTAAAATTTTAAGGTGAGTCTCATATATAATTTTTCTTAATGCAAAATAAAGGTGCTACAGAAAAAACATGCTTAGGTGGCCCACCCTGTATCTGATATACCGTATGTCCCCGGATGGGGTTACAATGAGGGAAAGAAACATTTTAATTTCGCAAAAAATCACTTCAAAAAACCCTGCTTGTTCTTAAACTCCCATTGCATATAAATTATTTTTTATTCAACTGTTTCGGGAAACATTTTTATTAATTTTTTATGTTTTTCAATTTGGACAATTTTCATTAACAATAGATTGACACTACAGTAAAAATTTGTTTAATTTAGTACCATATGGTGAGGAATGTTACCATCTAGTAATTACAAAACTTTCAGAAGAAATTTAAGAAATACCTAACGTGAGCCTTTGATTCCTTTTGTGTAGGTTGCTTGAATGATTTGAGCTAAATGGGCGACGGAATAGTTGAAGCCATGCCAGGCATGGCATGTGAAAGACGACTTCGTCAACTAGAATCTCTCTTTTTGGGAGGGCCCGTGGTCGCAAAGGGCCAAAGTTTCAGCATTGAAACCTTAATAGATATACTACTTGTATTGTATGATGAATGTTGTAATTCAAGCCTGCACAGGGAAAAGACCGTTTCTGATTTTATTGAATTTGGTAAGTTGCAAATACATCAAGATTGTAAGCAAAATAATAAGGTGTACATTAATTGAATTTTTATTAGTGAAACCAGTAGCAACGACAGTGAAGTCTCTGCGACTAACAAGAGATGATTTTGAAATTATTAAAGTAATAGGTAGAGGAGCTTTTGGCGAAGTATGCGTTGTGAAAATGCGAGGCTCAAATAAGGTATTTAAATACAAAAGTTTCATGAGATTAAAAGAGGTAATGTTTTATTTATCTGCCAGGTGTTTGCCATGAAGCTTCTGAATAAGTGGGAAATGCTGAAACGGGCAGATACTGCTTGTTTTCAAGAAGAAAGAGATGTGTTGGTATTTGGTGATCGACGTTGGATTACCCATCTGCACTATGCTTTTCAGGTATGTACTTGTAAAAAGTGCTGCAACCGTAAAAATGTTCCATCATGAAATGTAGTGATTAGAAAACATGCTATAGGTATTCATCCTTTTTTTACCTGGCTATAAAATTATGAATGTTAAGGGCATAAAAATAAGACAATGGGTATTATCCCTATTGGCTGTTGTGTTTCTACTGTTTTAATTTTACTTCACGAAAACTACTTGGCATGTTTGCCCATTGCAAGAATATATCAAAGTGAATATTTCGCATTTCAAAATGTGCTGGAAAAGTCACACACCACTGGTCGCTTCCTTGTGGAAATCGTGAATAGGAAATATCTCCATCTTATTTCATGTTCTTATATTCTTATAACTTCCGACTCTGGCTTTCTTTTCTAGACAATCATGTCCTTTACTACTATTAATCTGCCTTTGACATCTACTGTTTCACTTTATTTTTCCCAGAATTAATCCTGTTTTGTTGCTCTTTTATTTTCATTTGGTCCGTATTTGATGATTAATGGTGACTCGATTTAGTTTTAGTTCACCCGAGTGACACCAGAGCATTTAGAAACAAATTTCCTATTATTCTCTTTACTACTAATGTACTAATACTTCATCTAATTCCTTTTGCTCGACTGCCTAAGTTTTTGTTTGTTATTACCTGGGTTGTTGTGAGGCGATCAACCTCCCATTCACCTTTGCTACTGAAAATTCGTCGTCAATATCACGCAGTGACGTAACTCAGTTTTGACATTTTTACAGGAGAGCATTTTGAAATTTTTTTTAGATTTTGATTGAACTTTGACAAAAAACTAACAAAACATTGACTATTGCCTTTTGGATAATGAGAGATGCATGTGTGTACGTTTTGAAAGCGTAAAAGTTTTTGGGAAATTCTCGTTGAAAGTTCACTAATTTAGCGCAAAATTGAGATACGCCACTTCGTTAAATTGAAAACTTTATTTGAGTTAATAAATAAATGAGTTACGCCATCAGTAAAATACATTAGTGTATATGGATTAAAAAGCTGAAGCTGTTAAAAAATGCTTTATTATGTCTTAACAAACTTAAAAACTTCACAATTCCAGCAAAAACTATTGCATTAAAAAAATTTGCAAAAAATTAAGAACATAAATACTTCTAGTAGGTACACAAAAAGTAAGTCTTTGGTGAATCTTGTCTACTCATGGGGAATATAGCTTGAATGAATCATAGCCCTCTTGAAGATGACTAGTTTTGAAAGAAAATCTCATCGGCTCACTCTTTTCACCTTGAGGTCCATAAAGTCACTCCATTTTATGGCCTGACCTGTTTCAGAAGTTTTTATATGGTCAAAATTCGAAGGTCTTGAAACTTTTTAAAATCCCAAAAGTCGTTGTGTCGTTGTGCCCATGAAATGATTCAAAGAAATACGAAGGAACCTCGTCAATTTTTTAACTATTGGCGACTGCATAGATGCAGTGATTGAATTTTTATTTTGCCCACTGCAGCCGACTGAGAAAAGGGCAACTGATTTTAGGCTTTTCATCGTAAGTTTGTAGGGCACTTGCTGAATTTGGTTGCGAGGGTGTGCAAGTCTTAACTCGAAAAATTGAGATACGCCACCCAAAGTTCCCTGACTTGACCTTTTCAACAATTTTACAAACTGGCTAACTCAACTTACGTCTGTTCGTGAAATTGCGTTTTCGATGAAAATGAGATACGTCAGTTGTTCCGCCTTTTGCATAAGGAAAACTATAAGGAATAGAGATACGTCACTTCGTGAGCTTGTAAAGCTGGCCAATTTATGCATGTAGGCGACGTAACTCAATTTCCCATTTTTTTGAGTTACGTCACTTCGTGATATTGACGACGAATTGTGCTCATTGAATATTTTACAAAATTAAGTACTTACTCAAGCCAACATTGAAGTGTCACGCAAAATGCAATCCCGATACAATTTAAATTGTCGGCCAAGCTAGAGTACAAAGTTTAAAGGAAAATTAAAAGGACAATAATTTAAATGCCAATTTTGCAAATATTGCAGAGTGAAGAAACGCATGGGTTCATTAGTCAGACTTAATAGTAAAATAAAAAAGTTAATCTCGTTGCGAAAATGGTGGAAACTGGAGAGTGGAATAAGATTCTCTGTCAAGTAAACTCAAGTAACATCCCCGGTCAAACAAAGTTCTTTAAAATACAAGGTATTAAAAGTCGAATTGGAAGCCAAACGCTCAATTTTGTGTAGTACTGTAGACTGAATAATTAAAGACACCCCACCAATAGCCTGCCTGGTTTTTAAACGTTAGTTTTGGCAAATTTCTGAGATGTCACTAGAGGCAAATATAGGTAGTTCTGAAGCTTTTGCAAGATGCATATTCATCTTTTGAACTCTATCGTATTAAACGTTGTAAGTTAAACAGAAATAAAGCTGCTGGAATCTAAATGTGTTTATCTAAAAATGTGTAACCACATGCAGATTTTAACCGCAATATTGCATCATCTAAAATGCGACTTAACGATTACAAGTATGCCAATGTATTTATTAGAATAAGAAGAATGACGTAAATACAGTATTTATACCTATGGGACAGCCTAGGTTATCCCACTCTACACTGACTTCCTTTTCTAATATATCTCCTAGTTCTTGTCCTGCATATAAGAGTCCCAAATATTCCTTCCACCTATCTGTCTTTTCCTCTCTTCCGATTAAGATGTCACCTACCTTGTTTCTAATGTTCTAATTTCTCTGAAATTTCTCTTAGTTATTTTATACGCTTCGTCAGTTTTTCCTACTTCGAACTTATCCAATTTGCATTTGTTATCAATCCACTGTTCTTTCGCTTTCCTACATTTACGAGTAATTTTCCACTTGACCGCCTTATACCTTTGATCACCCCCTTCATCTAGCCTATTTTTATAATTTCGCCTCTCGTTTATTAGAGTCACAATATCTTTGTTATCCAGAACTTTATACTTTCATTCTGTTAGTGACCCAATATATCTTTAGCTGCAGAATCTAAACTATTTTTAATGCAATTCCATTCTGCCTCTCCTTCCCTAACAGCATTTTCATCCACACCCTTTGGTACTTCGTTCTTCTTTTTCTAGAACTTATCGCGCGAATCAGTCTTTTAGTTAAGGCGTTTTCTACCGTTTCGTTTTTTTCAAAATCTTAAATTTGAGATTAGCCTTTATATGAGAAAGGTAGGGATGAAATACAGGGACAGAAGAATAATACATAATCTCTACAAAGAGCAAAAGGCAGTTATAGAATGTGAGCAGGAACAAAGGGAAGTAGATATCCGGAAGGGCGTGAGACAGGGATGTGCATTGTCACCTCTAGTTTTCAACTTATATATCGAAGATGCGATTAATATTGTTAAGGAAAGAACAGCCTCAGGGATCAATGTACAGGGCCAAACTATTAACATGCTCAGATTTGCGGATGATATAGCAGTGTTAGCAACTAGCAAAGAAGAATTAGGAGCGGCTTTGAATGAAATGGAAGCAGTTTTGACACAGGGCTTCGGCATGAAAATCAATAAAAAGAAAACTAAAATTTTGGTATGTAGGGGATGTGAAAATAGAACTAAAATGGAAATACAAATTGGAAATGAGAAGATAGAGGAGGTCGCGGATTTCTGCTACTTAGGAAGTAAAATAACTCAAGACGGTAGGAGCACTAAAGATATAAAACAAAGAATGGCGCAGGGCCGAGTTGCGTTTAACAAAAAGAAACAACTGTTATGCTCGAGAACGGTTAATATAGAGACTAGGAAGAGACTCTTAACGTCGTATGTATGGAGTACGGCATTATACGGGTGCAAAACTTGGACAATAGGAGAAGCGGATAGAAAAAGAGTAGAAGCGTTTGAAATGTGGTGCTACAGACGCATGATGAAGATACCATGGATAGATAAGGTTAGCAATAGGGAAGTATTAGAAAGAGTTGGGGAAAAGCGAAAGGTATGGAAAACAATAAAGAGTAGGAGAGATAGGATGGTAGGACACCTTCTAAGACACGAAGGAATAGTTCGTGACATACTAGAGTCAGAGATAGGAATAAAAAGAGGTAGGGGTAGGCCTAGATTAGACTACTGCTCTCAAATAGTTAGGGATGTAGGATGTTCTACTTTTAGGGAAATGCGTAGGTTAGCTCAGGATAGAAAAGAATGGAGGTACGCGTCCAACCAGTCTTCGGACTGAGAACCTTATGATGATGAACCACTATATCTGCTCCTGGATAGCTTCTGCAGTTCCTAACTTGATTTCTAAATCTTTGCCTAAGAAGAATGTAATCTATTTGATATCTTCGTAGATCCCCTGGTATCTTCCATGAGTAGCGTCTCCTAACGTGATATTGAAATAACGTATTCGTGACGGTTAGGTTATGCTTGTCGCAAAAATGTAACAGTGTAAATCCTGTGTCGTTCCTTTTACCTAATCTAATGAGACATATTATTCTCCCTATACCTACAACTGCATTAAAATCTTCAATTATTAAATTTTTTCACATAGTTTAGCTCATATTCCAAATCGCAATAAACTGCCTCTACAGCCTCATCACTATAATTAGATGTGGGCATATACAGGGTGGTCACTTTTACAATGTACACCATTGGAGTCTTCTAAACCAGAAGAGATTCAGAGTTGGTCAAATTACAGAAAACGTGCACATTTTCCATGCTCTTTAAGGATCTGAAAAGAAATTCTGGATAGCTCTCGTTGTTCCTGAAATATCCTGAAAAGAATTGAAGTATTGCTTTTCTTATTTCTTCCATATATTATTTATTACTTGAGCAAATGCAATGCCCTTCGGCAGATTTACATAAGTAGGTATGGGCTATCCACTGGATGTTTCAAAATTTGTCTAAGCCTACTACATCTTTGAGTTTTCATAATCATGGCAACTAGATTTTGTAGATAAGGAGTGAAATTAGTGTTCCAGAAAGTTAGATGATCCATGTGCGATACATCGTTGAAATTGTATTTTTTTTCTCTATCCAACCTTATGAAAATCCAATATGGCGCCCATAAGAAATTCAAAAGTTGACCATGAAAACTTGAAGATGTAGTAGGCTTAGACAAATTTTGAAACATCCAGTGGAAAGCCCATACCCACTTATGTAAACCTGCCAAAGGTCATCACATTCGCTTGAGTAATAAATAATATATGGAAGAAATAAGAAAACGCAATATTTCAATTTTTTCAGAATATTTCAGGAACAACGAGAGCTATCCAGAATTTCTTTTCAGATCCTTAAAGAGCATGAAAATGTGCAACTTTCTTACCATTTGACGAACTCTGAATCTCTTCGGGTTTAGAAGATTCCAATGGTGTACATTGTAAAAGTGACCACCCTGTATACTGGGTGCGGCAGCGTCCATAGCGAGTTTTGAATCGCATAGCATAACGACAAAAACAATATGTCAGATGACAGTATCGTTCTGTTGTCAATGAGTTGCCATTTCTTTAAACATGGAGAGATTCACTGTAGGACAATGTACCTTCGCAATTGCAATAGAGACCTATTCCAAAAATAACGATTGTCTTGTTGCCACACAGCCTTACCATGACATCGCTAGGCCGGGCCGTACCCTGGATTTGACAATTCCCAACTTTTTTATGGGGGCAGTTGAAGCAAGAAGTCTTTCAACACCGCCCAGCCACCATCTTAGTATTGAAAAATTGAATTAGAAAGGCTACCACTAATATTCCCAGAGCTATATTACGAAAAGTAACGAATAGCTTCCAAAGTCGTACCGAAGAATATATAGAGCAGCAAGGCGGTCATATACCAGGAGTCATATTTAAAAACTGACGTATAAATGGCAGTTACTGTACTCCTGTTTGTCACTAACAACTACACATAAATAGCATTTGTTTACTTACACTATAAGTGTTTTAAAATGCACCACTTTTCTGTAAGAAATTTTCTACACTCTGCCCTATTTTCTTCTTCATAACAATTCATACTCCCAAATTTCCACCTATCGACCCTGTGTGCGTATTGCTATAAAATCTCCACGCCAAAAGTCTCCAACTTCTGGCCATGGCACCTCACTGATACCTACTATGTCTAATGGTAACCTATTGATCTCTATTTTCAAATTTTCTTACTTTCCTACTTGTTTCATGCTCCTAACATTCCACGCTCCTACTCGTGAAATGTTATACTTATTATAGCTGATGACTCCTCCCCGAAGCAGTCCCCGCCCCGAGATTCGAATGTGGGACTATTTTACCTCCGGAATATTTTAGTCCAGAATGTGCCATCATTGGTATACTGTGCTAGGGACAAAATAATGTGGTGGTTTCCCGTTGCCTTCCACATCGCAGAGTGGGTATCAAAGTGCCATACGATCCCCACAGTCTCTGCCACTTAGATTACTGAAAGAGCTGCTGCCCTCTTTCAGGGACTTTATTTAGCCTGTCTTCTCAATAAAAACCCTCCCAATATGGTTAAACCTATGGCTCGACTCTTTAGCTTATTGAAGCAGACAAGCCATCCCACCCGTTTCAGTGTTAGATACTGAAACTACTTCAAGGTCAAGTCCTTTAGGACGGATTAGCGCAGTACATTATTATCAAATAGTTCTGGGGTTAGTGTTGCGGTAAAAGCTTTATTTTCTTGTGCAAGATGCACAGCCGTTATGCGTGGTTGTTCATATTAGCTGATATCATAGTACACGTCCTATTTTTTTTTATACATCATTACCTAGACATTGTGTTTTCCTGTGAGTATCGAGACTGGCTCATGATCTGTTAGTCTCGAACGTTCACAGCTGTAACACTCGGTAACAAAGATCAAAGTCCTCCCTCAATGCTCACAGTGCTGACAACTACTGTCTGAATACTGTGATATTAGTTATCAGAGCTATAAGTTGTATTGATTTTTAAGACATGTAGATACTTATCTGTGTTTGTTTTTATAATAATTAACTAGCGGACCCGGCAGACGTTGTCCTGCCTAAAATTACTTTTCGTATTGAACTTTTGATTCATTAACCAAATCGTTTATTCAATGTGAAACATTTTTCTGATTACGTTTATGTTCCTATCGTCAGTTATGATCGGGAGTGCGCACAAAAAATTATGATTTTGACAGTTTGTCCGAATTTCCCGACTTTCGCCTATCCATATCATACAAAAATCCAATAGAAAAAAGCACTTTCGGTTTTTTCCGAATTTTCCAATTTTCCGGGCAACTTTTCCAATTTTTCGTTCCCTAAAAACCTTATTTTTGAAAAGAATTAGCCAAATATGTCCAACCGTTAAGCACTTTCAGTTTTTCCCGAATTTTCACATTTTCCAGTGGATTCTCCAAAAATTTTCTTTCATACAAACCTTGTCCTGACAATTACGATCACAACAAAAGAATCAGCCGAATCGGTCCAGCCGTTAAGCACTTTTAGTTTTTTCCGAATTTTCAAATTTTCCGGTAAATTTTCCAAAATTACGATTTTTACAGTTTGTCCGAATTTCCCGACTTACACATATCCATATCATACAAAAATCTCATAGAAAAAAGCACTTTCAGTTTTTCCCGAATTTTCCAATTTTCCGGGCAACTTTTCCAATTTTTTGTTCCCTAATGCCACGTTCGGCCTCTGTTTTGTCGACGTTCCAAATTATTTTGTGCGTTAAGCCCTGGTTTTTAAGACCCCGACGGAATCCGTCGACGCACTGCGCTGTCACAATTTTACTAAATTATATGTTTGTTTACGAGTAATTATAGAAAAAACGATAGAAAAGAGAAAGAGCGTATATATAGGATTTGTAGATTTAGAAAAAGCCTTCGACAACGTAAAATGGGGGAAGATGTTCGAAGCGCTGAGAAAGGTAGGGATGAAATACAGGGACAGAAGAATAATACATAATCTCTACAAAGAGCAAAAGGCAGTTATAGAATGTGAGCAGGGAAGTAGATATCCGGAAGGGAGTGAGACAGGGATGTGCATTGTCACCTCTAGTTTTCAACTTATATATCGAAGATGCGATTAATATTGTTAAGGAAAGAACAGCCTCAGGGATCAATGTACAGGGCCAAACTATTAACATGCTCAGATTTGCGGATGATATAGCAGTGTTAGCATCTAGCAAAGAAGAATTAGGAGCGGCTTTGAATGAAATGGAAGCAGTTTTGACACAGGGCTACGGCATGAAAATCAATAAAAAGAAAACTAAAATTTTGGTATGCAGATGGAGTGAAAATAGAACTAAAATTGAAATACAAATAGGAAATGAGAAGATAGAGGAGGTCGCGGATTTCTGCTACTTAGGAAGTAAAATAACCCAAGACGGTAGGAGCACTAAAGATATAAAACAAAGAATGGCGCAGGGACGAGTTGCGTTTATCAAAAAGAAACAACTGTTATGTTCGAGAACGGTTAATATAGAGACTAGGAAGAGACTCTTAAAGTCGTATGTATGGAGTACGGCATTATACGGGTGCGAAACTTGGACAATAGGAGAAGCGGATAGAAAAAGAGTAGAAGCGTTTGAACTGTGGTGTTACAGACGCATGATGAAGATACCGTGGATAGATAAGGTTAGCAATAGGGAAGTATTAGAAAGAGTTGGGGAAAGGCGAAAGGTATGGAAAACAATAAAGAGTAGGAGAGATAGGATGGTAGGACACCTTCTAAGACACGAAGGAATAGTTCGCGACATACTAGAGTCAGAGATAGGAATAAAAAGAGGTAGGGGTAGGCCTAGATTAGACTACTGCTCTCAAATAGTAGGATGTAGGATGTTCTACTTTTAGGGAAATGCGTAGGTTAGCTCAGGATAGAAAAGAATGGAGGTACGCGTCCAACCAGTCTTCGGACTGAGAACCTTATGATGATGATGTTTGTTGCTAAGTTACACCGATAAAAAACTGAAAATTTTCTGCTAGACAGAACTAAAATACAGTTGTTAAAAACCAGGGCTTTAGCATTCAAACTTACTATGAGCATGATATTCTAAAAATTCCGACAGGCTCATGAATGACACGCTGATTTGTTCTCTTGCCAGCCAATGGGCAATCGGACAACTTTTTTTTATTTTATAATTAGATAGAATTTGTCAAAATATTTGACCCGTGTTTTTTCTTTTTGCATCTAGAGCCCACATTAACTGAGAAAAAAATTGATAAAAATTGTCCCTTGTATGTGACTGACGTAATAAAAGCCAGGATATATCTCTGTTTAACACACGTGCAGCATGCAGGTGCGAGGGTCGTGACGTCACTTTGGTTAGTTGCCGCTGAATAAATTCTGCAGCAAAATGGCAATGTTTAAGTGCTTCCTAAAATTAAGTGTTAAAATTTGAATCATTTTTACGTTTATGTGGGGTGTTAAATGGGTATAATCTTTGGTTTAAGAGTAAAATTTTCTAAAAATTTCGTTAGTGTCCGATTGCCCATTCATAAATGACCAGTTCGTACCTAAAATATTTAGGTCTTCCACGGAGTAGCCATTAAAATGTTCAACTACCGTACCTTTTAAGAGATTTTTCTGATACGAAATGATTATATTTAAAAAGAGACGGGACAGGATATTTATTCAGTAAACGTCAAGACCTCAAAGCTGTCGCAAAATTTGAATGAACCTGTGCGATTTTCAAATATTACAGCGCAGTTGCGAGTTTAGCGCACGAGCAATGCAATTTTCAAGTTTCCATCCTACTATGCTGTATGCAACCTGCCGCTTTCCTAGGGGGTCTTGGGAAAACCAATTAAACATTCATAAGTATCACTTTTCATTATAGTCGTAGAAAAATGTATTTCTGTATGGAGTTGGGAAATGTTAGAAATATTTGTATAATAGCTAAATTCTAAATAAATTGGTATTATTTTTATGTTTGTCTTCTTTTTTGTTTGCCTTTTCCCATCAAATCGTCAAAGTTTGATCATTTGCAGTAATTTTGATCATTTTAATTTTTTTTCAGTATCTAAAAACAAAAGTAATTCCTGAATTTCTCTTGATATTTTAAGTTTTGTCTTGGAAAACAACACTTCTTTCTATTTAGGTGAATTTGTTACTGTTGAAGTTTAGGAGTTCACCAAATGAAACCAAGAAACCAACACAAAAAATGTTTTTCATTATATTCGAAAGCATTTTTACCAAGACAATATAAGTTGAATGCATGCATGTTTCAGAGAAAAAAGTGAATGTAGTGTTTTGCAATTTTGTCTTTTTCTGATTGTCCACAGTCTCTAACATCTTAATCCTTGATTTTAGGATGATACAAATTTATATCTAGTGATGGACTATTACTGTGGTGGTGATTTGCTAACATTATTAAGTAAATTTGAAGATCGTCTTCCAGAAGATATGGCCAGATTCTATATAGCTGAGATGGTTTTAGCAATTCATTCAATACATAATCTAAGATATGTACATAGGTTAGAAAATAATTAGAAAATTGTAATTCACTTTAAAAAAATGTTGTTGCAGAGATATAAAGCCAGATAATGTTTTACTCGACGCTAACGGCCATATAAGGTTAGCAGATTTTGGAAGTTGCTTGAAATTGAACGAGGATGGTACTGTACAATCTAATGTCGCTGTTGGCACTCCTGATTACATTTCACCTGAAATATTGAGGGTGTGTATAAACTAAAATTAATTTTACAATAGGCAGAATAAAATCATTACCTTTTACTTAGGCTATGGAAGATGGTCAAGGAAGATATGGTCCGGAATGTGACTGGTGGTCTTTAGGTAAGATTTTCATTCCAGATAATAGATTGAAAATTAATAGAAGGCACTTTCGTACTGATCGTAACTATAGCAGGCACGGTTCTAACACGTCCCTATTACGAAAATGGGGAAAGATTAACCAGTAATTCCAACGTTTTTGGAACGTAATCGGAACTATAAGTGTTACGTGCCTGTAACTATACAGCTACGTTCCCACTACGTAGTTGTGTAGTTATTAGGACCTCATATGTTCATCATCATCATAAGGTTCTCAGTCCGAAGACTGGTTGGACGCGTACCTCCACTCTTTTCTATCCTGAGCTAACCTACGCATTTCCCTAAAAGTAGAACATCCTACATCCCTAACTATTTGAGAGCAGTAGTCTAATCTAGGCCTACCCCTACCTCTTTTTATTCCTATCTCTGACTAGTATGTCGCGAACTATTCCTTCGTGTCTTAGAAGGTGTCCTACCATCCTATCTCTCCTACTCTTTATTGTTTTCCATACCTTTCGCCTTTCCCCAACTCTTTCTAATACTTCCCTATTGCTAACCTTATCTATCCACGGTATCTTCATCATGCGTATAACGTGCCAAAAGGACACGTTAAAAAACTGAAAATTAAACTATCAAAGGTCCTGAAAGATAGAGGCAGCGGCTAGCACATACGGAGAGTAGGGGTGGGCTAAGATACTCAAAAGGATAATACTGCGGGCGCCACGTGATTTTCTTAATCACCGCCTCCAATCTACTTATAACTAAAATCACGAAAAGATAAGAAAGTGAGGTACCTATAATAGCGGGACTAAAAGAAACACAGGCAGATAAGTTGAACTTACCCAATATATTCATTAACAATGTGAACCAGCACAAGGTTCTTACATAAGGGAAAATAATACATGTACAATATAACGCAAAAATACGCAAAATATTACTTATCAAAACCAAGTAGCTAGAAAACACAATCAATGAAGTAGGAACTAATATGAGCTGTGAAGCAGTGAACAAAATAAGATAAGTCGACGCAATGCCGTGACCCAAGTCTGCGTGCAGGGGTCAAACCCGTAAATTAGACAAGACGCGATGACGCAAGGACGCAAGGCGGTCGAAGCTTCGATGCACGCAGGCGCTCCCGTACACCCGTACCAAAAACTATAATCAAAACGCGACCCAAGCACGGCGATTACGACGTTACAAAATTAATAATAATTAATAGCTAAATAAGGAATGAATAAATTATTCTTACTGAGTGATAATGAAAGAGGTACAAAATATAATTATGTATAATACTCAAAATGACTAAGTTAGATGCGAAGGTACAAAACAAAATAATAAATGGGAAAATGGAAAGTTTTATGTCACGATACGCCGCGACGGGCTACACTGGACAGCGGAGCTCTTAGCTCCCGCGACACGGAACCAATTAGCAGGAACAGTAAGGACTGGTCTAACCTTAGATTTTATATAATCCTGGAATCACTGTCGTCCAGGCCCTGGCGGTAAATTCTAGCGTGGGCACGGAGGGCCGCTACGGCTTTATGCCACGTACTTCTGGCTGTAAGAAACGCACCAGGAGCGGGGGTGGTCGGAGTCAGTACTCCCCCGGATAAAACCCTAAAAATATATAAAGAGAAGACGCCAAATAGTACCAAGAAAGACAGGGAAAGCTATAGAAATGAATAAAACTAGAGGATGGCTCACCTTTGAGAGGGTTTTCGAAACCTCGGGAACGGACACGTGCACGAAAATCCAGAAGAATCCGATGAATCGTCTAAACACAAACGGCATACACAACGTAGAACCCAATATAGACGATTCCTAACGCTGATGATCGAATAAATCCCACAAATTGAAGAACGCACAAAGGCACTAATGGAATATAAACATTCCGTCGATCACCAACATGCACGTCAATGTCCGAAACTCGAAAGCGAACGGAACCCACCTGCGTGTGATGAGTTTAAAAGAAATCAGAGGCGTCATAGAAGGGGGGCGGCACATTAGAAGAGGGTACGACTCAAAGAATCCTAAATCAAAGCCAAACAGAACGGATACACTTAAACCATAAATCGATATAACCTATTCAGGTGGACGAAAATGAACCGAAGCCACAGAACCAGCAAGAAAAGCATATGAAGAAAAGACATAAACCCCCATATGCACGCTCATGAAGGAGAATTATCAACCGAAACCTGACAGATTAATACCCAGTGCCGCGGTCAGATGTCACCCACAGAAGGTAAATGCGGAAAATATAGTGGAACCTCCAATACAAAAGATGGGAACTAGCCATAATAAAGAGGTAGAAAAGCGGGACGGGCCCAAAGGTAAGTAAACAAACCTAATTGAATAGGTATTAAGCAAGAAAACCATTTTAGGTACATAAACATTCAACGCGACAACAACCAACTCAAAATATTGAATCTATATCGGAAATCGTGAATATAAGGACAATTAAACCAAGTAAAGGGAACCTAATAACAGCTGCGAAATACAACTAGGGAAATAAAAGAAAAAATGTTATATGCGTCTGTAACACCACAGTTCAAACGCTTCTACTCTTTTTCTATCCGCTTCTCCTATTGTCCAAGTTTCGCACCCGTATAATGCCGTACTCCATACATACGACTTTAAGAGTCTCTTCCTAGTCTCTATATTAACCGTTCTCGAACATAACAGTTGTTTCTTTTTGTTAAACGCAACTCGTCCCTGCGCCATTCTTTGTTTTATATCTTTAGTGCTCCTACCGTCTTGGGTTATTTTACTTCCTAAGTAGCAGAAATCCTTGACCTCCTCTATCTTCTCATTTCCTATTTGTATTTCAATTTTAGTTCTATTTTCACTCCATCTACATACCAAAATTTTAGTTTTCTTTTTATTGATTTTCATGCCGTAGCCCTGTGTCAAAACTGCTCCCATTTCATTCAAAACCGCTCCTAATTCTTCTTTGCTAGATGCTAACACTGCTATATCATCCGCAAATCTGAGCATGTTAATAGTTTGGCCCTGTACATTGATCCCTGAGGCTGTTCTTTCCTTAACAATATTAATCGCATCTTCGATATATAAGTTGAAAACTAGAGGTGACAATGCACATCCCTGTCTCACTCCCTTCCGGATATCTACTTCCCTTCGTTCCTGCTCACATTCTATAACTGCCTTTTGCTCTTTGTAGAGATTATGTATTATTCTTCTGTCCCTGTATTTCATCCCTACCTTTCTCAGCACTTCGAACATCTTCCCCCATTTTACGTTGTCGAAGGCTTTTTCTAAATCTACAAATCCTATATATACGCTCTTTCTCTTTTCTATCGTTTTTTTCTATAATTACTCGTAAAGCTAGAATGGCCTCGCGCGTGCCTCTATTTCGTCTAAATCCGAACTGATCTTCTCCTAATATCTCTTCCGCCTTTTTCTCCATCCTTCTTTGCACAATTCTAGTTAAAATTTTTGACGCATGGGAAGTTAAACTGATAGTTCTAAAATTTTCGCATCTATCCGCGCCTTTCCTTTTTGGCAAAGCTACCATGATGTTCAGTTTGTAATCCTCTGGAATCTCGCCTGTCAGGTATATGCGACTAACTAATTTAAATAAACGATCTATTACCTCTTGACCTGCGCACTTTAAGATTTCTGCCTGCAAGCCATCTATACCTGGTGCTTTATTATTCCTTAAACTTTTTAGTGCTAGCTCAAACTCTTCTCTCATTATAGGACTCCCTAGGTTATCCCCTTCTACACTGCTTTCACTTTCTAATATATCTTGCACTTCCTGTCCCGCATATAAGTTTCCTAAATATTCTTTCCACCTATCTGCCTTCTCCCCGCTTTCGATTAGGATATCTCCTGCCTCATTCCTAATGCTTTTGGTACTAGATCCAATTTCTCTAAAATTTCTCCTAATTATTTTATATGCTTCATCAGTCTTTCCTATTTCGAACTTATTTTCCACTTCTTTGCACTTATCATCGATCCATTGCTCTTTCGCTTTCCTACATTTCCGAATAATTTCCCACTTGATCGCCTTATATCTTTGTTTCCCTATTTCATCTAACCTATTTTTATATTTGCGCCTTTCCTCTATTAGACTCACAATATGTTTTGTTATCCAGGGTTTCCTACTTTCATTCTGTTTATGACCCAAAATATCCCTAGCTGAGGAAACTAAACTATTTTTAATGCAATTCCATTCTTCCTCTATGTCCCTAACAATATTTTCGCCCGCGCCCTTTAGTACTTCGTTTGTCTTTTTCTCGAACTTATCGCGCGTATCATCATCTTTTAGTTTCTCTGGGTCAAGATACCTTCTTCCGCTTCGTTTTTTCAAAATCTTAAATTTAAGATTGGCCTTCATAACGACTATATTGTGATCACTATCTATATCTGCTCCTGGATAACTTCTACAATCCCTAACTTGATTTCTAAATCTTTGCCTAACAAGAATGTAATCTATTTGATATCTCCCTAGGTCTCCTGGCATCTTCCACGTGTAGCGTCTCCTAACATGATGGTGAAATAGAGTGTTCGCGACCGTTAAGTTATGTTTATCGCAGAACTCTATCAGTCTCACTCCCCTATCGTTCCTATTGCCTAATCCAAAGGGACCAACTATTCCGCCCTCTCGCCCTGTGCCTACGACTGCATTGAAATCTCCTATAATTATTAAATTTTCGTGTCCTCTCACAAAATCTAGCACATGTTCAATATCACTATAAACTGCCTCTACGACCTCATCACTGTAGTTAGAAGTGGGCATATATACCTGTATTATTACTGTTTTTACAGGTTTCGAATCTAACCTAACCATAACTACCCTGTCACTTTGCTGTAAGAAATTTTCTACACTCTGCCCTACTTTTTTCCGCATAACAATTCCTACTCCCGAATTTCCTCCTTCAGATCCTGTGTGTATTACTCTAAAATCTCCGCTCCAGAAGTCTCCGGCTTCTGGCCATCGCACTTCACTAATACCTACTACGTCTAATGCTAACCTATCCATCTCAATTTTCAAATTCTCTAACTTTCCTACTTGTTTCATGCTTCTAACATTCCACGCTCCGACTCGTGAGATGTTACTCTTATCATTTCTGATGACTCCCCCCGAAGCAGTCCCGGCCCGGAGATCCGAATGTGGGACTATTTTACCTCCGGAATATTTTACTCCAGAAAGTGCCATCATCATAAATTCGAAGTACGCTGTACCAGGGATATAATAATGTGGTGGTTTCCCGTTGCCTTCCACATCGCAGTAGTGTGTATCACAGTGCCATACCGACCCTCACGATCTCTGCCACTATGATTACTGAAAGAGCTGCTGCCCCCTTTCAGGGACTTGATTTAGTCTGGCTTCTCAAATAAAAACCCCTCCAATATGGTTAAACCTATGGTTCGGCTCTTTAGATCATTGAAGCGCGCAAGCCATCCCACCCGTCCCAGTATTACTAGAACTGCGTCAAGGTACAAGTCCTTTGGGTTCAGTTCAGTGATGTTTATTTTCATTTGTTAGTTACGTCTCTGTCTTACAACAGTAATTTCTATTGAATTCTAACGCAGGCATAAACGTTCGCGGGGTATTTTAAGTAGATTATTTATAATATGAGACGTGCCAACATGTCAAATATATGAATACACTAGAAGTATTCTATCAGAAATAATTTCTCACAGTGATGGCCAGATATTGCTTCCCGTAGACTCAAAAGCCAAACGCTGATGAGTTTTTCATCAGACACTATAGTTTTACTTCTAAATACTTAAGGTGCCTTCAAACATATGTAATATTTATGTTTTTTTTTAAATTATTGATTTCCTCTATCTAACCTCCAATTTTAAAATTTTGCATCAGATACCAAATAATGGTGGTATTCAAATTCTTTCTGATATTAAAAATAATTAATCTGCGCATAAACATCATCTTTAATGCAATTATAAAAAAATATTAAAGGGAAAAAACAACTTGACTGAACAATGGCCGATTTATTTTCTTGCTAAAAATATGGCGTATTAATAGCCAATCACTTTATGGTTGTACGAACTAAATTTTGGATGTTCGTAGTACTTCTTACTTGACAAATAGTAATAAACACTAACATTTTTCCACCTTAAAGTCTTTATTACAATATTGACGTCTAGAGAGACTAACATAAGTGAGCCTTACTACTCCTAATCGTTTAAAGTTACTGGTGCTGTTTTAACAACAGAAAACAACCTATAGTCGCGATTGCCACTATATATATATTTGACCATAACCTCAAAACCAATAAGAGAAGTGATAACAATTGTAACACTAGTAGAGTATAGGTGGCCACCGTTTTGCCATTCCTTGCTTCAGATACGTCCACTATAAATATAATATTACTGTAGGCCACTCTCACTTCCACCTGCTTAAATGCTGTGTGAAATGGACACCCGACAACATCCAGTATGTCATGGTGTGAAAATGCTCTTGCAGAAGATTTACATTTTCCTTCTAAAATTTATTGTAATTTAAAAAACTTTGCCTTTGATGTGTCTGTTTGGTGTCCCGTCACAAAATGGAAATTTTTAAAGAAAATCCACGATCAATACTATATTATGTTTATACAGTGACAGCCATAAAGTCTGCACCATATGGAAAACTTTTTTATTTGTAGGATTATTGGGAAACGGTTTGAGGCATTAGTTTCTGCATGATTAATAACAAGAAAATTGACAAAAATATTTGCCATGTCACAACTATGACTGCCAAAATGTCATTTGAAATTTAGAAATGGCCGGAAATGCCCTTATTTATCAAAATATGAAAAAGTGTGATAAGGAAAAGTTATTTGTAATTACATTGCGATTCTAAATACGGCATTTGGTGAGGCATTTTCAATGTTTTAGTTTTTCCTTTTCTTTCCAAAAATACTTAACATTTACTTTTGTGTGCGTGTTATTTGTTTACAGTTGAGTTAATTTGAAATATTTCAATGCAAAAATACAGTAATGTTGCATTTATTTTTTCAATTAATTAATTTCTTGCAAAATAACCTTTTTTACGAAAAATAACAGTGTTGGACTATTTTCAGCAATTTTAAACCCTTACAGTGGACTATGAATTCTTAAGTTAACCCCACACGCCAAAAGACAGTGACACAGTAATTAAACTCGACACGTGTTTCGCTGACAACGTCAGCATCTTCAGGAGTTGAAGATTAATCTCCTTACAGTGGAATTTTGCACGATAATGGGCGTAAACATTTAAAAAAACTATTGTTCATTTAAGTTACGTTTAGATTATACAAATAAAACTGAAAATTCCGATTAAAATTTATTTAAAAGCATTAAAAGTGAATAATGCGAATTTATTTACTAAAGATTTTTCAGAAACGTAAAGCCCGTTATTGCCAGGCGCTTTTTAGGCGGCTGAATTGTTTTAGGCCGCTGAAATTCATGCCGCTGAATTTTGCATTTAGGCGGGGTGTTATTGCCAGGAAAGGTATAATTAGGCCGTTGAAATAAATTGATGTGTCAGTATTTTGACGTACGTCAGTATTTTAGCTTGTATTTTTGTTTGAGCGTAAAAATATAGAAAATAATAATAATCATGATTCTATCAATAGTTTAGAAACAATTAGTAATTAATAAGTTAGTTTTAATGACGAAGGTGGACGGTAAAGCTAAATTTTAATATTTACTGATTACTGTCATTTTGACAGCAAATGTCAATACTACTTTCTGCCGCCTAAAAAATGAACACGCTCATTTAAAAATTAAGCAGCTGAAAAAATGGTTTAGGTGCAGTAACCGCCTAAAATCAGAAAATTTCAGCGGCCTAAAACGATTCAGCCGCCTGAAAAGTGCCTGGCAATATCGGGCTTAACCAAGGAATTTTTCAACAGGACCATAACATGTAAAGTCTGAATAATATAACTTGGCGTATGGGTTGACACATGCATGTGAACTAATTTGTTTCGACATTGACAGTACTGTGACACTAATACTAGTTTCCATAATAACCTTTTTGGGACTAACTAATTAGTACGAAACAAGCAGAGACGTACAAATACACTATTACCCAACATTAAAAATGAGAATGAGTGAAATAAAGAGTTACAATGGAAAATCTTGATTATTTCATCTTACGTTAATAATTAGCAGCCATATCAACTGGTTGCGTGCGAGACAAATATTTTTGTCGATTTTCTAGTTATTAATCATGCTGAAACTAATGCCTAAAACCGTTTTCCAATAATCCCATAAATAAAAAAGTGCAGACTTTATGGCTGTCACTGTATACAGAGGGCGGAGTAGAACCGAAGCAAGGAACGGCAAAGCGGTGACTGCCAAGACCCTTGTGTAACAATTACTTTATGGTAGTTTCTGGTAGTTCTTGCTACTATAAAGTAATAATAGAATCACCTGGCTGGTGAAAATAACTTCTTAGTGTTTTTTTCTAAGTAATGAAAACTATTTTTTTACATCAAATATCACTTTAAAGTTTCATAACTTTTAAGACAAACTAAAGTTCCAGTTACGTAGAGAAAACTTTTTTGGCTACTTTAAATTTATAGTTACTTTATGGTAATTTTGGACAGTAACTGCTACTACTAATTTTTACTTAATAGTCAAAAGGCTAATATAGTCAATTTATAAAGCAACCAAGTAGTTCCAAAAACCATTAATACTACGATATGGTTTTGAAACCAAAAAGCCCCGAACTTTAGTAAATATCTAGGAACTATTACTTCGTAAAGGTACAGAGAAGTTATATTTACACCAAAGTTGAAAATTTTCACCCGGTTACGTAATAAGCACCAAATATAAGTGGCGCTCCCAGTTCCATTCACTTTGATGCTCATTGGGATCTGATAGTTGGACGAATAAATCTTAAAATTCCTACTCTCAGGCCATTAGAAATTTCGCTTATTATTCGAAAAGTTATTACCCATATTAATGGCGTCCGAAACATAATATGATGTTTCGGATGATCATGCAATAAAACAGCGTATTAGAATTTGTAGTCACTGCAAAAAAAAGTAATGGAGGCTTTCACATGCTCATCATGTGACTTTACTATCATCCAAGTTATGTGGAACAAGCAAATTTAATGAATGTAATCAAGTCGTGTTCTAAATAAAATGAGGTTATACTTAGTGATATCATATGTCCCAAATTTCGCTACTTAAGAACATAATAATGACAAGCACCTTATTTGATAAAATTGAGTAACGAGAGTAAGCTACTACATTTAAATAAGAAACCAAAAAAATGCTGGAAAGAGTTCTAAATAAAGTAGTGTAAAGAAATGATAATATACCGTACAGCGAAGTTTGTAAAAACGATAAAAATAATCCAATTATTGCATTGGGTAAAGTGCTTTAAGCGATGCAGGAGATAGATATTGAATCTGATGTTCCTGGTACCAAAAGTATATCCAGAAATAATGAGTTTGGCGAGTCAGTACGGGGAATGACCACGAATTCAAAGAGGACTGAAGAAGGCTAGCATTGGTGAGGCGACTATTTCGGAAGAAGACAAAACCTGTTGCTTCGAAGGTAAAGATACCGTTTATAAAAAATCTGGTTGTTTATATCCAGAACAAGAAATCATGCAAAATTATACCCATTTACAAAAAGGTGATAAAAGCGATATACCCAGTTACAGGCCCATAACAGTGTTGAGCATCTTCAGTAAACTTACTGAAAAACAAATAAAAGTACGTTTAATTAATTATATACAATGTACCATCCGATATGATCCCTAGCAGTATGGCTTTTGAACACACAGCAGCACACAAAGCATAACCACTGATTTAATGGAGAATGTAGCATGTAGAAGTGGATTGAAACAAGATTGTCATACTGGTCTTCGTAGATTTGCAGAAGGCCTTTAACACTGTGAACTTGAAGAATCTTCTGAATAAACTTTATGGTATAGGAATTTGTGGGATTGCTTCTGACTTAATCCAATCTTACATGGAAGAAAGAACCTATTTTACTTTGTAGTAAGAGTAGTAAGAGTGCAACTATTCACTCAAATCTTGGTGTACCTCAGGGATAAGTCCTTGGCCCAATTTTCTACTTGTTGTATGCAGTCTTAAATACGCGAGTTTGGAGGCTTGGTACTTTATTTTTGCTGATGACACAACTCGGATACTCTGGACGATCAATGCAGGAGTTGCCACTGGTGATCAAATTTTAAATTTTCTATGATTGCATGCGTACACGTAAGCAAAGGACCCATAGATATTAGTTCCTTGTTTCTGGCATAATTTCTTTATGTAACCAATGTGTGCCATCTACCATGCGAAAGACTACTTGGGCCGCCCACAGACGGAGTGATCACCCTGCAAGAACGTGCTCTAGTGGGGCCAATATTAATTTATGACGGCCGAATTGGAGTGATGCGACTTCGTTGGGTCTAAAGAAAGCGGATCACTGCGGTTCTGTCGTCCTAAATTGATAGTGGTCCCGTCTAGAGCTCATGCTTGCGGGGTGATCACTCCGTCTGTTGGGTGGCCCAAGTATAGTGCTTCATAAGATAGTGTAGCAGACTGGCTACTATACCCATCTTATAATCAGCTGGGACCGGGTTCGAGCACTGCAGAGAGTGACTGCTTCTTTTTGCATGGAGACCACGTTAATATCCGTCCGGTTTTCGGCCTTCCAGGCCCAATAGGTCAGCTAGTCAGTTTCGGTCTCCAGTTTTTGTAACGGGAAAACGTTTGCCGTACATTTCACTAATGAAAAGATCTCGAGTCCAGACAGAGTATGTGGCTCATAATGGATACAAAAAAAAAATAAGAAAATGTGAGTGAAATTTCGCGTGGTAGAAGTGGAACTTTTGAATCTCGTCATGTTTCATAAATACAGTAAGTGATTGTGACGCCATGTTGTTTAATTTCTACTCGGAATTTATATTAAAGTAAATAGAAAATATCTAGACGCTGGCAGGCGAAGGCACAGAATAAAATGTCATGCTGTCAAAAAAGAGTACGCGCATCATTTGTGCACATCGCGGCAGCCGTTATTCTGGGTGCTTGACTCGCTTTCTCTCTTCTCTACACTACAGAATGCACACAATCTTTTGTTTCACTTGGGTCACCCAGGCTAATGGCGGCTGTCCATTGAAATCTAATTTAACCCTTTCGCTGCTAATGATGTAAATTTACACCGCCAAGAAGACGTGCCTGTGTTGCGAATGATGTATATTTACTCTTGTGTTTAGGCTGCAACTGCTTGTGGTGTAAATATTTTTTTGATGGTGGGGGGTGCAGTAGGAGGTGTTTCTGCGCATCCATTACATTTGATATCCAATGATTTTTAATCTGATGATGGGGTGGGAGTGCAGTTGCCCCCCAGTTTCAGTATTAGTTCACATAACAAATTACGTTCCATATGAACTCCCATTAGTATTTTTGTAGGTGTGGTTGGGTGTGGATAATTTATTCCCAATGCCATTGCCTAAACCGAAATTTGGAAAATACTATACCAGAAACTAGATAAGAGTTGGAGAAACTCTTCGAACATGCAAACTGTGACTGCTTGTGGGGCAACAAACTCGTATTCTTGGACCACATCCTCAGCCAATATTTTTCAAACTATTCATGTTGTCTGTTATGTTATTATCTTCTATGTCGTTCATACACATAAAATAAAGCGACAAAACAATAAATACCTTAAAAAAAAACGGCGTAAAACGAAGTGCGCACGATATCTGTATACCGCGCATACTACGCAATAAAATAGCCGCACAGAACGCACGCGCACTCTACAGAAATAGCCGCAGTAAAAGGGTTAATAGATCAAAGGTGCCCACAGAGAGATAGACTTCTAGTCTATTGTTCTATGGCTAAGGTACCCAGTTTTGGAAAGTGCACAACAAGTTTAGTTGTGATTTTTTTTTATTTTTCATTTCATATTCAAATTAATTTTACTAAAATTTTAAATTTATAAATCTATGAAGCAGGTTATGTTAATCTATGTGTAGAAAATGTAGAAAATTATTTACGTAATTTCCGTGGTGTATTTTAGCGATGCAACCCTCTTACGGTTAATTTTTCTCCCACGACCCCCTAAGAAAGTGACATCTTGGATAGAACTCAATAGGTGCGGAATTTGACAATTGCGTCCACTCATGTGTTATACTCGTAATAGGCCTTATTTGTAACGTGCAGCGCCTTCTACCAGATACCTTCACTACAGTGACATTGTGTGGCTCTTTGAGTGTGTTCAGAAACAATGTTCGAATTTTAGCATTAATTTCTTGAAAATTGTTCACAAACTCAAAGCTTTATGATTAATATTGTTTAGCTATTGTGATACGTCAAAAACTCGATAAAAATTGTGAAATCATGTTAATCACTAAAATCGTTCTTAATTTTGCGACACTCCGACTGCACAACGGTGATAAAATCACATAATTCAAAAGGAAAATACTGTAACAACAGTTTCGTTTCTGAACGCACCAGATGTCAAAAGTGGCACCACACACTGTCACACACAAAGCCAGCTTTCTGGCTGATTAGTTCATGCGCAGTTAAAATCAAAATAAGGTCTATTATAAATAAATAATAAATAAATAGAAAGTGCATGGGTACATTCATTCAAATGTTGCAGGTAGCTTGCAACAAACTTCGGGGATGCGTCTTGGGATGCTCTGTATAGTAATACTTTTCTAATCGTTAGCTTATTAATGATTGCTTTTGTTTCACCTAGGTTTATTTACCTGTCGTTGTTAATACTTCATGTTTGCTAACTGTCGGGCCGAAACCCTCCGCTATAGACATGCTAATTGACAGTTAATCATCCACTGCATAATGCACTTTAAATCAGACCTAAGTAGACCGGCTATACCTATCATGTCTCGATTAATTCCAGTCAATCTAGGTTTTAAGTTAGGGAGCCGCAATGGTAAATTATTGCTGTATTTTCTACCATGCCAGACATTATTAATCTTGTATGCAGCACAGGAACAAAAATATGGCTATAACAAAGGTGCATCTAAGTCACAGTGCGCTCTATCAAAGTTAACAGTTAAATTAAAAGTTGCTACTGACATGTTTTCTACCAATAGATTTTTATTGAAGTGAAACTTCTTAGTGGACTTCGGAGACAGTTGCGTTAAACGTTTCACGCTACTATGGTGGGGGAATGTGAGTATTTAAGCAGTCGCTTGCTGTTATTATGCATTGTTGGCACTATTATAGTGTGCACGACGGGCTCGCGCACTGATCGCTATGTCCGCAGCCGCGCTAGGTTGGGTTGGTCTGCCGGCTGAATATTCGCCTAGCGCTTACGCGTAAGAGATCATAGGCGTAAAATAGTTAAAGATAACTATTTTGAAGTGAATCCAGGGAATTCAAAAGTTATCTACCAAACAAATTAAATCGTAAAATCAACAATAGAAAATTTATACCTATTAGAATTTTAAAATCACTATTGAATTTAATGTTATATTTACTACTTACAAATGAATATTGACGTAAACTTTTTTGGAAGGTATGTGAACTCATGATTTTAATATACAAGTGGAACCCGTGGGCTACGCCACACGTCTTTTCAGAATTGTTATTTGGAAAATTGTAATTACACGACAAAGAAAAACTGAAAAGATAAGGACACTTCACATTATCGAAGAGATGCCAAGGGCCCAGTCGCGCAGTGTATGGTTTGGTTAATATTAATAGTTTGTCGGTGATCGAGTGCGAGTTATTCACAGAACATGTCCTGTGGTGTATTAATGATAGTTATAAGTACAAATAATGTGAAAATCTAGTGAGTCTGTAGTACAACTTGCTTTTGGGCGACATCTAACAACTAACATCTAAGATTATTAAAGATTCTTTTCTGCATGGGAAATATCCGGCAACCGGGGGCTGGGATATCAATACTATTTTTCTCAAATCAGTACCTTAATTTTTTCTGCAATGCAAGCTGTCTCGTATCCTAACCTGAACTGTTGATGTGTACTTGCGAGTGAAGCACTAAAAATCTAATTTTGGTACTGACTGAATATAAGACAAAGTAGGTCGGAACTACGTGAGTTGCAGAAATGGACATGTTTTTCAGTGTGTGCGGTAGTAGACAACACATGGAATTCGACAATATAATAAATTGGTACATAGCTATTTTCAAAAATCGAAACTTATGCGAAAAGAAAAATCTGATTTGTAGGAAAATGTGAAAGATGCAATTGTATGCCATACATAATGGCACATGAACTGAAAACTACAAATGTATGCCGCTGTTCAGCATGTTCAGCAATGTATCTGCGAATGTGCGAATACAACCGATATTGCCAAATATGTGGGCACACAGAAGAAAAAAGTAAGATAATAAGAAACAAAAGAGCAGCTCAAATAAGAGAAAACATATCAGAGAATAAAGAGCTGCCTTGGAAAAAATGAATAAAAGAAAAAAGATGGAATGTATTCAATCAGCTGTACCATCACCTCTGCCTTCACGCCAAGAATTGAACGAATCATTTTCATCTAAAAAAATACTGATGGCAATTCAGGCATCGCTGCACCAACCTTTTCATCTGATGCAGGTGAAGAACTTCTTAAATCATTTTTATCTATAGATGACAATATTTAGACAATGCTCTGTCTCAACTTGTAGACAACTTAGAAAAATCGGATAAAAGTGAGAATGAAACATTAGAATTAAGTGAGAACTGAAACCTTAGAATGAGTTCTTTTTTCATAGCATTATAATACTTTTTTTATTTTCTTTTTTATGGCAAATTAGATGTTTTATTTTATGAGTAACGTAAATAAATGTTTTTGTTATATAATATTATTTGTACTCGCATTACTTCATAATTTTGTAAAAAACAAATATAAAAGATGTTTAAAAGTTATTATTTGATTTATACCTACATAAAGAAATGCATATTATAGAACTTCAGTGTAAAGAACATTACATGTAAATTTACCTAAATAGTTTGGAAAAGAACCTTTTATCTTAGAGTCCTTGATTAAAATTTGTATGGAGTCAAATTTTCGAACGCACGAAAGAGCTATGTAAAAGCTGTTAAAAGTTTTTCAATATTGCATGTTTCGAATGTGCATGGAAAACCGTAGACCACTGGTTTCGTCCTTTTGGGACTCCTCAGTACGGTGCTTTGCCCTACACACTCGAACTACGCAATATTGCTTGCTTTATATATACTTACACGCTTGGTGTAAGTATTAGCAAGAGCTAATTATTTGCCGAATTATGGGGCGGTTATGAGTGGTACTGGACCATTCGAACAACTACTCCTCGGGCAAATACCCCGCCAGGCATTGAATTATAGAACTAAATCCTGGCGGGGTATTTGCCCGAGGAGTAGTTGTTCGAACGGTCCAGTACCACTCTATGTAAAAGCTGTCCATGGGAAAATACAGGCTCTGGAAGGTAAAGGGCCACTTTCTTAAGCGTTTGTCCTTGACTTTTGTTTTCTGCTAAGCAAAATGCTAAGCGAAGTGGGAATTGCGTATGTTCGAATTGAAAAGGTAAACATGGTTTTCATTTAACCTTAGGTATAAGTACACATTCTCGGCGCTTTGCTCCAGTTAAAATTTCGCATTCGATAATTATTTAATTGTCAAAGGCACGGCACTCTACTTTTATCGGAAAATACCTAATATTGGACATTACAAATTAATAGCTACCTAAAATGTAATAAATGCTTTTTAAACCCCGAAAAGGCACATCTACAGCTTAAGAGCTTTCCGGTAGAGCCCACAGTTGTTGAAATTGAAATCGATGGAGTCCTCGATGAGATATCCGGCGAACAAAGTTTCAATGTAAAATCACCTTCGCTAAGTTATTTAATTGTCAAAGGCATGGCACTCTTTACTTTTGTCGGAAAATAATATTGGACATTTTATTACAAATTAATAGCTACCTAAAATGTAACAAATGCTTTTTAAGTCCCCAAAACCCCGAAAAGGCACATCTACAGCGTTAGAGCTTTCCGTAGAGATGAGATATCCGGCTAACAAAGTTTCAATGTAAAATCACTTTCGCTATTAATATATAAGGATTATCTGTAGTAATACAATAAGTGGTCTGGAATTGTCGGAAATTTTACAAAAGCTGTTGCATTGCTTGGTAGCCACGAGTGTAAATTTGACAGTTAAAAAATCACGAGCACTTGCGCGAGTGATCTTCTGTCAAATTTACACAAGTGGTTAGTAAAAGCAACAGCTTGAGTAAAATTACCTAAAAATTCCACACCACGAATTATTGTGTTTGACAAGATTATTTTTTGAATCGAAGTAAGGTAGTTCAAAACGAAATTTTATTTCAATTAATTCACATATAGGGAAAATCACCTTACTTTTTATGCACGTCACCGGCTTCATATCAGCACTGTTGTCACAAGAGTTTATGGTACTCAATTCCAAAATATTAAAATTCAATTTACCTCTCTAACTGAATTCAATGGTAATATGGGTCCATTATTTTCCAATTCTCTTTCAAAATAGTTGATAAGGGACGGGGGACGCTACAAGCTCCTTACACTGACTGTTTAAGAACTTGGGCATTATACCAACAATAACAATAACAACACCGATAATAAATAACTAAGAACACTATTATACTTCTCAAAAGAACATATTTTTACCGCAAAAGTTGATGAACAAAGAAAACAAGGGTTTAAAACACCAAAAACAACAAAAGTTAACGAAACTTGACGCTTTCAGAATATCAGCTGTCAAGTCAACCGGGAAACGTCAACAAATAAAGCGGCAATCATGCAACAAAATAGTGTTGTGTTTAGACATTCAAATATTTCTTTATTCTTTTTTAGCACATTCAATTTATATGACTTGTCATTTTACGTAAGGCGACTCTCAATTGTTACATTTTGTGACGTGCATAAAAAGTAAGGTGATTTTACCTGTACAAAGAAATGTGTTGGGAATATTTGACGTTTGGTTGGTACTAAAGTAACTAGATTATATATTATAAATGCACCTACAAATTCGCAACTACGGCAACTTATCAACAAGCAAAAATATCGGAAAAATTACCGAAATAATACACGCTTCTAGACCCAAATGAAATGTTCCTATTGGTCAATTTGACGATGAAAGAAATAATCAATAATATCATTGATAATAATAGATACAATATTAGCTTTATTAATCATCGAGTCTATATTATTTAAATTATGGTCTGCATGAATTGTCAACGACCATAAATTTTCAGTACTATTTTTAATCCATCTAAAGTAACGAAATTTATCTTCAATCCACTGTCGGTGAATTTCCTCATCTTTAGTAAGTACAAGAACTTATAAAAAGTATTACTGTAAAGAATCAATTAAAATAACCTCCGCTTTTAAATATCATAATATTTTAATAATTTGTGAACTTGATGGCAATGTAAAACAATTTGTATAAAATGTCAACGTTTCGTTCCCGGTTGGGAACTTTGTCAAGGCTAGTGGCGGTTGGTACGAGGAGGGCACATGGGCAACGCCCTCCCATAAGATAATTAAATAAAACTAAAATTTTAAATTATAATTTTTGTTTCTCATGTTTTTATAGGATTAATAGCATACTGCATATTTGCACAATGTTTTTACACAGAGTAGTACGCGTTCGGCAACAGCCCATTCGCAATACTTATGCGGTTGGTTACATTGAAATGGCGATATACAAATTAGCGCAGGCTAAACAAAGATAAGCTATACAAATCTTCCATATTAGGCAGGGCTGCCCTAGCAGTGTGCGAATGCGCGCGTTGCTCGCTGCACGTGTCTACTAAGTTTATTTCACGCCGGCTTGTTTACTTTTCGAAAATGAATTCGGTAAATGCAATTTTAGAATTGAAGAACAATACGCAGTTATCGTATGATACAAAATTGGAATTAAAAAGTGCGGGAGTTCCGCGTCCGAAATTACATACGGTGCAGAATGACAAAGTACGTGGAAAATTGTATGTCCGAAAGTTTAATGACAATATGTACAATTTATCAACCTGGTTATGTGGTTGTGAATTGAGAAATGCATTTTTTTGCTACGTGTGCCTAGTGATTGATTGCGGTGTTAGTGACAAAGCGTGGACTGTAACCGGAGTAACAGATTTGAAACATTTGGGCGAGAAAATTAAAAAACATAACATTAGCGAAAAGCATATGCATAATTCTGTGTAATTTAATATGTTGGGGCGGGTTAATATTCAGACGCAACTTGACAGTATATATAGACGCAGCATTCAGGAACACAACGAACAAGTACGTCGTAATAGACATGCTCTAAGTAAACTGATTGATTGCATTAAATTTTGCGGGGCCTTCGAATTGGCTTTACGTGGTCACGACGAATCGTCGACGTCCGCTAATCTGGGAATTTTCCGCGGACTTATGAGCCTCCTAAGTGAGGTAGATCTAGAATTAAAAAATCATATAGAAAGAAGCAAAAACAAAGTCTTTTCTGGGTTATCAAAAACCATCCAAAATGAGTTGTTGGATTCAATTTTTGCAGTTTGCATAAATTTAATAAAAAACGAAATTGAAGCTGTGGATTATGTAGCTATACAAGCGGATGAAACAACAGATTCTGCGACGCTATCACAGTTAGTGTTTATTGTGAGATACGAAAATAAAGGTATCATTCATGAAAGATTTATGGGTTTTATAAATACCATAGGTCATTCAGCCGAGTTACTAGGTGAAATAATTCTAAATGAACTTGCAAAAATTAACCTGAACGATAAACCTCAAAAATTAATAGGTCAAAGCTACGATGGGGCATCTGTAATGAGTGGACAACAGAATGGGGTGCAACGTAAAATTAGAGACGTGTATAAAAATGCTCATTACATTCATTGTTACGCGCACCAACTAAACCTAATTATGGAACGCTTCGCAGAATAAACAAGTGAAAATTTTCTTTGCATCGTTGGAGGGCTTCTCAACATTTTTTTCACGCTCACCTAAAAGAACACGAGTTCTTGATGATGTAGTTCATAAAAGATTGCCACGAGCATCAGCAACTCGCTGGAATTTTCATGCGAGATCCGTAGAAATAGTGTATATTTATAAAACTGATATCCTATCATGTCTAGAACAAATTATTGATGCTGATGATTCGGACAGTTCGACTATTAGAAAAACAGTCTGCCTTAAAAGAACACTATCAAACTCTGATTTTGTTTATTGGCTGTCCTTTTTTTACAAATTAATGCCACACTCCCAAATTTTATTTAATCAGTTACAACAGCACCAGGTTGACGTAGTGAAAGTAAAAAAATACATTGAAAATTTTAAGATTTCAGTGCAGGAAATTAGAGATACGATTGACCGTGATTTCTACGAACCCGTCGAGGGCGACGATGGGCCTCCAGATCCGAAACGACAAAGATTTTTTGGCAGTCACAACATGGTGGCTAAAGAAGTATGTGACATTATAATTACTAATGTGGAGGATAGATTTACTTTTACTGGCCATTTATCCGTGGCTACATTGTTACATGTAGATTTGTTTTCTAAACATCGATTCATTTTTCCTACTGAAGAATTTAACATAGCTGTTCAGGCATATAACCTGGATGCTCCAACCTTAAAACACGAATTGACGGTCATTTATAACAGAAACGATTTCTCGGAAGCTGGAGGGGCTTTAGCATTGCTACAGTTATTTACAGCAAATAATTTGTTGAATATTTTCCCGGAAGCGGTCAAATTACTGCGAATAATATGTACCATTCCAATGACCACTGCAGAAAGTGAACGCTGCTTTTCTACTTTGAAGAGGATAAAGACATTTTCACGAAATACTATGAAACAAGACCGACTTTCCGCACTAGCTATGTGTTCAATTGAGAAAAGGCTCATTCAAGACACAGAAAATTTTAATGACTTAGTAATGGACCACTTCATCAGGCAGAAAGAAAGACGCATGGATTTTAGTTACAAAATCTGATTATTGTTCAGGTAAGACTCTGATTTTTACATTTTAGGCTCAATATCTTCAGTGTTTGTTAGGGTGTGTTTAATTTTGGGGATAATTAAGGTAATTTTTGTATCTATACAAATTTAGATTTCTGTCGCCCCTCCGGTTACTCAAGTCACGAGCCGCCACTGGTCAAGGCTTTATTGAAAAAACGTATAAAAAAAATAAAACGTTGACATTTTATACAAATTGTTTTACATTGCCATCAAGTTCACAAATTATTAAAATATTATTTAAAAAAAAAATGGCACAAATAATTATATAAATTTTAAATATCATAGTGCGAAGTTTCACTTCATCTGCGCGTAGGGACTCCACGCACCAGTTTTTTTACTGACTCTTTGCATCATGAGGAATGACTAAATAACACTGCCAGATACATTACAAGTCGTGAGTGGGTGCCAGAGAACCCCAAACTTACCTTAAGCGGGAGTATCACGTGACATATTTTCTACTAACAGATTTTTCTTTTAATGACTTTGTATCATGAAGAATGCCAAAATATCTGTGCCAGACACATTAGATGGTCACGAGTGGGTGCCAGACGATCCCAAACCTTTCTGGAGAGAGCCATCTGCAGTGCGACTTAGATGCAAATTTATTATGGCCATATTCTTGTTCTCCTTGTTTTATACAGTAAGATAAAAAATAACGTCTGGCATGGTAAAAAATACAGCAATATTTTACCATTGCGGCTTCGTAACCATAATTATTGGTAGCCTTAAACTACAATAATTAAATACTAGCATGTTAACTCTTTCAGTATTATTCTATATACACTGGCGAGCATAAAATTAGGGTCACTTTGAAAATTGCCAATTTTTCCAAGAATTCAAAATATTAAATTTAATTAATTCTTGAAGGCAATAACACTTGCATTTCTGAGAACTGTTATAAGTTTTTTGTGGTTTCTTTTGCACAACAAAGATTCAATATTTCCGATTTCTAGTAAATGCTTGCAGGTGCGCTACTTGGAAGCTTATTTCTCGGGGTCTATTTTTCAATTTCCTTCATTTATTCACTAACTTTCCTGTGTATAACTTGACGGTCGAAAAGTGTAGTCTTCGTTTATTTCCTTATAATGGCTTTAAATCCTGTCACGGCGGCCAGAATTATAGCGCTGTTGCAAGATGGTCGGGGGCAACGTGTAACGGCAAGAACGGTTGGTGTAAGTCTTTTTACAGTTCAGCGGGTATCCCAACGATTTCAGGAAACTGGTAGGCTGACGAGAAGACCAGGATCAGGGCGGAAAGGAACCACCACCCCAAGGGATGACCGTTTTCTTGTGTCCATGGCTTTACGGAATCGGACTGCTACGGCAGTTTCGCTTCGAAATCTCCTCCAAGAAGTCAGAAATGTTAACATTAGCGAATGGGCAGCTAGGAGGCGACTTCGTTCTGCTGGATTATCTTCTCGGAGAATGGCTACGGGTCCTCCACTTCTCCGTCGCCATAGAATTGCAAGACTGAACTTTGCTCGAGATCACTTGGGATGGACAAATGACGATTGGGGGAGGGTATTATTCTCAGACGAGTCACATTTCTGTTTAAATGGGTCGGATGGACGTCGGCGGGTATGGCGAAGACCCGGAGAAAGGTATGCCCAGGCTTGTATTGATGAGCGACTTACATTTGGTGGAGGCTCAGTTATGGTGTGGGGAGGAATTTCTTCAGACGCACGTACCGAATTAGTGTTTATCGGCAATGGATCCCTAACTGCCCATAGGTACGTAACGGAAGTTGTAGAAAATCATGTCATGCCTTTTTTGACGGTTCTGGGAGAAAATGCAACTTTTATGCATGATAACGCTCGACCCCACGTGGCAAGAATTGTTAGCGGTTATTTGGATGAGGTTCAAATTACGCGATTTGACTGGCCAGCACGGAGTCCCGACTTGAACCCCATAGAGCATGTGTGGGATGAGCTAGGACAACGTGTACGAAGTCATACGCCGTCTCCCACCAACGCACAGGATCTTAGGGAGCTCCTACTACAGGAGTGGAATAACATCCCCCAAAATGTGATCCGTAATTTAATTGAGAGCATGCCACGTCGCCTCCAGGCTGTCAAATGCACGGGGAGGAAACACTCGTTATTGGGGGTCAAAATTTTAACAGTTCCTTGTTTTATTCCAACATTTTTCTCACTACACATTTTTAAGACAATTTTGTTAAAATTTATTTCTTTACGAATTTTCAATAAAAACATTAGAAAATGAAACGTTTTCTTTTTAAAACATTCCTGTTTAGAGATATGTATACAACGAAATCCATTTACAATAATAAGATACAATAAATAACCAGAAAAGTTGAATTTTTGAAGTGACCCTAATTTTATGCTCGCCAGTGTATAATAAAATAATAAAACGCATGGCTGCTGTGAACAGCAATCATGCGACGGGAACAAAAAACGTGAACGTGTTCGTTCGGTTGCGATAGTCAAATCGATCGGATAGGATGCGGAAAAGGAATTGTTCTTTATATTTACAGGTTTCAGGGATATTTACGATGGTACGGATGAGTTTATAAATCGAATCTAGTCAGGTACGAGGAGAGCCATGACCTCATCTCAGAGACCAGGCTGGGCTGTGAGCACTTGTTCACAGCGGAGAGGTGGATGAACAAAGTACTGCCGGTTTCATCGAAAGTGCCCTCTTGGTTCGGTAGTCGGCTTCCAGCGGACGAGATCGGGTTCCCCATCATTGCACGTACCTAAGCATCGCGAGCGTCTTTGTGTCTTGCTCCTACCATTTCTACCGTTACTATTTTCGTATAAGGGTGAAGGCCAATATCTTCGTACAAACGCGGCGATGTATTTTTCAAGCGACATGACAACGTTAAAAGTAAATTCTAATCAACTTCTTTGATTACCTTAAGTATTTCATTTTGCAACGTTACAAGCTTTGAAATGTTGGCATTTACTGAATAAATATTGTGTCGCGTCTCTTTTCAAATCCAGTAATATGAAAAAAATATTTGATAAGTACTTTTCTGCAAAATGGAAGTAGACGACTGCAGCGATACTTCCATGGAGTGTACGCCACCAGCGGTGTTGTCAAAGCGGCTCAGAAGACATTACTTAATTTGTTACCAGAAAAATCTCTTAAAAGGTACAGCAGTTAAATATTTTAATGGCTTCTCGATCGAAGATCTCAAGATTTTAGGTACGAACCAGACATTTATGAATTGGCAGCCAAGAAAACAATTCAAAGTGTCATTCCACTGGTTTAAAAGTTTGTACAAAATATATTTACAGAAAACAAAATACTAACCTCGGGTGTGAATAATTGTGGTATCCGTCGTAATCTGCACTGAAATGCCTACGGTTCCGTCGGGAGATTATGCTACCTCGGGGGTCTGGTTAAACCTTTTACAGGCTTCTCGATCGAAGACCTCAAGATTTTATGTACGAACTAGGCATTTATGAATATTAGCGGGCAAAAAAACAATTCAGCGTCATTCATGAACCGGTCGGATTTATTCGAATTTAGTAGGCTACTTGGAATTTTGACATTTACTAACAAATAATAGATTTTTTGTGAATAAATTTTACTTTCTTAAGGTGTCATGGGAAGAAAAGTGTACATAACGTGATGGAAAGTGTATTTCATAAACTCGTGATTTCTGCTCTCGTCTGCAGCTTGTGCATAAAATTTCACACTTATACAAATTTTGCCACTTTCCATACTCGTTATACTATAATCTCCTCTCATAATTATGACTGGTAGGTACTTTCGTCTTAGCACAATTTCATGCTTTCTTATTTTTAACCACCCTATGCGTTATCTCAAAATTCTGACTATAACTAAGAACTTTCCAGAATGAGCAAAACTTTTTATGAAGCATAACTCTTTCTCTTAAAATGTAAAATAAGAAAGTTTGCAAGTATAGTTTCGTTCATCTGGGAACGCACTGTAGAAGATTGAAGCAAATTTTGAAAAACAGCTCACGTAAATAATCTCTCTTTTATTCTACGCAGCGGTACTCGTTTTTTTTTTTTGCGTCAAATAGTACACCATTGTTTCTTATGATTGCATAAAAAATTGCACTTTCTTTTTCTCTATTATTATTATTATTATTATTATTGTAGGTGTTTGTATGTATGAAATGCTATTTGGGGAAACTCCATTTTATGCAGAAAGTCTCGTTGAAACCTATGGAAAAATAATGAATCATAAAAATTGTTTTGATTTTCCCACGGATATAGAGGTATCGGATAATGCAAGAGACTTAATACGGCAACTCATCTGCAGTCAAGATTTCAGACTTGGACAAAATGGTATTTCAGATTTTAAGGTAAATACAATAGTTAACTGTAGCTCTAGTTTTATTTAAAATCAATCTGCCCATGATGATGATATTTTGATGATTTATGACAATATTGACTCATAATTAATCACGGGCCTTTGTAATCTTGGTGTTTTGTGTTTAACTTGACACTGTAAAATCAGAGGTACAACATATTAAAAGACTGTGTGAGTTGATCTTGCAGATTCTGTTTTCTTAATATCACATTATAAAAATATGTGTTACGAAGTTCTTAACATCATATTTTCGATGTGGTACTTACATATCTAATGTAAAATATATTATAAAATTTTTAAACTGAACATTTGTTCTGGTATTATTTTTGCATTGATTCATTTCTGTTTTAAAAATGCCAGCAAATTTAAATTGTAGAAGAGTTTCAAAATCTTAGAATATATTTTTTATGTCCGGAAGTATAAATAATTGCCATAAATTGTGATATTTCTTTAGTAATCTGAGGCGATTCTGTAAACTTATAATTCTACACAAGCTGTAAATTGTCAAGAATTAATACAAAATGAATTTCCAATGCAGAATCATCCGTGGTTTGAAGGTATTGACTGGGATACTTTAAGAGATAATAGTGCACCATACATACCTGAAGTTTCCAGTCCAACTGACACATCCAATTTTGATGTTGATGACGCTGATGTGCGAATATCAGATGCTGTTCCTCCAAGTGCTAATGCTGCTTTTACGGGATTGCATTTACCATTCGTTGGTTTTACATTTACTCAAGACAGGTAATACATTTTTTATACAGTAGGTCTGTGTTTGCTCTTGAGTATCAGAGGCAACTCCTAGTTCATAGTTCTCACTACAGTATGTGCAATGTGTTCCTAAAAGGTGGTTTCAAAATGATGCGATACATTTCCCAGGTGAAATAATGAAGAAAAGTCTAGTAACCTCGTGTCAAGTGTTAAAAAGATACAGGGTGTTGAAGTTTGATATAAAAATGTTGATTTTTTCAGTATCAATGAAACGGGTAGGAGATTGGGATATAATTTTGTGAGCATGTTCTGCTAATAGGTCTTCACCATTCCGAAATACTTTGAATATTTTCATCGGTGACGTAGTTATAGAGAAATATAATATGTTACACCACGGACCAAGACTAAATCCTTTTTATTTTTTTGAAATTCTGCTTTAAATTTTCTGTTGTTGAAGTACTCTTATTGTTTTTGCCTCGGATCATCTGTTTAGCGGCAAAAGAAAATTTTCTTAACCTTTGTTTTGTTAAAAGTATACATACTATTCCTGATAAATTTTCTTTTTCATTAGCTTGGAAATGATTCAACCAAATCCCTTTATTTATTCTAAGCGAAACATTACAAGATATTTTCTGAAAATCGGTTGAAACAATTCAAATGGGGAATTTACTTATTACTTACAAATAAAACGTATTTGATACCTATAGAAAAACTGTTTCCGTTTAAACTGCTTAAAATTTAGGTTATGACAATCCATAATGGTTAAATAAATATACATGGTGTTCAAAATGAAGTCAGCGATATTGCTTACTTTCATATTATTGGAACTACGACTTTGGTTAAATGGTCATTTTTATAGCATTTTTTACGTAAATTACGATGGTGGAAACAGAAAAATAATTGAACGTCGAGTTTTTGAGTTATTCGCAAAATCTACATTTCTTTAAGGTGGCAATGTGACGATTTCCCGCATTTTTCATAAATTCGCAAGTTATTCAAATTTCTATAAATATTTTTAAAAAAGGGCTTTTTAGCTACCTAGATATATTCAAACATTATACCCATGCACATTTTTGCATCGTTTCCTTGTGTAATATAATGAAGACACTGCATAAATTCATTTGGGTCGTTTTTCGCGAAGCTGCAGTTCTCTGACTTTAATACTTAATGATACGATTCAAAAATGTGTATGGATAAGAATGTCGAATTTATTTAGGTCGCTAAAAAGCCCTTCTTTAAAAATATTTATAGAAATTTGAATAACTTGCGAATTTATGAAAAATGCGGGAAATCCTAACATTGCCACCTTAAGTTTAACTCCCTGTATTTGTTTGCATTTTCTGCAAGTTCAAAATAACGATGTTTTTTCGCTATCAGAGTTAAGGCTGCCGTTCAGTTCCCCTTGACAAACTTCGCCACCAGAGGTCCTGTGTGTAGATTTTATCCAAGTTTTACGCCGCCCTTAGTGTGACTAAAATATACTAGATGGAGCAACATGAGAAAATAATCAGTCAAAACTACTTTCCTTCTCCGTCCCATAATTTTTAATATTTTGTGATTGTATCTGTCAAACTGTACCTAAATATTTAATAAATATATTATGTACAGTCATTGTAATGAAGTCTTGTTTGTTGTTTGCCTATTTGTGAAAGAAATGAAGTAATAAAATTACGGCCGATTTCCTACCGTCATAAACTATCAATAATTTTTAAAAATTTGGTAAAGAACCTATTTTATGAATTTATGTCACTTTCTTCAGTACCTACCTACCGATTAAGTGTGGCTTTTGTTTTTGTATTATTTTTCTGGTTTTTTCCAGAGATAAAGAAACTTATTCAGATAAAGGTGCTTCTTTCTTTCCAAAGTGTGCATTTTTATTTAATTTCGTAGCTCACTGTATGGAAACTTAAAAGCTTCATGAATCGTTTTTTGGGAAATATTTATGCTCATTTTAATCATTTTCCTTATAAACAGTCAAGAAATCTACAGGAACGATAAACATTTGACATTTGAATTTGAGGTTATATTCTTATTTCTAAAATATCAAAATCACTTTCTTCGAGCTCTGATTGGCCTTCCCCACATTCGTTTTTGTTGCCCTCTAGAGGGATTTGTGAGAACTTCTATTCTATAATTTGCAGTTTGCAATTTTACAACCTTTATAAATTACAGTGTTTGATTGGTAGATTTTATGCGCCATTATTCAAAACGCCAGAAAAATGATAAAATCGAACTTCAAGTCTTTTTCAAAAACGGTGTACACTAAATATATGATCTTTTGCAGAAATATAGTGAAATACCGCATCTTTAGGAAGAGTATATTTTTAATGAACAGAAGTCAACATGTTTTGAAATATACTTTAATTTTTTTTTGTTTAACCAATTTTTTTTTATGAAAACAATCTCTTCCACGAGATACATTCATTTCAAATCATTGTGGAAAATTTGAACATCGTGCGTTTTACCGTTTTTGAATACGACTTGAAATTGTAATTTTATGCACTGAACGGCGGCCTTAAACTGATTGCCTGCTGTGTATAAGTATAAACATGTTCTTTTAGGTAGATGTTATAATAAGTATGAGTATCAAACCAAACTATTAGTTTTTAGTTCATGTTTAGTTTCTACGTTTTTAATTTTTTTTTGCTCACTGCAGATTTTATTATCACATTTTAAACTTAGTTTTTAAACTATGAATTCTGAATAAGTTAACCCCACACGCCAAAAGACAGTGACACTGTAATTAAACTTGACACGTGTTTCGCGGACAATGTCAGCATCTTCAGGAGTTGAAGATTAATCTAAATTTAAGCTAACAGTAAATTGGAGTGAAATGGAACTATAAACCTATCGGGTTTCTAGAACCATTTTGAGCAATAAAATTGTTTCCTCAAAAGAAAGGGATCAGTGAACCTATAGGGTTTCTTAGAACTATTTTAAGCACGAGCAATAAAATTGTTGTTCCAAAACTGAAGGGTAAATATTTATGGTTAGTCTTATATACATCTTGCTATCCATTGTGCGTGCGTATGCTGTAAATCTGCATAGAATTTGGCGTCCACCTCTTTTCTGCCTCTATATACGGACGCAGAAAAGTAATCCCATGATAACTCTGAAAGCAAGCAACTCTGCGACCTCTAGCGTTTGAAGCTGAAACAATATGAACCAACAAACTTGGATGCAGAAAGTATTATGCTGCACCGCGTCTGGTGAGGTAGGTATACGCTTGCCAAAATTTTTGTTTTGGCAAGCGTATATTCTATCTACCTGATAAATTTATACAGGTTTGAGTTCGGAATCTGACCATAATTACTGTGAAGACAACTACGTTTATTTTTATATATCGCTATACTTTCCAAGGCGTTTAAATCAAATTTATTATTTCCTGGCTTTAAGAGTTTGAGATTATTGACATTGAATTTATGGCCGCATTGGAAACGGGTCATAAATAAACGTGATTTTTCGAATTTTCATGTTTTTTAATCTCACTCAAATGCACAAGATCTTTTACACCCATCTAAGGCCAGGCAATATCTCTGCCAAATAACAAACACGGAAAACAAAATAACGCGTTTTTCCTTTTCCATCCACAAATCCATTTATTTTTGGTTAAATTTCTCTATTAAATTGATGTCTGTCCCGTGGACTATATTATTAAGCAGGTATCGAATAATAGTACATTACATTATTCTACGACCGAGTTATGGTGATTATTATTAACGACGAAGACAGTTTAAGCACAAGCTGTAGGCGAGTGTTTTAATTCATCTGGGTTTAATAATAGCCATAGCTTGAGAGTGAAATACTTTACTTTATCTGCGAAAACTCATGGGAAGTTGCACTTTTAGGCCACATTGGACCCCTTAGTTGATTTAAGAAAAACGCCCATTTTAAAGGAAATTTTAGAAATTTGTTTGTGCAGTTGAAATATTTCCAAGACGGCACATACTTTATAATTTCTTGTTTTGAAATATTGATGGTCTGAATCTCTTATTTTTTATAATACGTACTGTGCATAATCAATAACATGAAAAATGGAAATGAATGTTGGTTTCTTTTTGTAAGATGAGAATGAGTTTTTTTTATTTTTAGCTCTATAGCTGATTTGGGTACAATACCTGTGAACTTGGTGACGAAACAGAATCATAAAAATAATTCCGATATAATGACATTTTCAAATCAAGGGATGGATAGAAAGATATCACCTGATGGTACAAGAAAATTGCAAGATGAAATTAACACTTTAACAAAACGAAATTGCGAACTCGAGTCGCAGTTACGAGGTTTAGATGTTAGCAAGTTTAAAGAAATGCATGTTGTGGATGGTGCTGATGTTGGTGAGACTACCAGACGTAAAATTAGCTGATTAAAGAGACTATATGTTGTTTCTATTTTAGACAAATTAGATAAACTAGTGAGAATATTGCAAGCAGAAAAGGAACAGACTCAAAAAGACAAGCAGGAGATACAAGAAAAATTGAAATTGCAGGATAAGGAACTAAAAGATGCTCTTTCTCAGAGAAAATTAGCAATGGCAGAATATACAGAAGTTAGTGACAAATTATCAGATTTAAGACAGCAGAAACAAAAATTATCAAGACAGGTATTCCAACTTTTATGTCATATACTTTCTTACTCAATTTTCATATCGAATGTACACTGCATCCCACTGGAACTGATAGATTGCAAGTTAATATGGGAAATCAGAAATAGTTGAATATTTGCTTTCGAGTAGTACGTAGCAGGTTAAATTATTGTTCTCTATGAAATTCTTTATAATTTTCGGTCAATCTGCAATTTGAAGTGTGAGAACTGAAATCTTCAAAGGGTAATTTAGTTTTCTTGTGAAAAGTTACGTTTAATGTGTAAAAGGCAAATTTAGAAACTACTGATCAATTAGTTCAGTACTGCTCTGGGCCTAAACATGAAGAAATATGTTTTCCCACGACCCCCTAAGAAACTGACATGTTGCATACAACCAAGTAGGCCTGAAAGTTGACAATGGACAACTGGACACTAAATTTGTGGGATTTTTTCTTTTAATATCACAGTGAATATCACCTCAATACATTACATCTTGATAAAAGTTTCAAGTTTATGACAAAAATTTGTTTAAGTCGCTTCTAAACCTTGTTCTAAACATCCACTTTTCAAACTGGATTCAATCGTAATGACGTACACTGCTCTCACCAATGAGTATGATCAGTTTAAAAACCTCTTCCCGTACATACACTAAAACGACAAATAAATGAGTTAATTGAGCTGTCATTTGTCGTTGTCATATGTCAAAACATAATTAGGAAGTCCAGAACATGTGACTCTGGACCTTTAAAAATGGCGTCATGAGTCAAACAAATAGCTGTCACGCTTGTATTTGCAGTAGTTTTTGACCTTTTGTTGCTAATTTTATGCATTTTTATGGAAAAATTATAATATGGGTGGTTACAGTGAATATTTACAGTTCCTATTATCAAATTAGAAAGACGCAAACGCAAGATACTTACCAAAATTTCAGTTTTTAAGGACCTGTTAAGTATATCCGTTCTTATTCGATGGCAGAATTCGAATTTGGTGATGGGATTATAGGTATTATAACCAAAACAAATCGACCTTTTAATATATTTTTAGTATCAACACATTGCTTTTATACCAAGTACAGCAAATAAAGTTTTAAGAGCTTGAAAACTATGATAAGTAAGTAGTACCTTCTTTGAGGTGGGTTTGGTCAGATTATGGTGTAGCCAGAAATAAATAAAAATCATCTACACACATTCCAATATTCGATTAAATGTTTAATTACACCAAATACGTAAATAATAATGAATGTTTTAGTTTCAGACCCCCCTAAAGAAGTAACTGTAAACACAGCACTACACAAAATGTTGAGTTCTTGTGGCAGGAAAACTGTTGAAAACCGAATCGGAAAGTGTAACTTAATCTGTCGAAACACATTTAATGGCTCTTAATATACAGGGTCCTGCGTCTCACCTCCCGTCTTCTACTACACCTAAACGATTTATTTTAGAAAAATGATTGAAACGGGACATTAGACTGTTTGTTAGAGAGCACATTTTAAAAATATTTTTGAATATACAGGGTGTCCCGAAAATTGGTGGTGCATCAAAGTTGTATTTTTTTAAATGGAATGCCCTGTAGTCTTATTGATTTTTGAGACCCTTTCGAGCTACTGTACATATCTCTTAAAATGATACTAACACGTCGAGTGTTCTGCACAGACTACTTTATTCGTTGAATCAGCGGAGTACAAAGTAAATACAATATTACGTTACAGCGGATTAACAATAGGTGGCGCTGCAAGTATTAAATTGATAATTTTTAGATATCTTCAACAATATCCCTAGAATATTATCAAATTTGATTTGATAGTTCCAGAGGAATAAATTAAAATCGAGAAAAAAAATGTTTTCGTCATATTTTAAAAAAATTATAAAAAATAGAAGAAACTTCTTGAAACCAAAACTAAGCAGCAGGTTGCTTATAAGAAAAGGTCAGTTTATCCTACTATGAATATCGTAAAAATAACTTATACAGGATGTTCAAAATTCAATGCCAAACTTTCCAAAATGTAATGCTATTTGTCTCCATTTTTTTCAAATGGGACATCCTGTATATTTTTATCCCGTCGGATGCAGAATTAAAAAATGAACATGTTTTCTAATTACAATTATTTCGACATTCTCAAAGGTTTCACAGATATTTGTAAAATCGTAAAATTATTATCTAATAAATAATAATTTTACTTGGCAGTTTTCAAATCAATGACTAGAACATTATGTTCAATATGTCTTCCGTTCTCTTGGAGGCACAAACGGAGGCGGGTACGAAATGTCCTTGCTACTCTTCCTATAGCTCGGGTGCAATGTTTTGAAATGCATTTCTGATTCTTTGCTGCATTTTTTCTGGTGTGGTTGGAGGTTCCTGATAAACGATTTCTTTAACGTAGCCCCACAAAAAGAAATCTAATTTAGTTAAGTCGGGTGATCGGGGCGGCCAATTACATGGCCCTCCTCTTCCAATCCACCGGTTTGAAAAGGTTGTATTGAGATTGTCCCTGACTCATAATGAATAATGTACTGGGGCTCCGTCGTGCTGCAGCCACATTGCATCACTCAAAGCTATTGGTAAATTTTTCTCATAAATTTGGCAATTGATTTTATAAAAAATCAAAATACATAGCACCGTTCAAATGTCCGTTAGAAAAGTGAGGACCAATAATATGTTCACCAATAATTCCACCCCCCCCCCCCCTGCCTAAAAATCTTTGGATTGCGGCCGGAATAATAATGAACATATGTTCTAGTCATTGATTTGAAAACTGCTAAGTTAAATTATTATTTATTAGATAATAATTTTACGATTTTACGAATATCTGTGAAACCTTTGAGAATGTCGAAATAATTGTAATTAGAAAACATGTTCATTTTTTAATTCTGCATCCGACGGGATAAAAATATACAGGGTGTCCCATTTGAAAAAATGGAGAAAATAGCATTACATTTTGAAAAGTTTGGTATTGAATTTTGAACATCCTGTATAAGTTATTTTTACGATATTCATAGTAGGATAAACTGACCTTTTCTTATAAGCAACCTGCTGCTTAGTTTTGGTTTGAAGATGTTTCTTCTATTTTTTATAATTTTTTTAAAACGACGAAATTTTTTTTTTTCTCGATTTTAATTTATTCCTCTGGAACTATCAAATCAAATTTAATAATATTCTAGGGATATGTACAGTAGCTCGAAAGAGTCTCAAAAATCAATAAGACTACAGGGCATTCCATTTAAAAAAATACAACTTTGATGCACCACTAATTTTCGGGACATCCTGTATATTCAAAAATATTTTTAAAATGTGCCCTCTAACAGACAGTCTAATGTGGCGTTTCAATCATTTTTCTAAAATAAATCGTTTAGGTGTAGTAGAAGACTGGAGGTGAGTTGCAGGACCCAGTATATCTCAAAAAAAAAAACATTTTTATACATTGTTTACATACGACTTATTCAATATCTGCCCCACACCGCCATATTGGAATTGATGTGACACATCGTCGGACTGCCTAATTTAATTTTTTACGTTTGAAATAAACCAACCGCAATTTCAGAGTGTCTTTTCTAAGCTGTCAGTATCAGATTGTTTGAAAAATTTAGGTTTTTCGAAAAATCTTAAATTATGCATAATTTTTGTTGGTGAACCTGAACATGGAGTAGGTATGATAAATATAATATGTAGGTCGATATATTTTAAAATACATATACCTTGTTTTTTCATAAGTAATATAATAAGAGCTTATAACAGATAATAATATGTAATGACCAAAGACGGCTTCTGAACATTTATTACAATCATTTTGAAGATATGAAAGAATATGGCATATAATCTTCATAAATGGATAACTGGGCAGAATTGGACAAAATTGTAATTTAATTACATAAAGTTTCACACAACGTGGCAACAGTTTGAAATATTGCAAAATTTGAAATTGTCAACAAGTTGCCTATAAGTTTTCTCTTAATATTCCTGCCTTATCTGTAAAAATCGGTTCATTAATTTTCGAGATTTGTACAAAATAAGATACCTATGTTTTGCATATAATAAACGCATCGTAAATCCTGTCCTTAAGTTACCCTACTGAACTCTGGTTGAGCTTTCCTAATCGTTACTTTTGAAAATCAAAATTTTTCTTAAAAGTTTCCATTTCTAAGACTCAAAATATTTGTATAAGGCGACTCATATTGCTGTGAACTATTGAAAAGCAAATATTTGACTATTTTCCATGTTAATTTGTTGTCTACTGATTTGTCTGAAATGCACTGTTTATGTACAGGTTAGAGATAAAGAGGAGGAACTAGAAACTGTTATGCAGAAAGTAGATTCATTACGAAATGATATTAGAAGAGCGGAGAAATTGAGACGTGAACTGGAATCTCGTGTGGATGAAGCTCTGGCAGAAGCTACCAAAGAACGTAAACTTCGTGAGAGATCAGAAGAATACTGTAGGCAGATGCAAGCTGAATCAGATAGATTACGGGTTCGAAATGAACTTGGCCCAAGAGATCAACAGGACACACTCCGTCTTAAAGCAGAATTGGAAAAACTGGAGGTTTGTTTGGCTAGCTGCTGATTCATTTAAATAGTTCCTTTATATTCTGATAGTGTAAATAATGGGAAATGTGCATAAGTCACCTAATCACTAATTTCACATCTGCATTATCAGTTTGGGAAACCAAAGAAATAGCTGTAAAATATGAATGAATTTTCAAAGAAATCGTGCCATTACAAAAAGCACAGCTGCTAAGTGTAACATCACATACCATGTAATATGATTTTCTTGAGTGTTTAACACATAAACACAAGGTACCCTGTAAAATATTTTGTGTCCATTTATATTCCTCGACATTTTGATTGTGAATAATTTTGAGTTTTATAGTGCTAAATCACAATAAGGAAATAGGTAAAGTTGGTTTTGTGCAAGCGCAGTAGAACAATTTGCCAAAAATAAGGTACATATTTATTTCTGGAATAAAAATCCCTATATTTGTAGTGGCGAATGCGGGGGGCAAATCAGGAATTCTAAACACTGTCTGTTTTGTCTTAAGCTCTTGGTGGACATCAGCTCCTGCTGAATGACCGGATTCTAAAACCGCCTGAGATATTGAAGTGCAGTTTTGACCAATGAGTTATGTAGGGCTTCAAGCTTTTCACTACTTCGAATTTTTTTTGCTATTTCCAGTTCATAAGGACCAGAGAAGGTCACTTTTCAAATTACTGTAACTGCAATTTTTTTAATTGGGCACTTGTATATAATTAAATGTTCAAAAAGAAGCGTCTTTTGGCTATCCAACTGTATGCTCGATTTGAACATCGGTAAGTAGTCCAGTCAATCGGTGTTCAAAACTGCCGTTTTCGTAACAAAATTGCGGAAATATTTTTCTCAACGGTTCTATATGTTTTCTGGAGTGCTGAATCCGAATTTCAAGTTTGCTGCCGTGTAGGAGGTCGGCTTCACAATGAAAAACGCAAAAACCTTAAAATTTTCGCACTTTTTCCAGTTTTTCGCTTATATCTCGAAAATTATGCGTTTTTCGAAGATGACCACTCTGTAGAAAATTAAAGTAGATAAAATTTCCTACAAAATGCACTAGTCAACTTCGATTTTCTGACGAGCGGTATCGGCTCTAGAGCGCGCTGAAAAACGGCGACTTTTTGGCTCTTCTGCGAAAACGTCAGAAACGTCTCCATCTGGAAAAGAAAGAAGGTATTTAGTGTTAGAACATGGTTACAAAAGACAGATAAGTTGTATGGTGAACTATCGATGTATGAAGAAATACCTGATGTCATGTCCGTAGTTATTTTAGTCGTCTCTTTTTTGTTGTTGGTGGTCCAGGCAATGTTTCTTGGGCACTAGAAAGTCCAGGTGAAGGATATTGGGCAATGGAAGGTCCAGGCAAAGGGTCAGGGGCTGTGGAAAATGAAAAAACTGGACCGGAACTTGCACCAACAAATTTTCCCCGGATAAATCGAAGACATTGAATTACAGAGCAAGTCCCGGTCGAAAAACGTGCACTACATATGGCAGCATAGTCTACGGAAACCCCCTGCTATCAACGAATGCAGGTATTAAGGACCTGACGTGCTCCAAGCATACACAAAAAGCAGTACAAGGCCCCACTACGGCGATATAAATTAGCAAGAAAAGAAGAAGTTTTGGTTCGCTCACACACAACAACCGCATATCATGATTTCGCTCTATTGGAGCTGATCAGCACGGTTTCCGTTCTTTTACATTACGGATTTAGGTTAAACGAAAGAGATAAGTATACAGAAGTAGGTTATGCATGGAGCCAAGGGTTAGTTCAAATACTGATCACCAACTCGCTGTTCAGCCTGGACCTTCCACAGCACCTGACCCTTTGCCTGGACCTTCCATTGCCCAAGATCCTTCACCTGGACCTTCTAGTGCCCAAGAAACATTGCCTGGACCACCAACAACAAAACAGAGACGACTAAAATAACTACGCACATGACATCAGGTATTTCTTCATACATCGATAGTTCACCATACAACTTATCCGTCTTTTGTAACCATGTTCTAACACTAAATGCCTTCTTTCTTTTTCAGATCGAGAACCTACTCGAAGTGATGACCCAATCCTGGGCTCGACTTTCACTTATTTCATGACACATGTACATTACTACATACAGATTTCATATTCAGCTTTATATTCAGGGTCATGTACCTATATACCGTAAACATAATTTGTTAATGTTTTCATCAAACATGCTTTGCCATCAATTCATTCAAAACAATCTCTTTTAAGCGAAAGTATAGCGCCGATGAGAGTTATACAGGTGGGAATGGTCGTTTTGGTTGTAGGGCATTTTTCGTAATTTTCGCTTTGCTCCCTCCCCCCTTATGAGAAAATTGAATTTTAGAGACGTCTCTTGTAGAAAATTTAGGCCCGGTTTTTCAAAGAATCCAACACCGGATTAAGCCTGACACCGGCTTCGTTGCTATGATACCGGCTTTCTGATTGGTTGTAGCATAGCAACAAAGCCGGTGTCAGACTTAATCCGGTGTTAGATTCTTTGAAAAACCGGGCCTTAATGTACTTTCAAGTGGTATATCGGTTTTTGTTGATAACGTATATTTTTCGAGTTGTAGGTGGCGGAAGTGGACGTTTCTGACGTTTTCGCACAAGGGCCAAAAAGTCGCCGTTTTTCAGCGCGTTCTAGCGCCGATACCGCTCGTCAGAAAATCGAAGTTGACTAGTGCATTTTGTAGGAAAGTTTGTCTACTTTAATTTTCTATAGAGTGGTCATCTTCGAAAAACCCATAATTTTGGAGATATAAGCGAAAAACTGAAAAAAGTGCGAAAATTTTGAGGTTTTTTTCGTTTTTCGTTGTGAAGCCGACCTCCTATACTGCAGCAAACTTGAAATTCGCATTCAGCACCCCAAAAAACATATAGAACCGTTGAGAAAATACTTCCGCAATTTTGTTACGAAAAAATCACCATTTGACTGGGCTAAAGGGGATAGCTGAGAAGAAATGCTAGCCGGAGCATTTGATAATTTATTAATGTGCTTCAATGAATATGTCTTGCTAGAAGGCAGACACATAGAACATTTACTATAGATAGTTGTTAATTTTATCATTTCCATTTTTAAAAATTTTGAAATTACGTATAACTATAAAACCGTTTAATTTATTTCAAATAATCCAAATGAATGCAGACATCTCACGGCTTGTCATTGTTTAATTGATTATTGCAATAAAGTCGCAGCACACTTTTCAATACATATTTAATTATATACAGATGTCCTGTTAAGAAAAGTTCCAGTTGCAGTAATTTGAAGTGACCTTTTCTGGTCCTTATGAACCGGATATAGCAAAAAAATTTTAAAATAGTGGAAAAAAACTTGAAGTCTTACATAACTCATTGTTGAAAATCAAACACCATTATCTCAAGTGGCTCGGTAGATATAAGGTGTTAAAATACGCCAAAATATAAAAACAATAAAATAATATGTCGGAAGACTGATGCTCAATAATAAGAAAATGCAGATTCAAAAATCCATTCGTTGCTTGTGTTTATATACAGGGTGTTCCTAAAGAACATACAAATTTTTTAGAGGCGATAGAATAGGCAAAGGCGAACATTTTTTGTCAATAAACTCATATCCGCCTGGGTTTCATTAAGGTTCCAGGAGGCAAGAAACATTGTCAATTATAGCCCTGATATCTAGGCAGCCAGATGAATTTACAAATAAATAATAATCATTGTCCCAAATTGCATTCAAATAATCAAGAGGTTCATGTTCAGACAAATTATTGTTTTACTGCCATTTTATAATAATAATAATAATAATAGTTTTATTATAATAATAATCTGTATTTTGCCTATGAGGTGAATTCCAAATCAGAGAACACAATAATAATAATTAAGAAAAAATTAATAGAAAAAGAAATTTACAATTAATGTTCAAATTGTCTTCAATTTTAACGGTAACAAAGTTCGAGGAGTCTCGATAGCGATTCATGAACACCAACAAATAATGTTTGGGTTGTCTTGTACTATTCCAGCCCCGACTGCTATTCTGACTGCAAGGTCTTCAACATTTTCTACGGGCGTCTCGTAGGCCGATGTTTTCAAATGCCCCCATAGAAAAAAATATATGAGGTTGAGATCCGGAGAGCTTTTATGCCTGCCCACAGGTCCACCCCGACCAATCCAAGGCCCTGGATTCGTTCCGTCTAGAAAATCGCGAGCTGCGAGTGAAAAATGTTTCTAGCCTCCTGGAACCTTAACGAAACCCAGGACATGAGTTTATTGACAAAAAATGTTCGTTTTTGCCTACTCTATCGTCTAAAAAAAATCTGTATATTGTTTTGAAACACCCTGTATAAAGAGTGAGTACTATGTATTTGTTAAAAGTAAATAAGCTTCCACTTCTCTAAGAATCTTGTGTTATGTGACACCTCTGTGCTTCTCTGGTTCGTATGAAGTGATCAGATTACGCTGCACTGCTGCAAAGCAGCTAGTCGATGTAAGAAAACTCTAGCCGTAGGGAGAACTCATACTGGTGGGACAGCTTACCGCGTGCTGTGGGCCAGGCACACGATCATTTTTATAAGTTTTATGTTGGTTAGCGATGAATATGGTCAGTGGTTTTCGTGGACAGATAGTTATCTCGTAGAGCTAGTAATTCGATATCCTTGGGTGGGGAAGGATCTACTCCCGTAGAGGTTAGTTTTTTCTTACGTTTTATATTATCTTATGCGTGTCTGGCCTCCGTCAGTTAAGTGGTCTGTTTCAAAAAAGCGTTCTGGTAGGTTTCCGTCAGTAAATGGATCTGTTTAGTTTTGACGTGCACTCGTACGCCCGATGCACCGTCCGCCAGTAAGTATTTCTGTGGCTAGAGTCTTGTGTTAATGTGGATCCTACTCGTACTAGAAACTAGAGCGGTGGTGGTGCACGCGCTATCTCTAAGAATCTCTCCCGTGCTCTCTGCGTTCAGGGAATCCATTCTTGAAGCATAAGTAGTTACTTTATTTGTTAACTTCTCCGTCCGTATTGTAGCGGAGAATTCAGAGATACAGAAATTGTACTTCCAGAGAAATTTTGTCTAATGCTAATATACACTGACCGGCACAGAAAGTGGGACAAGTAAGATAAGTGTGAAATCTTCATTGCAACCCATAAATTATGCACAGCAAATCATTTTTCGAATAAAAACTGTTTGTTTATTAATGCCTTTTATCTAAAACAGCCTGGAATAATTTCAGGTTGTTATTGTAATAAATTCCTCAGATTTATTGCAATTTAAGCAATTCCAAAAGATCCGCCATTTTCGTTACATATTTCAAAACAATCGAGTCACGTTTTGTCATTCTGGTGTCAGAAATAGTAGAGGTCACGAAGCCTCAAATTGTGATTTTCGTTTGCACTCTGAGGTTAAAAGCTGAAACCAATTTTAAATGATTTCTCATCATTAAATATATCGAAACCCGGAAGGCGTCAAAAGTAGTCCTGTACGGGGTGGCTGTAGGGAGTAAGATGTAAAAAACACCCCAAATTTTTTTTCTTACAATCTGAATCTTCACAATGTGTAGTTTGCACTTACCACAGCTCAGGTGTGTAAGACTGAGAAAACTATATGTTTTAGCATATTTTGTACGACCGAAAAGCATGGCATTAAATGGACAACCCCAACCTTTGCTGGGTCCTATTGAAATAGACCTTAATGTTTAGACAGATTAGCGCTCTACACCGTCATATCTGTTTTATTCGCACTCTGATCGAAAATTACCCATTAATAATGATTTAGGGTGAAATCTCAGCATTCTAAGGCACTGATTATTTTTCATTTTACTTTATTCTATAAATTTATATCAATTTTTTCGTGAACGCGCGCATAGGGTCGAACAAGGTCGACTATCGCGAGCGTTCACGCTTAGGCGAGGTTCATTACGGTCGAAAGTCGTCTATTTCTCTCTCGTGGCCGTGCTCGTATGTATAGGATTTTATTGAAACTAATATCACACAAACTCCAACTTTATTAATAGGTACCTACTTAACTAAATAATAATAATAATAATAATAAGTTTATTTTTGCTTTAACATAAGTATAAGTAAAAAATATAAAAGATTCATATTAATATCATAATGCAAAAAAGAAGCTGAAAACAATTAAAATTGATACAGTTCAGTCCCTAATCTACTACTAAACTACTACCGCATATACAACAATATTGATACAAAGAACAAGATGAAGAAAGCGACCAATCGCCAACAGAACATACTCAACAAAATACCACAATTTATTACGTGCAAATCAGACTCTGCATCACCTCTTTCTTCTTTGTGGAGACACATACGAAGCCACAGCTAGTTAATAATTACATCAACTCTACGGAACACACGATGCAGACGACACACTGCTCAAAATTGTCTAAGGGACGCAAATAATTTTCATTGTACGATTTTGATCATACAAGTCAAAGTGAGTAGGTTACACTATTTACTCGTATTTGACTAGCTTGTCTAGTACAAAATTGGCTAAAAATAAACTTGTAATGTTTTGCATTATTTGTTTGATAATGAAAATAAACATTTAATTGGCAAAAGGGCCCACTGCTTTCTCAGTGCATTTTCAAATTCAAAACGGCCTTGAATCTTTGCCATAAATGGAAGAAGTTGTCTCTGCAGCATTTCCTGCACATGCTCAATGGGGTTGAGGTCAGGAGACTGAGGAGGCCATGGTAAAAGGGCTCATCTTCAAACCAGTTTTGTACCTGATGTGCAATGTGAGGACGAGCATTGTCCTGCATAAGCCTGAATCTATGTTCCATAATTTGACTTTTCCGTCGTCCCCGCCCGTCGCAATTAATTGACCATCTATAAACCAAATCTGGACCAGCAGCATATGGATATGGTTGTACAACAAGTACAAAAACTTGTTCAATACAACGCCGCTGGTTCATGGCTCCATCCAGACAAACGAGGTACGATTTCCTTTCTATGGTGCAAATCGATTCCAGCCTATACCATCACAGACCCTCCTCGGTAATTGTGAACTTCCTGGAAGTACCTAGTCATCTCCAAGGCTCCTCTTCTTCGCCACACTCTCGTTCTTTTGCTATCAGGTTGAAATCCGAACCGAAATTCGTCGGTAAACAGAACATTGGACCATTCTGCTTCACCCCCATTGAGCATACTTCAAGACGAGCCTCGCGATTGCCGTGGCGAAGTGCAGGTACTCTAAATTGGTCAACGAGAATGAATACCAGCTTCATGGATACTATTTCTGATGGTTTAGTCAGAAACCGCTACGGCATGTACATTTTGGAGATCCGCAGAAAGTTCTCGTGTCGTAATAGATGCATTTCGCCTGGTTTGAAAAATAATAAATCTTTCTTGGGCAGGTGTTGTTTCTCTTCTACGGCCTTCGTGTCTTTCGGCCACATTGCCAGTCTCCTGGTATCGTCCCCACAATCGACAAACTGATTTTAAGTATTTTAAGTAGCTGTGGCTTCGTATGTGTCTTCACAAAGAAGAAAGAAGTGATGCAGAGTCTGATTTGTACATAATTAATTGTGGTATTTTGTTGAGTATGTTTTGTTGGTGATTGTTCGCTTTTTTTCCTCTTGTTCTTTGTATCAATATTGTGGTAAATGCGGTAGTAGATTAGTACCTAGTAGATTAGGGGCTGAACTGTATCAATTTTAATTGTTTTCAGCTCCTTTTTTGCAATATGTCATCATCATAAGGTTCTCAGTCCGAAGACTGGTTGGACGCGTACCTCCATTCTTTTCTATCCTGAGCTAACCTACGCATTTCCCTAAAAGTAGAACATCCTACATCCCTAACTATTTGAGAGCAGTAGTCTAACCTAGGCCTACCCCTACCTCTTTTTATTCCTATCTCTGACTCTATGATATTAATAATAATTATGATATTAATATGAATATTTTATATTTTTTACTTATGCGTATATTAATGCAAAAATAAACTTATTATTATTATTATTTAGTTAAGTAGGAACCTATTAATAAAGTTGGAGTTTGTGTAATATTAGTTTCAATAAAATCCTATACATACGAGCACGGCCACGAGAGAGCAATAGGCGACTTGTGACGTAACCTAAAAGACTAACGCCACAATGGAGGATCCTTCCGCAGCTATGCTCGAGCCGAAGATGGGGTGGGCTAAAAACAGGAAAAGGGCGCCAAGGAGTTGTTGGCTAATCCTCTGTAGCCAACACACAACGACTACAACTCCTAAAAGCCGCTGATACACAATAGGGCACAATAAAATAACAAAAGAAAAAAACGTAGTCAAATAGTATATCATATAATAAAAAAACAAAATAGGTAGGAAACCCAGACATGGCAACATCTGACAATACACATATTTATATAATAATACAAAAAAACAATTGATATCAACAATAATAATTATCAATGAATAAATGCATATATAAATATAAAAAAACAATGAACATAAACGTGGGTGAAATTTAGACACCCGGTACTAACGTTGCGCTAAAAAAGAGAAAATCAAAAAGGCGCGGATGACGCGGTAAATACACTACACGAATGGAGCTCCGCACGCGCAGCGCACCGACGGGTCAATCGCACGCACGCTAACTACAACAATGAAGTCAGACGCAAACGGGAGTATCGACTGTTACTACATCTTGACAAAAAAATAGATATTACTATAAAGTCAAAATGGAATTTACAAACAGCAAAATTATTGAAGTGACTATAAACAAATTGAACCAAAATTATTAAGTACGGACTAAATGAATTTTAAACAAGATAAACTACTTAACTACGGAAATTATACTATGGCAAACAAATTGAATTTTTAAAAAAAAGTACCTACAGATTTTGTTCAAAAATAAACAAACAGATGACCACAACACGCCGTGGCCAGGCAACTACATTAACAATAGCCGAACGAGGCGCAAGTTCGAACGGACGGGCGACGCGAAGTCACAAAAAAACGAACACAAAATTGACACAAAAAGCTGTGACAGGCGCTACATAAAAACCAGCCGTTGGACGCGATGTTCCAGACGGACAGGCGACGTAAAAATCAAACTTTATATCTGACCTTCCAGATGATAAGCAGGTCAGCTGCTACAACAAATCAGACTTGCAGCTCAGCACCAGGTGATCGGCGCTTGAAACATGGGGAGAGTCGGAGAGTGCATCAGGACCAAAGTTTTGCACGAAAATCGCTCCCTCGGGAAAAAAAAATCATTCCCCCGGAAAAATCATTCCCCCGGAAAAATCCACGTGGGGTTTCTCCTTGACAAATCCTGCTGAACCTCAAACGTGAATCTAAATCCCAAAAAAAATGGAGCAGATGACGATTTCTACAACTACAATAAACCGACATCTTCAAGAGGTGCACCAAGAAAATCCCATAACTGGCTAGAAAACTTAATTTCACAAAACTTGGAAACACCGCCCACTCACGAGAAGATCAACAGGAAGAGTGAAAAATGTCGAAGCAAATCGGAAAACGGAAATTCCAAAAAAACCGCCGACTAATAAAATACAAGGTAGCCACATCCGAAACTACAAATGTACCCAGAAGTACCCTAGATCACCAAATCTTCCAGAGGCGTCACCGGTAATAGAATAGGTAACTAAAGAAAAGAAAGCTTAAAACGACTTGCAAACCCAAAGGAAAAGAAGATAGCAATAAGAAAAGTCATAAAGAGGCCTCAAGAGACAGAAGAATAGATAAGACAATGCATAAAGAACCGAAAGATGAGACAGGGAAAATGAAAATGAGAGGGCGCGCCACTGAGCATCTAAATGGGAAAATGTCCTGCACAAGATGACAGAACGGAAACATAACCTCAAAAAATCTGTCAACAAAAGAAGAACAAAATTGGATGCTATTAAATGAACAACTAGATAACGAAATCCTGAAAAGTGAACGACAAACCTCCCAAGGTAGTCTCAGCAAATGATAAATACGAAAGATGAACAATTTCAAGACTCAACGTATGCAGCGACATCCAGCAAACTAAACTACCAAATACAGAGACAATAAGAGGACAACGACAACGTTAGCATCTTCAGGAGTAGAAGATAATCTGATTATCTTCTACTCCTGAAGATGCTGACATTGTCAGCGAAACACGTGTTGAGTTTAATTACTGTGTCACTGTCTTTTGGCGTGTGGGGTTAACTTATTAAGAATGCATACTGATCTCTAAGTTCGACAGCTGTAAGATGCCGGTTTCTTAAGGATCTTAAAACAACAAACCGATCACCTCTCTGCATGGTCCTCCTTCTAGCCCCTGTTCCTGGTCTCCTTCTGTAGGCACCCGTTTCTTGGTGGCGCACAACAGCAGAACGGCTCACTTGAAGAGTTGCAGCAATTTGCCCAACTTGATGTAAAGTCACAACTTGAGTGGCTTGTTCGGCACTTAATGGCATTTTTTTAACAAAATTCTTAACTGCGGTGTGGAATTGTATAAAACTTAATTAGAGAAATGGAGTTTCTGACACCAGAATGACAGAACGTGACTCGATTATTTTGAAATATATAACGAAAATGGCGGATCTATTGGAATTGCTTAAGTTGCAATAAATCTGAGGAATTTATTACAATAACAACATGAAATTATTCCAGGCTGTTTTAGATAAAAGGCATTAATAAACATACAGTTTTTATTAGAAAAATGATTTGCTGTCCATACATATGGATTGCAATGAAGATTTCACACTTATCGTACTTGTCCCACTCTCTGTGCCGGTCAGTGTAGTATGAGCACGACGAATTTCAAGCAACGACTAACATCTAAAGGTATACAACTATACAAACAAGTGACTGTATCATAATGGGTGACTTTAATATTAACTGGCAAGATGAAGACAATTTTTATACAAGAAAACTAAGAAATGAAATAAATTATATAGGGTTCAAACAGAGTGTAAAGGAATGCACTAGGATTACACGACATTCAAAAACTTTAATCGATTTGGTTCTAACAAATATGCAAAATGTAGAGGTCTGAATAATTGGTGAAGATAAAGTTACAGATCATGAAACACTAAGAATAAAATTCGTTTTTAGTGAGAATGTAAGCATACCTGTAAAACTGCCTCTTGGGAGAAATTTGTGTGAAGATAAAATATACAATATCAAATTGAATCTGATCACCAAGGATTGGAATTATAACTGTATTAACGTTGACAGGGTCTTTGAAACATTTTATAAAAACATAATGGATGTTGATGCAATTTCTCCCCTTGAAGAAAACAGAGTCAGAAGTCAGTGGAAGAAGCCTTGGATGAACAGAGAGGTTATGGAAGCGAGGAAACTGAAGATAGTGGCCTATCAGAGATTTAAATACACATATGAGGATGGTGATTGGGAAACATATGTCACAAAACGAAATGATCTTACCAGCACTATACGTAAGCATCAAAAACTTTATTATGAGAAGAAAATTGAACAATTTGAGCATGATAGTTACAAAATGTGGAAGACCCTTAAGACTTTGCTTGGAAAGAAAAATGGGAACAATGAAATTAAAGAAATTTTAGATGATAATGGAAGTGTTATAATTGATGATGCACAAACAATTGCTAACAAGTTAAATACTTACTACGTGGAGAGTATACGAAGTATCACAGCCAGTATTAAATGTAATGATGTTGAGGTAAATGCCATCAACTGTGAAACAGTGCACCAATTTGGGGAATTTCGGCAAATAAGCTTAGCAGAGTTGAAAAATGAAATTTTGAATGCAAAACCTAAAAGAAGTCCAGATGAATTAAATAGTAAACTGGTGAAATCCTTATTCGATATCATAGGTTATCGTTGTTGAATATTGTGAATTTGAGTCTGAGTAAGGGGACTTTCCCTAGTATGCTGAAGAGATCAACTGTAATTCCTATAGCTAAAGTACCGAACGCTAAGAAATGTGAAGAGTTCAGACCCATCAACCTGTTGCCATATTGTGAAAAGCTGCTTGAAAAGATTGTGCATCGACAGTTGTTGGAACATGTGACCAATTCAGACATTCTTATTGACGAACAATCAGGATTTTGGGGTAAACGTTCATGTGAGACTGTGGTACAATCAGGCGCGTAACAGACGTAAATCTTTGGGGGGGGGGCACAGGGTGGGCACCTGACAATTCAAGGTAGACACTATGTGCAAGTACTAAACTAGGTATTATACAAAAATTCACAAGACTTACCCTTTCAATGAAGCAAAATTTGTCGATTGTTGTGAGCAGCATCAAAATAGTCAACAATATTTGGATTTTCTCGGAGTTCTAATATTTTAATATGACCCTAACATTTCAATTGGAATTTTGTACTTCACATTAGTTAAGGAGTCTTCTTAATATCCATTCCCTCACCCTCGACTTCTCTTCATTTTTCTTTTGTAGTAACTGTTCATCATAAGGTTCTCAGTCCGAAGACTGGTTGGACGCGTACCTCCATTCTTTTCTATCCTGAGCTAACCTACGCATTTCCCTAAAAGTAGAACATCCTACATCCCTAACTATTTGAGAGCAGTAGTCTAATCTAGGCCTACCCCTACCTCTTTTTATTCCTATCTCTGACTCTAGTATGTCGCGAACTATTCCTTCGTGTCTTAGAAGGTGTCCTACCATCCTATCTCTCCTACTCTTTATTGTTTTCCATACCTTTCGCCTTTCCCCAACTCTTTCTAATACTTCCCTATTGCTAACCTTATCTATCCACGGTATCTTCATCATGCGTCTGTAACACCACAGTTCAAACGCTTCTACTCTTTTTCTATCCGCTTCTCCTATTGTCCACGTTTCGCACCCGTATAATGCAGTACTCCATACATACGATTTTAAGAGTCTCTTCCTAGTCTCTATATTAACCGTTCTCGAACATAACAGTTGTTTCTTTTTGTTAAACGCAACTCGGCCCTGCGCCATTCTTTGTTTTATATCTTTAGTGCTCCTACCATCTTGGGTTATTTTACTTCCTAAGTAGCAGAAATCCGCGACCTCCTCTATCTTCTCATTTCCTATTTGTATTTCAATTTTAGTTCTATTTTCACTCCATCTACATACCAAAATTTTAGTTTTCTTTTTATTGATTTTCATGCCGTAGCCCTGTGTCAAAACTGCTTCCATTTCATTCAAAGCCGCTCCTAATTCTTCTTTGCTAGATGCTAACACTGCTATATCATCCGCAAATCTGAGCATGTTAATAGTTTGGCCCTGTACATTGATCCCTGAGGCTGTTCTTTCCTTAACAATATTAATCGCATCTTCGATATATAAGTTGAAAACTAGAGGTGACAATGCACATCCCTGTCTCACTCCCTTCCGGATATCTACTTCCCTTCGTTCCTGCTCACATTCTATAACTGCCTTTTGCTCTTTGTAGAGATTATGTATTATTCTTCTGTCCCTGTATTTCATCCCTACCTTTCTCAGCACTTCGAACATCTTCCCCCATTTTACGTTGTCGAAGGCTTTTTCTAAATCTACAAATCCTATATATACGCTCTTTCTCTTTTCTATCGTTTTTTCTATAATTACTCGTAAAGCTAGAATGGCCTCGCGCGTTCCTCTATTTCGTCTAAATCCGAACTGATCTTCTCCTAATATTTCTTCCGCCTTTTTCTCCATCCTTCTTTGCACAATTCTAGTTAAAATTTTTGACGCATGGGAAGTTAAACTGATAGTTCTAAAATTTTCGCATCTATCCGCGCCTTTCCTTTTTGGCAAAGCTACTATGATGTTCCGTTTGTAATCTTCTGGAATCTCGCCTGTCAGGTATATGTGACTAACTAATTTAAATAAACGATCTATTACCTCTTGACCTGCGCACTTTAAGATTTCTGCCTGCAAGCCATCTATACCTGGTGCTTTATTATTCCTTAAACTTTTTAGTGCTAGCTCAAACTCTTCTCTCATTATAGGACTCCCTAGGTTATCCCCTTCTACACTGCTTTCACTTTCTAATATATCTTGCACTTCCTGTCCCGCATATAAGTTTCCTAAATATTCTTTCCACCTATCTGCCTTCTCCCCGCTTTCGATTAGGATATCTCCTGCTTCATTCCTAATGCTTTTGGTACTAGATCCAATTTCTCTAAAATTTCTCCTAATTATTTTATAGTAACTGTTACATAAAACTAATAATGCCGCTGCGATGTGAATACGTCTTACTGGCACAATGTCACAAGCACTACTGGAAACCTGAAAAGGAACTCAACAAAAAGTACTGGTGCAAGTTTAAGTTGCAGAGAATATAAACAGCAATGTGAGGACTCTAGGAAGGTGAAATTTTCTGAACTTGCTCCACAACTAATCGCGACAATTATTGCAAATAATGTAAACTCACATGGAAGTCGCTCGCGCATTGTATTTTTCGCAAGTAACTTGCCAGTCTATATCCGCTTCAACAGCGACAAATCAAGAAATATAATAATGATTATTTGCGATAAAATTAAAATTAAAGTTAACAATTATATGTTGAAAGTTGTTAACACAATCAATTTTTACTCTTTGGTAGTCTATGTTTGTACATAATTTAGTTTATCAATTATCATATCACACATTTTTGGAAAAATTTATGTAACTTAACGAACAAATTGCTTTAATACAATACAATCTTTTTAAATTATTGTAAATTACTTAGGCAGGTAATTTTGATTTTTTAGGTTTCCTAAGATACCTGTCAATAATAACCAAAGCCAAAGTCACTATACTTGGGCCGCCCAACAGACGGAGTGATCACCTTGCAAGCATGAGCTCTAGACGGGACCACTATCAATTTAGGACGACAGAACCGCAGTGATGCGCTTTCTTTAGACCCAACTAAGTCGCATCACTTCAATTCGGTCGTCTAAAATTAATATTGGCCGCGCTAGAGCACGTTCTTGCACGGTGATCACTCCGTCTGTTGGGCGGCCCAAGAATAATAATTACTTTTCTGCAGTCTTTCTGGATTGCAAGTGTGCCTTGAAGTTGTCTGGGTTCTATTGGAATTCTGTTATTTATTTTCAATAATAGAAACGTATTCTGATGATGGAAAGACATTTTTCCGAAAATGCATTAAAAAGTGACTATATGTTATATGTATTATAATTATTGGTAGTGCACATAGTAGTGATAAACTCGAGCTAATAAATGTTGCTTGCAAAAACCTAAAGGTCGCTGCAGCTGCGATCAAATAGAATTGAAACTAATATGTACGTACGTTTTTCGTTAAATACCTTTTTTGAGAAACACGCGAAATTCAGACGGCGAGAAACTCACACACAGGTAGATTCCTCTCCAGCCGCCTTAAATTACACCCGTAAACTAAACAGCTGAAGCATGGTAGTTATAATTTTTTCCTACAGGAGAGTAATTCTGTTTTAAATGAGAAACTGGAAATGATCCTCGTTCTTATCTGAGTCCATTCCAGCAAGTATGTAGGTCGCTGAACAAATTCGTTTCTTAACCTTGAAGGGACCTTCAAAGAGTAGCAGGAATTTTTTGTCTCAATATTCAAATCCCATCACATAGGATTGGCTTGCAACACGAACAGAACAAGTGAATTGGAAACAGAAAACGCAAACAAATATTACATCTTTGTTCCAAAAATTTGGGAATGCAATTTATTGTCACATTGAATTTTTCTCATTTTCCACGGCCTTCTCTGGTGTAGATGTGAACTTAGCTTCGTAATTATTGTAGTGTGGGTTGCCTACATTTAGGTGGGTCTTAAGTCCCAAGAGAAGACATAATTGACCACATATTCATTAACAAAAGTTGCTCATTTTTGCTCCCCCTACAACCCCTAGAAGTTAGGGTAAGGAATTCATCGTATAGCCAGTTACTTTGTAAATTCAACAATAATTTAAACCAGAATTGACAGATTGACCCCTATTGCCAACCCCAAAATTTCAGAATTTCATTTGTTAACAGGTTCAGTACAATGAAAGTTTGACACAACAACAAGCTCGTTATCACATGGAAATAGCTTCACTTAGAGAACAGTTGCTTGAAACTGAGAACCATCGTGATTTGCTCGAAAGAGAAGTAAGTATTCTTCTATTTAATTTTGTGTTATTATTCTTATTGTTTTGTTTGTTTTTATTTGTGCAATTTTGATGTTAGGTTCAGTTATTAAAAGAAAAACAGGAGAAAGTTCGATTGGAAACTGTAAGCGATTCAGAACAAGCTTTAAACGAATTAACTCGTAGACATGAACGTGAAAAACAAATGTTACTTGAAGACAATAACAAACTTAATTCAGATGTTGAGTTTGTAAGTTTTTGTGTTTATTTTACTTTTATTTATTTAGTTTGTTGAATTTATATTATAGCATGCTTTATCCTTTACCTTATAGAAATTTGCTGAAAATGTTTCTTTTCAATTGCCTTATTTGTTATAGCTGACTGAGTCTGTGAACAGGTTGCAGTCAGAAAGATCAAATGTGGAATCTGAATATGAACAGCTTCGTGGTAAGCAAGAAGCCTTGCATCAGTGGGAATCTCAGTTATCAGAAATAATTCACTGGGTCAACGATGAAAAAGATGCCAGAGCGTACCTTCAAGCACTTGCAACAAAAATGACTGAGGAATTAGAATATTTGAAACATGCTGGTAAGTTGATAAATACGATTATAATCGAAAGATGACTTGTTCATCAAATTAGCATAAAAAATTAAACCTTAAGATGCATATCTGTACAGTTTTTTAAGCTAATTGACCTTATGGAAACTTGCTAAAAATAATTGAATACTTGGGGATCAGAGTTGTGGTTAAGGGAACGTAATATCGACGGATTTTGTATTTAGTTAACCTAACCTTCTTGTCGCAAGCTGCGTAGTATCATTCTTATTCTACATTTTTCATTCTTCATTCTTCATTCTTCATTTTTTTAATACTTGCTATTCGTTTTATTGCAATTCAATTCAAGAATAATATTTTTATTATACTGACTAGTAGGAAACTGAGAGAATGGGATCAAGTTCAATAAGTTCTCTAGGCACCATCCACTTCTTCAGCTCCGCTTCAACAGCCTATGATGTCTTTCATGGTCATTGCTGAAGAAGTGTTGTTGACGTATCGCCAGCTGCTTCCCAGCAGCAGCCTCTGGTGGTCATTGCTGAAGATGTAAACTCCTGAAGAAGGTAGCCGCCGTCATCTTGTCTCAAACCACATGCGTCAAGACGGCTGCTGAAGCGGAGCTGAAGAAGTGTATGGCGCCTGGAGAACTTGATGGACTTGATCTCGTTCTTTCTTTTTTCTGCTACTTAACTGCAGTTAAATTATATTTAATTTTAATAGAATGTAGCAAATTCAATGGTTAATAAATTCGTGGGAGATACGGCGGTTCCATACATTTACCCCCTACCTTTGCGCTAGGCGTAAACGAGCACTTTCTGCAGCCGGCAGCCCGAAATTTTTTATATATATTGTCGAACAGACGTAAAGCATCAATTTAGATACCTACCTTGTAACGTTGCAAAAGTAAACCCAGTGGATAATCAAAATTGATTAATGTTTACTTTGGACGTTCTGACGTCACGCCGTGATGTGGAAGATAGGTACGTCATGTATTTTCAACCGGCACTACTCCTCCCGCCGGAAATCTGTAAGTGAACTGCCGAAGCTAGCCCCCCACTCTACGCTTATAAAAGTGGAAGATCTCCAGAAGAAATTCAGTACCTGGTCGTCCGGCCCTCAGTCAGGACCAGTACTCCCAGCATCTGAGATGATGCTGGCCGCTCCGATCCGAAACAGAAATAACTGATTGAACCTGCCTAAGTTCGCCGTGTGATTAACTGATATGCAATAAATAAATTTGAGTAAGTGCCCGGTGTATGATAGTTGGTATTACAGTAATATTAACTATCAAACACACCCTAGTTGCGAGTGGACTAGATCCAGCTTTGCGTAGCGAGGGAATAGATGCAGCAGGAGCTAAGGGTGTCTGCTGGTGTGGGTTGGATCGATCCGGCAATCTCGTGGTGACATAAGTCAACAAATGAGACGATATACAGGCGGGGATCGATCACACCTGGCCGAACCGGCGGCCTTTAGTACAATCCAGCTGTAATACCGTCTATTTCCCCGATACGTACAACTTGGTGATATTCCAGAAGAGATTGTATTCTGGGGCTATCACGTAAACTCCACAAAACCGATGGTAATTCAGTTTGATCATACGATGAGCCCGTGGCGTGTCCAATCACTATATACCACGAAAACCGATTTAATTTTCATAAAGAAAACCCGTTTAATTTCATGTAAATACCGATTTTGCTGTAAATATTCTTCTAGTCATATCATTTTATCTTGTATATAGCTACAGTAATAGAATACCGATATAATTTCCTTATGTGTTGTTATTTTAACCATCGTTTAGCAATAGTAAGAGAACCCAACCCTTTCTGCGACTGAAAGCTAAGGGTAGCAACGAATAAGTCTCATACCGACCAGATACAACGAAAGAAGTTGTTCATAAGCGAACGGCCAGATCCCCGTAGATATACACTGTGTCACAATACGTGATACCGAGGGATACAGCTGTATATCTAAGGGCCCGAATCCAGAAGCACCGAGATGGATTAAGATACGTCATTCTACCAGTGACGTCCGAGAATAAAAACAAAGAGACAGTAACGTTGTAACCTATATGTAGGAGTTGTATTATTATTTGTGCCATTTTTTTTAATAATTTTAGTAATATTTGTGAAATTTATGGCAAATGAAACACTATGTAACAATATTATCGACGTTTCGCCTCTGGTTAGAGGCTTTATCAAGATTATATTTTTAAAAGTTTACAAATTGTGACAAAATTTTTTCTTAATAAAAATGTAAATAACAGTAACTAAGAACTTATATTAAAAATAGAAATTATACGTAGCACACATGATTTTGTAAAAAAAAATATGAAGGAGGAAAGAAATGTACATAAATTAGAATCAAGTGGTAGAGAACAGATTTACGTTATTATGTCACTGTAAATTTGACTTAAATTTTGAATGTCAGATCTGTCATTCAAGGAATTTTTATCTTTTTGGATGTGTATCATTTCTAAAACCAGTCTAGCTTTTAAGTTTTTTTCTTGTTCTAAAATAGTAGTATTGTGAAAATCGAAATTGTGTTTAGTATCTTTTATGTGTTTACTGATAGCTGAATTACTATTTGCCATAAATTTCACAAATATTACTAAAACTATATGTAGGAGATGCCCTTTTTTCTTAACGCATATTTTAGCAGCTGAGTATTATGAATAACTGAAGATTATGAGTTACACTATGAAAGATAGGATTTAATAATATATAGTAAAGGGTGCAGAATCCAAAGAGAAATCTCATTACTCAATTTTTGCATTTTACCGAATATTATGAATAACTGAAGATTATGAGTTACACTATGAAAGATAGGAGTTAATAATACATAGTAAAGGATGCAGAATCCGAAGAGAAATCGCATTACTCAATTTTTGCTTGCTCAATGTTGGCTGCGTCCTTTACTATGTATTATTAAAAAATCCTATCTTTCATAGTGTAACTCATATTCTTCAGTTATACATAATACTCAGCTGCTGAAATCTGCAATAAAAAAAGGGTTTCTGATCATAACAAATAGAGATTTTTTCATCTCCTACATTTAGGTAGGTATCTAATTTGATGCTTTACGCCTGTTCGACAATTGAGGGTTAAAGACACAAAATATTGTGATAAGTACCTCAGAATAATGAAAGGTAGTTTAAATATTATGGAATGAAATTTTGGTGGAAAAGACTTTCATAACTTGTTGCATGAGAAATTACCACAATGCAGTGGCGGCTCCTGACTTTAGAACTTGGCAGTGCTCTAGAATGAAATCACCGCTCAGGGGTTGGGGGGAGGTCTGGCGGTTTCTCCCTCGTAGTTTCTTTAAATGAAGTGCTTTAGAAGCCATTTTCAAACATTTTCAAACAAGAAATTTCACTCACCGCAATATTTAACAAAAATCCCAAATCCAAAAGGTTAAACTTTCGCACACAACTTTTACCACGACCTTTCGAAAAGCATTTGATCTTCGCACAGGCTTAGGACGTCCATTTCATTTTATTTCAAGTTTTTCGTCAAAAGTCTATATTTAGATAAAATATTAATTTTTAACTGAATGGAGTATTACAACACAATAATAATTTTGAAAATTGCACAAATCAGGCGACCACTTTGTTAAAGTTCACTCCACAATGTTTAAGTGTTGACTTTAATGAAACCACTACCTTTAGCCATGCTAAGTATTGGAAATTTCAATATTTAAAAATAAACACGATAATGCAGCTAATTACTCACATTATAAGCAAAGCAACGAGCTATCTCAGACCTAAATATGGCAAACAAAAACAATAAACACTGCCGCAGAAGTACAAATTCCCGCGTCCCGTGCTTCGCCAACAGTAAGTGTGCGCTCAAACAGCGCTCCCAGACGAGCTATAATTCTTCCACCTAAAAGCACATACGACGAAATTTTCCCGAGTAGCGCCGATCTCGCTCCCATATCGAATATGCATTTACCTTAGAGTGCCACACCTCAGTACTCGGACGGCTGGTTGCATGTGTGGTAGGCATTTTGAAAGACAACGCGGAATGCTTAGAGCGTGTACTATTTATTATCTCACATAATAATTAATATAGGTATATTGCGGCAGAGATTCAAAAAGTTTTAAACTTATTAGTTTATAATTATAAGGTTTGAACCTTTTATCAAAAAAGGTTAAAACCATATTTTTGTAGGCAGTGCGCGCGCACGAGCGCACTTATTTCCATTTTTACTCTTTCTGATGATTTCCATTATTTCTTCTATCGTTGGTTCTTCTATGTTCTCATCAGATCCTTGTTAAGGAGCCGCCGCTGCCACAATGCTTATTCTGTATTGTCGCAATTATGAAAAAAGTAGTTTATTAGTGTCACAATATGATATGTGAATTGTTCTTTAGGAGTATCAAATAGTGTAGGAAGCGGTCCTGATAAGAACTGGAAGAATAGAAGATCACAGAAACTGGATAAAATGGAGCTTTTAAACTTGCAAAGCTCTTTACAGTCCGAAATCCAAGCAAAGCAAAGTATATGTGAGGACCTTAGCAAAACTAGAGCTGAATTGATTGCCTCGCAGAAGTAAATAAATAATCTTAATTTTTATTCAGCTGGAATTTCCTTATATCACTTTTTCAGGGAGTTACGTGATAGTAGACAACGTTATGATGCTCTAATGAATGACCTGAAAAAAAAGGAAAAGCAAATTAAAGATATGCAAAATCGGCTCGATTCTGGAGAAGGATGTAAGTACATTTATGTTTTATAACATATACAATGAAATAGAGAGTAAAAATATATTGTGGTAAGATAAACTTTATCAAAAAGTTCCAGTAGGTGCTGGGGTTAAATAAAGCATTTTGAGGTGCGTACAGACAAGCAACAGAATATCATAAAGTAACATCGCCGTGTAACAATTTTCTATTCTGCATCGACAACACCGCCTGATACGTGTAGCAGAGGCGGAAGCGTTGCAATTTATGTAAGCTAAGTTTACGTGCTACTATTTTCGATACAAGCGATTGCTTTTGTAATTCATTTGAATATGTTTCTGTTAAACTTTTATTTTGCAGAAAGTTATTTATTATTAATACATTTTATTGTCCACTGCATATAAACTTGGCTTTGTAAACGATGCTGTCAAAGATTTTTATCTTCTGTCGTTCTGTGTGCCGACGAAATTATTTGTTTGTCGGTCTCAACGTAAACCTGTTATATTTTAACAATTTAGTAGTTAACTGCTTTGAATTTTAAACTCTGTTCAAATTATTAACGTGCCCACGAGGATCATTAGTTGGTAGTTGGACCCTATTTTTCTCTCCAGTACCTTTGTACCATTGCCCGCCCAAAGACGAAATCAAACTTTATTACTTATCTCAATTTAAAACATTTAATTTTCAGAACCTGCTTTGAAGTGATATGCTTCAGCAACACAATATTGACTCTAAACTGGTAATTTTAATTAATTTGACTGTTACTTTTTGAGAAACATGCTCTTAAGACAGTACGTGCCTCTCTCTATGGCTAACTGATCAAATAAAGGACGATATGAGAAAGGGCGATGCTGGCTTGTCTAACTTTAAAAAAATTAGACTACCTGCGGATTAGAATAATTGCAACTATGCTCTGTCTGTGGTCCAAGGGGAGAAAAGATTGTATTTGGAGCGCGTATTTGGAGGTGGTAGTGCCAGGCAGGTTTGGTCCTCCTTGTAAGAGCTTGGTGTCACAAGTGGGGGACATCCCTGGATTCCATCTCATCACCAATCCCAATGATATTGTGTCCATCTCTTCCCTAATAATCGTTCCTCAGTCACAAATAGTTGCAAAGCCCAAATTTCATTTTATAATTCTCATCTACGCAGTCCTGATTCACGCTTTATTTCTAATAGTACGCCGGATAGTGACATCAATTTTAAAATGATTTTAGCGTGTGGCAGAGGTAGTAAATTTGGTAGTTTGTGTGATGGCAAACAAAAAAATTGACCTCTGCCCACCCCGAGTCGGACATTTTACAATTTGCATGTCTTCAAAAATTTGAAAGGAGGAATAAGTTAACCTAAATCTTTTCAGTGCCTCTGCCTTATGATTCAACTTATTAATTGAATCATAAAGAACGAGAAAATACCCGAGGTAGACGTTCTGAACAGTCTCTGAGCAGAGGCAGAGGTTCTGAAAGTGTTTGGAAAGTAGGCCTACTTAGATTCAAACGAACTGAAATGACTAAGTAGAGCTACTTTTCTAAACACATTTAATATGTCTTCCTCTGATCTGAGGCTGTTCAGGATCTCTGCCTAGGGTATTTACTTGTTCTTTATGATTTAATTAATGAATTTAACCCAACACAGGGGTACTGAAAAGATTTAGGTTAACTTTTTTCTTTCGCATTTTTGAAGACCCGCCAATTGTAAAATGTCCTACGCTGGGTTCTCGCACATGGATATTCCTGATTTCCAACAGACAATTAATTTTATATGAATACGAAGTGCGCTGAAATGAGTTATAAAAATTGTCGCTATCCGGCGTACTATAAATTAATAATTTTCTGAATTGCTGGCAATAATTAATAAATAAACACTATTAACAGGTTGACTGCCATGCCATTTTTTCAAAAAAAAGTTTCAGGTGCCATGACCATTTTTCCTTTGATTTATTGTCGTCAAGTATCATCCAGTATGAATATTTGGAATATGAAGTTCTGTTTACAAAATATTTAAAAAAAAAACGAGCAGCGGTCATATATGACCGCTTGGGCGGTGGCGTCCTTGTTTTACCTTGATTGCCACGGCGGTCATATTGGCGGGCATTATATGCATGTCCAAACATGCAAAATTTCAATAAATGAGTGAACCTCCTAAGTCAGTGCAGAGTTATATCTACGTGTGTGGTGCTATAGTGTCTTAGAAATGAGTGACCGAATAAAACGAATGCTTCAGATGGCATTAGCAAAGAGATCAGGTAATTACTTTCAAGTTATTGTATTATTTCATTCTAAATAAAAGTGGTTGTGTAGATAACGAGAGTGACGGCGATTTGAGCTCCTCCGATTCCGTTATTGATCCCATGTATTTACCATCAAGCGATGAAGATATTTTGTATAGTTCTGATTCATCTGATTCATTCATTCATTCATTCATTCATCTGAGAACGAAATAGATTACAAAAAACGAAAAAACGATAACGTAACACTTCTTCAAAGAAAAATAAGCCATAAAAAACCCAAAACTCCTCGGGTTACTCAAGAGATTGAAAATTTACCAAGTTGCTCGACTTCAGGCACTAGTAGTATGAATGTTGATTGTACCGCGACCGATGAAGTAATTACTTTCCAAAGGGAGAATCAGAATTTACCTAGTTCATCAAAATTGATTCAAGCAGCTGTCCCTAACATAAGTGAGGAGTATTTTGAAGAGAACGGTGCAAATAATGAAAGTGAAGCAAATGCTGCTACAGAACGAGAAACTGACGAGGATTTGTCCGAAGAGGAAACTCGTGAAGTTAACAGAGAACATATATGGAAAAAACCAATTGGGAATCATCAAGTGTTTGACTACAACACAGAAACGGGACTGTCTCCAAATTATGCTGCAACCCTTATGTATGACCTATCTCCTTACACGTGTTTCCGGGCATTTTTTGATGATGCTATATTAGAAGAAATGGTAGTACAAACTAATCTCTATGCAACTCAAGTACTTTTGGATAATGAGGATATCAGTAGTGAATCAAGGTTACACCGCTGGACGCCAACTGATAAAAAGGAGATCCTCCGATTTATCGGTGTTATTGGATATATTGGTATGGTTCGAATGCCAAGTATAGAAAATTATTGGAGCAAAGATGAGTTATTTCGTAATTATCTCATTCCCACTATTATGTCCAGAAATCGTTATCAAATGCTGCTGAGAATGTGGCATTTCTCTGATAACAAAAAATGCCCAGAAGGAGACAGGTTGCATAAAATAAAGCCTCTGCTGGATATGTTGATAAAGAATTATCAAGAAGTTTATACTCCCGGACGTACTTTTTGCGTAGATGAATCGATAATTCCTTTTCAGGGACGTCTGTTACTGAAACAGTATATACCGCAAAAAACCCACAAGTACGGAGTAAAACTTTTCAAACTGTGTAGTGACAATGGATATACATGGAACATCAGAATTTATGCTGGCAAAGAGAAAAACGAAGGAGCTGCATCTGTACCGACAAATATTGTTATAAATTTGTCCAAAGATCTTCTTGATTCTGGTAGGACAATTATAGCTGACAATTATTACACAAGCCTCGAACTAACAAATATCTTATTGGACAAAAAAACGCACTACATTGGAACACTCAGATCAAATCGAAGAGGAAATCCTAAAGAGGTAATCCAAAAGAAATTAAAAAAAGGTGAAATATTTGGGCTGGAAAATGAAAGAGGTGTTTGTATTATGAAATGGCGCGATAAGCGCGATGTTTTACTACTATCTACCAAACACACCACAGAAACAGTAGAGGCGCAGAGGCGCACAGGGACAATAAAAAAACCGAAGGCAATAATAGAATACAACGAAGGTAAATCTTCAATTGATTTGTCTGATCAAATGTCGAGCTACAACACCGCTCTTCGAAAGTCTCTGAAATGGTATCGCAAATTGGCCATTGAGTTTCTTTTGGGCACTACGATGGTTAACGCTCATATCATTTATAATAGGCTAGTGGACAAGAAAATGAAAATAACAATGTTTAGACAAGAACTTATCAGAACACTGCTAACAGAAAAAGAAGAAGGGCCTATAGAGAGAGTAGAAACACCAACAAGAAAATCTATAAGAGCACACGTATTTTTGAAGAAGGAAGGTTTGGTTGTACACACAAGAAAATATTGTAAGGGATGTTACGCAAAAAAAGTTAAAGGAGAAACATCAAAAAATACGGTAAAAAAAGTGCCAACTTACTGCGGTGACTGTGAGGACCAACCGCATTACTGCCTGCAGTGCTTCAACGTGGTACATAACAAAACAAATTGATATTTGAAATGATTTGTTTGCATACTAATTGCTTTCTGAAACTGGTTGTTTAGTTTAGTTTTATTGAAGAATTGGCATTCCTTATTTTAATAAATAATACTTTATAGCGAAATAATGCTTATTTCATTTTTATTGTCACAATGAAAACTGTGTCGGTGTAAATGAAAAATTCCCATCGTTTGCATAGCCACTGACGCCCGAGCGGTCATGTTACAACGATAATCCGGCGTAAAGAGCGGTCATTTACGTACCAGATACGACTAAAGCGCTAGACCTATTGGCGGTCATATATGACCGCCATGGCACCTATAAAACAATTGAATGTCGGTCACATATGACCTCCATGGCAGTCAACCTGTTAAGATCGACGTTTCGGCACTGTATGGGGCCTTTATCAAGATTTACTTGTAAACATAGATAAAAGAAAGATGACATAAATTATTTGTCAATAAATTTTTAATGTCTTACAAATAGTGTTTATTTATTAACTATTGCCAGCAATTCACAAAATTATTAATTTATATAAAAATTAAATTTTAAATTACTTACTATTGAGGCGGTATGTAACATTCTTCTTAGTTTAAAATCCACTGTTGTTTCACTTGATGGCATATCGCTGAATATGTTTAGGCTGTGTAGTCCATTTGTGGAACCATATATCACACATTTGATTAACTTTTCATTGGAGACCAGTTTGTTCCTACCAGATGCTTCGAAACTAGCAGTTGGACGCCCGATTCTCAAAATATGCCGTGGCTCTATTTCAGTCCTATCTCAATTTCAGAACTCAGCAAGTGAAATGTGAAATTATGCCCCGCTTTCTCTTAATCTGCTCTTGCAGAAGCTGGTGTATCTCAGGGTTCAATCTTGGGACCCTTGATATTTAAAATATACAGTTGGCGTCTGGACAAATGCATCAGATTTTCTCAGAAGCACATGTATGCTGATGATATGCAACTATACAGGGTAGTCCACTACGCGCGCATCGGTCAATAGTCGCTAAACCGTTGGACTTATGGGAAATTTTTTTAAATAAAACTTGTAACGTTTCATCTTTGCTGCAAGTGAAAATTATTTTTAAGTATACAGGCTGTCCCATTTCTTCTGCGCGGCACCTAACTTGTTTTTTTAAATGGAACACCCTATATTAGATAGCATTTTAGAATTCTTTGTTGAATTTAAGTGTCACTTTGTTAACCATACATTGGGTCTAAGTCCCACAATTTCGGCGTTATTTCATGTTAGAAATCGTCATTTTTCAAGTTTCGCCATTTATAACGTGTAAAAGGTTCGAGATAAAGAAAAATGGTTTACGTGTCCCTATCTTAGTTTTTAATCCTTTATCTAATGGGGCTGGAAAATACTGCTTCCTGATTGGTCAAAAAATGGCAAAAAGTGACCTATCAGGAAGCAGTATTTTCCAGCCCCATTAGATAGAGGATTAAAAACTAAGATAGGGACACGTAAGTCATTTTTCTTTATCTCGAACCTTTTACAAGTTATATAAATGGCGAAACTTGAAAAATGACGATTTCTAACATCAAATAACTTTGAAACTGTGGGACTTAGACCCAATGTAGGGTTATTAAAGTGGCACTTAAATTCAACAAAGAATTCCAAAATGTGATCAAACACAGGGTGTTCCATTTAAAAAAACAGAGTTAGCTACTGCGCAGAAGAAATGGGACAACTTGTATAATTGAAAATAATTTTAAGTTACAGCAAAGATGAAACGTTACAAGTTTTATTTAAAAAATTTTCCCTCAAGTCCAACGGTTTAGCGGCTATTGACCGACGCGCGCGTAGTGGACTACCCTGTATACTTCTTTTTCACCTTGTGAGTCTGTTCGTGCCTTGAAACTTTCAAAATGAGCATAGCAAATTCTTCTCCGGGTAATAGTCTGCTGTTAGACCACTCTAAATCTGTGAGAGACTGCCACTAAATGATACTTTAAATATCAGTATCAGTAATATTCGGATTCCTGTAGTGGATAGTGCCACGAACCTGGGTCTAATCTGGGAAAATTCCTTTAAATTCAAAGCTCCAGTGAATAAGAATCTTAAAACTGCTTATGACAACTTATGTATGCTATATCCTCATAGATCTCACTTGTCTGTTTCTGTTAAAAGGATGTTGTGCCAGTCCATAGTGTTGTCACAGTTTAATTCTTGTTCGTCTGTTTACTACTCTGCCCTGAATGTATCGGACCAACAGCGGATACAGAGATGTCAAAATGCCTTCCTAATAATGATACATTTGTGGCATTAGGAAGTACGATCACGTCTCGCATAAATTGAGGGAAGTTGGATAGCTCAAACATGCGCAAAAGAGACTGTCATTCTCTCAATGCTATATCATAGAGTTATTCAGTTTCGGACAACTCCATATCTACTATGATAAAGTAACGTTCCGTTACAACTTCATGCTACAACTTTGTTTCGTAAATATTTTCATTTTTTTTGTTTATAACTTATACAATTAACGTCCTGAATATTTCAAATCTGTCATTAAAACAATTCAGAGTAAAACTTTATCATTTCTTGTTCAACGGCCAATCATGTGATAGCTTTATTCATGACTATGTTCTGATGGGCTGTTCACCTGCGACCAGTTGTCTTAGTTCTTTTTATTTATTTGTTTTATTATGATAGTACGCACATATAGCAACATTGTCTGATTGTTGGTATTTCTCAGATTAGGCATACAGTTATTATTAATTGAAATTATCTTAATTATTCCACGGGGCTGTTGGAAGATCTGAGGAGCAAATTGTTCGTTTCCATCTCTGTGGAGAAAATAAAGAAATTATTATTATATTATCGTGCACTTTTCCACTTGCACATTATTTACGGCCTGCTTGAAAAGATATTGCCTTCCTTTACAAGATTGGTTGCACTCTTTCCGCTCAATGCTCGTTGTCTAATACACTAATCAAAACGAAAAAAGAGCCACTTTTAAAAATGTTGATATTTTTTCACTGGAATGACGAATTTTTACAATTCTTTTTTATTTAAATATACTGGACTGGTGTTTAAAAATTTAGCACGATTTGTTAAAATTTGCTTGTGATTCGTAGAAAAAAATTAAAATGCAGAAACGTGCGATTAAGCTCTTTATTCTTTTAATGAAAAGTAAGCAAAATTTCAAAATCAATAATGTTTGTGGCCTCCTCTAACTCGTAAAACTTCTGCGCAACGACGGGCCATTCTTTCAACTAAATTTGAATAACTTGAGGAGGCAGCTATTCCCACTCCTCCAGGAGGATTTCTTCAACGTGTTGAAGGTGCCGGATTGGCTGACGTTCCTTTAATCATTGCCCAAGTGTGTCCCAGACGTGCTCGATTGAATGGAGGTCTGGACTGCGGGCGGACCAATCCCTAACTTCAATATTGTGGGCATTGAGGAAATTTTACACTGTTTTGGCGATGTGTGGGCGGGCATTAACTTGCTGCAGAATGAATACTGAACCCATATTTTTTGCAAATGGTACAACATGTGGTTCTAGAACTTCGTCTATATACCTAGGTGCAGTCATAGACCCCTCACGAATTATCACCAGCTCCGTGCGCCTATTCAAATTTATCCCACCCCAAACCATGATGGACCCTCCTCCAAATGGAACCATTTCTTCCACAGTGCAGCTTAAAAAACGTTCACCTGGGCGTCTCCAGACTCGAACTTATCCATCGAACCTGGATTCAACAGTGAACAGCCCTAAGTTCCAATTAACATGTTCTTCAGCAAAGAACCTTCTTGCTCTGCGATGATCACGGCTTAAAGGAGGTACCTTATCTTGCCTTTTTGCATGAAACTGACTTTGGTGAAGCCTGTTATGTATTGTTTGGGTACTTATTCTGATTCCTGTGGCCTCTACGAACTGATTTTGGAGCGTTGTAGCCGTACTTCTGTGCATTCTGCTGGCCCAAATCTGTATTCGACAGTCTTCTCTCCCGGAAGTTGCCCTTGCGCGACGCAGATAAGTTTGCCTTCTAACAGAACCATACATTTGAGACCTTATCGAGGCCCTATTTATGGCAGCTCTACTGACATTTAAAATTTGGGCTACTTGCCGTCTTGAGTGGCCCTCTTGAATGAGTGCTATGACCCTAAAAATTTGAATTTCTGTTAGGTACACTCTACGCCTTCCTGGTCTACCAAGCACATCAACATTCATGTTTATTCTTTCACGAAACTAAAGAAGCAAGTTGATAAAAAACAATTATCTCTTTGTAAAAAATTGTGATTTTTTAGGTTTTACTGCTTCAATAAAAAATCTGTTGAAAAGAAAAAATGTTTCGCTATAAACTTTTCAACTGGAGTATGTTTACTAAGCGGAAGAAAAAATGTATCTTTGTATTTTGTGGCACAAATGAATATAACAAACGGAAGAAACGGCTCCTTTTTCATTTTGATTCTTAGTGCATTTATATGCTTCTAACTCGCACATAACCAATGTTCTAAATACCAAATATAAAAATATATGTAACATTATATTGTGACTAATTTATTGGTTGACACAATGCTAGATCGACAATTGATGGGACGTGCTGATGTTACCGATGTTATGCTGTTATAAAGTACCATCCAGATTTTATACGTCTCAGAGTTACTTTATGATGTTGCATGTTTATATGCACCTTAAGCTTTCTGAGCTAATATAATACCCTGCAAATGTGAGTAGTTCATAAATCTGTTGTATTAATCACACAACAATAGAATGACCTACTCTCAAAGATGTTCTATAGGGTGTACCAACTTTGCATATTTCTCGCATAAATGTTGTATTATTCGATTTATGTATGACCAAATCTAGAAATCATTAGCTCATATTTCCTCAACCCATTTGCTGCATTTGTATGGTCTAAAGATCCTCAGGTACATGACGAAGTTTTGTGACTTTCGTTCCTGTTTTCTTTTTTCATAAAGAATGAGCTATTTATGTATTGACCAGTCGAATGTAGTAAAAGAATGTCAAAACCGGTCAAAAAAGTAACAAAGGAGGGATAACTTTAATTTTTATACATATGTATGTGGTCAAAAAATGAGGAAAGGTACAATTTACCATTACTTAGAACAGATCAGCCTACAGTTTGTGTTTAGACAAATATTTCGAAAACCATCATCTATAAGGCGCAGTTTAGAATTATTTGTGTAGTTTATATTCATAAATGTAAACCTTTATTTGATATAACAAACTTCTTTTCTGAAATGTATACGCTTTTTGATATGTGATATGTATACCATTATTTTCTATACTTCTCATAAAACCAAAATTCACAAAAAATATATGTACCTACATGTGTCCCAAAATTCCGTGGACATAGAACTACCACTGGTTCCTGGGGTCAAAGTCAGACCAAACTTATTTATATATATCAAAGTTTGCCCGTGAGGAAACTTCAGTTTCTGAAAAAAAATATTTTTCTTCAATTCATGATGAGATTGTTTATAATCTTGAAACAGGTCAAAGTTCTGTAATAAATTGTTATATTGGTAGTACGCAGTGTATTTCATTGATTCATTTTTTCTCAATGATATTTTGCAATAGTTAGAACAGAAAATGTACTTTACGTGAGTACAAAATGTTTTCTTGTCTACTACCGCCAAGGTCTTCTTGATTAAGAAAAAATGACAATATGCCTAAAATTATTTTCAAACCAAGCAGGGCCATTAAAAATATTCTATTATAATCTTGTTGCAGTCATATCGCAGAATCATGCATTTTGCATAAAGCCTAGGCGTTTTGCAAAATGCGGGAATATTGCAAAACAAGTCATCATCATAAAGTTTTCAGTCTGAAGACTGGTTGGATGAATATCTCCATTCGTTCCTATCCTGAGCTAACCTACGCATTTCCCCAAAAGTTGAACACCCTACATCCCTAACTATTTGAGAGCAGTAGTCTAATCTGGGCCTACCGCTATCTCTTTTTATTCCTATCTCTGACTCTAGTATGTCGCGAACTAAGCCTTCGTGCCTCAGAAGGTGTCCTTCCATCCTATCTCTCCTATTCCTTACTGTCCTTCCACATATTTCGCTTTTCTCCAACTCTTTCTAATACATCTCTGTTGGTAACCTATCTATCCACGGTATTTTCATCATGCGTCTATAGGTATAGCATCACATTTCGAATGCTTCTAATTTTTTCCTATCCGCTTCTCCTATCGTCCAAGTTTCGCACCCGTACAATGCCGTACTCCATACATACGTTTTTAAGAGTCTCTTCCGAGTTTCTACATTTATCATTCCCGAACATAACAGTTGTTTCTTTTTATTAAATGCAACTCGGCCCTGCGCTATGATCATGTGTACACCATATCTTTTCGAATACCTATGTATTCCATTTATTTTGACGTGGTATTGTAATTTAAGCCAACTAAACATTATTATTATTATTATTCTTTGTTTTATATCCCTAGAGCTCCTAACATCGCGAGTTATTTGACTTACTAAATAGCAGAAATCTGAGACTTCCTCTATCTTCTCGTTTCCAAATTGTATTTTCGTTTTAGTCCTATTTTCACGCCCCCTACAAACCAAAATTTTGGTTTTCTTTTTATCGATCCTCATACCATAGTCCTCCGTCAAAACCGCTTCCATTTCGTTCAGAGCCCTTCCTAATTCTTCTTTGCTAGATGCTAATACTGCTATATCATCCGCGAATCTGAGCATATTAGTATCTTGGCCCTGTATATTTGAGCTGGAGAATTTGAGCAGGAACATAAAGAAGTAGATATCCGAAAGGGAGAGAGGCAGGGATGTGCGTTATCGCCTCTAGTTTTCAATTTATACAGGGTGTTACAAGAAAGTAGGTGAAGCCGTTAACCACAGATTATCTGGTCGAAAATAATGGGACTTTCCTTATGACATTTTTCATTTAGGCTTCTTTCTTTCAAGATAGAGGGTGTTAAAGTTAAAATTTAAAAAACTCCTTTGTTTTTTACGATATTCCCTTGAAATTTTATACAACATTTTTTCATATACCGTCACAATGTTTGTGTAATTTTGCTCAAAAAAGTCAGTGCGCGAACGGAGGAAAGGGGGGTCGTAATACCCATTGGCCCCCCAATTTTTCCCTGTGCACGTCTATGGTTCAGAGGTATTGTTTTTTATACCAAGCATTCATTTCTTTCAATTTTTTCGCTCTTGTGAAATTTTGATTTAGGGCTTCGTTTACGAGATATTGTAACTCATTTGACTATGTGTTGTTGATCGACTCGCTGTTTAAATCTCCCAATTTTTCTTAGGTGACAAATTAAGCTTGGATGGATATGTCCCTGCATAACGTCTAAGCTTCAGAAAAATGCCCTTGGATGGTACCTTTTTTATTAATATGTAATTATTTTGACAACTAAACGCCTATCTGTTTTTCTTTCCAATGCTAATTTGGCTGTTAGGCGTTGTGCAGGAATATGTCCGAATCGGTACCACCAAAGGAAGCTTAGACGTTATGTAGGAACATATACATCCAAGTACATTTTCCTTGAGCTTTATTTGTCGCCTAAGAAAAATTTGGAACGAGTGGATCAACAACACATAGTCAAATGAGTTGCAACATTTCGTAAACCCAATGATATACATCCCTACTGGATAGGCCCATTGCCGTTTACCCCGTGAAAACTTTTTGAGGCATTTCTGTTGTGTATGCAACCCGTACTACTGACGAATCTGCATCCTTTTCTAACGCGAAGAGCTTAACAGGTGTTTTTGCACAGGTAACAGTTTTTTGTGTACCATGGCCATATATTGCGCTGCTTACGGCTGTAAAAGCGTTCAGCAGCCAGGTAACAACTTGTAGTTTCATGGGTAAATATTACATGCCAATGTGAAATGTGATCCTATTCATTTTTGCCCTCTAAATTAAATAATGTGTGTCTAACCTAAAATTTTAGATTCCCGTTTCATATGAATACCCCGGAAATTAAGTTTCTTGAGTTTCAATCTTTTGTTTTATGATTGATAATTCTTTATCATTGACCTTGTTCAATAATGAATTCATCATTAACCTATTACAAGAGGTGCGAAAAATAATTTCACGGCGCAAATGTCGGTCAATAATGAAGTGTTTTAAGGTTAGTAGTGAAAAAACAATTTTTTTACTCGGCTTAGATAGGATTTTATTTAAATATTAAAATGGGTATTTTAGTATGGAGAACCCTATACTTACAACTTCGTTTCTCTGTATTTTTCAATTTGCTTATCCTTGCACTGTTTTTACATGCGAAACTAAACTGGAATTTACCCAGCATTTAATATTTTTTTCGGAGTATTTAAAATACTACCTAACCAAAACTTTAGTTGCTGAATTTTTTGTTGTTCCCTCTGAAACTCAGACTGCTGCGACTTGTTGACTTGTAGGGTATAATTTACTTCCATGATACAGGGGTATGCTCATAAGGTGTAAATCAACGTGTAAAATAACATGCTATATAAATAATGTACTTGAAAATACATTTACCTGAGATGAGTTTTCATCATCATAAGGTTCTCAGTCCGAAGACTGGTTGGACGCGTACCTCCATTCTTTTCTACCCTGAGCTAACCTACGCATTTCCCTAAAAGTAGAACATCCTACATCCCTAACTATTTGAGAGCAGTAGTCTAATCTAGGCCTACCCCTACCTCTTTTTATTCCTATCTCTGACTCTAGTATGTCACGAACTATTCCTTCGTGTCTTAGAAGGTGTCCTACCATCCTATCTCTCCTACTCTTTATTGTTTTCCATACCTTTCGCTTTTCCCCAACTCTTTCTAATACTTCCCTATTGCTAACCTTATCTATCCACGGTATCTTCATCATGCGTCTGTAACACCACAGTTCAAACGCTTCTACTCTTTTTCTATCCGCTTCTCCTATTGTCCAAGTTTCGCACCCGTATAATGCCGTACTCCATACATACGACGTTAAGAGTCTCTTCCTAGTCTCTATATTAACCGTTCTCGAGCATAACAGTTGTTTCTTTTTGTTAAACGCAACTCGGCCCTGCGCCATTCTTTGTTTTATATCTTTAGTGCTCCTACCGTCTTGAGTTATTTTACTTCCTAAGTAGCAGAAATCCGCGACCTCCTCTATCTTCTCATTTCCAATTTGTATTTCCATTTTAGTTCTATTTTCACATCCCCTACATACCAAAATTTTAGTTTTCTTTTTATTGATTTTCATGCCGAAGCCCTGTGTCAAAACTGCTTCCATTTCATTCAGAGCCGCCCCTAATTCTTCTTTGCTAGATGCTAACACTGCTATATCATCCGCAAATCTGAGCATGTTAATAGTTTGGCCCTGTACATTGATACCTGAGGCTGTTCTTTCCTTAACAATATTAATCGCATCTTCGATATATAAGTTGAAAACTAGAGGTGACAATGCACATCCCTGTCTCACTCCCTTCCGGATATCTACTTCCCTTTGTTCCTGCTCACATTCTATAACTGCCTTTTGCTCTTTGTAGAGATTATGTATTATTCTTCTGTCCCTGTATTTCATCCCTACCTTTCTCAGCACTTCGAACATCTTCCCCCATTTTACGTTGTCGAAAGCTTTTTCTAAATCTACAAATCCTATATAGATGCTCTTTCTCTTTTCTATCGTTTTTTCTATAATTACTCGTAAAGCTAGAATGGCCTCGCGCGTTCCTCTATTTCGTCTAAATCCGAACTGATCTTCTCCTAATATTTCTTCCGCCTTTTTCTCCATCCTTCTTTGCACAATTCTAGTTAAAATTTTTGACGCATGGGAAGTTAAACTGATAGTTCTAAAATTTTCGCATCTATCTATTTATATTTTATTGATTTCTCAAATGAAGAGTCCGAAAAAGCAAGTGTAAGTATTAAAATTTAGAAATATCAACTTGTCTGTTACCCGCTTAATCAAGTCATACGGCTGTTTGAATGAGAGGGCAAAGAAGATACTGACTTAAAAAGAGAAGGAGATTCGTCAGTATTGTGGGTTGTCTACATCTTGAGTGGCTTCACTTTTACTTCCATTTAGCCCCCGGTTGCGTAAGCCAAATCCTAAATCTAAGAAAGCGTAGAGCGGCCACAGTGAGAAAAAAATTACTCTTCCCAGATTAAACTGTAAATTGGCTTAAATTTACAGTTTGAACTGGGATTATTGTAAAATTGACTTTGAACTGGAAATTTTGTTAAATTGATAGTTTTTGCTTAAATTTACAGTTTGAACAGGGAATTTTATAATATTTATAGCTTGGACGGAGAATTGTGTTAAATTGACAGATTGAACTGGGAATTTTGTTAAATTGACAGTTAGAACTACCAATTTTGCTAACTGTCGACTTAATGAAATTCCCAGTTCAATCTGTCAATTTAACAAAATTCACAGCTCAAACTGTAATTATAAAATTCCCAGTTCAAACTGTAAATTTAAGTTCCCAATTCAAACTGTAAATTTTATGGAATTCCCAGTTCAAACTGTAAAATTAAGCAAAATTGATAGTTCTAACTGTCAGTTTAACAAAATTCCCAGTTCAATCTGTTAATTTAACAAAATTCCTAGTTCAAACTGTAAATTTTTTTAAATTCCCAGTTCAAACTGTAAATTTAAGCCAAATTACAGTTTAATCTGGGAAGAGTGATTTTTTTCTCACTGTAGCCGCTCTACGTTTTCGTATAAATCAAAATTTTGCGACAGTGAAAAAATAAAAGAAATGAATGCTTGGTATAAAAAACAATACCTTTGAACCATAGACGTGCGCAGGGAAAAGTTTTGGGGTCAGTGGGTATTACAACCCCCCTTTCCACTTTTCGCCCATCGATCTTTTTGTTCAAAATTACACAAACATTGTGTCGTTATATAAAAAAATGTTGTACAAAAAAGGAGTTATTAATAAAAATATTTTTTTTTTTTACATTTTAACTTTAACACCCTATATCTTCAAAGAAAGACGCCTAAATGAAAAATGGCATAAAGAAAGTCTCATTATTTCCGGCCAGATAAATTGTGGTTAACAGCTTCACCTACTTTTTTGTAACACCCTGCATATCGAAGATGCTATTAACATTGTTAAGGACAGAACAGTCTCAGGGATTAATGTACAGGGCTAAACTATTAACATGCTCAAATTCGCGGATGATATAGCAGTGTTAGCATCCAGCAAAAAAGAATTAGAAATGGCTCTGAATGAAACGAAAGCAGAATTGACACAGGGCTACGGCATGAAAATCAATAAAAAGAAGACCAACATTTTGGTATGTATAGGGCGTGAAAATAGAACTAAAACTAAAATACAAACAGGAAGTGATAAGATAGAAAAAGTCGCAGATTTCTGCTATTTAGGAAGTGAGATAACTCGAGATGGTAGGAACACTAAAGATGTAAAACAAAGAATAATGCAGAGTCGAGTTGCATTTAACGAAAAGAAACAACTGCTATGCTCGGCAACTGTTAATGTAGAAACTCTGAAGAGACACTTAAAGACGTATGTACGGAGTGCGGCATTGTACGGGTGCAAAACTTGGACAATAGGAGAAGCAGATCGAAAAAGAATGGAGGCGTTTGAATTGTGGTGATACAGATGTACGATGAAAGATGAAAATACCGTGGATAGATATGTTTAGCAATAGGGAGTTACTAGAAAGAGTTGGAGAAAAGCGAAAGGTATGGAAGACAATAAAGAATAGGAGAGATAGAATGGTAGAACACCTTCTGAGACACGAAGGAATAGTTCGCAACATGCTAAAGTCAGAGATAGGAATAAAAAGAGGTAGGGTTAAGCCCAGATTAGACTACTGCTCCCAAGTATTTGGGGATGTAGGATGTTCTACTTTTAGGCAAATGCGTAGGTTAGCCCAGAATAGGAAAGGATGGAGGTCCAACCAGTCTTCGGACTGATAACTTTATGATGATGGAGTAAAATCACGAAAATTTTCTACAGCAATAATGTGGTTTTATTGAAACTCAATAGGACTAACCGTTTTCTAGTAAAATTGATTTGGAAGTTTTATTACATATCTCAAGTATGATTAGTTTGTAGTGGTTGCAGAAATTTTCAGATCGTAGTGGCCGTGGAAAATAACAAGTTTCGCATTAATTTATTTGACATTTGGTGACAGATACGTTATGCAGTAAACAATCATTGTTTAAATAGTGTTTTTGTTACTTATCAAAATGCCACAAAACACACAAACCGAGAACTTCCAGATATGCATTTTATAATGGTAGTACTCGTGCGGCAGAATGAACAAATTTTGTTCCATTGCTTTTTGGTCTGGATTGTGTATTGTTTCATTTGCAATAAAGTTGAAATTATTATTATTATTATTATACGATCAAACATGAATACCATAAGGATATAAACAAACATGAACAACATAAGAACAAACTTGAATCAAATAACATGAACAAACAAGAGGACTTGCACTACCTACCACTACAAAACCCGTATGCAACATGCGAGTTCTTGGTTTGTGTATTACGAAATTTTGACGATTATTTTCTGCATAACGTAAGTATCTGTTAAAACGTTGCAGTATTTCAGCTGGATTATACCAAAGGCCACCGGTTCAGCCAGGTGTGATCGATTTCCGCCGGTATGTCGTCTCATTATAGACTTAAGTCCCACCAGATTGCCAAATCGATCCAACCCACACCAGCAGACACCCTTAACTCCTGCTGCATTTACTCCCTCGCTACGCAAAACTGGATCTAATCCACTTGTGACTAGGTAGTGTTTGATTGTTAATATTTCGGCAATAATAACTATCATACACCGGGCACGTACTCAAATTTATTATTCGTTGAATATCAGTTAATCACACGGCGAACTTAGACCAGTTCAATCAAGTACCTACTTCTGTTTCGGATCGGATGAGAATGGCCTTTGGCCTTGGCGTCGCTGCGGTCTTCTCTTTTATATCATCCGGGAGGGGCTATTTGCGGTAGTGTGACATCGAAGTTTCCTACGTCACTTGTGGGTCTCATGTGCAAAGATTCATTTTGGTCTATTCTCGAAGGTGGGCATTCTAATTTACTACATACTTTACTTCATTCGTCGGTACGTGTGTACACAGGCGATTTATTCAGAATTTCCTTCACTTTTGATTTGCAGGTAACGGTCTGTTAGAACAATTATGGAATGCCAATATAAGTTTGTTAGAGTAATTAGGCATTATCTCTGGCATCTTACACTGCCAAATAAATTCATGCGAAAATTGTTTTTCTCCACGGCCACTATGACCTGAAAATTTTTGCAACCATTACAAGCTAATCATACTTGAGACATGTAATAAGACTTTCAAACCGATTTTGCTAGAAAACTGTTTGTCCTGTAGAGTTTCAATAAGAGCACATTATTGTTGCAGAAAATATTTTTTTTACATAATTTTACACCAGAACCGAGAAAGTCGTACAGAAAGGGGAGGTTCAGTTTTTACCCCACCGCATCTTTGTTTAACCCACCCTACCCCATCTTTGTTTGACTCACCCTAAATAACATTAGGGATTGTTATTAGCCAGTTTTGTTGAGCATAATAAGATTAGTATATTTCCAAAATTTCACTATATTATCTACATTCGTTTCTGAGATATTGAACAAAAGCCATCTTATGGGCGCAAATTTAAGTGGCTGCAACTCCTTAGGAAGCATTTTTGAACCTATATTTATTTATTGAAACTTTTTGTATTAGATTCTGCTGGTAAAGTTTCGATAGCTAATTTTGTGACAATCCTGTATGTGTAAATCAAATTAGTTGAATTCATAATATTAATTCAAAAATTTATTATTTAACCACAGTCTCAAATCTTTATCGTAAATAGGGAATGAACTTATTACAACATACTTCTTGTTTTTGTATCCAATGTATGGTGCTCTTTGAAAGAAGTATCTACTTATTTCCAAAAATACAGTTATTCTATTATTAGTTTGGTTTGGCCGAGGTCAGAGTTTTTTGTGTATTTCGAATATCCTCCTGTTTGGAAAAAAGTATTTGCTACTTAGTTTTCAGTGAAACACTCTATATAGAACGTCTTTCCCTACTCCAGCTTCTCAAATTTTTTAGTGTTTATCTTTCCACTATTTGATTTTTACAAGGCATAGTCAAAAATTTGGCATATTTCGACATTACTTTTTCATTTTATTTTTAAATTGCACGAAGTGTTACAATACAGGGTGAGTCAAAATTGCGGAAAATTGCTTCAAAAACAAGAGTTGTCTCCAGTGAAATGTTGCCCCAGCTGCAATAATTTTCAGTTATACAGCTTGGCCTATATTTTCTGTTATGCTAGTCAACTTCGTTGTTTGATATGGAACATCTGCTATTAGGGCTGGGCGATTGTCTGTGTTGACAGTCGATTATTGATTGTTCTAAAGTAATCAAAACAATCGATTAATCAAATAATCGATTATAGTCTATTGTAATCGATTCTGTGATTATCCATGGATTAATCAAGCTTTCAAATAATCCATGTAAATTTCAGTAATAAAGTTGACGCAGTAACGCACTTTTTAGGTTAAAGTGGGAAAAATAAAGCGAATAAGTTACTTACCTTTAATACACTAGTGTATGTATAATACACTGCTGGACAATTGAAATGGACCACCTCAAATAAATTGATTTTAAGCTACAATAATAAAATTTCTCTAAGAGTGCGTTGATTAAAGTTTACTTAAGATTTTGCGTTTGTTTCACATAAGTGTCAAAGTTCCTGAAAGGTGTTTATTTTTGATAAAGTTGCAAAAAAATTAAAATGTAAGGTATAACCCATTGTAAAAATAAAATAATTTACTAAGAATACGAGGTTGTTTACAGTTGTTTCAGATTTCTGGTTTAAGCAAATTAAGAAAATAATGCCTTACAATCGTTTAAGCGTAGATAATTTGAATACAGCTTTGCGTCTTATCCAAAATGGCGCTTCACAAAGAGAAATTACTAGATTTTTTAATGTTTCGCATAGCGTACTAAGCAGAGCTCATCAACGACTTCAAACTACTGGAAGTGTTGCTTTCCGGCATGGTGGAGGGCGTCAAAGAAGTCTTACACCAGCGCAGGCACATTATGTGCGCTTAACCGCTAGGCGAAATCCCACTCATACGTCAACTCAAATTAATAATGAGCTTCACGATGCTGCTGGAATTGGTGTTTCCACTCGAACCATCAGAAGAAGGTTGAATGAGTCCAATTTAAGAGCTAGAAGGCATGCGACATGTTGCTTGCTTACTAGGCAGCATCGCGTTGCCCGAAGAATTTGGGCTGAAGAACATATAAACTGGGGCAATGAAGAATGGAGCCGATGCTTATTCACCGATGAATCAAAATTTCATCTACACCCTTCAGATCGAAGAGTGTTCGTGTGGAGAAGACCGGGTGAGCGTTATCTAGACCGTAATATGTCGCCCCGTGTAGCTTTTGGTGGTGGGGGTGTCACAGCCTGGGGAGGCATAATTATGAACAGCCGCACTGACCTGATTGTTTTGATTAATGAAACCAAGAATGCTCACATCTATAGGGACAGATGTATTCTACCAATTATTGTTCCATTTGCTGAAAATTTTGGACGAGATTTTTTATTGGTCGACGATAATGCTCGCCCCCACCGTGCAAGAATTATTACCAACTCCCTACAAGAACACGAAATCGTTAGAATGAATTGGCCTGAAAGAAGTCCAGACATAAATCCAATAGAGCATGTCTGGGACAAGTTGCAGAAGCAATTAAACCAACGCCAGCGTTATCCTTCTACACTACAAGAGCTGTCTGTCGCTTTATTGGAAGAATGTGAATTGATACCACAGGAATTTATCAATGAAGTGATTAGGAGTATGCCTCGAAGATGCAGAGTACTTCTGGAAGCTCGCGGAGGGCCTACAAAATACTAACATTTAGATGCTACTTAGTTGTATTGTTCTCATTCACTTTTCCATCTTTGGAATATCCTAAAATTGTTATCACTTTTTCGTTAATAAAAAATTTTGTTGAATATCTGCAGAATTTGGTATGATTTTACAACCCTATAATGACTAATGCAAACTGAAATCGACAATAAACAATAAAATAATCTATTTATTATACAAAACTACAAAAGCAAAATAGCTACACATAATTTACGTTCAAAAATCGTAGTGGTCCATTTCAATTGTCCAGCAGTGTATATAAAACAAATATAAAATTTTAAACATACTTACAAAATACTTAACAGTAATAATAATTTTTGGATTTATCATTTTACCACAGTCTCTAACATCCTAACATAATCGAATAGTATTTCATTTATCTAAATATAATCTATTAGTCGATCGTTTGATTAATCGATTATTTGGTTAATCGATTATTTGATTAATCGATTATTGTAAAATCTATAATAAAATAATCCATTATATTTCGATTAATCGATATTTTGCACAGCGCTACCTGCCATATGGTTCCGTTCCATATGACGTATAAAATGATTTTTGTCCAACATTAGCAACATTGTTTTGCATACTTTGGCAGATGAAGCAAAATTTTGAATAATTATTGTTTCTTAAATCTTCGAGGGGATCCGCTGATTGTCCTGCACGAGAATCCGCCAAACTCGTAAATGTCCCGCACAACAATTATTGTCCTTTACTGCAGTTGTCCCGCACAAATCTTTGAATTGTCCCCGCAGAGAAATATGTTTTCCACTCTAGATGGTAGCCGCAATTAGTGCAATCTGTAGAATATCAAATTCTGTAGTGTTACTTAAACTACAGCTCTGGAGAGGCCGCTTCTTGCTGTCAGCATGCATCATATGCGACATTGCCAAGTCTCACTGAATTCCATAAGAGTTGTAATTTATACCTATTATAACCCAATGTAATTTGACTGTATTGCTCTATAACTATACAGTATTCATTTATAATTAAATGTATTACACCAAAAATGAAACATTTAATATAATTAAATATTTTTTGGAAGTAAAATTGTTGTTTCTAATGTAGAAACGTTTTTAAAGTGTTAGTTTTTGTCTGTTTGTAACGCTTAATGAGCACTGTTCGTCCCCGGAATAAGTTAATATTTTAAGAAACAGGATTATAAGTAGCGCCATGCCTTATACACATGATTAGCGGGACAGATTTCCTCACCAGTCTGGTTACCAGTTTCAAAAATGTTCAAATTATTCGTTAGCTAGCCTCACTAACCACGAATATTTCACCACGTTTGCTTGAATAAGTCTCTTATTTTGAGTCTTTGACTGCAAAAATTGGCTTCTCTAGTTGCGGTCCTTTGAGTTTTCTTGAAATTCGACATTATTACTTGGATTATTCCTGTGTTTTCGGAAAATGTTTATCCATGTTGATGAACATCATCTCTAAAGGACATGGGATCACATATTTATACAGGTTGACGGTTCTGATGTGCAGGATAGATGACTCTTGTCATGTTTTCACGCTGCTCGTTGGTTGGCTTAACTAACCATGGGTATTTCACCACGCTTGTCAAAAGAAAAGTCTCTTCGGAGCATTCCGACTGCAGAAATTGGCTTCCCCAGCTGCGGTCGCTTCCAAATTTGTTAGCTGCTTAATTTCCATCCTTCCTGCGGACCAGACTTGATTGCCCGGCAGAGTGTTGCCTTTGGTTAGCCATAGGAACTTTATATGATCACTTTTCTTGACCTGAAGATGGGTTGGTAGTTTAAGAACCCGAAACCATGGTCGTCTGTACTTTTATATAATAAACAACTTGAAAAGTGTCGAGGATTATAGACGGATAAAATTTCCTTCCTGAACCTCGATAAAATGGAGCAATTCAGAAGATTCGTAATATAATTATGTAATAAGCAGCTACAAATATTAAATTTGTGTTGTACAATTTCGGTTCTTTATAAAATTTGTGACATGAAATGATCGTAATATAAAATATACACTAATCAAAAAGAAAACGGAGCCGCTTTTAAAAATGTTGATATTTTTTCACGTGAATGACGTATTGTTACAATTCTTTTTTATTTAAATATACTGGACTATGGCTTTTAAATAATCTGCTTGTGATTCGTACAGAAAAAAATAAAAATGCAGAAATGTGCGATTAAGCTCTTTATTGTTTTAATGAAAAGTAAGCAAAATTTCAAAATCAATAACGTGTGTGGCCTCCTCTAACTCGTAAAACTTCAGCGCAACGACGGGGCATACTTTCAACTAAATTTCGAATAACTTGAGGAGGCACTCTTCCAGGAGGATTTCTTCAACGTGTTGAAGGTTCCGGATTGGCTGACGTTCCTTCAATCGTTGCCCAAGTGTGTCCCAGACGTGCTCGATTGGATTGAAATCTGGACTGCGGGCGGGCCAATCCATAATCTCAATATTGTGGGCATTGAGGAAATTTTGCACTATTCTGGCGATGTGTGGGCGGGCATTATCTTGCTGCAGAATGAATACTGGACCCATATTCTCGGCAAATGGTACAACGTGTGGTTCTAGAATTTCGTTTATATTCCTACGTGCAGTCATAAACACCTCACGAATTACCACCAGCTCCGTGCGCCCATTCAAATTTATCCCACCCCAAACCATGATGGACCCTCCTCCAAATGGAACCCTTTCTTCCACAGTGCAGTCTAAAAAACGTTCACCTGGGCGTCTCCAGACTCGAACTCGTCCATCAATGTGATTTAAACAGAACCTGGATTCGTCAGTGAACAGCACGTTGCTCCACTGCCCTAAGTTCCAATTAACATGTTCTTCAGCAAAGAACCTTCTTGCTCTGCGATGATCACGGCTTAAAGGAGGTACCTTAGCTGGTCTTCTTGCATGAAACTGACGTTCGTGAAACCTGTTGTGTATCGTTTGCGTACTTATTCCGATTCCTGTGGCGTCTACGAGCTGATTTTAGAGCGTTGTAGCGGTACTTCTGTGCATTCTGGTGGCCCAAATCCGTATTAGATGGCCTTCTCTCCCGGAAGTTGCCTTTGCGCGACGCGGATACGGTTGCCTTCTAACAATACTATACATTTGAGACCTTATCCAGGCCCTATTTATGGCAGCTCTACTGACATTTAAAATTCGGGCTACTTGCCGTCTTGAGTGGCCCTCTTGAATGAGTGCTATGACCCTAAAAATTTGAATTTCTGTTAGGTACACTCTACGCCTTCCTGGTCTACCAAGCACATCAACATTCATGTTTATTCTTTCATATTTGATTGTAGAACACGAGTGTATTAAATCCAACTCAAGATTGTAGATATGTTACCGGTAAAACCCGAATTCCGTGAAAACCCGTTTTAACTAGTAAGAACTAGAATTAACAAAGAGCCTTTGTGAAAACTAGTTTTAACTAGTCGAAACGCGAACTGACGGGACGTATTTGTAAAAACCCGAACAAATAATAATTTTTAATGGGTTTCGGGTTCTAACTGTGATTTTTAGTCAATACTAGTTTTACCGAGTCGTTCGCTTGAGGGAACTAGTTTCAACTCATAGAATCAGTAAAAACCCGAAATACTCCATTCTTCGTAAGACAAAACGGTGTCACTAAGAAGTGCTGCTTCTTTAGCTAGTGGATCTGTGCAGGGCAAGGTCACAGCATAATACAGCAGTTAAAGTTCTTGGCGGTGTCTTTGAAGTATTTTAGCTGCATTTGGTGACCTCCAACTGTAAGTGATTTACTACCGCGGCGTTTTATCAAACGGTTTGACGCCGGTATTAACTCGGCGACAAACGAAAAAGAACACGTGCGTAGCCTGAGAAGTTGCGCGGGCTAGGCTACGCGAGCTAGAAAATTTAGGGAGAGCTGTTCTGCTGTATTATGCTGTGGCGTTGTACATGTAAGAAGCGATGCACAAGCAACATGTGCAAGTGTAAAAAAGCAAAGGTATTATGCAACTTGAAATGCCACAATAGCGAGCCATGCCGTGTGTCCTGGGAATTCTGAAGCATCCTGTTTAACATAATGGAAAATTTGAAAATTGCGATTTCTATGCCCCCAAAGTGTTTCAAGGATATTTCGAGTATCAGAACACATACAATGTGCACCAGAGAAAGTTTTTGCATAATAATTTTCAAAGTTTAAACAAATATCAAAAATATTTCCAAAAATGTATCTCGTGTGGGAATCAACTCAGTTTAAATGCAAGAGCACAACAAATTAAAATGAACAAACAACATTTTAATACATTTAAGAAAATAAATAATTAATTTTCTAGGTAGGTATTGTTGCAATGTTACTGCCTTTAATAACGTGAATAATTTTCTAATAAATCCATTGCCAGTTTAATTAAAAATTATAAAACGTTTAATTATGCATCTTTACTCATAGAAATCAATCGCTGTTCATTCAAAATCACAATACAGGTAAAAAATAACCACCGTTGGATTCGAACCTGCGTATGCTAGATGCCATGTCGGCCGTTCTGCGATTGAACTCACTAACCCATTGTGCAGATGGCTGTCGTACTCTTTACACCAGGCCCGTGCAACCTTTTAAGCGAAAGGGCCATTTGCAAGTTTTATGAAATCTTAGCGGGCCGCACTACTGTCTATCAAGTGTTCCCTAGGTGTGATAGGTTCAAAGTATTTTAAATAATTAAAGACAAACGCCCTAAATATTGAGATTTATAATTTTATAACAGAAAAACGCTGTGAATTCTTAACAAGTTAACCCCACATGCGAAAAGAACAGTGACACAGTAATTAAACTCTACACGTGTTTCGCTGACAAAGTCAGCATCCTGAGGAGTCTTGGCTTGCCAAAGTTCTCGATCCATCAACTGTGCATAGTAGAAAAAGTTAACAAAGAACACTTTTTTGGTAGAAACAAAAACGTTAGGAACACTTGTACATTTGCATGTGTAAAAATAAAAAAATATTTACCATCAAAACACAAATTATTGAGAAACAATTGCAAAAAATTAATATCTTATTCTTCAAATAATTTTTAAAAATTGAGTGACTACTGCATCGTCCGACCGTTACATTAAATTTTGTTCCAACACAGTCGGACGTGCGCATTACGCAGTGTCAATAAAATACGCCAACGGTCTCGGTGTGTGTACGGGTATCGTCTCAACCTAGCGCTAGATGAGTTCTACCCCCGTACGGGTTTGATTTGTTTCGCTTATGTTTTTACATAATCTTTTTTCTCAAAAAATGCGTGTGTCTGGTGCCCCGTCAGCTAAGTGGTTTGTTTCAAAAATGCTTTCGTTTCATAATCATAATTAGTTTTTACACTTTCAATGTATTGACATTTAGTAATGCGCATGTCCGACCGTGTTCGAACATAATTTTAGGTGACGGTCGGACGGTGCAGTAGTCACACCCATTTTTAAATGAATTTTTAACAAAACTTTTAGGTTACTTTAATAAAATAATACCTATTAATAATAAATCAATGTGATTTCTGGCACTGGTGTTTGTCCACAATTTGAGCAATATTCGGGCAGATGTTGGTTGACGCGAATATAAGCGAATTTGTTAATTTCATCAAAGATGATATATTTATGTGCTGTCACAGACGAATTTAAATTTAAATTTAAATTCGTCTGTGGTACTGTACATGAAACGGTGCATTTTATGTGTTCCTTGTTGAGAGAGGTTACATTTTTTAATAGACATCACTTTGCTTTTTCTAAATATTCAATTCTGTGCCAGGCGGGCCGCATAAAAAAGTCAGAGGGGCCGCATGCGGCCCGCGGGCCGCAGGTTGCACGGGCCTGCTTTACACTAAGATGATTCTCTCGCGATACATTATTGAAACTTAAACTTAAACTAAACTAAACTAAAATTATTACGCAGAAACGTTATCCGGTGTACATTGTATGTGATCTGATACTCGAAATATCTTTAAAATACTTTGGGGACGTAGAAATCGCAATTTTAAAATTTCCCATGTTAAACAGGATGCTTCAGAATTCCCGGGACACACGGTATTATGAATATATTTTGTGATTTTTAGAGTTTAATAAAACCTAAATTCAACTGAGTTTTTAATATTATGCAAAAGAATACAAATTTCGGGTTTTTACTGAGTTGAAACTAGTTCACTCAAACGAACGACTCTGTAAAACTAGTTTAGACTAAAAATCACAGTTAGAACCCGAAGCCCATCAAAAATTATTATTTATTCGAGTTTTTACAAATACGTTCCGTCAGTTCGCGTTTTGACTAGTTAAAACTAGTTTTCACAAAGGCTGTTAAAAGTTTTTTCAATATTGCATGTTTCGAATGTGCATGGACAACCGTAGACCACTGGTTTCGTCCTTTTGGGACTCATCAGTACGGTGCTTTGCCCTACACACCCGAACCATGCAATATTGCTTGCTTTATATATACTTACACGCTTGGTGTAAGTATTAGCAAGAGCTAATTATTTGCCGAATTATGGGGCGGTTATGAGTGGTACTGGACCGTTCGGATCTCGTAGTACAAAAAATCTGGATTTAGTTCTATAATTCAATGCCTGGCGGGGTATTTGCCCGAGGAGTAGTTGTTCGAACGGTCCAGTACCACTCATAACCGCCCCATAATTCGGCAAATAATTAGCTCTTGCTAATACTTACACCAAGCGTGTAAGTATATATAAAGCAAGCAATATTGCATGGTTCGGGTGTGTAGGGCAAAGCACCGTACTGATGAGTCCCAAAAGGACGAAACCAGTGGTCTACGGTTGTCCATGCACATTCGAAACATGCAATATTGAAAAACATACATAACCTACTGCTGGGAGCAGGAAGTACGTAGAGATCTAAGGATGTTCCAAGCCCAACGATATGTTTGGGGTAGCATTCAGTATGGATCTCGTAGTACATAAAATCTGGATTTAGTTCTATAATTCAATGCCTGGCGGGGTATTTGCCCGAGGAGTAGTTGTTCGAACGGTCCAGTACCACTCTTTCACAAAGGCTCTTTGTTATTTCTAGTTCTAACTAGTTAAAACGGGTTTTCACGGAATTCGGGTTTTACCGGTAACAGATACGTATAAGTTTGAGTAGGGTAGTAAATTGTTAAGTGGAAGTAAAAATTAAATAGTTAAACATTCACCACTGAATTTGTGTAATAACTAGTTATTTCATATAATATATCGGATAATTACTCTGTTGCAGTAACAAAATATACAGGTAAAATCACCTTACTTTTTATGCACGTCACAAAATGTAACGATTGAGAGTCGCCTTACGTAAAATGACACGTCATATAAATTGAATGTGCTAGAAAAGAATAAAAAAATATTTGAATGTCTAAACACAACACTATTTTGTTGCATGATTGCCGCTTAATTTGTTGACGTTTCCCGGTTGACTTGACAGCTGATATTCAAGTTTCGTTAACTTTTGTTGTTTTTGGTGTTTTAAACCCTTGTTTTCTTTGTTGATCAACTTTTGAGGTAAAAATCTGTTCTTTTGAGAACTAAAATAGTGCTCCTGGTTATTTATTATCGGTGTTGTTATTGTTATTGTTGGTATAATGCCCAAGTTCTTAAACAGTCGGTGTAAGGAGCTTGTAGCGTCCCTTATCAACTATTTTGAAAGAGAATTGGAAAATAATAGACCCTTATTACCAATGAATTCAATTAGAGAGGTAAATTGAATTTTAACGTTTTGGAATTGAGTACCATAAACTCTTGTGGCAACAGTGCTGATATGAAGCCGGTGAAGTGCATAAAAAGTAAGGTGATTTTAACTGTATACAGGATGAGGCGCCTGAACGGATTTCTTCCATGCTTTATTAGTCTTTTTACAAAAAAATGTTCAGAACAAAAATTGTTCATAACCATTTGCAAAGTATTTTAGTTTCCTTTTCACTATATAGATCGTCCTGTTTTTCTGTATCGTTATCTAACGTTCTTATTTCAAATCTTGCAATGAGCTTTCTTGTGCCGGTGTAAACTCTGTTCGCTAAATTTTCCGTAAAAATAAAGTGTAATCATTTTTCTGAGTTTTGGGTGACAAAATGGGGGAAATTCACCAAAAATGGTACAAAATTACTGCAAAAATCTCGGTTCTTAAGGTTCAATCTTTATTTCTGCCTAATAAATTATCAGTCGCAGACCTACCATTATCTGCATCAATCAAAAGCTTAATAAATTCTCTATCAAACCTGCAAATAATATACGAAGTGTTCCATTTAACAATTTTGAGAAAAGCTTAATTTTGCCACTGTACAATATGAGGTATTTTGAAAAAAGTGTTAATGGATTTTACAAATAGAGTATCCTGTGAACCTAGTCCAATAAAAAATCATAGGTAGCTTTGATCAACAGACGCCAGTAGCTCCACAAAGTTGGGTTCACACTGGTACTAAAATGGCCATATCTTAACAGCGCTTACTATAATCCCTACCGTGCAGCATATCAACTGTCATGACATATCATGGGAAATCCAAATATGTAAACAAATGTGGGGCATTCCATTAAAAAAACATAACTTTGGTTTGGTACTTAGCAAGTGAACATCCTGAAATACATCAAAATATTTTTAATAGAAGCAACTTGATTTTGTTAAATGGAACTATGTACTTATGAAGATACAATTTCTTGTCTTTTTAGTATGTTTCATTGCTATTTATTTTATTTATTATAAAGTAAAAATGTAGAATACAATCGCATCATCAAAAATACATGGTTCCATTTAAAAAGAATCCAGTTACGAACGTTTGAAACTCTTCAAATTTGATTATTCTGTTACAAACACCTTGTATGCTATTTTCAAAATTTTTGGTAATGGAATAGTTCCTCCCAAGTAATCTTTGCATATTACCAAAATCTCATTATTACATCATTACATCATTAATTATTCTTTAGTTGCCGATTTTTAGTAAATCCTCTGATAACTTATAAATGATCAGAAAAATGCTATTACCTCAAAAACTACGAGATTAACCCAAAGAAATTGAAAGTACGTCTCGCTGTTTTTTTATATTTCAAAAAACAAAAAAAATGCTATTATCATTTGCCATACCTCCATTTTTTTAAATACAGGCCCATACGGGCCCGCATTTTTATTGTATGTTCTGAAAGCGTATCAAAAGGACGTTTCATTATCATTAATCGATTTTCATTGTTAAAATTTTTCTGGGTACGGACCTGTTCGATTTTTAACAACAATTGCGTGTTTTGTTTTTCTGTTTCCCAAGAGAAAATGGTTGCAGCACAGAAGGTCCTTAAGTTTTAATGTCTTAGTCTTTACTTTTATTCATAATATAATATTAATTAGTGGTACTGGACCGTTCGAACAACTACTCCTCGGGCAAATACCCCGCCAGGCATTGAATTATAGAACTAAATCCAGATTTTTTGTACTATGAGACGTTTCAGACTGCTACCCCACCTAAGGTGGCTTTGAAACAATCCTAATTTGTCTCCATGTACGTATGTGCTTTTAAGCAGGTCTTTGTTTAAATATTGCATGTTTTGAATGTGTATGGAAAATTGCAGACCAACTGGTTTCGTCCTTATGGGACTCATCAGTACGGTGCTCTCCCCTACACACTCAAACCATGCAATTTAATCTTGCTATATATGCTGCCGCGCTCTGGACAGATATAATAATAATAATAATAAGCGTCTTTATTAAGAAAGGTAAAGTAAGAATGGCGAAGTTTAGCCAAAGGCTACTCTACCACTTGACCATTCAAACCTCCATCAACATAAAAAAGAAGAAGAAACAAAAAAAAATACAATCAACAAAGGAAAATAAGCACTAACAAAATACACAGCAAAAGAAATTGAAATCGTACTGAATTATAGTAGTTGATATCAGCAACTACTTTGAGTAATTATCTGGTATTAATTAGTGGTACCTACTGGACCGTTCGAACAACTACTCCTCGGGAAAATATCCCGCCAGGCATTGAATTATAGAACTAAATCCAGATTTTATGTACTACGAGATGTTTCAGACTGCTACCCCACCTAAGGTGGCTTTGAAACAATCTCCATGTACGTACATGCTTAAGCAGGTCTTTGTTCGAATATTGCATTGTTTTTTGTTAATGCAGTTTTTACTTTAATTTGTTTTTCAATAGGGAGTGGGGGCCATCAGAAATTTTGAGGGCGGGCCTCTAATTTGAAGTTACGCTACTGTACTCTCCTCCTAAACTCTCCTATTTCCTCTTCTAACATTTTGAAATCCTTCCTCCACTCTCCAACCATCTCCTCCTTCAATAATTTTATTTGTTCTGCTACTGCCTCCATTTCTTGTCTGTTTTTCTTTGCAGGGTGATTTTATTACCTTCTTGCTTCTCCTAAATGAATCTATTGATTTCTCTTTTCTCTTTTGTACATAAAATCTTCTAAGGTTCGTTGCTCTGTCATCCAGTTTCAGCACCTATTGCGTACTAGCTAAAACATCCTGTCCTGTGACTTTTTTGCCTCATCCGTTAAACCTGAACTGCTCTATCTTACTATAACTCCCTTCTATTTGTTTTCTGTTTTTCACTGTTAATTTACCGTTCTTTAAAATCTCGAAAGAAAACTCAAAATTTAAATCGACAGTTCACGGCCAACTTTTATTCATAAAATTACCATTCTTTCTAGACATTTTGGTTGTGAAGAAAAATGTAGAGCATCGAAAAATACTATGAAACCTAGCAGGTCCTAACCGAAAAAGAATTTAACAGTGAAGATGGATTTATGACAACGAAACGTGAAAAACGAGTTAAGTGTGTTACTTCATAGAAGGTCTTGTCACAATCTTTCAGAATATACAATAAAAAAATGTAAGTTCGCATTAAAAAATAAGTTGATGACCGATCCGAGGAAACGAAACGTAGCCGTCGTGTTGAAAAGAATTCCAACCCGGTTTTAAGCAAGAAATAGTTGCCATAATAATGTGTTCTTAATTTTTTGGGGTCTTAAAAAATTGACGAATGGCAAGTGATAATAGAAAATCAATTTTCTTTGATTTTTGTCCTAACACAAGAACAGTAAAACGTTAAATCAAAGCTGTTGATATTGCGTAACTTTGTCCCCATTTAATCGAATCGAAGCGAGATACCAATAGTGAGTAAAGAATTACGAACAGCTTGTATAACTGCATCGGTTCGTATTTAATCGACTTCATATCTTTAACGGCTTCAGAGACTCGCATATTGTGAGCACCCTAAAATGGACGCCTTGTATATTCTTACGTTACTCCATTAAGAGTCCGAGAATGGTGGTAGCAATAACCACCCTCTATAATCGGTGCGTTCAGCCTACTTAGTGGATTTATTTTTCAATAGAGCACAAAAGACCCCTAGAAATTAAACGAAACAAAACGACATCCAACACCTAATCAGTGTCATTTATCACACTACACAGCCTTTCATCTACTAATAATATTTAAAATATAAAAAAATGGATCGTCTTTTAAAGCAAAATGCTACAGAGAATAATGGATAATTTGGGAGACGTTTTCATGCTGGAATTCACTACATTAACTTAATGTATATTTTTTGACATACCTGTATAATAGGTACACAAAGTATGTAAGTGACACTCTTGTACTCTGTATGTATCACAGTTAAAGGGCCCACACACTATGCAATTTGTTGTACGACAAGTTGTACTATAGATTGGACAGACAATCGGTGCAACAAGTTGCTTGGTATTTTGCCCACATATTGTTGAACGACAATGCCACAGACTATGCAATTATCGTTTCGACAGACGAATCTACTTGGGTTGTACAACTTGTCATACAACAAGTTGCATAGTGTGTGGGCCGTTTAAGAGAAATCTGGCAACAGTTTCGATATGGGAACCACATACATACTTATGAATAGAATGTTACCTATTAGCTGCGGTGCATTAATTTGCGGTTTGAAAAATTCTGATGTGGGACAAATACGGCATTTTAATATCCAGTTTTAAAACGAGCTGCGGGACAGTAAATTTTGTGCGGGACAATTATTACGAGTTTGATGGATTTTCGTACGGGACATCCGCGTGCTCCCTCTTCAGCAAATAAAGCTTTAAATGTGATATTTTAGTGTGATAAAAACAGTATGTAGAAGCAACTGTTGCAATAATAAAAAAGTCAATACTATTATACAGTGTTTTAGCAATTCATAACCAATCCATATAGAATTTCAAAACCCTGTGACGTATGTTTTTAAACAATTGCATTCCACATAAAATTACGTTTCGGGCGACCAAGCGCTATGTATACATACAGGCTATCCAAATAGGGCATCTTCGAAGCTTTATGACTACTTTCATTTTAGAGAGATTCCTGTTTAGTCACATGGTTACATGTTTGTGGGAATAATTTTTGCGCTTCATTTCTACCCTCAGAGCCTAATCAGGTAACTTTTTCCACCACCAAAGATGCCTAGAGGTAAAATAATATGTCTCAAAAGGACTACGCCACACATTACAATACAACGCTTTATTAATATTGGAATAGTTTAACTGAAGCAGCTTAAAGAAGGTATTCAGCCTTATGCTGTATCACTTACGTTAAATATAACGTACTGTTATCTTGGCTGTTATGTTATTTTCTCAAAACCGGTATGCTGTATCACAGTTAATGTTACTGCTCGTAACGTGTGACGTCACTACCTTACGTTATTTGTCAACTTAACGTACCAGATTTAACTTCCAGACTTAACATGCAGTTATGAGATAACCTATGCGATTTCGGTTGTTATGTGCTAATAAAATTTGTTCCTTACGTTCGGAACCATGGAATTCTAGAATATTTTGCTTCTTATTGTTGTTGGGGCAACTGGGAAACGTAAACAAAAGATTATTTTTCGCTGAAGTGTGATGTGAAGAAATGAGGTTAGGTATGAAACGTTTTATAGAAACCAGGAAAAGAATATTTCATGACGGGGACGGCTACAGCAATCTTTTCCAGAAGAATTTTTCTGTCCCTTTTTATATTTACGTTCTATATCATTACAAATCTAAAACTGATTGGAAAAAGGGGAAGAAAAATTGCATATTTGCCTTCAGCCTCTGTAAGAACTTATTTACAATTTTTGTTTGGAAGAACTCGTATCATGAATGATTTTATTAAAGTCCTCGGGTTTTATTTTCTCCGTAATGGAAACATGGCTTTATTTTAAAAAATTAATAAAGTCCTCGTATTGTTTCACCGCTTAGTTTTCTTTGTGTTGAGCCATTTTAAGCCGACACGAACTATGTACGTACCTACGTGAAACTACCAAACAAAAAAAAATCGTTTTCATTGCAACTAAAATTTGCCCAATGCTAATACGGGGTTTTACAAATAATAATAATAATAATAGATTTATTGACACCATTATTGCTAAAACAAAAACAAAAATAATCACAACAATAATTGCACTGGTGTCAAATGACAAAGTCTGTCAGCTGTTTTAATGTGGGCGCACGCGGGAGCTTCCTTCGGTTCATTTCTCTCTGACTCATACTAATTTCGTATAGCTTTGTCTCCCTTCACAGAAACTAAACTTCCTTCCCTTTTAACACCTCGGGCATAACGTACTCTGTAACTTATACGTTAAAAGACAGATACAGCATACCGGGTTTTAGACGGTACGTTATCTGTTATGATATTTCCATACGTTAAATTTAGATAACGTACAAGTGTTAAATATAACGTATGTGATACAGCATAGGGCTGATTGACTATATTTGAAAAATACAGTGTCCAGCAATAAGATTGAACAGTTTTGAGATGGCTTGCTGTGCAGAAATTAGTGATCAAATTGGTACGTCCAGGTTAAGTAAGGTACAAGATGATTGTTTTATCAAGGGAAATATGTTTCTCTCTTAAAAGAGTAAAGGAAATTACATTCTGTGACGAGCATCATATTTCTGCTGTCACTCAAAATAAGTATACAAGTAAAGAATTCATAAGCTCGGCGCTAGATGTTATGCATTTCAAAAAATATTTTGTAGCAACATACCACTTTTATTACATCACAGGAAAGGTACTCTGATCAAAAAGTTTTCAGTCCAAGGACTGGTTGGACGCGTACCTCCTTCCTTTCCTATCCTGAGCTAACCTACGCATTTCTTTAAAAGTAAAACATCCTACATCCACAACTATTTGGGAGCAGTACTCTGATCTGGGCCTACCCCCTACCTCTTTATTTCTATCTCCGACTAGTATGTCGCGAACTAAGCCTTCGTGTCTCAGAAGGTGTCCTACCATCCTATCTCTCCTATTCTTTATTGTCTTCCATACCTTTTGCTTTTCTCCAACCCTTTCTAATAACTCCCTTCCTATTGCTGACCTATCCACGGTATCTCCATTATGCGTCTGTACAGCATCACATTTCAAACGCTTCTATTATTTTTCGATCCGCTTCTCCTGTTGTCAAAGTTCTGCACCCGTACAATACCGTACTCCGTCCATACGTCTTAGAGAATCTCGTCTGAGTTTTTACATTAACAGTTCCCGAGCATAACACTTGTTTATTTTTGTTAAGCGCAACTCAGCGCTACGCTATACATACTTTGTTTTATATCTCTAGTACTCCTGCCATCGCGAGTTAAATTTAACTTCCTACGTATCAGAAATCCGCGACTTCCTGTATCTTCTCATACTCATTTCCTATTTGTGTTTTAGTCCTATTTTCACGCCTCCTGCATACCTACCAAAATTTTGGTTTTCTTTTTATTGGTTTTTTATGCCATAGCCTCTGTTGTCAAAACTGCTTCCATTTCGATCAGCGCCATTCCTAATTATTCTTCTTTGCTGGATGCTAACACTGTTATATATCATCCACATGTTAATACACTAGTTTGGATTACTTTTTCTAAATTAATGTTTTTTTAGACATCTGTCGTTTAAAATTTTATGATCTAATGTAGGTATATTATTTTCGAGATTGTTTTTATATAGGTAATTTTTAAATTAGAAAGTTTTAGGAAGTTATTCTTTCAAAAGTTATGCTACGAGTATACCTTAAATCATTTACACTCTGCGTGTTTTGTAATATTTTCCATTGAATTTTATTTCAAGTCGTTAACACATGACGGGAATTTGTCCGAGTTACGGGCTGCAAAAATGTCGCCGTGCCGGGGATTTGTACTAGGGTAAACGATGGCACGGGTACCGATTTTAATTCAATTAATCGCAGGCTACAAGATGGCACAACTTTCATCTCGTTAACAAATCGCGCAATTTTCCGCAAATTTCCGTACCGGAAGTGCCTTTGTTTTTACCCTTTTGCACCAAATGGTGACCGACACGGGTGCCGTTCCGTTAAGTACGATGTTTTTACATGCCTTTGCCGCACATTCCATTTCGTTAACAGATGGGTGCATAATTTTGCAGCGGGCTCTCGGACTATAGGTAACAAGTGGTATGATTAAGATCGATGATAGTACGAGCTGCAGATTCAACGAATCCGAAGGACAAGTTCAATGTGCTGCTCCGGTTACACAAGTGATATCCTCGATTATTAATCATAACATACTGTGGATTTAACGAGAGGATAATATATAATGAATAAGACGGCCTTAACATGTACTTTTTATGGGCGCCCTGCAACCCTCGTGCAACTCTTTGGCAAATCTAAATCCACAGACGTAAAGTGAACGTAACACCCGTCGATCTGTGTAAAAAAATGTTTTACCTACGATGAAAAATGGCGACCGCGCCAGACCCTAGTGAACTGTGCAAAGAAAAACTTGATACTGAGGTGTTTAATTGCAATTATAAATATTGCAAATGTGAAATCGTGAAAAATAAAGTTACTTGCATAAAGTGCAACGAAGTATATCACCCAGGATGTGTTCCAAGGTCCAAATGCAGTCAAAACAACAATCTGCCATGTGTCCAAGAAGGTGAAAACCAGGCTGTTGATAACCTCCATAACGAAATCAAGTTGTTACGACGAATAATACACGAAATGGAAGGTAAAAATCAAGCCCTAGAATTAAATGTGAAACTCCAAGCAGAGAAAATTCTTAATCTGGAGGCAAATTTACTTGCTACAACTGCAAAAGATGCGTCTCCTAAAAGTAAACAAATAGGTCAACGTTTCCAATGTCAAACTCAAACGTCATTAGTGCCAGTGATGCCAACCACTACAGGTGAAATGCAACTCAGGATACCAACCGCAGGAATAGTTCAAACGAATGAGGAGTATAAACAAACTACTTCTGAGAAAACCAATCCAATCGTTCCAATTTTAAATTACTCGAAGATTTTACAGTCCAATACAAAAGAAAACCAAAAGCAGACTACTGCAGCCAAGGGAAATTCCCTAAAAATAACAAAACAAATGGTATCAACAGTAGTGGAACAGCAGCACCAAAAAAATAAGATGTCAGAAATAATCAATTTAGACAATTCTGGAGAAGGTGATGGCTACAATATGGTAAGAAGGAGAAGGACCAAACGGAAACCACAGATAGGAGCAGGAGAAACAACTAGCAACAACTTTGAAGGAAGATTTAAAAAACCCGAGGAAGGAAAAATTTGGCTGTTTCTTTCAAGAGTCAAAGATCAAGTTGAAGAAAACGCAGTTATCAATCACATCCAAGAAAAAACAGGGGCTAATTCTCCAACAATTTCTGTAAAAGAGCTACAAACCAGAAATACTTCACCGAACAACAAGTGCTTCCTTGTAGGTTTGGAGAAGCAATATAAGGACATTGTGTACGACCCCAGTTTCTGGCCTAAAGGTGTGGGGTACACTAGATTTGACTTTAGAATCGGACAGCATTTTTTAGACAACTCGAAACCCAGGCAAATCTGGAGCCAACAGGTTGGCCCTCAAGCACAGACTTTAAAGTAAGTACGTCAAAATATCTAAAATTAATTAACATCAACATCCAAAGTATAACAAATAAACTGGAGGTACTTCAAATTCTGGTGGACGATGAACAGGCACACATGGTGTGCATAATGGAACACTGGTTGAACGATAAAAATTACAACCTGTACAATTTAAGAGGTTTTGCCAATATTGCTCACTACAATAGGGTAAGCAATAATCATGGAGGAGTGTGTATATTTGCTAGATCAGACATCGAAGCAGTGGAATTGCCAGTGGTCAGAGAGATGTCTACAGAATTGCATTGCGAAATCATTGGTATTTTCCTACCCAAAGAAAACACTATAATAGTGTGCTCATATAGGATTCCAAATGGAGACTTTGGTAAATACTTGGATACAATAGAATTGGTACTAAGTTACATAAATGAACATTTTCACATAAATACACAAATTATACTGTGTGGTGATTTCAACATCGACTTCTTGAAGGAAAGCACGAGTAGAGAGGAACTGGTTAAATTATTGTACAGTTACGATCTAAGACAAGCGTTTTTAGAACCCACCCGAGGAAGTGCATGTTTAGATAATATATTTATCAATAATAATTGTTATGAAGAAGCCAGAACTATATGGGCAGGAATCAGCGATCATCACGCTCTAGCTATAAAAATTGAAATTAATAATCAGTGCACACCTATCACAAATGAGAGAAGGCGCAGTTTCACAAAAAGAGCGATTGAGAAATTTCTCGAATTATTAGAAGTAGACTTATCAGAGTATAGAATTGTGGAAAACCCGAACTTAGCGTTTGAAAACTTCCTGTTCTTATTTGTTAAAGACTTCCACGCTGCATTCCCATTAAAAGATGTGGCAAAAGATAAAACTCGCGCAACCTCAAAGTATCTGAAAAACATAAGAGAAACCTTAAGTTTACTGACAAGAATGCTAGCAGACAACTATTCGCAAGTTTTAAGAGATTATGTAGTAAAATATAAGCAAATGTATTATCATGAAGCGAAAATTGAAAAACAGACTTACAATCTCACAAGAATACAGAACGCCAGCAACCAACAAAAAGAAATTTGGAAGATCATAAATGAGGAAACAGGAAGGAAAAAGCACAACAGTAATAAGACTACACTATCATCTGAACAGTTTAAGGAATATTTTGAAACGATTGACCGGTTACCTACGTCATCATCACAAAACACAGTGGAAGGGATGGAGAAAATTGTTACCAATGGCTGCTCGATGTTCTTCTGGCCAACAACGGCACCAGAAGTTCAAGGTATAATAATGAATCTCAAGAGCACCTTAACGAAAGACATTTACGATTTAAACACTAAAGTGATTAAAGCAAGTGCTGCAATTATATCGGAACCCCTAACAGAAATCTTCAACAATTGCATACATAAAGGTATATTCCCTACAAAGCTTAAAATGGCGAGAGTAGTACCAATTTACAAGAAATATGATCAAAATGACTGTAGCAATTACAGACCAATCTCAGTTTTACCAGTTTTTTCTAAAATATTCGAGAATATCATTAATAAGAGAATTATAGATTTTTTTAATAAACATAATTACTTTTGTGAGGAACAGTTTGGATACAGACCAAAATCAAGTACAGAAGATGCCATGATGTCGTTATTGTCCTATATTGGCAATACCATAAACGAAAATATGATATGTACAACACAACTATGCGACCTAAGCAAGGCTTTTGATTCGATAACACATACTAAACTGCTACAAAAACTTGAACATTATGGTTTTCATGGTTCAGCGCAACAACTTATAAGATCATACTTGGAAGATCGCAAACAAATAGTCGATTATAACAACAATTTAAGCACATCAATGAATGCATCAAGGGGTATACCGCAAGGTTCGATATTAGGCCCAACGATGTTTATAATCTATGTCAACGATTTTTCCAAAAACCAAAACTGTCATACTGTTATGTATGCCGATGACACTACAATATCAGATAGTGATATCGACAAAAATGTTCTACGGGTCAAGTCAACGGAAAATCTCAAAAAAGCTGAAATGTGGTTCACATCAAATGATTTAAATCTCAACAAAGAAAAAACAATAACTTTGACATTCAAAACAGACAGATGGGAGGAAGCTCAGGAACATGCTCTGTTCCTGGGTATTCACTTGGATCAGAGACTGTCTTGGAAGTACCACATACAGCAACTTAGCAAAAAACTTGCAAAAATAACTTTTGCAGTTAAAAAGATCAAACAGACAAGTGGTAAAGAGGCAGCACTAACTGCGTATCATTCTCTCTTCCATTCTACAATGTCTTATGGTATAGCCGCATGGGGAATCTCCAGTCACCTTGACCTCATACTAAAGGAACAGAAGAAAGCAATTCGGAGCCTGGAGGGAGCCTCATCTAGAGAGACTTGCAGACCTCTGTTTGTAAAGTACGGAATTCTAACAACTCCATCTATGTATATATTCAAAATCTTGCAGAAAACTCATAAAGAGGCTGGCACCGCTAAGAAAGTAAATGACATGCATACTTATTCGACTCGAAGGGGTGAGGACATCCATGTACCACGAGCTCGAATAAAAACAATAGAGTTTATCTTCAGAGGTTTCGAACTGTACAACAAATGTCCAACAGAATGGAAAAATCAAAACTTCACCCAACATTTAAAGTCATATCTAGTGAATACACCATTATACAAGTGTGATGAATTTTTGAACCTTTGATGTATACCACTATAATTATATTTTCTTTTCTTGACTTGTATCTGTACAGATGTTAATAAATGCTTATTCTATTCTATTCTATTCTATTCTTTTGATTTCCGAAAAATTTAATCCCGTAATCTACCCCAACATTGTCACTCGTCGTGGGGTGGAGACGTGAAGTGACGGCGATATGCATGTCAAAATGCAATCTCAAAAGGGTGTGTAAACTTTATCAAAAGAGAACACGCGCCGGGGTGGTCTGTGAAAGTCACCCCGAGCATACGAATATTGGCAATTTCGTTGAAATTTTGACAGACGAGTGTCTTTAACGCAGATGATTTCGCTGGGTCGCGAAATATTTTGCTATTGGTTTTCAAATGCTTTTTTCTACCCTTAAAAGCATGTTACGATGTAGGTATTGGAACTATCTGCATCCATATTTTGACAGTTTGATGTATAAAGTTTACTGTAAATTTTTGTTAGGAAAGTGTGACCTTCTAACGAAAATATTAAAGAAATGCGTATGAGAGAAATGATTTAAAAGATCGCCTTTTAAATTTTGAAAAAAATAATTGTGACCAAAAATACTTAAAAAATCGTAGCTCTTTCATGATATATAGCGTTGCACGTCACAAAATTATATTACCACATGATGACGTAAGCGTGCAGTACATTATGAATTCTTAATAAGTTAACCCCACACGCCAAAAGACGGTGACACAGTAATTAAACTCGACACGTGTTTCGCTGACAACGTCAGCATCTTCAGGAGTTGAAGATTAATCTTCAACGAGTTTAATTACTGTGTCACTGTCTTTTGGCGTGTGGGTTTAACTTATTGAGAATTCATAGTGAATTTACGTCAAAGTTCTTGATCCATCTACTGTGTGTGTGTAGTACATTCATATGGATTTTAATCGACGTGAAATTTATTTTAGGTCATATTGCATTTGACTTTCACATTCATATTTGTTTTAGATTATGTCGTACTGCCGTGTTATATGACTATTAGGTAGGTACTTTAGAAATGATAATTACAAAAGTGGCATTTGATGGTTACGCCCTTTTCGTGTAATAAGATCTAAATATCTACTTTGCCCAAGAAGACGTGCGTGTGTATGAACGCAATATATTTAATTTAAATTACAGAACAAAACCTTTCCCACACTGTAGATATCAAAAGGCCTCCTACCTCTTTCTCTTACTAAAAATATAAATCCGGAAATTAAATTCTGAATTAACTTCTGGTTTTGTCTTGACAAGGTCTTCGGCATTTTCGAATTGACAATTAAAAATTTGCAGAATACCACGACGAATGACACTATTTTCTATTTTGGCGAAAAATGTTTCGATTGCAACGAGAGGTTACCTAGCAATTTTACGAGTGACATTGCATAAAAATTGGGGACCTCGAGTCGCCAAAATAAGTGCTTTCTTAGTACTATTTCGGGAAAGAGATCACAAAATTCAGCATTTCTGTGAGGTCTTGTAGTACACAGAAATTTGGATTTAGTTCTATAATTCAATGCCTGACAAGGTATTTTTGCCCGAGGAGTAGATGTTCGAACCGTCCAGTACCACTCAGTGTCAGACCTCTTCTATATGTAAATTGAGTTAGGTACTATCATCCTGGTGACCCAGGAAACTTTTTTTCACTGTAAAACCATATAGCTTGCTGAATCCTAACAGCCCATTGGCTTAGTAGCCGCGATAAAATTTTTGATAGGTGCTTTTCCGCTGGTACGCAGATATATTCAGAAATGGCGTTTAAAATGGGTTTAAAATTCAATAAGTAAAATAGTCACTTTAATATAATATTTTAACGAATATAAAATATATCAAAACTAGCAGCACCCTTGGTTTAGTATAGTAAACCAAGGCAGCACCTAATACTAATTAACTGACAAGTCAAATGTCAAAAAAATTAAAAATTGAAATGGAAAGCCATGACAATGTGACAGTCGTAAAATGCAAAGGGAGTAGGAAAGACTATTGCCACAAACAAGGACAAGGATCTACGTACACCCCAGCCAAATCTGCAGGAAAGCTTCGCGCATGCGTGGTTCAAAATATTTAAACTTTACAGAACCTACGGCACCGGGCGACTTATAAGTCAACAATAAAAGTCAAATGACTGAAACTCCCTTTAGCATGACAAGTCAAATGTCAAAAAAATTAAAAATTGAAATGGAAAGCCATGACAATGTGACAGTCGTAAAATGCAAAGGGAGTAGGAAAGACTATTGCCACAAACAAGGACAAGGGTCTACGTACACCCCAGCCAAATCTGCAGGAAAGCTTCGCGCATGAGTGATTCAAAATATTTAGACTTTACAGACTTTTATAACCTGTCCGACGATAATCTGACAAATTTTTTGTTCATAAGAAACCAACGGAACCAAAACGAAAATTGAGCGCGGCGAGCCGCGAACTCCTAACCTTGCGTATTGAATGAATGTAGTCATGGATAACTCGTAAAATTTTCGCGATCTGACTTCAGTTCAGCTCACAGATGGCGAACTGCAGAACTAAACCGGTTAAATGAGTCACATGGCTCGCAAAGCACACAAAAGAAAAAACGATAATCGCTAACTCTGCGGGGTGCACAGGCGATACAGCATTCAGGAGCCAGGACGCACTCGAGAGCTGCATGCAAAGTATAATTTATTATCCCTTCTATATTTCGATTCGTACTTTACCGGCTAATTTAGCTTTTTGACCATTCATTATGTATGTTATAATTGAGGTTATAATGAAAAGAAATTATTTTTTACCACCATATTTTATTTTATTTTTATTTTATATTTCTATTGAATTATGATTTTAAATAAATTTCATAAACGAGAGGTGAATTTCAGGGTACTTATCCACTGTAAAAGTGAAATTTATTATTCTTCAAATATTTAGGTACCTGATGCCTTTTACTCAAATAATGGGTTCAATGGATGTTTTAAGTATTTTGCTAGTATTGAATATATGAATATACCTAGGGACCTGAAAAATTTTCGAAACTATACTTGGGCCGCCGAACAGACGGAGTGATCACCCTGCAAGAACGTACTCTAGGCGGGACCACTATCAATAATAATAATAATAATAATATTAATGTTTATTGTTAAATATTTGAATTCAAACATAACTACGTCAAAAGGTATGTATAACAAATATACTGTTCAGCTTCAACTAAATGACTCCTCAAAATATTCCTGGATTGAGTAGAAGGCTGCTTCAACAAGGCGACCCTTCATTGTTTTTATAAATGTCTTGGTGGGCAGATCACGTATTTTTCCAGGCAGGTGATTATTCGAGCGCAAGCACAAATGTATTCGTACCACAGGTCATAAAATCCATTTAAAAAACAAAATTTCTTATACCCTATATAAATGAATTTATACTGCCCTTGAATTGTGTGACAAATAATATTGACATTTTTTGTGTATTTATTTTGTGCATTTGTTTCATGTTATCTTAATTTAACAAAAAGTAAAAATAGATTAAACATGTTTATTCTATGTCAGAAGTATTCGTACCGGCGATTGCATGCTTCAAATGAACTTGTACCGCCTCCCAAAGTAACGCAATTTCGTAAATGTTAAAAATCTAGTATGTAGAAATGCAAACAAATGAAACTGGGTCCACTTGATAACTGTCAGACTTTAGTGTTGACGCCTCATTATTAAGATAATTATTAAAAATGGTTCGTGGACGAGCATTAAGTGCAGATTTACGAAGATCCATTGTTACAGCTTATGAAGATGGTAAATCTTATAAAGCTATTTCATCAAATTTTAATTTACCAAAAAGTACGGTGCAATACATAATATCGACGTATAAAACAAGAGGAAATATTGATACTTTGCCGAAAACTGGCTGTCCCCGAAAAATTTCTTTGCATGATGACCGGGCTTTGAGGAGAATTATTAAGGAAAACAGGCGTGAAACAACAGCAGCAATTAAAAATGAGTGGGAAAATCATACCAGGAAAGTGTCATTAATGACTTGCCGGCGCAGAATAAAAGAACTAGGCTACGGGTTTTACAAGGTACTGTTGAACTGACATTTTTTAATAACGTCTTATCTAAAAAGTTTAATTTGCTAGGCAAAAGCAAAACCGTTGCTCACCGAAGTTCAGAAGCGTCGACGACTAAAATGGGCAAAAGAACATCTTAACTGGACCCAAGACCAGTGGAATAAAGTCATATTCAGTGATGAAAGTAAATTTGATGTTTGTATTGGTGATCATCGAAGTAGAATTATTAGGAATAAGTCTGAGGCATTTCATCCTGATTGCCTCAAAAGAACTGTAAAGTTTGCCCAGGGATTAATGGTGTGGGGTTGTATGTCAAGTCAAGGTGTTGGAAATCTTTATTTTATAGACGGTCTTGTTAATGCAAAGAAATATCAATACATTTTGGAACATCACCTTCTGCCATCCATTGGAAAATTGCGCACGAATGACGGATACATTTTTCAGCAAGATGGGGCCAGTTCTCATACGGCAAAGAGTACTAAAACGTGGCTTGCCGAAAATAATGTAGGGACTTTGGATTGGCCGTCTAGTAGCCCTGACCTTAGCCCAATTGGAAATATTTGGGGCATTATGAAGAAGCAACTCAAAAAACGGCGCCCTCGTACGAAAGAACTGTTACGGACTACCATATCGGAAATTTGGCAGTCCATTACAGCCCAAAAATGTCAAGAACTATTAAATACAATGGAAACAAGAATGAGAGCTGTAATTAAGGCAAAGGGAGATGCTACACAATATTAACCATCTTTTTTGTTGCAAGTAATCAAAGTACGAATTAATTTGTTACAACATGATAATACTTTTCTTTAAGTTAAAATTATGTTACATTTGTTTTAGTTTGATAAAGTTCATATTTCTACATGTTACATTTAATATTTTACTTAAGGTATTACCTCAGCGTTTTATCACCAACATTTAATCAAATAAAGTATAATTATTCTAACCGCATTAGTAATTCGGAACCAGTAGGAATACATTTGTGCTTGGGCTCGTAGAGTCTATATGCCCAGTACCGTGTTCCATTCTGTCCTTTCTTGAGCCGAGTCGTAGGTAGATGTAAATCAGCTTTTTGCCTAGTATTGTAAGTGTGTACATCACAGTTCTTTACAGTGTGGATGTTTTTGATGTAGATCAAATTCTGCAGTATGTAAGTGCTTGCCAGAGTTAAAATTCCAAACTGTATAAACCATGGCTTACTATGAGTCTGTGGATGGACTTTTGCAATTATTACTCGAACTGCTCGTTTTTGAAGCAGAAAGATGCGAGTGGAATGAGTTGAATTTCCCCAAATTCGGATGCCATACTGCAGGTTGTTGTGAAACAGTGCATGGTAGACCAAAAGTGCAGTTTTAGTGTTTATTAGGTCTCTCACCCTGCGCAAGGCATACACTGCTTTTGAAAGTATTGGCCAGACTACTGATGTGTGCATCCCAAGTCAGGGTGTTATCCACGTAAAGGCCAAGGAACTTTACGTGCTCTTCTCCTTGAGTTCTTTTTGTCGAGAATTGGATATATTGACTTTTCTCAGTATTCATACAGAGGTGGTTAGAGGCAAACCAGAAGTCAGCGACTGCTTCAACATTTTCTGAACCTTCCCCAAGATCTCTGTCCCAGAAGAAAGTTGTATCGTCAGCAAATTGGACTGTTGTAATTTCTTCTCTCATATTAGAAGGAAGATCATTTACATATATCAGGAACAATATTGGTCCTAATATACTTCCCTGGGGTACCCCGTAGTGAATATCCTGTAAGGATGAGCAACTATCTCGTGTAACCACCATTTGTTTCCGGTTAATAAGATAGGAGCAGAATAATTTGTTTGTAATTCCTCTAATTCCGTAATACTGCATCTTATCAAGAAGCACTTTGTGGTCTACTGAATCAAACGCCTTGGACAAGTCGCACATCAGAGCTACTGGTTTGCTACCCTCCTCAAGACTTTTCAAGATGTTGTCCACCAAGGTAGATATTGCTATCACAGTAGATCTATTCTTTCGAAAGCCAAATTGATTTTCTTGTAGGATGCTGTGTTTGTACAAATAAGCTAAAAGGCGGGTCTTAATGGCATGTTCAAAAATTTTTGAAAATACTGGTAGAATGGATATAGGTCTGTAGTTTTCAGGATCTTTTGTGTCACCTTTCTTATGTATGGGTATTACTTTGGCAACCTTCAGTGCATCTGGAAATTCTCCAGATGTGAAAGCCTCATTGATCAGGAAGGCAAGCGGTTTACCTAATTCTCCACTAAATTTTGATATAAACGTAGTATTCAGATCGTAAATATCGTTTGTGTGGGTTTTTCGAAGTTTGTTAATAATTGTGATAACTTCCTGCTCATTAACGGGTTCGAAAAACATTGACTTCTGGTTGTTAAAGGGGTACTTTTGTAGGAGCTTCAAGGGAGTTATGGTATTTTTGTTCATAACTTTCTGACTGATAGAACTTCCAATATTTATGAAGTAGTCATTCAGGTCTTCGCTATTTGAAGATTCCCCACTGATTATACTAGTTTTTGTACGCCCGGTTTTTTCGTTAACAAAATTCCATGTTGCTTTAGGTATGTTATCAGAGTTTAACATTTTGTTTGTGTGGAATGCTACTTTCGCTTTCTTCACTTGTTCCTTATAGAATCCTCTGTATTTTTTGTACACTTGTTCAAGGTTATCAATGTGGTTTTTTGCCGATTTAATCATAAGCAAGGTTTCCCTTATCTGCCTTAAATTATCGTTAAACCATTCATTATTAGTTACAGATTTTACCTTTTTTGGTTTTAGTGGAAAAATGTTATTAAAATCATATAGAAAGTTCTGATGGAAGAAGTTGTAATTTGTGATGTCCATCTCAGTAATCTTTCTTCTAAACAATTCAATTTTCCCTTCTGGATATGCTCTGCTCAATATTTGTTTACTTGCTGATGATTCTGTTTTATCCCCACAACTGACTATCACTCCATAGTGAGCTGAAAGGTTTGGATCTATGATGTTAGCAGCATAGCTATTCTTCTGCATATTTGTTATGAGGTAATCAATACAAGAGCTACTTTGAGGTGTGACCCGTGTAGGTTGGTTTAGACCCATCACTAAATTGTATGAGTGGAGGATATCAATAAGTGCATCTCGTTTAGAATTTTCCTTCAAATAATCTACGTTTAGGTCTCCACAGATAATGATCAATTTGTAGCCACCCACTTTATCCAAAACTTCCGAGAGAATTTGTAGGAAAAGACCATAATCTCCTGCTGGCGCTCTATAGATAGTAACAATACAACAGTTTAATTTTGGCAAGGCTATTGCTGCAATTTCTATAGTTTTCTCTTGTGAGTATTTAGTTATTTGATCAAGTTTTACAGCTTCCAAATCTTTACGAGTGTATATCACTGTTCCTCCATGGACATAATTCTTCCTACAATAAAAGACATAATTTTGAAATTGGTGAGTTGGTAGTTGTTGATTTCATCACAATTTTGCCAATGTTCTGTCACACATACTATGTTAATTTCTCCATCCTGGACAAGAAAAGCATCCAATTCATCAATCTTATTGCTTATGCACTGGATATTTATGCTAAAGACCCTAAGGCCACCAGCTGAAAACAAACTTCTATTTATGAGACTCTGTGGATTTTTCTCAATACTAAAAAATTCGCATCGGGATTATCTGCTCTATATTTTACAAAACTAAATCTTTTTATAGATACACCAGCTGGCCAGAATGACGGATCATACATGGTATCTTTTTTATTATACGCGGTGCACACAACAAATCTTTTCAGTCTATTAGCTTCATTAGGCAGCTCCTTAACCTCTACATTTATGTTTTCCATTGAGGGCTTACTCATTATATAGGTTTTCACATCGTTTGCTGTCACATGTTGCCTTACTCTGCTAATGAACAGCCAAATTTTCCTTTGGGTCCCACAAAAGCCTTTATTTTTAAATTCATGTTCAACTATGGCAGTTTCAATCCTAGAACGACTATATTTATTCTTTTTATTACGCCTATTTGTCTCAACCACTTGCCATTTAGGCTCAGTTGTTTCTGTAGTTAGATTCCCTGTCTTTTTTGTTGCGGTGTTTTCTTTTGAAGATACAACCTGTGCTTTTAGGTTCCCTTGTTTGTCAACAACTTGTGTATGTGTCAAGTTATTTGAACTACTTGCTTCCAGCCCCAGTAGATCACTTGTTTCACTTCTGACAGCTGACAAGTAATTTGTCTGTGGTTTTGTATTTCTGTTTATTCGTGGAGTTTGTGGTCTTGATGCTTCTTGTGGTTTGTTTTTGTCTCTTACAACCTTCTCGACAGGATTGGCAGGCACGGCGACAGATGCCGAGACACTCACCACGGACGCGTAGAACGGTTTATTGTTCTCCTTTTCCAGGATATGAATTCGCTGAATTAGCAAGGCGTTGTTTTCTTTTAATATGCCATTTTTGTCCCTAAGTTCATCGACTAATTCCGTAAGAAGTTTTACTTGAATATTTAATTTTTCATTCTCAAAACTTAGCTTATTTTCGTGTGTCGAGTTTACGATTGCAGCGTTGGAGCATGCAGGTCCAGATTCGATAACCCCTAGTGTTTCTTCCATCACATGTTTACATACCGTGTTTTTTTGCTGAGCACTCTGTTTTAAGCAACCTGGATCATAAAGTTCCTTACACAAGAGGCACTTTACTGCATTCACTACATTTTTATTGCAGTGTTTACACAAAGTAATCGCGATTTTTTCGCGGGCTAACTGTGCATCGCACTCATCGTCGGACGCCATCTTCATTCAATATCAATTTAGGACAACCAAACCGCAGTGATGCGCTTTCGTTAGACCCAACGAAGTCGCATCACTCCAATTTGGTCGCCATAAATTACTATTGGCCCCGCTAGAGCACGTTCTTGCAGGGTGACCACTCCGTCTGTTGGGCGGCCCAAGTATAACAGAAGCATCAGTAACTGTGTAATGTATCTAACCTACCTATTTAATCAGTTTATGAGTGCGTCTGCATTCTGTGACGTGTAAAAGTAAAGCAAACGCTGTCCTGTACTTATTTTATTACCTACCTAAATTCCACACATTATAAGATAAAAGTGTAGCTGTAACCTACAGATACAAAACACTGCAAATGCACAATGAATACAATTTTCGCATCTTTGAATCAACGCGGCGTCACAGAGCATGCAGCGGCAGCCGAGTCGAGATAAACGAATGAGTAGACAGAAGTACTGAAGCAGAGAAGAAGTAGGACCCGTGGAACCGCGAGCCGCGGCATCGAGCCATTGCATCAGGCATGACACACACGTTGACTTCCAAATCCCTGATCTACGAACTACGCGCGTGGCTTGCTGTTGTTGCGAACCACGAACCGCGAGCCAAATGCGCGCGATGCAGCTCTCTGCAGCTCAACCAGTGAAGCAGATCTTTGAGCTGGTTCGATACAGAGTTACCCATGACTAATTGAATGACGCATCAACGACTGAGCCGTTGAACGTGTTGACGAACACATTTTAAGAAATATTATTTAAGTACTCGCTTTCTTGAAAATGCACCCGGTAGCATATTCGTATCGAGCGTATGCTATCGCAGATTGGCAAATGCCCAACTTAGTTTTGTATCGGACGACCGTGGTTGTAGAGGTATGGCAAATGAGTGAATGTCTGTCTCGAGTGATGACGATCCCCTAGCTGTCCTTTTGTACCTAACCTATTTTTTGTTCAAGATAAGGATAAAATCATCATAACAAAAAAGAACTACTGTGAGGTGCGAACCCTCAACGTTGCGACTTGGGAAACTGACACATCGACCTCTGAACCAAGAAGGTGTGCTGGCAAGAAAGCTTTCGAAAATAGTATATAAGTAGAAAATACGCCCGTTGCTGTATGTCGACAGTTTGGAATGCAATACGCTACGCTCGATACGAATATGCCACCCGGTACGGGAAGCTTTACAACAGATTTGGCTTCTCAAACAAAGCAAACAAGGATATTGAATTAATTAAATACCCTGCGTACTACCAATGTACAGTTACTAGCAGTTGGATGTCCCTGATTGATTTGATTTTTACCATTTCTTGGCCGTATGGATGTTCACAGTGGGCACACATCTTGTGCACTGCCTCCCACACCTTCCTGGCCCAAATCAGATTAATGACTTCTTTGTTAATTTTGTTGAATAATTCCCTATCACTTGCTTAGTACTTGTAATAATTCAGTTAATTATAATGTTAGTATCTTATTCAATTTTAATGAAGTCACTGGGTTGGAGGTTCTTCATAATTTGGAGAACATCAAGTCTTCCACCTTCGGTGCTGATGGAATCAATTCTTTAATGCTAGTCATGTGCTGCCCTTTATTTTTGCCTTGTCTTACCCGCGTATTTAACTTTTAACAGGTGCATGGAGAAATGCGCCCCAAGATAGGTAATCCGTCTGATTTCAAGGATCTTCGTCCCACAAGTATTCTCACACTTTCTAAGATCCTTGAGCACGCCATTAGTCGTTAGCTTCTTGATTTTATCGAATTTAATGAAATTTTGCCCAGGGTGCAGTCCGGTTTTCGGGAGGGATTTAGCTGTGGCTCGGCTTTGTCCCTTATTATTGATGACATTATTTCTGCCTCTGATAGTAAAATGTTGATTGTTTTGATTTTGTTGGACTTCTCCAAGGTATTTGATACTATCAATCATGAGTTACTTTTGTCTATTTTATTTTACACTTCAACGGCTTTGGAGAGGGAGCAATTTCTCTGTTTCAGAATCGTACTCTGCGCGTTTCTTGTGCTGGTTTGAGTTCGACTCGACTGATTAGTGTGTCGGGTGTGCCTCAGGGGTCAATACTCTGTTGTTTGCAATTTACACGGCGCAGATTGGTTCCTATATCAAGCATTGTAAATTGCATCTATATGCGGATGATATGCAACTGTGTTACTCTTTTGCATCAGTCTATGAATAACATTAACTCGGATCTGTCTGACGTTGCATTCTCTCGAGACTCATGGTCTAAAGCTTAATGCCAGCAAGACGCAGATAATACTTTTTGGTGGTAAGAATTGAAAGCAGAATGCTCTGCTTTCCCTCGATTTAAGAATTAATAGTGTCTCTTTAACTTTTAGCGATACTGTTAAAAATGTGGGTCATTTTATTGGGTTTTCATTTATTTGACAGATTTATTTTTCAAACAGAAGTGTATAGTTAGATAAACAAATTTTATGTATGATCCAATAACGGTTTAAGTGCAGTAGGTTATATTTGAAATAAGATTATGACTAATCTAGCATTTTGAACTTTTTAACATTGAAAATGTTATTAGTATCCTAGTATGGGTACGATATTAACCGAAAAGATTGTGTTGCATTTGCTACATACGTCACGCGTGAGAGCCGAGCGGTAGCGGTTAACGTCGGGCGCCTGGCCGTCAGGCGCTAGACCGATCAGTCTGAGTAAGCTTCATTCAGAGTGGGACCGTCTAGCGTCGCAAATGTGAGAGAATGCCACAAAAGGAATGCAGTTATTATCCATCGGCGCAGGTGTTTTATGAATAATTATTTAACACGCTATTGCGTATGCGGATATATCCCAAACGCTTCGTCATTTTCAATGTCTCCCCCGGTTGCATCTTTGCGAAGGCCGTGAATTTTTAGTTTTGTTATGCATCTACTTGCTAATACCCTGAATAATATTTTTGAGTTTTTATTCATAAAACAGTTGCTCAAATATCGCCTTCATCCCCACCAAAATAACAATGCTCTATTTATAATTATTTAGTCCTCCTAATTGTTTAAGACATTCTGCAGTTTTGATTCACACTGTATAATAATCACATAGTATTGCTTATGGCAAGTTTATTAACTATATTTTCTTCTTATCGAGGATAATTTTTGTTGCTAATGGAATTGTGTAGAACTAAGAACAATGTACCCGAAATGAAACTTTCGAAATAGTTAAAATTATATTTTACTTTCATTTATGTGGCTGCAATGATTCATATTAGGACCCTAATGGCCCCTACAGACTAGGCGTCATTCGCGATTCACAGTTCGTTCAGGTTCGAATATGTTCGCATGAATCATGAATACCCTACTCACTATTCATGGAAATTCGTTATTCGTTGTTAGTGAATATTCACAGTTGTTGAAGGTAGGTTATGAAATATAATTTTGCTAAACTCAGCTGATTTGACTGCTTTTAAAATTAAATAAATAAATAATTAAAACTGAAAGAATGGATGACAGTAGTAGTGAAGATAAAGCAGTTACTCCATTTTTAATAAGAAATGACTACGGGCACGTGCATGCATAATATGATTCACTAGAATGATATCACACTTTTCTACCAACTTGGTGCACGAACATACGCGAATCAACGAATGTACTTGAACTGTTGACGAATTGAGATATTTGCTTCGATTCGCGCCCTTTGAGTTCGTGTAAAAACCACTACCTCTGGCGAACCGCCTCGGACTGCCGCGAATTGCGAATCAAGAATAAATTTTAAAAGTACCGACCCTACACACTATGCGTGAACCTCCATGAACGTGCACGTGAATCGCGAATCACGCATAGTCTGTAGCGGCCATAAAGTAATTGTAATTATATGTATGTGTGTTCAGTTCGTGCATGGTCAAGACAACTGCCTTTGGTCATTGGAGTTACATCGTGTTTTTGGGGCATATTGTTTTTGCTAATGCGATTATATGGCTGATGATTCATAGACCCAGAACATTCAAGCAAACTAAAAACGATTCCAATTACTATTTATGGATTTGTTACACTAATATATTGTATTTTATGGACATAAGAATTGTAAGCAGTTCATAACTTTCAGAGTACGTAGAACTTACAGGGAATGATATTTCAGCATTTAAATATTTGTTTATTCAATATGGTTTTCTCAGTTTTTTAAATTTCTTTTGCAGTACATAATCAGTTTTATATTAGTTTCTTTTATACCTATGTATGTATAATTTTCTTTGCATTTACATTTTTCTTAATTTATTGTCTAATAACTTTTGTCGTTAACGCTTAATTCACATGCATACGATACACGACGTTCGTTTATAGTACATAATAATAATAGCCTCGCTTTTATACCGTCTGATGACAGTGTACGAATAAGCAGGTAAGAGATGCTTAATTTAGCCTCGGCTTATATAAGTATACTTTTCTGCAATTCCGAAAGTAGCGAGACAAGCACTACACCTCAAGCTGCCTATTATTACCCCAGGTACTCATTTCCTTAGGCCGAGTCAACCCAGAGACGGAAAAACTGCCAGATATAGTGACTGCGGAGTGCGGACGCTGGGGATTGAACCGAAGCCACCGTAATATATACCGGGTGACCACGAGATCAGGCTCTCCCCTATAACATTTTTGTTTTTCAAGATATTCATCTGAAATTTGGGACAATTAAATGTCATATAAATCTGTATTATTTGGAATAGTTAAAATTTTTCTGGCACTTCCGGTTTCACCGGAAATGAACCAACATTCGAATTTTTAAATGGAACAGCCTGTATACTTTCACATTTCTGGAACCATCGTGTCATTCTAGATACGGTAGTACCACTTTTGAGTAAAAACATTACCATAAAAAAATTTTGGACACAAATTAAATCTTGCATCTAGACATCCATGACTGAAAGAAAACCATTAAGTTGGGGTCCTAAACTAGTGTAAAAACAAAATCATCAAATTAGGTCAAGTAGTTTTTCTGTTATAGCCATTTAAAAATCTAAGACACAGTTTTTCGGGTATAAGTCAATTTTTTTAAATGGAACCATGATGGCTCATCGAGATATTTCGATAGAGCTATTTCTTACGAACCATTTGATATCAAACACGATATCTTTAATTCAAAAATACTCGGAGATGTCTTTTTTTGTATCTGCTAAATAGTAAAACAAGTAAAAACTAACACATTTACTCGAACATTTTTTATTAACAACAGTAAACGTAGCATTCTTCCCTGCTTTATCTAAAATTTATTGTGAATACAACAGATTATAATAATTATTATTGTGCATTAGTATAAAATAAGGTAGGTACCTGGGTACAATAAGCAAATGAACAAATGAATTCCAGTTCCTGTACTTTATTTCTAAGCCAACTTAGGGTACCCAGGTGCAGACTTTATTTTATACTAATGCATAATAATAATTACTATTATAATCTGTTCTAGTCATAATAAATTTTAGATAAAGCAGGGGAAGAATGCTACGTTTACTGTTGATAATAAATGTTCGAGTAAATGTGTTAGTTTTCACTTGTTTTACTATTTAGTAAATGCAAAGAAAAATATGTCTCCTAGTATTTTTGAATGAAAGATATCGTGTTTGGTATCAAATGGTTCGTAAAAGATAGCTCTATCGAAATATCGCGATGAGCCATCATGGTTCTATTTAAAAAAATTGACTTATACCCGAAAAACTGTGTCTTAGATTTTTAACAGAAAAACTACTTGACCTAATTTGACGATTTTGTTTTTACACTAGTTTAGGACCCTGACTTAATGTTTTCCTTTTAGTCATGGATGTCTAGATGCTAGATTTATTTTCCGTCCAAAAATTTTTTATGGTAATGTTTTTATCCCAAAGTGGCCCTACCGTATCTAGAATGACACTATGGTTCAAAAAATATGAAAATATACAGGCTGTTCCATTTAAAAATTCGAACGTGGGTTCATTTCCGGTGAAACCGGAAGTGCCAGGAAAATTTTTATTGTTGCAAATAATACAGATTTACATACCATTTAACTGTCCCAAATTTCAAATTAATATCTTGAAAAACAAAAATGTTATAGGGGTGAGCCTGATCTCGTGGTCACCCGGTATAGAAAACCTGTACCTGGGTAAATGACCAAATTAACATAATCGATGAATACGTAATTTTTTTCGATTATCAACTCTAATATTGTTTCCTTAAAATAGTATATAATAGTTTAGAATTTTATGCTTTTACTGGAATCTATTAGAGTTTTTCCTAATTGTTCCTATAATTTTTGTCAGTTTTATTATAATATTAAAAGCGAACTGGCACAACACTTTACGGGTGGGGATATCGGTCGCTCGGTCTCTTTTCAACTGGCGGAGATCGTATGGGTGAGGTCGTGCACTCGATCAGGTGTTTCTTTAACGCAAATAAGAAAATTGCATCGGCATCATTCCGATAGACGCTTGGCTCTGCTCAGCGCTGTTCGCAGACTGGTTTTTTGCCAAATTAAATTAAACGCAATTAATTATTTAAGAATATTCTATGGGAATATTTTGTGGTGCACCTGGGATGCACCTACGTTTTAAGTATAATTACTACACCGATTCACCACTACGTAAAATTCGTGGAGCGTAGCCCACGGGTTCATCTAGTTTTGAATAAAGGTAGTATTTTTTCTGGACTCGATCATGAGGTTGTTGACAGATAATGTTGCAGTTAAGTTTAATGAGGTTTTGATTTGTTTTTTGCTTTTTAACTGCTATTTCGTTTAGTGGAGACTCCTGATGATGTAATAAGTAAATTGCGAAAGCTTGATTATCGATATTGTTTTTCTTTACTCTGCTCTGGTGAATATTCGCTTTTATTTTCTGTGCAGTGTCTAAATTAATCGAACAAAAAATAGATTCTTCTCAAAGTAATAAAATAACAAAACCTATGCTTCCAATATATAAGATAAAATTGTTGATGAATTATACTCGTATTTGGTAAAATTTATATAAAATATTAGTGATTGGCCGTGCGTGAAGCACTTGCTGTTTTACTGCTATTGTGGAAATATACTTAATAATGGTGAAAAATGTAAATCTAATCAGTCGTTTAATGTCATATTTGATTTTTTAGGTTTATTAATTTCTAACGCTTCTAATAAGTTCAATTTTTTGCCTTTGTTTTCTAAATGTAAAATTTTGTAATTTTGATCAAAAGTATGATTTTCTGCAAACTAGACGACCGTTTGCAAAGCGAATCACAGAGCATCTACAGAGTTTCCAAAACAAGAAATCAGATTCCACATACGCAGCACACTTAATTGCAGAAAATCATACTTTCAATCAAAATTACAAAATTTTACATTTAGCAAACAAGTGCACAAAATTAAACTTATTAGAAGTGTTAGAAATTAATAAACATAAAAAATCAAATATGACATTAAACGACCGCTTAAATTTAAACTTTTCACCATTATTAAATATGTTTTGATAATAGCAATAGTACTCGTATAATAATATTGTAAGTTCCAGGTATAAATACCCTTCCGCTATAAAATTTAGTCTGTACCAACATCTGATGAAGTCACTGTTTTGGAGAAACAATTGTTATGTTTATTTAAAATAAAGCGTGAAAATCTAGACAAGTTTATCTTTTTACTATCAGTTCAGTTGGGAATTTTATGTACTAAGAACTATGGAAGTGGTATTTTTGAGTCGAGGTTGGAAGTTTGAGAAATGTAGATGTTTTTAACGCCTTAGGGCCGGAGCAGTTCATGTAAATTCATGCAAAATTATAGTTTCAAATGGCAAATAGTCTTACTTTATCATTAAATATGTATGTTTCGTTCAAAATGATTACAGAAAACTGCAGACCACTGGTTTCATCCTTGTGTGGCTTGTCAGTACGGTGCTTCTGCATTAATTTTATACGCAACCAACTTACTTATAAGTTGACCTGCATCGATTAGATATGAACAAGCGCCAATTACATTATTAATTGTTTAGACGTAACGAGTGGTACTGTACCGTCCGAACAACATAAAACTTATAAAATGAATCTTATTTGTTGAAATAATGTACGTAGAGTCGCGTCATCAATGTTTCAATATCAACTAGCTCGAGTAACATTCTGTGATTTCTCGAGGTACAAAGAAATCTAATTCGTCCTAGAATTCAATGCCTGGCAGGGTAATTGCTCGAGTAGTAGTTGTTCGAACGGATCAGTACCACTTACATCTAAACAATAAAGTGATTTCTCATATCTGATAGATGTAGGCCTGCATATAAGTAAGTTATTTGTGTATAAAATGAATGCAGAAAGCACTGCATTGACGAGTTTCATAAGTACGAAACCTTTTTCACTTCGCTGTCTCATTTTTGTACCTCTGTGTTGAAGGCTTAATAACATGCAAACCTATTATCATGGCAAGTTGTATCAGTGGGCCTTATTTACTCGTAAGAGTTAGTTTTCAAATGTTACAGTTCCCGAACCGATCGTATTACCCGTTTAAGTGGGACAAGGACTAAAAAGGTGAAATAAAAGGAAACTTATTGAAAAGGATATGGGGTATCACGTGACTAATGTAAGAATTCAATAGACTTACAATTTCACTCCATAGCGTCAATCAAACTTTGCGTAAAAAACATACTTGACATCTAAAGGCACTATAGAAGAACCAAAAAATTTTTAGTGGAAAGCAAAATACATCATAATCATCTAGAACAGTCACCCTTTACAACAAAAAAATAATTATTAAAATCGATTGCCTCGTTCAAAAGTTATTGAACTTCGAACTTATTGCAAAATCTAGGTGCGCCACTTTTTTTGTCCGTCAGTGTATATAAGAATTCGACAAGAACTTGCTCCAACAACTACTTCCCGGGCAAATACCCCGACAGGCATTGAATTACAGAGCAAGTCCTAGACGATAGCGTGTACTAAACGGAAACACAGCAACAGGAAACCCCCTACTATTAACTACTGTAGGCATGAAGAATCCATTCGATGCTCCTAGCGTACACAAAAGCAGTATAGTGCCCTGCTATGGCAAAATATAATGAAGAAGAAAAGAAATGATTTGGTTTGTTCGCCCACAGCAACCGCATATCATGATTTCGCTCTTTTGGAGCTCATCAGTACGGTGCAGCTGTGTGCGAACAAACCAAACCAACCTTTAGTCTTTAAAGGAGAGCGGGCCACATCAGTAAGTGAGCGTCAACTCCAAAGAGTTGGCTCTCGCTCACTGACCGTCCCCTCTAAGACATTTCTAGCCAATGTCGAAGAATATAAATAAGGATTCGACAAGAACTTGCTCCAACAACTACTCCCCGGGCAAATACCCCGACAGGCATTGAATTACAGAGCAAGTCCTTGGCGATAGCGTGTACTAAACGGAAACACAACAGCAGGAAACCCCCTACTATTAAATACTGTAGGTATGAAGAATCCATTCTATGCTCCTAGCATACACAAAAGCAGTATAGTGCCCCGCTATGGCAAAATATAATGAAGAAGAAAAGAAATGATTTGGTTTGTTTGCCCACAGCAACCGCATATCATGATTTCGCTCTTTTGGAACTCATCAGTACGGGGCAGCTGTGTGCGAACAAACCAAACCAGCCTCTAGTCTTTAAAGAAGAGCGGGCCACATCAGTAAGCGATCGTCAACTCCAAAGAGTTGGCTCTCGCTCACTGACCGTCCCCTCTAAGACATTTCTAGTCAATGTCGAAGAATATGAATAAGAATTCGACAAGAACTTGCTCCAACAACTACTCCCGGGCAAATACCCCGACAGGCATTGAATTACACTCTTTGGAGTTTACACTCGCTTACTAATGTAGCCCGCTCGCTTTTAAAGACTAGAGGCTGGTTTGGTTTGTTCGCACACAGCTGCAAAGTACTGATGAGTTCCAAAAGAGCGAAATCATGATATGCGGTTGCTGTGGGCGAACAAACCAAATCATTTCTTTTCTTCTTCATTAATAATATACTTAAATTTCTAAATTACAGGTGCGGAATAAATAAAATACAACAGAATAACAAAATGCATTGCTTTTCGATTTAAAAATGACACGATAATCGTAAAAAACATAAAACTAAATTAACTTTTTCCGCAGTCGGATGAAAGTTGACATTATATTGCAGAAACTTACCGCCCTAGCGAGTATACGTAAAACTCACCAGTCAAGTAATTTTTTGTACCGTCGGCGTCGGTTGTACTCGTAATTTAAACGTATGCATGTGAATTAAACTTTATGCGAGTACGAGTATGTTGGTTTTTCATCTACTTTTCTTATGTTATGTTTAGTGCATGCTGTTACCTGGAAACAAAATTTGATGTCAGAACACTGTTTATATATTGTGTGATAAGTGTATGTATAGTAAGTATAAAGCGATTTACAGAATTTTAGTCAATTTGTTGATAGAAATTTATTTACTGCAGTGTGGTGTGACTGAATTAGTTAATGCGCATAAGTATGTACAAAATTAAAACTCCGCTGATTATATTTTTTTCTGTTTCACATATTGCTCGCTTTTTATACCATTTTATAAGAATGCACAACATAAAGATCTCGGAAATGGTAAAAGATACGAAATGAAAATGAACTAAGTTTCAAATATACTCAGTATAAATCAACGTAACAATTTGTAAAAAATGGAAATGATAACATTTTCTCGAAATCGAGACAATGACAGACGTCCGCTCTCTGCAACAAACAAAGCAGTGGGGGCGGTGTTTATTTTTTTTAATTTGTACTGGTGTTAACAAATTTATTATTATTGTTATTGTTATTGTTATCATTATATTATTATTATTATTTTGTTGTCTTTCTCATCCGGATATGTACATACATCGAGTGATACATTTATCCATTCCAAATGGAAATTTGAAATTTTGGCATTTACTAACATAAATAACAAGTCGTTAAATAAAGTTACTGTTATATATATTTCACTTTCTTAAGGGGCCATGGGAGAAACAGTGTATTTCATACTGTTACGTATTTGGATTCAAACACACACTTTATTTACAGTGACTATATTTACATGAACTATTTACAAATATTTACAATAATTATTCTTAATAGTGATTAAGAACATTTGATTAACAGCAACAATATTTTAATGAACACACTAATACGAACAAATACAATTATTACAACAACTCTCTAAACACTCCTAACATATGTCGCGTATACTCCACCGGAGTCACTCCCTAGGCGTATGCGATTCTGAACGGCTTCATGTATAGCTTCGAGCCGTTCAGCTAAACTCTGGGAATACTCATCCACAGGCATGGTCTATCTTCAAGATACCCAAACAACACATCCATAGGCAACCTCAATTCCCTTTCAAATAGCACACTGGCAGGTGTTCATCCAGTTGACTCGATCGGTACGCTATCAGGAACAATGGAATGTGCAGATCCCAGTCTGTCTGGTGTTCATTCATCACAATCCTCATATGGTTCTCTATGGTTCTGTTGAAACGTTCAACTATACCATCTGACTGAGGGTGCAAAGGAGTCATTCTCGTCTTACGTATTCTCATTAATTTTCACACATTCTGGAACACCATTGATTCGAAAGTTTCGACCCTGGTCCGAGTGAAGCTCCATAGGTACACCGAATCGGCTGAAAAAGTTGTCAATGCTGCGAAATATCAGCTGTTAGTCTATAAAGTGCTGCCACCTATCGCCCAAAAGTGTGATTAGGATTTAGTCTCAATCTATTATAGTTGGTTTTTATCACAGCAGCAAACTCTTCAGACGCAACCTCTACACCTACAGCTTGGAAGTTTCAAGGTTTTTTGCTTTAGCGGCAATCAAATTTCAGAAAGGTGTTGGAATAAAAATGTGTCTACATGTCGCGTTTTTAGTGCTCAAATTCCTCACCCTTAACCAGAACGTCAGCCACAGTGGTAGCTTCCTGATTCGGTAATGCATAAGCTTCGGGCCATTTGCTAGAATAATCTGTTGCAATCAGGATGTACTTGTTACCATCTCCTGATGTGGGGAATGGACCTGCGACATCAACTGCAATCCTCTCGAATGTGGCTCCAACATTATATTGGTGCATTCTTCCACTGCTCCTTGTTTTAGGTCCCTTGCTGGACGCACAGTCATCACATTTCCGGCACCAGTTTATTATGTCAATTCGATAGCCCAACCAATAGTACCTATCTAGGATCTTCAACGCCGTCTTATTGACACCTAAGTGCCCTCCACTCACTCCATTGTGAGCCTCTACCAAGACTTCCGGAATCTTCTCCTTCGGTACCATGACTTGCGATTTTCTCTCCCTTCCATCAGTACCCTCCCACATTCTCTTCAACAGACCGTCTTCGACTACAAGAGAATTCCATTGGGCCCAGTACGACGTCAGGGCCACCACGGCCACACCTTTGTCGGACACTTCTGCCCAATCCGGCCTTCGTCCTGCTTCCACCCATCTCAGCAGAGGTTCTACTTTCTTATCATTCTGATGAACGTCTCTCCAGGTCTGTACGTGTTCTTCCTCGGCCTGTATTCTGGTTCGATGGCATCTGACTGGCTGTATGTGCTCCTTCTTCTCTTGCCTGACACAGTACTTGCAATCTTTCAGGCAAGGTCTTCTAGAAAGCACATCAGCAATGCCATGTTTTCGTCCTATTCGGTGTTGAATGGTAAAATTGTACTGCTGTAGCCTCTATCCAGCTAGCCAATTGACCTTCTGGGTTTTTAAATTTTAACAGTCACTTTAGGGAAGTGTGGTCAGTTCCAATAAGGAATTCCTGCCCACATAAATACTTGTGGAATTGCTCGATGGTCTTTACTATGTGTGACACAGTTGTTTCTTTCTGATTTCGACAGTGCCTTACTGAAATAAGCCACAACCTTCTCTTCCCCATTCTCTTCCTGGGATAACACGCCTCCTATGCCAACATCACTCGCATCAGTATCGATGACAAACTCGCTTCCTGGCTTAGGATACGTCAGGACAGGACGAGAACACAGAGCCTTCTTCAGCTCTTCAAATGCTACTCTGCACTCCTTCGTCCACTCAAACGGTCTGCCTTCCTCAGTCATGCGATGCAATGGCTTCGCTATATCTGCAAACCCTTTCGCAAAATGGCGGTAATAGGTGCATAAACCCAGGAAACTTCGAAGCTGATGCTTATCCCTCGGCCCTGGCCAATTTCTTGCTATATCGGTCTTCTACGGGTCGGTTGCAACGCCCTTAGTGGAAATAATGTGCCCCAAAAATTTAACTTGCTTCTTAAACAACTGGCACTTCTGCGGGCTTAATTTCAAATTGGCTTGCTTTAATTTCTCGAAGACATCGCACAAGTTCTTTAAGTGTTGGTCGAATGTTTTCCCCATCACGATAATATCGTCGAGATACACCAGGCAAGTCTTCCAATGCAACCCTAGCAGTACTTTCAAAAGTGGCGAGTGCGTTTCAGAGCCCAAACGGCATCACCGTGAACTGCCATAAACCGGTTCCAGCAGAGAACGCTGTCTTCTCTTTATCCTTGGCATGCAGCTCAACCTGCCAATAACCACTCTTCAAGTCACGTGTGGAAAACCATTTGGACCCCGCCACCGTGTCCAGGGTATCGTCAATTCGGGGTAAGGGCTAACTATCCTTCTTCGTGACGTCATTCAACCGTCTGTAGCCCACATAAAAACGAGTTGAGCCATCTTTCTTGCTCACCAATACTACATGGGAGGGCCATGGACTTTGGAAACATTCAATTACCCCTTGTCTGTGCATGTCCCTAATCAGGTTGTCCATTTCAGTTTGTTTTGCCAAGGGTACTCTTCTAGGTTTATCTGATGGAAATGTGATCACCGGTGTTGATAGTGTGGTGGATCACTCCCGTCCGCCCTAGACCACCATCTCTCAGTGGGAGATTATTTACAGCATTTATTTACGAAGAATATCCCCGCGAGGCGCATAAAACCATAACAAACGTAGACATCGTATGTATATATTGAAAACGAACGTCGCTTTAATATTATTAAAAACTAGCTAGTCAACTCAAAGCAGTTCTGTGCTCGCCCTAGCCAACCCCGCAAACCCGCGCACACGTCGCAGCACCTACATTGATTTGAATAGCAATATATGCAGTTTATGGACCCATATGTGCTGCACAAAGCACAGATCTTACTTGTTCCAGTTTCAGCATTACGGAAAGCGCGGGAGTGTGTGGTTGTGTCATACATAAACAAGTATAATTTGCACGTATCCTCGTACACGTATTATAAATTATTGTTTGTTTAAATCATAAAATGGGAGTAATTTACAATTTAAGTGTAAAAAGGTTTTGCCAACTAACATACGAGGAAAACCTAAAAGTAAAATCCGAAGGCCGCCCATTGCCGAAAATTTTTATCGAATTACAATTAAAATTACAAACTACAATTTACTAGAGAAATTTATGCCAAAAAGAACTGGATTTGTGGATGTAACCGAAAAAAAATGCGTTATTTTGTTTTCCCTGTGTGTTATTTGGAGGCGGCAATACTTGGACTGAAACGGGTGTAAAAGATCTTGTCACAGATTAGAGACAGGCTACAATTATTATTAGGTATGTTTTGTCCAAAATTATTAATCGGTGTACTTAAACTGCCGTTAAGCGGTCGTGTACTAAAATGCCGTTGTATTTTCAGCTTTTATCACCTTATATACTATTTTCGTAGACGTTCTTGCCAGCACACGTTCGTGGTTCACTGATTGAGGTCCCATCCTATCATGCCATCACGCTGGGGGTTCGCACCTCACCGCAGTTCTTTTTTTTGTTATGATGATTTTTTCTCTTGAACAAAAAAGCGGTCAGGTTCAAAAGGACAAATAGGGGTCACCATTACGCCAGACAGACATCCACTCATTTGAGTTTTATTATTATTTTTTGCAAAGTATCGATTAACGGCATTTTAATAGGCGACCGCTTAACGGCAGTTTCAGTTCAGCGATTATTGATTGTATAAAGTTCTGCGGGGCTTTTTAACTGGCTCTAAGAGGTCACGATGAAACAGAAACGTCTCAAAACACGGGTATATTTCGCTGCTTAAGTATTTAATTTCCGGCAGAACTAAGTGAGACTAGATCATTTACAAAATTCTATGGTTTTCAAAAGCCCGTCTAAGCAAATTCAGAACGACTTAGTGGAAAAATAGGTACCTACTAAAATTTTCATTGGCACATCTGAAATTTCATAAATTTTCTCCTGCAGAACACCCGACCGTTTTATTCACGAGCCCCCACTGCTAACTTGATTTATTTTCGCTGTATAAAAGGGGTAAAAAATCGATGCGGCGAAAATTTCCAATCGTCTGACTGCTACTGCTATTTATCTTTGCTTGAAAATAAAAAATGGTTGCGCACTTTTAACTATATTTTCTGTACAAATTCATGCAGTATTCACCCGTCAGCTCGCATAACATGACTAGTTTTCTCTACCCAACATCTCTCATCCGATGAACGGATAGCGTCACATACGTGTGAAGCTGTTCATCCGCACGTCCTTTACTTAGGCTTGCGTCAAGTTTCATCGCTCCAGGTAGTGAGCTAGCCGAGATACAACACCCTCAAATTTTGAGTGGTTATATCGGCGGATCGGAATTTGAAATGGTCAGTTTTTAAGGGTAGAATTTAGTTTTTGGAAATTGAGTTTAAATAACCGCAAAATCGACATCCAACTGTCAACATTTCTGGCGGTTTTTTAATAAAGTTTCTAGGCCCCCTCGAGATTATATTTCGCCACTCAACGTCTTTATGCCACAATAAAGTAAAACGCCTAGGGCAATTTCGAGATTTTACGGAAAATTTTTCAAATTTTCACACTTCAAATACATTTTTCGCGGTCTACGGCAGGAAGCTTTTGAAGCGCTTTTCTTGCATTTGTTCATTTTCATTTACCATAAAATATTTCTTACGTGTTGAAGGACACTTTTAAAAAAATCGCAATTTAAAAGGCCGTCAAGTGTTTTGACCCCGCTTTTCATTAGCGTTTTAAAGGCTCCGGACACTATAGGAAGTGAGCGAATTTTCAGCCAGCGCCACCATTGAAAGTTTTGGTGGTATTAGCTGGCCATACACACACGGGTTTTCCAGCAGTTTTGGAACGCGGTGCTGGCACGCCGGTCAAGCCTGCTGTTCAAGTCTGTCGCAGACCAGAACCGTTAGCGCCCACTAACACACAGCCGAAGCCTGCCGGCAGCTCCAGACAGTTTGCTCTATTACAAATAAAACTGTGTGTTAGTGGGAGAAAACTGTCTTCCTAACCGCGGACTTTGCCAAACCCGTGGAATTTCGCCGTGTCGAAAGTTTTCATCCGTAATGGGTGCGTCTTCAGTAGCTGCACCATCGCGTTGCGAGGCTGCAATTTTCTTGAGTTCTTTGCGGAAGCATCCTCGCATGTTTCGAATTATTTTGGTAGCAAAACTGCGATCAGCAGTGGAAAACTTCGTCTTGCAGTACAAACTCATCGTATGCTTTATTTTTTAGATTTTTATTGCAGTATTCTATAGATTTGGTTTTCCATAGGGCCGTGTGGCTTTTATAAATTGCAATAAATCGGGTTAGATATTCTTTGCCCAGGAATCGCGTGTCTTTGTCCACCATTTCTGAACACTGGTGCTGACCGTGATGCCACGACAAGTCTGTATGTTCGTGAGCGTCACCTGTTTTGTCCTACCATGATCCAAGTCTGCCGGTTTAGACCTGTCGTTAGCGGTCAGTGGATCTGCATTACGCTCCGAAAGTGTAGCAGATGTTAAGAGACAGATGTATACAAAATCTGCATAAGTTGCAACCGTCCAACGAACGTACCTACTTGCGCATGCTTGGTATGCATCTAACAAATGTAAACGACGAAGTGGAATATACTATTTCTATCGCCTTTTCTCTGTCACGCTTTTTGCACATGTAAGGAATGGGGAGTTGTTTGTATTAATGTAATAGGTATATGTGGTTGGCCACTAACACAGATTCTAACGCGCAGGTTTTGACTGCGGCGTTCCAAAACTGCTGGAAAACCCGTGTGTGTATGGCCAGCTATTGGGCTGTCAGATTGATATTTATAATTTTTTCCAGCTTTAATTGTCATATAACGTTTTTGAATAATTTTTAGCAAGTGAAATATTTTCGTTTCACAAAATTGTAAAAAAATATTCAAAATGAATCTTTGGTTCGCCGCATTGTGCACTGTATCATTATAAAACTAATAAGTAATAATAAATTTAGACCACTTACTTCTAAATTAACTGAATGTGGATTCAGAGATACTGAAGTTTGTCGAATAACACAACCTTCAATGTGAGAAATGTCGGCTCCAAAACATTTTCGTTCACTAACGTTTAAAACATGTTTGGAACGAACCAATTCCATGCCTTTCTTACATGCAGCTTCACTTCGATGCGTAAATTTCACAGTGTTAAACCCAAAATATGCAACAATATCCATTGCTTCAATTTACGCGGGAATGTCAAACTGACAGGTGACGATTACCACCAAAAATTTATAATTGTGCCGCCTTGAGTCGCTGATAATCAATATTCGCTCACTTCCTATTGAGTAGAAAAAATTGGGATCACTCAGGATAATGAAATCGGTCTATTTTTAGGGCGTTATTAATTAACATTTCGATGCTCTCACTGAGGGCAGATAGATAAAATCTATGTGAAGACAATTTTTCGATTTATAAGTTACGCAAGCTTTTTCGACCAAATGCAAACCTTTCGTAGCCGAATTGTTACAATTTTTAAAATGGAACACTCCTAAATTTGATTGCTTATTTGATTTTGCTAAGAGGTTGTTTAAGATGTTTTTTGGTGTTATCGGCATTTTTTTCATTATTTTTACCCATGTGGATGAATTTTGAAAATTAAATTATCTGAATTTAACAAAGCTGTAGCAGATAATATATCAATATATGAGAGTAATCGGTGCAGTAATAAGAAGTCGAAAATAATATGCAGGATATAAGCAATTTCATAACTCAAATTTAAAAAATTCGAAGCCTCATAACTTATTTTTTTAATGGACCTGCACAATTATGTCGAGAATATAATTCATAAATCACTTGACCCGATTTGCACCAATAGAAATTGAATGATGAGAAAATAAGGCTCTATACTTGGGCCGCCCAACAGACGGAGTGATCACCCTGCAAAAACGTGCTCTAGTGGAGCCAATAGTAATTTATGACGACCGAAATGGAGTGTTGCGACTTCGTTGGGTCTAAAGAAAGCGCATCACTGCGGTTCGGTTGTCCTAAATTGATAGTGGTCCCGCCTAGAGTACGTTCTTGCAGGGTGATCACTCCGTCTGTTCGGCGCCCCAAGTGTAACTCTGATAATCGTCAGACGCGAAATTCTCCTTTGAAAAATTCGCAAGAACTGCAAAGTTTCACAGCAAAAGCGTCGAAAGTTTCCAAGAGTCCTTGGGATCTTTATAAGCGGTGAGTTTAAGCGCAGGTCAGGACAACAGTCCAACTGGCTGAATTCCGTGTATTAAAACAAAGAAATCTGGAAAAAACCCCGATGGGGCTTACCGCCAGCAAGGTCCATAGTGTCCTGCTGGTCAGACTGGAGAACTGGCTCTAAAATCGAGATCGTGTGATAATGCTTTATTAACGTACTAATGCGATTACCCAATTCGTGCTAAGCCCGCGTTAGGCAAACTTCGCATGCGAACGTTAATAAAGCTCATATCCCACTTACCTATATCGCAAATAACTATTACCTCCCACCGGGAGGTAACATACATTGGCTCCCGCATTTTTTGTTTGTATTCTTAATGTCACCATGGATACCACGCCAAAACTTTGCAACGCCTAGTTGATTTGGAAATTTGACAAATTATCAGTTTTCTCACACATCCAATGAATTCCTAAAGCAAAATTTTAGAACTTATACATTAAAAAACATGCGTTTGAAGAAAAAATCATATACATAATATGTATATGATTTTTTATTCAAAATATATATTATACCGGGTGTCAACGAGTGCATGTAACATCCCGCCATTTGTTTACTTTTTGAAATACACTTCGGCAATCCTCTGTTAGTATTATACTTCTAAAACCACATATTTTTAACATCTTTGACATATCTAATTACTTTCGGTTAAACTGGAAGTGATATCAACTTTTTTATGTTAAATAGCAATATATCATTTTGTTTAGATAGTTCGATAGGCCTTTTTATTCTCTTGACAACCATGTATCATACATAACCAAAAACTTTATATTTTTGACGTCAGAGAGCGTTAAATGAAAAAGTCACGTTGGCTGTGAATTTGACGATATTAGCCTAATTTTAAACTTTTTAATGAACCCAACTATTAATTCTAACAGTGTTTCAATGACCATGGAAAGATTTTTGAATTTGAAGCAGTACATCCTTTATTTAAAAAAAAAATAAAGTTAACATAGTAATTTTAAGTGTTTTGAAAAATGGAATTTAAATTACTAATTGATATACTTGGGCCGCCGAACAGATAGAGTGATCACCCTGCAATCACGAGCTCTAAGCGGGGCCACTATTAATTTACGACGACCGAACTGCAGTGATGCGCCTCCTATAGACCCAATGAATTCGCATTACTCCAATTCGGTCGTCATAAATTAACATTGGGCCCGCTAGAGCACATTCTTGCAAGGTGATTACTCTATCTGTTCGGCGGCCCAAGTATAATTGAATTGCACTTTTATGCACTAATTATGAGGACAATAAACTGAAGTTCGAAAAACAAGAAAAATTTTAGCACCTTGCTTTTTAAAATTTCACGAAAAACTTTGTTTCAAAAACGAATATTTGAACGACTGTGTTACCCTTATTTAAAAAAAAATAAAGGATGTACTGCTTCAAATTCAAAACTCTTTCCATGGTCATTAAAACAGAATGTTAAAATTAATAGTTGTATTCATTAAAACGTTTAAAATTAGGCTCATATCGTCAAATTCACAGCCAACGTGACTTTTTCATTTAACGCCCCCCGGCGTCAAAAATATAAAGTGTTTGGATATGTATGATAAATGGTTGTCGAGAGAATAAAAAGGCCTATCGAACTATCTAAACAAAGTGAAATTGCTATTTAACACAAAGAAGTTTATGTCACTTCCGGTTTAACCGGAAGTAATTAGATTTGTCAAAGATGTTAAAAATATGGGGTTTTAGGAGTATAATATTTATAGAGGATTGCCGGAGTGTATTTCAAAGATTAAACAAATGGCGGGATGTTACATGCTCTCGTTGATACCTGGTATATCACAGTATTATTTTCAATATTTTATCAATGAAATCTTTCTTTAGTTTTGTACATTTATTGTAAAACTACAATTATTTGCATTCCGTATCGTTACAGCAGCATTTGAGAAAAGTTCAGATCCAACTGTCGATTGCAAATTTTTTTTTGTATTATTAGTAGTTGTAGACGTAGACGCTACAGAGTGCCGTTCAAATTCAGAAGGTCAGATCAGCTCCAGCTCCAGCATCACTGGTTGTCATTAGCTCTTCTCCGCGAATTTTGCTACTTGTAGCTTTCCGTTTATTTTCTACTGAATCATTGACAACCTTCCACTACTGATGCAGACTTCCACCCGCCGTGACGCTTCAAACTAAGAATATCCGCTCCTGCATCCACTAACAGCATTGCAGAAGTTCTTCGAAAACAATGGCCGGTATAGGCATTAATGATCTCTTTTCCCAGAAACTTTGCAGTTTTGCTAATGTATTTTTGCCCACAACCTGAACTGTACATTTCTCGCCCTTGTGGGCAATAAACAAACGTCGATGATCTGTTTTTTTGGACGCAGAGCAGCACATTTTCTGTAGTAATACAATAAGTGGTCTGGAGTTGTCGGAAATTTTACGAAAGCTGTTGCGTTGCTTGGTAGCCACGAGTGTAAATTTGACAGTTAAAAGATCACGAGCGCTTGCGCGAGTGATCTTCTGTCAAATTTACATGAGTGGTTAGTAAAAGCAACAGCTTGAGTAAAATTACCTAAAACTTCCAGACCACGAATTGTATTTAACAAAATTATTTTTTGAATCGAAGCAAGGTAGTTCAAAACTAAATTTTATTTCAATTAATCGAAATCTGTGTACGCTCTTAATGAACAACTTATTTTGGTCCGTCTAATTGAGAGCCGTAAAAAATAAATTGAAATACCTCGTAAATTAAGAAAGTAATAAAAAATTGCCACTGGATAGGGCTCGGTCAGTCGTTAAGATATTGCTTGGGAAGTTTTGTTCTATAGTTCTTTTCAGATTTCTTGGCGTGTGTGTGCAGTAATCTGCGCATTACGTTCATGTGCCTTTCTCCCTTTTGTAAAATTGATTTGTTGAATTTTAATTACTGCCGTAAGATGACTTGAGAATATTTTCACGTTTCCGTATTTGATCTCACTCTTTCTTACTATGGTTGTGTGAAACAAAATGGTTTCAGTACTAATATGCATATTTTGCAATATCCAGTGGTCACCAAGCAATTTATTAAAAATTATTGCCTTTCAAGTATAAACTGTCAGTTTGATTGTCAGCTGTAAAGATGCCTGGAAATGTTTTACCAAACAGTGCCGAGAAGTTTTACGAAATATTTTTGAATACTTTACTCGAGAGAAGGAAAATTATGGTCCCCTATTGCCTTCAACTTGTGCACAGGAGCGATTGGCCGATGCATCAAAAGTAAGTCTACGCAGCGTGTCGCGCATAGTTGGATAGGAAAAAGGTTTGTCTGCTGCAACGCCCGAAAATAAGCACAGCAAATCAAATTTAAAAAGTGAAGATGTAACTGACAGCACTAAAGCCGAAGTAAGGAATGCTTTTTATTCCATGAAAGAAAAGAAATAACACATTACATTAAAAATTTTAAATAACGAATTAAAAACAAAACAAATATTGGATATTTCTGACACAAGTTTGTGGCATTTATAACCAATAGCGGATTTAAGTACAAACTAGAAAATAACCGGTGTCTTTTGTGTGAACGGGCTAATGTTGTGGGTAAAAGAATACATTTGTTGAGGGAAAACGTCAAAATGCTCATTGCCGTGTGACGTGTCCAGAGTCGCGTCCACAGAACACCTGCATCCTGCAGGGAAACGCACGCTTGCCTCGGTTCCTAGCAACAGCAAAATTTTGGAAACTACTGAACTGCTGGCGGTTGCTTGGATAATCGGATATGGCGGCGCAAACGCCAACATATCTGAAAAATACTATATCTTTCGTTATAAGGGAGTTACGAGACGAAGCGGGATGAAATGAATACCTTTGCTCCCTTGATATATAAAAAGCTATTGTTTTGTTTCGTGCTTGTATAAGATTTTTGTAGACAAAATTCGCTGGATGGTTATCTGCACAAAGTGCGCATTTTGCTGGTGTGACCCTGTTTTCTTGCAAAGTTTTGTGTCGTGCTGATCTCCGCACTTTACGAAATTGTACAGTTTTTGTGCACTAGGCCCATAGGCTGGGCATCTCAGACATTGTACGATATCGTTTTCCTTTCTTGGCGGTTCTACACTATCTCGTGTTGTTTAGGTATTTTGTTTCGTAGATTTCTTTATTATTTATGTTTGGTTCTAGATCAACAAAAAATAGAGGGAGTGGTTGTTTGTTTACTCCATATCTGATATTTAACACATTTCTCACTTCGTGGCCAGATTTCTGTAATTCGCATTTTATTTCTTCGATAGGTACAGAACAGTGCGGATTTCTGATAACTTACTCTATAGGCGCTATCTTGTTTGAGCTGATAAGTGTGGTGAATTATGTTTCTTCTTTCAAGTATTGAATGATCTTTCTATGTTTATGTTCCAGTTGTGTGTGTGGGTGCATTAAATTTAAGTGTGTTGTTTGAAAGTGTTTTGGTATAATATTGTTAATCTGCGCAACACTGGCAATAGCGGCAGTCATTGCTACACCGTAAACAAAGATTAGCGGAGGTTTGTAATCCTTTGGAATCTGTTTTTCGATACTTCTTTATTTTGTGTATCGTCCTCGATGGCGATATGACTATACCTGTTTTAAGTTGATATCTGGCGTTATAGATACATTAAGAAACCCATGTGGTGATGAATTGCTATGTTCTTTTTTTTACTATTTACCATGTAGGTACCTATACTTATTTACTTGGCGTTCGTTCCATCGTCTTCAGATTCGCTATCCATTGGTAGTATATCCGTGTCAGTCAGTTGTTAATTTTGTATAGCAACATAATATTGTGCAGTCTGTGTCTGTGATGGTATGGTTACTAATACTGTCGATGCAGGAGATTCACTAGGTCCTGGTTGTCTGTGGTTGTTAGTGGAAGAATACTGGGTATTGGTGGAAGAGAGTGACTGTAGCATGTGATCTCGGAAACTGTTTGTTTTGTGCGTTGCTTTGATTTTTATTATTAACAGATGGTCTTTACATAACTTTTGCATGATTTAAATCAGTTGGCAGCACGAGTGCATTAGATAATATCTACGTTGGTGTTAATTTTAATTTTTCACTACTTTTCATTGCCTGGCTATACTCTTCCTGTCCATCTTCTTCTTCTCGTCTTTCTCTCCTTTCTGTCTTTTCTCTCCTCGCCTTCTCCTTTCATTGTTTTTCGCTCTCCCTTGATAGGTAGGTAACTAATTTTTTTCAGCTTTAATTTAATTTATTAGTGAATCGGTTCGGAAGTATTGCTAATATTTGCAGATGCGTGAATGCTTGCCGTTTGACACCAATTTTTGTATTGATATATCTTTTTCTGTAAGTTTTTGGGTGGTGTTAATAAATTTCTTATTATTATTATTATCTCGGGCAGTAATTAGAGTTTCAACTCACCGTGTGCACTATCCCCACTCGTTTTCGTTAGAATCGTGGCCCAGCTTGCGCTCCACCACGCACATTATCCCCACACTTTTGGTGTCGCATTTTAGTTTCATTGTTGAGCGATTTTACGCCTACCGCGCAATAAGAAGTTTCGGTAAAAAAAAAATTAAAATATGCGTGAAACTTCGCGCGGTATAATAGGTGAAACTTTTTAATCCCATCTGAGACAATAATTAGAGCTCCAACTCAGTGTACGCTATCCCCCACTCATTTTCGTTAGAATCGTGGCCCTGCGGACGCCCCACCACTCAATCTATCCCTACACTTTTGGTGTCGCATTTTCGTTTCATTGTTGAACGATTTTAACGCATACCCCGCCATAAGAAGTTTCACTTCAATAATATAATTGATTTACAAGCAGCAAGTAATGGAATATCGACATTCATCAAAAGACACATTAAGGGTTAGTGTACTGTTGTTTGTCTTAGTCTGCCGTAACAGTGTATGCTGCTTTTTTGATTGTTATAAATTACTGCTTGGAGTGCTAATATTTTACATTGTTTTCTAGTCTATAGGTTTTGTATTGCCAATTAATATTTTTATAATTTACGAGTTGTTTTTCTGGTAAGCTTTAATACATCATACTAAATAGTAATTTTTTCTTGATTATTGTGTTCTATTTTGGATGATTTTTCAATGAAATTCTGTAATATGACTAATGTTTACTCAGTTTTTATATGGCATATTTTGTGAGTCTTACTTACCTATAGATTTGGTAATGAATAGACATACCTATAACCAAGGAATTTCAACTCTTTTTATGGGTATTCGTATTTACAGATCTGTAAGGTAGTGAAACACAGTTTCAGCCCGATTGCGACTACTTGATTGTAAATAACCTAGTGACTACCTGTTACTTTGCATTTAATTTATCAGTTTTAATTTTTGTTTTGCAATCTGTTGATATTTCACTGGTCTGTGATTTCTATCGTTTTAGTTTTGGAGCGACCACCTTCACAAATGTCGTATTTGGATCAGTTCCTTAGAGAAACCAATTCTACCCAACACAGTCAGGTTCAGTACGAAAACAGAGAAGGCCAAAACTTTGTTTACCACCAAGGAGCTTCCATAGAATCAGGGGAGGGTGACATAGAAGACAACAGAGCTCTCAGTATATCAAGTTCAAAGAGCAACTTGTCAGAATCTAGTCTGGTATGTTCAATAAGTTTTCTCTCTTATCTTGATTTTCAATAAAGTAAATTTCACATAAACGTTGTGCAGTTTTAGAAGTACCTAGTGCAGAAACTTATTTCCATATTTTTCTGCAGAAGTGTTCACATTGGCTTATTCTAAGACTACTTTGGTAGAGGGACTGCAGAAGCTAGATACCTTTAAACTATTGCACTATCTACTTACAACACTGTTACGAGGACTAAGAAAGCTTATTCGTGGCGCCTGTGATGTTTATTAAATTTCAAATTGTCCTTTGTCACCACTTCTTATATTTTTGTGTCCTTACCACAGAGAATCAACCTAAATTATTCTACAATCTCAACTAATTTTCACTTTGTAACATGAAAGGAAACACGAGCAATTGTGTAAGCAATTAAATAACCAAACCCATACGATTTTCAGTAATGGCAATAATTGGCATTTTAGTGGTCGATGCCACGTAAAACAACTGCACTGCAAATATGCAATGTAATTGCACCAACGTTTATGTGCATTTATCGATTTATGTGAATAATGCTTAACCATGACTTGTAAAATTAATTATATACAGGGTGTCCAGTAGGGAATAGACCACACTTCAAATCTAGCTTCATTGGGTCAAAAGAAACCTATCTGAAACAATTTATCTTAGTACAATTCTGCTTCCTTAAAAAGTTATGGGCCTTCGAGAAACACTTTTTTATTTAATTTTTTCATTATTTCTTGTTCACTTTTGAAGTTATTTCAGTGAAACTTGGTATAGGAAGGTTTTTTGGGTCCCTAAACAATAATATGCTGTTAAGACAGAATTTGTCTTAGAGTTTGTTATTTAAAATAGCCCACTCCTTAGCATTATCTTTATTGCAGTTTTATGTAAAGGCTTAGCATATTATAGATCTCTCCGTTAGAATTATCAATCGGCCCCGTTAGATGTCTCTTTTAGTACTATATTCTTGGAAATTACGTCGTATTTTCGAATTGCTTCGAGATTTTTCTAGAAGTTTTGACTCGCCAGAACGCGGAATTCGTCCGGATTTTGCCAAAAGGTTAGATATCACCGAAAATCTTTATAGTATTTCGAAAGATTCTTCGGTATCTTAGAAAAGGGTTTATTTCTCAGTTGGGCAGATTGCGTACCTAATAGTTGTTGAAACCTCCAATAATTGAAATTGGGGTAAGTTCCGTTTTCTTGGCTCATTACTTGACTCACAGTATTTTTATTCTATTAAGGGTTTTTTGTGGTTTAGACACTCCTAGATTAGGTCCCGAATTTTATCTGGCCTATAGTATTTTGGATAGACGTTTCTTCGCTGTACGGCAAATTAAACACAGAATTAGACACATACGCAAGAATTGAAGAAGACAGATAAGTAAAAGGCCAATAGAACTATTTGGGTAGTTTTTGACAATTTTACGTTACAATACAGCCTCGCCGTTGGTAGTTCGTTTTATCAAAAGTATTATACTAAATTTTTAATAGTTTTAAGAGTAAATTCCTAAATTGTTTGTTATTTATTTCTTTGAAGCCAGAAGTAGATCTACCGAAAGCGCCTACACTGTGTTTCAAAATTATTTCAGTTAGGTACACTGCTTTTCTAAATTTCGCAAAGTTCATTGTTTCATAGTTTTACTTTAATAGTGCACATTGACTTTGTTCATAGAGGCTTGTATATTTATATGACTGTTGACTAAGATTGTGTAATACTTGAGGACTTGATTTGAACCTGACGTAACTGTTTTATTGAATAAATATTATTGTTTGTTTTATTATATTGAGATACTTTGATTGCTCAGAGCTTGATATCCATATTAGTAGCCTTCCTTCATTGGACCTAGCACCTTCGTAGGTAAGTCATTATTTGGACTGTGTTAAATGGCGCCTATTTTATTCTCCTATTTGACTCTCGTTGCACATAGAATTTTGAAATCTCGTAGTAGACGACCCACCCCCTTCTTCAACTGCTTCCTTAGCCAAGGCCAGAGAGTCCACTGGACTCGTTAAATCTATTATTTATTACCTTACGAAACTGGATTTTGGTAATAATGCATTTACTTGTGAGTAACACATAGACAGCGCCAACTTTCACCCTACGCCTTTTGTTTTTGTCGTATGTTGTTCGCTGGCACAAATTTTAAAACAACTGCTAATTTTATGGAAAAAGCACTCGATTAACTATAAAAAGGTATACTTGTCGCGAATCGCTAAAACGCACCTTTTTAGAGAAAAATGCATTTAAAGTGAATGCTACTTTGGTATGCCAATGATGCTGGTCAGAATCCGGCCTACGTTTTAAGCACATTAATCATGGTGGATCTATGATACTTATACACAAACAGAAAATGAAGAATTTAGAAACATCTACCAAAGATACAAGAAATTCTATCATGACTACGTGCTAAATCTGAAAAAGAACGCAAACAAAAAGTCAATAATATCTTCTAAAAATAAGCATAAAACTACCTGGTCCTTAATAAACAGAGGAACCGGGAAACACAAAGCATCAAATTCTAACAAACACCCTACAGTTGACGAATTTGGAAGCTACTTTCAGTTAGTTGTACTCCAACTTTTGAATGGCCTCCCACATTCAAACATTTTTGCAGGAACCTATCTATCCAAGGCAACACAAAATTCAGGTTCACTCTTTTTTCATCCTGTATCACATCATGATATACTGAAGCATATTGGTAAGATCAAAGCGAAAACTTCAACTGACATTTTTGATATGGACACCAAAATGATAAAATTTGTAGCTCAATAAATTTCTGCCCCTTTAGCTGATATAGTGAACTCCTGTTTCGTCACTGGAAACTTCCCAGACTTACTGAAGCAGGCCGAAGTTACCCCATCCATAAGCAGGGTAGCAAAATAGAAGCCAAGAACTATAGGCCAATATCAATATTACCAGTATTTTCAAAAATCATAGAATCTGTAATGGTTCAGCAAATATCTGATTTCTTGAATAAAAACGACTCTCTCTGTCCGGAGCAATTTGCTTTCAGGGCGGGAAGGAGTGTAGTTAATGCCATCCAGAAGTTGGTCACCTATATCTATGAAGCATTTGATGATTGCGAAGTCTGTCTGGTTGAATTTTGTGACCTGAGCAAAGCTTTTGATAGTATGACCCACGATATCTTTTTGGAAAAACTAGAATTTTACGGTATCAGAGGAGTGGCAAAAAATCTAATTAAATCATACTTTACAAATAGAACTCAAATAGTATCTCAAGATGGCCTACTCAGCACTCCACGTAACATTACGGCAGGCATAGCACAGGGCTCACTGATAGGGCTCATATTTTTCCTCTTTATAAACGACCTACCCCTTAATATGGACTGCCATACAGTGCTCTTTGCCGATGATACCACATTTGCAGTCCGTGGGAGAGATGGAGTTCAACTGGATCAAAAGTTAGTACTTGCTGAACAAAATGCCCTAAATTGATTTGCCTCTAATAGTTTAGTGTTGAACGAGAATAAGTTCAAAACAATGAAATTTAGCACAAACCGAAGAAACCCGTCAATCGACAGTTCAATATTTCTTGGCATACACTTGGATTCTAAGCTAACCTACCAACAACATATTCAAGAAACCAGTAAAAAGCTATCTAGAGCAGTATATGCAATCAGACGCATAAGACGACTGGTAGATGAGGACACAGCAAGAGCAGTGTACTTTGCTCTGTTCCAGTCGATTTTGACTTACGGAATACTGATATGGGGCCATACTGCACATTTACATGAGCTCTTCGTAATCCAGAAGAGGGCTATTAGGTCTATTGTGGGAGCACCCTTAGATGTGCACTGCAAACCAATATTTGTGGACCAAAAAATTCTCACTTTGTTCTCCCTATATGTACTTACCTGTTTGGTTTATGCCCACGCAAACAAACATCAATTTCAAAGTTACATTGATATACATAACCACAATACGAGAAACAAAAGCCACTTTGTAATACCTTACCGCAGGGTTAACTGTGCCCAACAGGGAACAAACTATTTATGTATTAAAATGTATAATAAACTTCCACAACATATAAAGTACCTTAATCTGAAGAAATTCAAATCAGTGTTAAAAGACTATCTAGTTGAAAAAGTGTTTTACAGTTTAACTGACATTTATAACTCGTCTCTGGACGATTTCAAATCTTACAAACCTAATCTACTGTAGATCTAAATTATCACACCTTTGTGTACTTATTTATAAAATCCATCTTTAGATGTTCTGACGTGCCATGTATTTTGATGTTGAATAAATTTGATTTGATTTGATTTGATGCCAAATATGTATGTATATGGGACAGTCAACAATTTTAATTTGAAACAAATTAAAAAATTCTTCGAAAACCCATATGACCAATTTATCTTAGTACTATTCTGTTTCCTTATGGGTGTTCTAAGAATTTTTTATTTCTAATTTTACAAATAAAAATTGATGACTGCTTCATGTTTCTGTATATTTGGAGTCTAGCATGATTAATGTGCTTAAAACGGAAGCCGGATTCTGATCAACATCATTGGTTTACCAAAGTAGCATTAACTTTAAATGCATTTTTCTCTAAAACAGTACGTTTTAGCGATTCGCAACAAGTATACCTTTTTTAAAGTTAATCGAGTGCTCTTTCCATAAAACTAGTAATTGTTTTAAAATTTTTTCAATGAACAAAATACGACAAAAACAAAAGAAGGCGTGGGGTGAAAATTGGCGCCCGCTATGTTTTACTCAAAAGTAAGAGCATATTATTGTTTAGCTACCCAAAAAACCTTCCTGTACCAAGTTTCACTGAAATAACATCAAAAGTGCATGAGAAATAATGAAAAAAATAAATAAAAAAATTGTTCTCCGAAGGCTCATAACTTTTTAAAGAAGCAGAAATGCACAAAGATAAATATTGGTTCAGATCGGTTTCTTTGACCCCAGGAAGATAGATTTGAAGTATGGCCCATTCTTTACTGGAGACCCTGTATATTTAAACACAAACAGGTCTTGTAGACCCAAGGCTTTAGACTTTTATTGAACTAGGAATGTGTATATTATCTAATACCTAAATCTGAAAGTTTGTTTACGTATTTACAATATTATTATAGTTCAAACACTATTCCCATTCTGTCCACTGTTTCGCTTTTCCAGTCTTCTACACCAAGCTAGTCCAAACCCTTCATCATATCCAACCATCTGCATCTTGGGCGTCCTCTTCGTTCTTTACTACTCCTCCCTACAACACTATTTTCGCCGTCCTCTCTCATTTGGCAGACCTAACAAATGACCCAACCTTTGTGGCTTCGTAACACCCCACAAAGTCTGGCTCGTCAGATAGTTCCATCAACTTCGCGTTACTTCGCCTCCACCAGTTTCCCTCTATCATCTTATTTCCATATATCCTCATCAGAATTTTCCTTTCACATACTCTTAATTTGGCTTCGATATCTCCAGTCATAAACCACGTCTCACATGCGCACAACACTGTTGGCCTAATAACTATCTTGGCTACCCTAACTTTCGCAGATCTTGACACTATTTTCGAGCATAAGAATCTGCTTAAGCACACGGCACATGTACTTTACTATCCATGCTGAAATTTCTTCAGTTTCATCACTATGATTAGCCACTGTAACTCAGAGGTTCACCTACCTAGACAGGTACTGAAAAGATTTAGGTTTACTTTTTTCTTTCACATTTTTGAAGACCTGCCAATTGTATAATGTCCTACGCACATGAATATTCCTGATTTCCAACAGACAATTTACAATTTTATATCAATACGAAGGGCGCTGAAATCAGTTATAAAAATTGTCGCTATCCGGCGTACTATGAATTATGTAAAAAGATATGTAAAATAATACTATTTTTGACTTATTTTACACGTAAAGCAAGTAGCAAAATACGTAATATTATGTAGAAAATGCAAGGGTGTGTTAACAAACACGTGCACTAACCAAGTTGTAACAGGCTTTTCTTTATGTGTCAGAAAATTAAAAACTACGGTAGGGACATGTAAGCCATTTTTCAATATCTCGTACAGTTTCCAAGTTATAATTCACTATGAATTCTTAATAAGTTAACCCCACATGCCAAAAGACAGTGACACAGCAATTAAAATCGACACATGTTTCGCTGATGTCAACATCTTCAGGAGTTGAAGATTAATCAGATTAATCTTCGACTCCTGAAGATGCTGACGTTGCATGTTGTCAACGAAACATATGTCGAGTTTAATTACAGTGTCACTGTCTTTTGGCGTGTGGAGTTAACTTATTAAGAATTCATAGTGAATTTACATCAAAGTTCTTGATCCAACTACTTTGCGCAAGTTATAATTGATAAAATTTGAAAAATGACGATATTTAACATCAAATCACGCCGAAATTATGGGAGTTAAACCCAATGTATGTATTCAAAATTTTTTATCAGATGCAGGGTGTTCCGTTTAAAAATGCAAAGTTGGGTGTCGTGCAAAAGGAATGGAATGGTCTGTATAAGTGAAAATAATTTTCTAAAAGCGATAATCAAAAATGGTGGGTCGCCTATAATATTTTTATCTAAAATGTATAGTAAAGGTGCTATAGAAGGATCCCACTTAGGTGCCCCACCCTGTATACTATATAATACCCACTACGGGGATATACCGAGTGATAAACTTCCATGTGTACATGGGGAAATAACATAGGTAATTAAATTTTTGGGGATTCCTGCTCCCCATGTATATAGTTACAATGGTGGTAAAGGTAGCAATCCAAAGATTATTTTTTTGCATATGAGAATATCAAAAACTACAACTTTCCAATTCATTAAAGCATTAAAAGCAAAAATTAATTAAAACTTATTAAACTAACATCAGAAATTTATCAGACTAGCTCAGCTCGCGCGCTCATTGACCTACCGAAATCAGATGAAAATTAAGTTTTCATATGGTTTTACCGCCGCTAGTATGTATTATTTAGTACTACAAGTCATTGTAATAAAAATATCTGGTTTACCGCATTTGCATACAATTGCCATCGCATCTTGATAATTTTGTAACATATTTCGAGGAGATCCTTGAAATGTTGACGGTAAAAACACCATTTTTCCAACACTTTGTTGAATAAGTTGCGATATTTTCTCTAAATAATCTATTAAACCCTGGTAAGAATCTGCACGTAATTTCTTTTGATTGTCCCTACAAAAATTTATTCTATCTTTTTCAATTTTAACGTAACTATCATCTAACCATTGCTGAAACAACCGACGTCCCATCAAGAATATGTTAGTTTCATTACGGATTGCTATTCTATATTTGATATAAGCTGCACGACTTACTCGTTTATTTCTTTTAGTACAAGGTATTGATTGATGTTATCCGCGAGTAACAGATGGGTAAAACAAAGGATAAATCTAAGGCTCTACATTAGAATCCATAGTAATAACATACTGTAAAAATTTATCGCTTTTATTTCTTATTGTTACATAAGATTCTGGAACATCACCATCAGCTGTTGAAAAAACTGCAGCAACCTCATTTACCCTTTGGAAGTTATAACGATTCCGATCCATACCATGTTTCAGCGTAAACAACAGGTTCAGTTCAGGTTCTTCATTGGAATTGTTTTATCTTTAATTTTCCAATTCCTCGCCCATCGTTTGATATGATTGAGCAAACACGTTATGTTTACGCATAAAATTCTCAATTTCTTTCATAATTTCTGAATCACATTGTGAATTATGACTTAAACGAAATTCTACTGCCTCTTGAGCATCAACAATAAAGAGTTGACCATAACTTGGAGTCTCGTTAGAGGATGGATAAAGTACTGTATTTATCTGAAAGTATATTTTTGACCTTGTATGCATGTATTTTAAAACAAAATGGACCTCTACGTGTGGAATTAAAATTGACCAGATTAGCATTAAATGAGGCAAATGAAAAAGAGCAGTTGTAACTTCGGGAATGTTCAAAAAATTTTACCTTTACCTTTATATCCTACAAAATAGAAAACCGACTTCAATATAAAGGGTGTTTCAAAATGAGCGCAAGATTTAAATTTCTCGGCATTTTCTTTTAATCAAGGATGCTGGATTAAAAATTTTACAATTGTCGAGTAGACGCATTGCGATTATCAGTCATGGAATGCAACAGTTAAGAGACTGATCGAGAAATTCCATCGAACTGGCTCGCTTGAGAATGAGAAATCATCAGGTCGAACTCGGCCAGGCCGGTCCATCGAAAATATTGCCTTAGTGACTGCAAGTGTTACTGAGAATCCAGGCACATCGAGTCGCCGCCGGTCGCAGCAACTGGCCAATTCGACAAGCAGTTTACAGCGAATTTTAAAAAAAGATCTCTAGCTGCATCCTTATTATTATTATTATTATTATATATATTTATTTGACCAGAAAATACAGTCAAAAAGGAGAAAATATTGACAACGTCATTTTACAATTTTCCCTAATAATTACTTAAAGTAGAGCTAACACTAAAGTGCAAATTATCTAACAATCATTAAATCATAGTGTTTCCTTAACTTAGTTGTTAACATGGTCTTAAACTTTTGTACAGAAGGCAAACTGAATTGTGCAGGCTTCTTCAAGTTCCCAGAACTTTGTCAATTGCCCTTGCACTGCACTATGGGACTCTATAGAATTTTGTATGAAATGGCACATGGTAGTACCCGGTATCTGAGATTCGGGAATCACCGAGCCTGAAATCACCCACCCAAATCGAGTCTTTTGCAAAACTGATTTGGCCAATACATAAGAGTCGATAAAAAAGATTTGCCCCGAGAAGCATGTCAATGCTACCAGGCTGAAAATAAGTAGGATCCGCTAGGGAAAGACTTGCAGGTATTTCAAAGTTATCAATATTGCTCGTACTTATCGGAATATTGTCACTAATGTGAGGTATTATAAAACATGATATATTAGTGCTGTAGGAATTTTTCATTGATTTAATGTGGAGGTTACACCGCTTACTGATTTGTGACATGGTTTGTCCAATGTCCAAAACTAATATATTAACATCAAAGGTTCTCAATCCCAACCGTGAAAGCAATGACGCAGTAATAAAATTAGACTGAGAGGCACTATCTAATAAAACTCTACAGTTCTGAAATTCCCCTGTACAATCTCTCACTAGGATTATTGCTGTTGATAACAGAACTTCAGTGTTGTAGTGACAGCTGAATGAATGGGTTTGTATATTATCATGAAAGATTTGAGCAGGGCTGTGTGCAACAGTTTTATTTTGAGTAGGGGTGAATGATTGAGTTTCTACCCTTTGAGTACTTTCCCTCGGAGTATTTTGACTCTGCCTGTAATTAAGATGCAAAGTTGTATGGTGATTTAGATTGCATTTTCGACACACTCCGTTAGTACTTTCTCGATTTGTATGATTCGGTTTCAGACAAGTCAAACACAACCGACCACCCTTTACAAATGCTATTCTATAATTTATGGATTTTTCTTGAAATTTAGGGCAATACGAAAGTCTGTGGAATAATGGTTTCCGGGAAACCATTATTCCATGAACAACGGCCACGAAAGCCTTAAGAAGAAACATACCCTGTAGTAATAAAAGATTTTGATTTTTGAAAAGGTTCCCAGTAGACTTCCTTTGTCTTTGGTTTAAATGCTAATCCAGGAGAGGTCATCTCCAGGGTTTCCATAAGATCTGACCTTTCTCTTATAAATGCGTAAAAATCATCTAAAGTAGGCAATTCATTTTAAGTTCTTTGTTCCTTCCCACTCACGTAATATTGTTTTGTCTAATTTGCCTGATAAAGTATATAAAAGTAAAGTGTCCCACTCCGCAGCGGGTTGAACTAGGTTTTCTAAACCTTTTTTTGACAGTATCCACCATCTTCCTTAACTCTCCTGATGATTCTCGGGTTAATGGCTGAATTTCATGAATGGCTCGTATATGATTCTGAACCAGAAGTCTTAAATTATCATACCTTTGTTTTAAAAGGTCCCATGCTACCTTATAGTTCTTTTCAGAGAATTCTAATGAATGAATCACCTGCTTTACGGTGCCATCGAGCGAGGCCCGCAAGTAATGAAATTTTTCTATATCTCCAATACCTGTGTTAGTGTGGATTAGAGACTCAAACGTGTCCCTGAACTCCAACCACGTATCATAATTCCCTAAGAATGTTGGCAAATTAATTTGTGGTAGTTGTACACCTGACAAACCGACCGCTACTGCCTGATTTTTACCTTCAGAACTGACCTGTATATTATTTGTCTTAATAATGCCATCTGAGAGTAAGCCCCTCACTACAGCAATTGTTGCAAAGAATTCATTTTCAAACATGCATCTTAGGCTCATTTGTTCCTGAAATTGATCTAATCCTACTATCTTCTAACTCACTTTGTATTTGTTCAAACTCTAACAATAAATGATTTGCTCTTTCTAATGTACTTTCAAGTTCAATGTACACATTTTTGTGAATGTCAGTTTCTTTAGTTTCAATAGTGTGCGTTCCAGAGATCTTGGGTTAATTTTTCCTTGACATAAACGGAACGAATGAAATTGTTATGTGTACTGTACTTCTTTACTATGCAATATACAACTTTTACAAACAAAACTGATATAGTAATTTGTTGATATTAACCAAACTATATTCGTACAAAACGTACTCGCCTGCACGGCTGACAAAAATGCAATGCTGCAAAATAAAAAATCTGTAAAACTATGGCGCTGCCTTTGCACATGCGCGCAGCCAACTTAACATGCATAAAACAGGAGCGTAACACGCGACAAATAGCGATTTTTAAATTTGCATCATAAGTTTTAAAAAGAGTAAAGCGTGCTTCTGTTGACGCTCGTTTGTGCTTCAGAATTGCTATTTCCGCAGCAGACATTGAGTTTATTTTGTATTCTTAGGTTTTACTTGAAATAAGCAAGTGTAACCCTTTAGCTCAGAAGGGCTAATACCGAGTGAAATCAAATCCGCAGGATTGGAATGAGTTGGCACGTGTCTCCATTTTGATGATTTGGATATTGCTTGAATTTGAGCCACGCGATTGGACACAAAGGTCTTCAAACGTGATGGATCTGAGGCTATCCACGACAACACAATCGTGGAGTCGCACCAAAAATATACTTGGTCAACCTTAATTTTTAAAGCGTCATGCACACGCACATATAATTTTGCTGCCAAGAGGGCTCCACATAGCTCTAGTCTTGGCAGGGTTATAGATTTGAGTGGCGCTACCCTCGACTTGGCACAACATAAATTGACTAAGACATTGCCCGCGCTATCCTCTGATCTTAAATATATACAGCACCCATAGGCCACTTGCGACGCATCTGAGAAACAGTGAATTTCCATAGATATTGCATCTTTTAAAATAATATGTCTAGGAATGCGCAGTTCCTTTAGCAATTTGATCTCACTATAAAATTTCAACCAAGGAGTAAGTATGCCGTCAGGAATGTTATCGTCCCAACCAATTTTAGCCTGCCACAAACGTTGCATGATCATTTTAGCTATTATAGTTACTGGACCTATAAGACCCAATGGGTCAAAGATCTGTGCAGTTATAGAAAGAATAGAACGCTTAGTAAAGGTAGCGACTTCTTCAAGATGGGTTACGTATTGAAAATTGTCTGGAATTGTGTTCCAAAATATGCCTAAAGTTTTTGAGCTTTGGCTACTTTCAATGAGGTACTGTGAATCATATGGTGTCTTAGAGTTAAGTAATTGAAGATTTAAGATTCGAGGATCGTTAGATTTCCATTGTCGCAGGTGGAAACCAGCACCCGCACAAATCTTAGTAACGCTACTGATTAAACATTTAGCTGACTTCATGTCATCTGCTCCAGAGAGCCAGTCATCCATGTAAAAGTCATGCAAAATAGATTGACTAGCTTCAGGAAAGCATGTTGCATTTTCTATGGCAAGCTGCTTGAGACATCTTGTCGCTAGGAAAGATGCCGAAGCAGTGCCATAGGTTACGGTATTTAAGCGGTAGTGGGTTAGACTATCAGTGGGATTAACCCGCCAGACTATTCGTTGACACATATTTAAAGATAGGTATATCGCGCAACGAGTGTTTCCGACCGGCCGAAAATTGCTATTTGTCCTTGACGCCATTTTGAACCACCCCTGTCAAAATGAAAATAGAGGTTATGTAGAATGTTTATATCTCTAAATTTAGCAGTATTTTATTTACAATTGGTTTAGCTAGTGAATGCTACTATTAGAAAAACAAAGGCATGTTAAATTGAATGTTGTATTATTTTTTTTATTAGGAGTTATTATTTTATTCAGAGGTCAGGAACATCGAACATATATTACTTATACGACTAGGACGTCAGTCAATAACCAGCACTCCACTGTTCTTATAACAGTCTTTTTCCCGTTGGTGTCTTCTTTCAATATCATAAATGAGATTTATAAATTGAGGCAAGCTGAAAGCAGGACTTATCAAGTGGGAAGGAAAAGTATTTTTTGCTTTCTCGATATTTCAGTGCCTCCACTTCTCTTGCAAGCAAATGAACTTTTATTGCATAAATAATGCTTCGAGTGCATTATCTCTATCATTGTACTTTACCGGTCATTAAACGGTTTGCAATGTTGTTATCGCACGACACTACTCCCGTTTGTTACAGATGCTCCGAAGCAGCTGGTTGACAATTACAAATGAGCATATCTACTAACTCAATGCTAAATGCACAGGATACAAACACTCAACGTCATCTAATCAGTTTGTTTTCTGCTCATCAGCTCAGGTAGTCTTGGTACGAGAAAGCTATGACTGGTCCCTTATATTGGAGGCAACTGTATTGCAGTGACGCATCGTATCACTGTACCAGCTTTAGTTTCCACGAAAGCCAATACACCCTTATAGCGTTTATTGACGCTTATAGTAAGGGTGTATTTATAGTGCTCACCAGGAATGAAAAACCTGCCCCGAGCTGTGCTAAGTACACTTTAAGGCTACGTTCACAACAGAGCCTAGATGATAGCAGGGATGATGGATCATAGATGTTACTATAAGCGCTAATAATAGGTGTTCACAACGGAGCCGAACTACCTATATACCTGCTCGTAGTTTAGTCTAAATAAAATGTCTGATGGTGAAGAACTTTACTTTGTTCTCCTGCTGTAAAGTGGAAAATTTTTACACGACAGTTTCGTATGAGAAGATTTCACATTCATCCTATAAACAAAAGACGGTCTATTTTTGGCGAGTTTCATCACTTATATTACGAATTACGAATACATCCAGATCGTTTTTTTTGCTTATATGAGAATGGAACCGCGTACTTTCGATCATATTTTATTATCTACATCCATAACTATGAAAAATATTCAACAATACCCTCGAGTCTGCTCGCAAAAGAATGGTCTGATGTATTCTTTTATTTTATGATCGCTTATAATAAGCGCTTTTCTCTATTATGCGCAGCTCCGGTTTGAACACGCCAATTGAAAAACATTGTTTCATTTTATAAGCGCTAGTATAAGTCAGCTATGATCTCTGCTATCCTCTATCACCTAAGCTCCGTTATGAACGTACCCTAAGGAGACCTTGGCTCGTGAGTACTCTTGATTCACGAGTACAAATGCACTCATGAATTATGAGTAGAGGAGCATATTTTTTTAATGCAATAAGTAGTTTCACTACTTGTTGTATTGGTATATCTAATAATTTATTGAACAATAAATTATGCATATACATATAGCTTCAGCTTGCTGAAATAGAAAAATCCGGCTAAGGAATTCACCTACTTGAAAATTAAAAACATTGCGATATCGTAATATTTTAATATTTTGTTAACAAAATAAACATTCTGCTTAGACATTTTGGCGAAGTGCGATACAGTGTAGACACACCAGTTTATGTCCACTGTTAGACCTGTCGCAGCGAAAGACGAACCTGTGGTGGCGAAAGAAGAACCTGTCACGTGTTCTGCGCGAAAAACCAATTTATGTAGGACCGGCCTTCAATGAAGTAATGGGGGCGTCCGCTGTTGCTGTCAGCTGCAGTGTCGTGTTGGCCTTTATTGTTTACATGTTTATGCTGTTGTGTGTAAATGTGCAAATAAATAGGAAGCAGTCAGTGCGCACGAGCGACCACGTGACAGGTTCTTCTTTTGCCGTGACTACTATACCTTCGTTTTTAATAAAGCAAAATCTAAAACAAAACTAAATAAATACATATTTTTGCAAGCAACATTTTGTCAATGCTTAAACTGCATATTTTAAAAACAGATTTTAATTTCCGAATAAGTAAACACAACAGATTGTACAGACATATGGACCATCCTGCTCGTGACGTAGAAGGTTGTTACATTTCTTCAATTATAGCAGGAGCTGCTTCCAAACTTGCAGACAAATTTGTAGAGGCATAAAAAGGTATAGCAATCTTCCTGATTACATGCATAAGACCTTTTTGAATTATGTCTTCAGGATGAAAATGTTCAGAACATACAAACATTGACACCTTCCAATTTATCTTGCCCCAAAGCAAACAACCAAGCATTAAACACATGCATGTTCTTAGGAAATCTGAAAATGATGGCCAGATTAGTATTTTTCAGTGTATAGGTTAATAACTTACCTAAGAAATGTAATTTTCGACTCGGGAGGTAATAACCTCACTATTTTTACAGTTTTTTACAAAGCAAGTTATTTCGCACAGCTACTACTGCCACAACCAAATAAACACACTTATAACAAATTGTTCTATAAAATAAGAGAACGAATGAAGCAATAAACACAATCCGCACTTAATAAACTAACTTTTGACAAAGAAGTGGTTCAAAATGGCTGCAATGGCGTCCAGTTCTTTATCTCCTTTTATTTGATGTGCGGTATCGCTGCGCAGTGGACTAACAGTGGTATATTTATCTAAGTATGTGTTCGTTGATAATCACGGTCTGCTTCGTGGACCATCACGCACCTATACATTTTCTGGATGTCAGCTGCAAAACCAATTGCATGCTTTCTGAATCGAAGTATTATGGAGAAGAGGTCATCTTGGATGACTGGCCCTATCTTTAATACATCATTGAGCGATAGATTGGATGTGGTTTTAGCGCTAGCGTCGAATACGACACCCAATTTTGTGGTAAGAGAGGACTCTTTTATTATAGCGTGGTGCGGCAAGTAGTACATAGCCCTATCTCTACCCAGCTCATCTGCTTTCCTTATTGGAGACATATGTTTTAAGTTTACGTATTCTTCCATGAATCGACAATAATTGTCCTTCAAGGAAGGGTTTTTTTATTAATTTCCTTTCTAGTGCTTGAAATCTCTGAATCGAAATTGTTTGAGAATCTCCTAAATGTTTATAATTTTCTTTGAAAGGCAATCTAACGACAAAGTTACCTACGTCATCTCGCGTAAATGTGCTTTCGGGCAATTAATAATTAATGGGAGTGAACAGTTGCTACAATTGAATAAAAAACAGTCAAGCACTAAATTTTAAATATAAAATATCTTCCCTAGGAATTTACGACGTTTAAAAAGTGCAAACTAGAACACCTGCTGTATGCAGCAGGTTGTTGTGCCTTGCGCGCGACGCGACGCATAAAACTTCGCTCGGAATTTGGTTGCCGGCAGTTCGGTAAATACACAAAGAATTTACGTATCATGCAAACAATAACCGCAAATAGAGTCAATCCTACAGTAGGAAAAATGATCGTTTATTATGAATTGGAAAGAACTCACAGGATATTCGAATTCCTCTTGTTAGGTACTTGATATAATTTGGGAATATAATTTCCTTATGCCAGATCCATCCGTGCTCGTTAGGACCAATTTATGTGCGTTCGAGAGATCTTGGGTTAATTTTTCCTTGACATAAACGGAACGAATGAAATTGTTATGTGTACTGTACTTCTTTACTATGCAATATACAACTTTTACAAACAAAACTGATATAGTAATTTGTTGATATTAACCAAACTGTATTCGTACAAAACGTACTCGCCTGCACGGCTGACAAAAATGCAATGCTGCAAATTAAAAAATCTGTAAAACTATGGCGCTGCCTTTGCACATGCGCGCAGCCAACTTAACATGCATAAAACAGGAGCGTAACACGCGACAAATAGCGATTTTTAAATTTGCATCATAAGTTTTAAAAAGAGTAAAGCGTGCTTCTGTTGACGCTCGTTTGTGCTTCAGAATTGCTATTTCCGCAGCAGACATTGAGTTTATTTTGTATTCTTAGGTTTTACTTGAAATAAGCAAGTGTAACTTGAATGTGATAGAAATTAATATGCAAAGTATTGTATTTATCGAGAGGAATAATAGGAAATAAGGAATAATGACAGATAATTCGCAAACTTAAACTCAGTTTTTTTCTCAGTCGCCCAACGCAATAAGATGGCTTCTCTTCATCCCCTGATCCGTCTCTGCCAATCAGAACGCTTGCCTCTGTCTCTAGTCTACTGGAATAAACCTGGCTGCGACCACGTGCTATAACACTGTATTTTCTAGCCTCTCCGCAGGGTCTCTTGGCTTCTTTTCCACTAATTTAACTTGTTTTTCGCCGCTTGCATGCTAGAAATGATTATTCTTCATTCGTACTTGATTAATACCTCTTTACGCAGTTTTCATTCCTCGACGTTCACTAGTATTTCTGTAGTTTAAGTTGATTTTTGTGGATAGCTGCTGGTTGCTGTTTTAATGGCCGGTAACATTAAATAACTCCAGATTATTTGAAATGTAATGGCAAAGTGATTATCCGGCTCGAAGGACCATTTGTTGAGAATAATACAACTCGATTAATTCTTGCTGTGTTTATTTTCTTGATTTTAATACATTAATTACAAAAAGTCAAACAGGAGGCATAAACACTGCTACACCTCGTGAACGTTCGGTGAAGACTGTCGAGATATGGACTTGCTCCCTCTATCGCGCTCAACTGTAAAGTCACCCCCCAGTGCCGGACACATTTTTAGCAACATAACTAAATATTTGAATTACAAAATCAAACAGCAACCATTTAATTTAAATAAGTTGTTAATAAATTTGATGTGATCTCAGGGTTACATGTTATATATGCCTCACTTGGTTTGAATGGTGTTACATATGTCGTAGGTATAAAGCAAAATTTTGCTATCTGCTTCGGGATTTTGCATTTGAATCGGTCAAGTCCAGTCACATCAGGTCAGGTAACGTCATGTCAAGTCAGGTCAATATTTCAATTTATTACCAAAGTGTAAAATGTGTCATTTGCCTAGTCATTTTCTAATAGACCAGTCACAAATCAAATCATTTATTTAGCCCGTCATAGACAGAATACACAATACAGAATACATAGATAGAACACATAACATACCAAACAAAATAAATCACAAAACAAAACAAAAAAAATATAAAATATATCAAAACCTCACATGAGGAAACCGGGGAACAACACTCTCAACCCCGAGAAAATCATCTACACTATAGTACAACTTATCAAGCAATAATCTTTTTAAAGAAGCCTTGAACAGTAAAAAAGTTTAAATGGAAGAAATTGATGCAGGTAGCTTATTAAATATTTGAATGGACATATATATTACACTTCTCTTAAAATTTTCCGAGTAGGGCCTCGACTGGTACAATAACACTGCAGACCGCGTAAAATGCTCATGAATCTGTTCCCCCGTGACACAATTATTCTTAAGCCGAAACTGCAGAACAGCTATCTCATAAATGTAAATACATGCCAGTGGCAATATTCTCAGTTTCTCAAAAAGCGGCCTTGAAAGGATACGAGGAAGACGCCTTAAGAGAATTCTCACTGCCTTCTTCTGCAATCGAAAGATATAATTAAAATTTTCGGCAGAGGAGTAACCCCAGAAAGGTATACCATATCGGAGATGTGACTCAAACAGCGCAAAATATGCATTTTTAGCCACAAGTAAATCGTAATTATTCATAAGAGTCCTAAGGGCAAAACAGGATCTAGACAACTTTGTACTTAGGTGTTTAATGTGCTCCTGCCAATTCAATCTATGGTCGAGATGAACACCCAAAAATTTAGTAGTATTTACAGATGAAATTATAACACCATCTGAAGAAAGGGCAAACAATACACCAGGCCTGAAATTCATAAGACAAGTCTTATCCAGATTAAGAGTCAACCTGTTCGCCGCAAACTAACACCTCAAGAGCGACATGTCCGACACAATCCTGTCATGCAACTCATGACCATCACTACCGAACCAAGTTATATTGGTGTCATCAGCAAACTGAACGAACTTGCCGCTAATGCGCAGAGAAGACATATCATTTATGTACAACAGAAAGAGAAGTGGGCCCAAGACAGAACCCTGAGGCACCCCATACATGAACAGAGTCAGATGTAAATTTCTGACAATCAGCGTTGACAATAGAAACGGCATGGCATCTTCCCATCAGATAAGAACGAATCCACCCCCCAGAAACACCCCTGAATCCATAATATGAGCACTTCTCCAACAAAATAGAGTGGTCAACACAATCAAAAGCCTTAGAGAGGTCGAGAAACACAGAAACAGGAATATACTGGTAGTTGCAGTGAGTGTTTTTTGCCTCATATACATGGCCCAGAAAAGAAAAAAATGGCCAGACCAGTACCAAACTGGACAAGGTAGAGCATTTGTCCAAAAAGCTAACAAATCTGGCCTTGACCAGCCTCTCAATCAGCTTAGAAACGGTCGGCAACAATGAGATCGGCCGAAAATTTTCTGGCCCAAATTCACCCCCCTTATGCAATGGCACGATAAACGCTTTTTTTAAAGATGAAGGAAAAATGCCTTCACAAATGACTTATTTATAAGATCAGTAAGACACAGATGAATATTAATAGTTAAATAAGAAAAAATGATGGCAGGGATCCGGTCCCTATAGGAAACTTTTCTAGATACAAGTCTCAAAGTACGTGCAACTTCACCTCGGAATGTGAGATAATAAGCTGTAAACTTGTATAAACCTTTATTTTGTCATTCTAAAAGTTGTCTCAAAAGTCACATAAAATCTCGTGTCCGCGTCTTAATATATTCAAGGTCAAAGGTCACAAAAATCGGTTTTTCTCAAATATCTCGCTTGCTATGGTTTCAATGATATTTGCATCTATTATAAAAATTGTAAAGCAGGCCCGTGCAACCTTTTAAGCGAAAGGGCCATTTGCAAGTTTTATGTAATCTTAGCGGGCCGCACTACTGTCTATCAAGTGTTCCCTAGGTGTGATGGGTTCAGAGTATTTTGAATAATTAAAGACAAACACGTTAAATATTGAGATTTATAATTTTATAATAGAAAAACACTGTGAATTCTTAATAAGTTAACCTCACATGCGAAACAAAACAGTGACATAGTAATTAAACTCGACACGTGTTTCGCTGACAACGTCAGCATCCTGAGGAGTCTTGGCATGTCAAAGTTCTCGATCAAACCACTGTGGATAGTAGAAAAAGTTAACAAAGAACATTTTTTTGGTAGAAACAAAAACGTTAGGAACACTTGTACATTTGCATGTGTAAAAATAAAAAAAAATACTTACCATTACAACACAAATTATTGAGAAAAAATTGCAAAAAAATAAATATCTTACTCTTCAAACAATTTTTAAAAGGAGTGACTACTGCATCGTCCGACCGTAACATTAAATTTTGTTCAAACACGATCGGACGTGCGCATTACCCAATGTCAATAAAATACGCCAACGGTCTCGGTGGGTGTACGCGTGTACGGGTATCGTCTCAACCTAGCGCTAGATGAGTTCTACCCCCGTACGGGTTTGATTTGTTTCGCTTTTGTTTTTACATCATCTTTTTTCTCAAAAAATGCGTGTTCTGGTGCCCCGTCAGCTAAGTGGTCTGTTTCAAAAATGCGTTCTGTCAGCTTTCGTTTCATAATCAATTAGTTTTACAATGTATTGACATTAAGTAATGCGCATGCCCGACCGTGTTCGAACATAATTTTAGGTTACGGTCAGACGGTGCAATAGTCACTCCCATTTTTAAATGAATTTTTAACTAAACTTTTAGGTTACTTTAATAAAATAATACCTATTAATAATAAATCAATGTGATTTCTGGCACTGGTGTTTGTCCACAATTTGAGCAATATTCGGGCGGATGTTGGTTGACGCTAATATAAGCGAATTTGTCAATTTCATCAAAGAATAGAATTGTTCACACGTATAATATTATGTGCTGTTACAGACGAATTTAAATTCGTCTGTGGTGCTGTCGAGGGTGCTGTACATGAAACAATGCATTTTATGTGTTCGTTGTTGAGAGAGACGTTACATTTTTTAACAGAAAACACTGCTTTTTTTTTAAATATTCAGTTCTGTGCCACGCAGGCCGCATGAAAATGTCAGAGGGGCCGCATGCGGCCCGCGGGCCGCACGTTGCACGGGCCTGTTGTAAAGCATAAAATTGTCTACAAATTTTGTTCCAAACATTTTTTTATACGCTTAAACGTTTTTAAGATAGAGCGCAGAAAGCACGCAGCGCTCAGCCATATATAGCATAATGCAAGGTCAACCGTGTAAATAGTACGTCGTATAAAGTTAATTAGTCACTAAAAAATCCATAATTATGAATAATTTGCATTATTTATTAATTAATACATTATATTTAATAATATTTTTCATTTATCAAATATATTCGTTTAATAATACTTACCTACTAGGTGTAATTAAAAAATTGTTAAGTGAAATACTTTAAGTATATTTTAATTATATTCTAATATATCTTGAAAAACCGGGCCTAAGTATAAACGAATATATTTGATAAATGAAAAATATTAAATATAATGTATTAATTAATAAATAATGCAAATTATTCATAATTATGGATTTTTTAGTGACTAATTAACTTTAGATGACATATTATTTACCGGGACTCACGGTTGACCTTGCATCATGCCATGTATGACTGAGCGCTGCGTGCTCTCTGCGCTCTAACTCAAAAACGGTTAAGCGTATAAAAAATGTTTGGAACAAAATTTCTAGAGAATTTTATGCTCTACAATTTTCATAATAGATGCAAATATGATTGAAACCATAGCAAGCGAGATATTTGCGAAAAAACAGTTTTGTGACCTTGAATATATTAAGACGCGGACACGAGATTTCATGTGACTTTTGAGACACCTTTTAGAATGCCAAAATAAAGGTTTATACAAGTTTACAGCTCATTATCTCTCATTCCGAGGTTGACCCTCTTTTCTGGCTTAAGTGGCTGTATTACAAGTGCCATGGCAAATAGCAAATGCCAAGGAAAATTACTATTTACCTAAAACTGCTTTATGCCTACGACATGTATACTGACAAGTTGATCAATGAACACCTTAAACTGGCTACTGATTTATTCTTAATCTTAAAAAATAATGCATTTTGTTTCATGTAACAGTAAACAGAATAAAAGAGACTTTCATAATGAATGCACTAAAATGAAACATAAAAGACATAACAAGGAAGTGCAGTGTAACGTATTTCGAATTAACGCAATTTATTTAACAGTGACTATTTTACAAATATTTACAATTAAGAATGATTTGAGGATATAAAATTTATAATAAATTATCAATAAGCAGTGAAATAACAAGAAACAAACAATTACTTAAATAATACGAAAACAATTAACTGACCCTAAGCAATCCACCAATGCATAAATTAACAGTTAAAACACTTCTACAAACAATGGTTAGTCACGTCTCAAAACACCCCGGTATACACTATAACACGAAATGTATTGCCAAAAAGCACTATACCGCACGCACAACGTTTTACTCGGAGTATCGCCTTCTAATTGTATCACCTTTTTCTCTTGTCGCATCTCCGAAACTAAAAACTCAATTCGGCCTCTTACTTGTCGTTATAATATCCCGGGAAGAAAAGTTTGAGAAATAGAATGCTTCTGAGAATAAAAGGTACCAGTCTCGACTCATAATAAAAAAGAAGGTCAACGCCTATAATCAACTGCTCTCTGTTTATTTACGTTGAATCATCCTTCGTGTAAACAAGATCGTAGGCGTCGATGGTGGGGTTAGCTTCATAGCAATAGCGTCCAGTTTTCTGTAGCCCTATCGAATTAAATAGTGCGGCAAGTACCCAGTTTCACAACGAACATATCTGCCGATAATTGAAGCTAAATTATGCTCATGATGCAGCAACATTAACTTACGATTAACATTCAGCAAAAAAGAATTTGAGCTTCTTTGTCAATATATAGGAACACTTATGTTTTTTAAATGGGACAATCTCTATATTTTTACTTTTCTAGAATCTATATCGAAATCTGAACAAAAACCTATTAAAGTCTAGGGTGCTAAAACGAAGTTTTCGATTAAGAGTAGATTAGAGAAGTACATATTTTTGTATTACAAGGTTATGAAATAAATCTGCAAATGAATTTATTTATATGCTTTATATTATTATTTTTGTACCAAATTGTTATTCAAATAACTGCAAGTTTAAAGTTGCAGTAATCGAAATACAGTAGAAGCCCGATTATCCGTACCTTACGGGACCGAGTAGCTCACGGATAATTGAAAAACACGGATAATCGAAATACCTTTTATTTCACATAACAAGCTTTATATGATACATCATATTATGACATAAAATCATATAACAAAATACCTATGCATATACGCACCATAACTTAAACTAAATACTTTTTATTTTATATAACAAACTACATATACGTGACATATAACGTAAACTAAACTTAACCAAACTAAACACAAGGAAAAGTGTGAAAAAAAATTCTCAGGTGCCGCACGGATAATCCGCATGCTGGATAATCCGCGCATGGATAATCGAGGTTCTACTGTAGATGCAAATTCAAAGTTACAGTAATTCATAAATCTGCTATTTTAAACTTGTAGTAGCAAGCCGGTATTGGTTTCCAGCCGGACCTTCACATTTTAAAGAGAATTTAAAATTTTTTAAAAGAACAAGTTATATACCAGGTATATCGTTTAGACTAGGGTAAATATGTACCACAATTTCATTCGAAGTTTAAACGAAGCTTCAAAAACTAATACGTAGATATAAATATACTTTTAGCAAGAATCTCAGTCTCCAATGAAGCTAAAATCTCATCAGTTTTTGGTTCGCACATTTTCTAGTCCAACAAAATGCAATCACTGCACGTCATTAATGGTGGGATTGATGCGTCAAGGCATGGTGTGTGAGATTTGTGGATTCACTTGTCATACGTCATGTTGTCCACATGTACCTTCTATATGTCCTGTACCACCAGACCAATGTAAGTACCTTTTTAAAGTGCTTAGAATAATATAACTTTTAATGCTTGTTGATTTTAGCAAAGCGACCTTTAGGTATTGACCCTACTCGTGGTATTGGCACTGCTTATGAAGGTTATGTTAAAGTACCCAAACAAGGTGGTGTTAAGAAGGGTGTGCAACTTAATAAACTCTGTTACGACACTATTCATTTCAATAATATTTTTTAGGTTGGATTAGGCAGTTTGTTGTAGTATGTGATTTCAAACTGTTCTTATACGACATATCTGCTGATCGAAACGCATTGCCTAGTGTTAACGTCGCTCAAGTTTTGGACATGAGGGATCCTCAGTTTAGCGTAAGCAGTGTGAAGGATTCTGATGTAATTCATGCAAATAAAAGGGATATTCCATGTATATTCAAAGTAAGTACTAAAATATTGAATAAGGGCCAATCAGGTAATTTGAATTGATTAAAACACTATGGTCTGAGTTACCTGAACATATTAGTATAATGTGTGTATTAGGATATGAGAAACTCCACTGTGAGCGACTTATTTAAAAATCTAGAGATGTATTCCTGAACATTTCTTTAAGGCTGGGATTTATCAGCTGTTAGTGCTGCCACCTATCGCCCAAAAGTGTGATTAGGATTATGCAAAATATAGTCACACAATCTATTATGACTGGTTTCTATCACAGCTGCAACCACTTCAGACGGAACCCCTACGGCTTGGAATTTTCAAGGTTTATTGCTTTAGTGGGAGGATTAGTCGGCGGTCCTATCTTTGAATTATTATTTTCTATTTAGAAATAAGAGAATAAACTGAAGGGCCGGCGTCATCTGCATGTCCAGTTAACTGTACATCTCGGCTAAATATGCACAAGATGGAGAAATTTCAATATAATATAATTTTTATTCCAACATGGCAGTTCAACCAAGTAACGAATCAAGACGTTCTTAGTTAAAAATGAATAACGAATAATTAACTTAGACAACCCTACTTTCTAATTATGATAAATATGTGTACAAATAGTAAAAAAGGTGTCGGGTTTATGATGGATTTTCCAATAATTTGAGAGAGATTTATTTAAGGCGGACGAAAAATATTGCTATAAAAGTAGTGCGAGTTTCTAAGTTGATCTTTGTTTTTGTTCAAATATTGCATCACCCTGTAGATTGTCCCATTTGAAACAAAATCAATAAGATGGGGAATGTTACATTTGTTTTTATGATCACATCGGTTTAAGTTTAAGGGTACGGAATTTGAGCACTAAAAACGGGACATGCTAGACACTTTTTATTCCAACACCATTCTGAAATTAAGGTACATAGGGCGTTAAATAAAAAAAGTTTTATCAACATAGGATCAATTAGTGGTACTGGACCGTTCGAACAACCACTCCTCGCCAGGCATTGAATTATAGAACTAAATCCAGATTTTTTGTACTACGAGACGTTTCAGACTGCTACCCCACCTAAGGTGGCTTTGAAACAATCCTAATTTGTCTCCATGTACGTACGTGCATTTAAGCAGGTCTTTGTTCAAATATTGCATGTTTTGAATGTGTATGGAAAACCGCAGACCAACTGGTTTCGTCCTTATGGGACCAGATAATTACTCAAAGTAGTTGTCACTTGCTAATATCTGTCCAGATCGCGGCAGCATATATAGCAAGTTAAATTGCATGGTTTGAGTGTGTAGGGGAAAGCATCGTACTGATGAGTCCCATAAGGACGAAACCAGTTGGTCTGCAGTTTTCCATACACATTCAAAACATGCAATATTTGAACAAAGACGTGCTTAAAAGCACGTACGCACATGAAGACAAATTAGGATTATTTCAAAGCCACCTTAGGTGGGGTAGCAGTCTGAAACGTCTCGTAGTACAAAAAATCTGGATTTAGTTCTATAATTCAATGCCTGGCGGCGTATTTGCCTGAGGAGTAGTTGTTCGAACGGTCCAGTACCACTAACTGATCCTTTGTTGATAAAAGTTTTTTTATTTAACGCCCTATGTACTTTAATTTCAGAATGGTGTTGGAATAAAAAGTGTCTAACATGTCCCGTTTTTAGTGCTCAAATTCCGCACCCTTAAACTTAAACCGATGTGATCATAAAAACAAATGTAACATTCCCCATCTTATTGATTTTGTTTCAAATGGGACAATCTACAAGGTGATTTTTTTATGTGGTGTTAACATGGCTATCTTTTTAACCTTAATAGATACAGGTTCTGTTAAATGGGAGAAAAGTTCGGTATACATATTCATGCATAAAGAAGTGACGTAAGCAGAAATTTTCGTTTTCGAGTCCGTCATATGACGGTCATTTTGGTCATAATAATAATTTATTTTGTACGCTGTGTAGGTATCTACAGCTGCCTATGTGTATGCAGACAAACATGAAATTTGTGGTTGTTGGACGTAAAAACAAAGTAAAATTCAATACATATTCAGTATTGTAGTTCTAAATACTTCTGCTTTCTCCCACTTTAACCTCAAAATAGATTTGCATTAAAAACCAGGCAAATTAATGAAACTGGCAACAGCTTTGAACTAAATACCAAATTTTTGTGAAACTTGAACATGATAAATAAATGTACTTACATTTTTATTGTCACCCAGAAGTACACAACATGACAAATACTCAACTAAACTAAACACTAAACTCATTTTTATTTTAAGGTTATGTGTTAAATGACCTGACCATCATTTTCAATTGTGACATGACCCCATACATGACCGTGACTATGATCATGACCGGCAAAATGACACGGTCATAAGACTGTGAGGTGGTGCACCAACTTGTTTGTTGAAAATATTTCAAGTTATGTATACAAGGCAACGGAATGTTGTGAAGAAGATCTTGTAATTCATTTTCCAGGAAATCAAGATATCTTTTACCGATTAAAATACCATGAATAAAGTGTGGACCAATAATTCGACCATCCAAGATACCCAACCACACATTAATTCCTAACCATTCCTGAAACCTAGTTTAACGGCCTAAATTAGCGTTTCCTTGCCTCCACTGGAAATGCACATCTCTGTTAAATCAGCCATTATTGGTGAAACGGCTCTCATCCGTCTACATAATTTTAGAACAAACAGGTGCAATTCGGTTTTGTCTCAATAGCCATGCACCTACAAAATACAACCCTTGCATAATCCAGTTGCCGCAAATAATAGACTTTGCGCACTTTGCACGGGTAGTATCTATTCCTTTTTAACATCTTTCGCTCCGAGGAAAATTACACACCACCATGCTGCTCAATTTAGTGTAGGGATACATCTTTACCTTCTGAATTTAATTCGGTTTACTAACACATTTACCTCATTATTTCTGCCTATTTCTGTAACTGCATTTTCCTTATTCCTTTTAGGTTTTTTAAGCTATCCATAAACAGTAATAATACAGGTATATATGCCCACTTATAACTATAGTGATGAGGCCATAGAGGCAGTGTATAGTGACATTGAATATGTGCTAGATTTTGTGAGAGGGCACGAAAATTTAATAATTGTAGGAGATTTCAATGCAGTCGTAGGCACAGGAAGAGAAGGCGGAATAGTTGCCCCCTTTGGATTAGGCAATAGGAACGATAGGGGAGTTAGACTGATAGAGTTCTGCGATAAACATAACCTAACAGTTGCGAACACTCTATTTCACCATCACGCTAGGAGACGCTATACGTGGAAGATGCCAGGAGACCTAGGGAGATATCAAATAGATTATATTCTCATTAGGCAAAGATTTAAAAATCAAGTTAGGGACTGTAGAAGTTATCCAGGGGCAGATATAGATAGTGATCACAACATAGTGGTTATGAAGGCCAATCTTAAATTTAAGATTTTGGAAAAACACAAGAAGGTATCTTGACCTAGAGAAACTAAAAGATGATAACATGCGCGATAAGTTCGAGAAAAAGACAAAACGAAGTACTAAAGGACGCGGGTGAAAATATGGTTAGGGACATAGAGGCAGAATGGAATTGCATTAAAAATAGTTTAAATTTCGCAGCTAGAGATATTTTGGGTCATATAAACAGAATGAAAGTAGAAAACCCTAGATAAAAAAACATATTGTGAGTCTAATTGAGGAAAGGCGAACATGTAAAAATAGGCTAGATGAAAGAGGGAAACAAAGGTAAGGTGATCAAGTGGGAAATTATTCGGAAATGTAGGAAAGCGAAAGAGCAATGGATTGATTTTAAATGCAAAGAAGTGGAAGATAAGTTCGAAGTAGGAAAGACTGATGAAGCATATAAAATAATTATGAGAAATTTCAGGGAAATTGGATCTAGTAGCCAAAACATTAGAACGGAATATCGTAAAAAAACAAAGGAGTTATTAATAAAAATAGTTTTTTAAATTTTAACTTTAACACCCTGTATCTTGAAATAGAGAAGCCTAAATGAAAAATGGCATAAGGAAAGTCCCATTATTTTCGGCCGGATAATCTGTGGTTAACGGCTTGACCTACTTTTTTGTAACACCTGTATAGAAAAAATGGTCTATTTCATGGCGTCATCATCATAAGGTTCTCAGTCCAAAGACTGGTTGGACGCGTACCTCCATCCTTTTCTATCTAGAGCTAACCTACACATTTCATGGTGAAGAAATCTAAAATGGCACCATAAGAAAAATGAACCTGATAATGATTCTACAGAAACAAAACGTGGTGGGTACTTTCTACTACCACAAATGGAAAGAAGATGAAAAATTGCAGATATAAGATTGAATGCCAAATAAGGAAAATATGAACAAAAATGTAAAAGTCAAACGAGATCCGTGAGCATGAGGAAGACGCTGTGGATCGTGAGCGTGGATGAGCTTTGGAACGTGAGAGGCGGGGTGCGGCAGTGGAGTTTATGTCCAACTTAATAGCGGAAAGTTGGAAAGTTCCCTTACCATGTCATGAAGAGATGCGACTCTGGGGTTGGATGAAGTGATGTGGGGTATGCTGTCGTTAGCATCTGCCAGTTCGGCGGCATAATTATTATTATTATTAATTAATTAAAATGTCACGTACCCCCGCTGCATATTTAGGTTCTAGGTGCCCGGCGTGATAGGTGAACTTCGTGTCATCCTTGTCGAGGCCGGTGAGAGAGAACTGATGCTCAACCTGAGTGAACCAAATCTCGGGGTCGTACTGCCAGAAGGGCGGGATTCGTATCCCTAAACGTTCTGTGGCAGCTGGAGCCGCAGCAGATGGAGGCATGATGAAAACGGCGTTGCTTAGACGTCAGACCTTGACAACTTGGTGGTGGCTCGCTCGATTTTCATCCGGAGATACCACTTCACGAGTCGTCCGAGGAATGAAATAGCCAAAAAATTATCACAATTGTAAGCAGGGTGTCGGATCTGTACCAGTCGTCCGTTTGTCGTGCTGACGCGTCACCATTAGCAGTCTGTGCTATGATGATCTCTTTCGATTGTCCCATTAGTAAAAACAAAATTTGCCACTTACTTGAATCGTGGGCTCCAGGGGAGCTGTCCGTCCGGTATATGTGGCAGGTGGCTGTCAGCAAATCATAGATGTTGGGACTGCGGTTTTCTTCGTTACATTTTCGTGCCAATCAATCACGTCGGGCTTCACCAATTATGGGCGTTGTTCCCGGCTGCATGCGAGGGTCACCATGTTATAAATAATTTGTTCGTTGTATTGGCGAAAAGGAAAACCATTTGTAGTGTTGGATAATAATAATACATATAGTCTGTCAACTATATCTTTACGCACACGTGACAAACAGTAACCGTATGGGTCAAGTAAATTCAAGGCAGAGTCAGATTCTAAGCAGTGGCGTGTACTGGAAAGGGTTTTATTGCGTTCTGCACGAACCTTAATGCCGGATACTATTCGCAAGCTTACCTGCAAAGCATCAGCAACACGCTGCAACATTGAAATTTAATAAGCAGGAAATATCATTAAAACAATTTAATTTACCTGCTGAATGGCATTTAGAGATATTAAAACACCACCATTGTCTCTTTCCGCCATAAAGTATTGCAGTAAATTTACAACAAACCTTCTTGCTTGCGAATTCAAGCGCTTGCCTGGGATATTTGCTGATCTTATATTAGTCTTTCAAAAAACTCATTAGAAAGTAACACAAAATGATAAAAGAATGGTAACACAGATAATTCTTAACATAAACACGAAGCATCCAAACCAAAATTAATGAAAAAATACGCAAAAAAATTCGACGCCGCTGAATTAATGTCAAAGTCAAGGCACGTTACGACTACGACATGAAATGATAAAAGCCTCTCTTTTTAACCAAATACAGAGATTCTGAGCGGTTGTCTTAGCATTGACAGACGCACGTTTATATTGCCGTCCCTGATAATATTATGAATAAAATGGCATAGCAGCATGGCACATGTCTCAAAGATCGATTTGACAAAGTATAATAATTTTTATTTAAAGTGAATTCCATACTTTTCACGTGTCTGAATGCTGAATCTGAAGTCGTCATTACATAAAATGCAAGCACGTTAATTTATAACTTACGTCGAAGGTTACACATATAGTACTATTTACAAATATAAACATGAAATGAATTTCGCTGGTGGTAGCTTCTTGACAAAGCCGTGTTCCAGATAGCTATACTGGGTCAACAGTATTCCAGTGGCGTAGAGCTGCCACGAGGAGATCCAAAAATACACTCTATTCAGCACTTCCCAGAAACGAAATCTACATGACTGCCAATAACATCTTTCTCAAATTTTGTTTTCTTTTACGGCCACTGGGTAAATCATTTACAGTACTCAGTTTTGTGTATGGTAATATGCATTTCAGGAAAGAACTAACAATAAGAAAACCGTTCAGCTATATTCAAAAATTAATAACTGAAATATAAAATGATAACCTTGCTTCTCTGTTTGGGCATTTTGAGAGTTCACGAATGTCCACTAAACTATCGATCAGCAGTTCGAACACCACACAAATTTCGGTGTTATTCTACTCTACCACAAAACAGTTAAATTCTCATAGCTTCATAATCCGATTCCAAATTTTGTAAACGGACGAAATGAACTGTCAATTCCTGCAAAAAATATTAGTGGCGTGTAATTTAAATTTAGGCAATTCTAAAGTAACTTTCGTCTTTATTTAAAATTTCGTCTCTAAACACTATCCATTTCAATCAAAAATGTTATTACCCAGATTAACCCAACGATAAAAAAAACACCAGGCAAGTCAAAAACTAGGCTAACGTTCGATCAGATATCAACAATTATTATTAACCCTCCCTGTTTCATGGTATTGGGATGAATGACATCATTGTGTGAAACAAAGTGACTATACATTAAATAATTATACTGGTACAAAGTATAGTAGTGTCAAGACTCAATTATGTACATACACTACCAAAAAGTAAACTGCGATTGTGTTATAACAACTTAATTTAAATTGAAGTTTCTGTTCAGCAGGCAGTCAGTTCAGCTACTCAGTTTTGTTTGTTTGTTTTTTTTTTTGAGTGGTGTAATCGTTGCGGCTGGTCGAGTTGGGTATGATTTTGTAAATAGCGTAGTAATGTATTTATTGTACATAGCATTAGCTTTGTCATCTATTAATCTAAAGAGTAGTACGGACTACTAGTATTCTATATTATTATTGTTTAGTTTGTAGGCATCGTGTTCTTAAATGTTTTTCTGTATAATCCTTGGAGCTGTTGGAAGAACAGATTATCTAGTTTTTCATTGCAACTGAAACAGTTCCAAGAGATTTTCTCAGGCGGGTTAATTTTTATTATTTTGCTACCTTTTTCTTGGGGAAATAAATACATATTACCATAATTATTATGACATGTTTTGCTATTAGGGTAGATAGGAATATAATTGTGATTAAGTTAAATCTTCTGAAAGACAAAATCCTAAAATGTATATTTTTTATTTTTCATTTTAATTATAATTTGATCACTTTCATTTATAATTTATATAACTTTTGTTCATATTTTACTAGATTACTACAAGTTTGATGGAACCCTCTGGCCCAAGGAACTCAACTCTCATGTTAGCAGATTCTGAAGGGGAGAAGAATAAATGGGTAGTAGCTTTATCCGAACTACATCGAATAATGAAACGAAATAATTTACCAAACACAACTGTATTAGTAGCTAGGGAACTTATAGATAATTCACTGACCATTTTAAGAAGTGCCCTGAGTGCAGTGATCATAGATCCAGATCGTATAGTAATTGGTTCAGAAGAAGGCTTGTATTGTATAGATTTAGACAGGACAGAAATTGCACGTGTGGGTGAAGGCAAGAAAATCTTTCAACTTGAATACATTAGCGAGGAGCACCTCTTGGTTGTTGTGAGTGGTAAACAACGTCATGTTAGACTTGTTCCTATACGAGCACTTGATGGAGATGAGACAGAGTGGATTAAAGTTGCAGAGAGTAAGGGATGTTCAGTCTTAACTGTAGGACCTCTCTTACGAGCACCGTTAACTTTCTGCCTTTGTGTTGCTGTGAAAAAGCAGGTAAATATAGTATTTCACAAACAGGAATTATCTTAAAATACCTTTATTCTTGTTAGACAAATTCTTCGGCAATTACTGTGTATGAAATAACCAGAACTCGCACAAGGCATCAAAGGTTGCGAGAAATATCTTTGCCAGTTTGTGTTCAGTCTCTTCAGTTACTATCTGATGGACATTTGTGTATTGGTTCACCTTCAAATTTTACAATATATGACCTTCACGGAGACCAGTCTGTTTCATGTAAGTACGTATTCTTGAAATTTGCATAAAATTGATATTAATTAAGGAAATAATATTGTTATACATATATTTATTTGAATTTCCGATTCCAGTGCAATATTCACAGATTGTATCAATTTGCGTATTTCTTTTCAAACTGTTTTATTATCTGATTTAAGATAATTTATTGTTCAGAGTGGTAGTTGTGCTTTTGAGTATGAACTATGGAGGTTGTCGCATGGAGCACCTTTGGTTATATATCTGGATTCCTTGTTTAATTCAAGTGTAACTTATACAGAATGACTTGTCCTTGTGAGAATGTGAATGGAAAATATTTTCTTGAAGTTGTAGCTCAATAGTTTTCTCATAAAAGATAGCGGAAACCTGGTTTGGGACACCTGCATAATTTACAGTGCTGTTGGTGAAAGCAGCACTTCAGAATCTGAAATTGGCAAATCACTGCAGGCTATCAAAAGGTAGTTTCTTTGAACTTACCATCCCGAATGGGAAATTATGATTGTATGATAAACCCATACAATCATCATAATTAACAGTACGTGTAACAGTGAAAGATGTTTCCCAAAATATTTCAAGAAACTCGGAAGAGACTCTTAAAGACGTATGTATGGATTACAGTTGCTAAACTTGGCCAATAGGACAAGTGGATCGAAAGAGAGTAGAAGCGTTTGAAATGTGGTACCACAAACGCATGATGAAGATACGTGGATAGATAAGGTTAGCAATAGGGAGATATTAGAGAGAGTTGGGGAAAAGTGAGAGGTAAGGAATACAATAAAGAATAGGAGAGATAGGCTGGTAGGACACCTTCTGAGACACGAAGGAATAGTTCGTGACATACTAGAGTCAGAGATTGGAATAAGCAGAGGTAGGGGTAAGTCTAGATTAGACTACTGCTCTCAAATAGTTGGGGATGTAGGATGTTATACTTTTAGGGAAATTCATGGGCTAGCTCAGGATAAGAAAGGATAGAGGTATGCGTTTTCAACCAGTCTTCGGCCTGAGAACTTTATGATAATTCTTATTTCTGCAGAATGTCATATAATGAGTATTGATCAAACATGATTTGTAAACAGAGGATCCTGTACCTTGGGACTGTTTATGTTAATTGTACTTAGGGTGCTGTGAAACATCTTGTCGTACGACAATATGATTAAACAAAAACGCGTGGCGAGTTATTTGTTGAATCTTCCAAATTTCATGTGTTTATCTGTTTATCTGCAGTTTGCATGCCGTACTGAATTAATAAAAAGAGCAAACTGTTGAAAGTGACCAGTCGCGAATATCGTGTAATTATTGCGTGTAACTTTAAGCATGGATTGACAACTAGCCAATGCCACGAAGAAATGTTTGGGGTATTCCATGACAATGGACAATTGGACGACTTTTTTTATTTCAAATATTTAAAATTCGGATGAAAATATTTGACCCCTAATTTTGGGTTTTTCTCTGTGCTTCACTTTGGGGCAGAAAAAAATAATTAAAAATTTTGCCTGGCTCAAAGCACTTCACCCGTGCATCCGATATTAACTGTCATATGTAAATTTAATGCATTATTTTATCTACTTTTATAATGAATAGCGAATTATTTTAATTGTATACATGAAACTGAAACATTTGCAAAATACAACGACTGTACCACCAGAAATTACTCCGAGAAAACAGAACTGAAGTACTAAAATATGAATTTAGTAAGTCTCTTAATTTAGCTGTGAATTATTTGACAACACAGCGCGTTAGCTGATTTGGATTTTTGTAGTAGTCCGTGTATTCGCTGCTCTCCGTCTGTCACTTGTGACCTCTACATAACTGAGTTTATTGCTGGTTTACCACAGATTAAACACTACAAATATAAAAAAAAGTTTTGCTGAATTCAGGCAGCATTTATGTATCGGCAGTAATTTTTATTGAATTCAGTTTATTACAAAAACTTGCTGGAAATGGCACAATAAATGACACAATGAACATCATAACTTACAAAACTTAAAAGACACTAAGATTTTGTGTTTTTTGCGCCCTTGATGCTTGGGGCATATGCACACAACTTTAATTGTGAGTAATTTAAAAAGAAAAATAATTCATTGTAACTTTAATTTATCTAACATTCGCTTTATAATTAAATGTCACAACTGTTATTGAAAAATCGAAAAACCAAATTTTTAAAAATTAAATGAAAATAATTAAACATTGTGTGCATAAACCCAGCATTTATTTAGAAATCGTCTGACGGCAAGTTATAAAATTAAGAGAATCTTAAGACATAAAAATTGTATTTAATATCACGTCAATGTAACATAGCAAAGACGGTCTGACAATCACATCGTTTATTAGTCCAGAACTCGTCCAGAACTGACATCATTTGACACGTCATTTTAAGGTCTACGACGTCATCGACCAACAGTCACCTAAATATGGCATCATTTAAACGTGATACTGCAAGTTGGGCTGCTTCGAATTCAACTGAACCTAACTTTCAGAATGCATTAATAAGCAACTGTACTTTTAATTTGAATTTTGGTAGTAAACCAGAGATAAATAAAATTTCTTAAATTTTTTAAAGTGCATTTTAAGAATCTTCTATTAAACAGCGCAAGGTCGGGAGCTACTATAATCGGGGCTTGCGGGCGGCAGTAAAAGTTACTTTTTCTCCCGCTCGCAGAAATGTTAAAGTTTAAGTTCATGTATACAGTCGCGAAATGTCATGTTTTTCTGACGTTTGAAGAAAAAGGTAATTTCAATTTCTTAACAGAAAAGGCCATAGCACACTGTGTTAGCCGCAAACATCTTTTTAAATTAAGAGACGGTTTAAGGGTGATTTTTATGTTAAAAACGATTTTTCGCCTTTAAATTAGTTTTACATAAATAATGTTCTTGCGAGATTTTCAAAATGTACCCTCACAATGTGAAAATAATTTATTTGTTTACGAAGTAGAGGCGGATAGATATTTCAGGCTGATTATCTCAAAGACTATTAACTTCAGAGGGACGTAAGTTTATACACGAGAAAGAAACTCTATCATAGAAAATAACTGGGACATAAAAATTATGTGCATTTAAAAAATTAAGAGGAGGCTGCGAGATAATTATAATTGTAACGTTTGAATAGGTGGCACATGTAGATAAATACAGTGAAGTCTCTCATAGCGGACACCCCCCTTTATCGGACGCCTCCCTCTAACGGACATTTTTGTATAGTCCCGTTCTTGTTCCATAAGAGAAGCATGTATTTTGTCCTCTATTCAACGGACTCTCCCTTGGACAGACGCGGACAAGACTAAACAGCACTTGGGTCAAACAAAAGTCTCTTTTCAACGGACAGCGGCACTTTAGACATCTGCGCGGCGGTGTGCGCCACAACGAATTCGGGGATTTCCCGGCAGCAAATGTGACTCTACAGTGCTTCAAACGTGGGTGTTCATAAAAATGGCAACAGAAAGAAATGTTTTGACGTTGCAACAAAAGATTGGTGTTGTTGAGGTATACAATAAAGAGAAGTTAAGTGTCCGTACCCTGTCTAAGAGGTAATATACAAGGTGTTTCTAAATTGAGTACCATAAATTTAGGAGTTTGTAGAGAAAGTTAAAATAACACTAAAACATTTATATAGTTTTGTACAAAAACGCTTCCCTTCCAAAATACAGGGTGTTATAATGCCGACTGGCGTATCAGTTATTTAGCTATATCTGTAACTAAAGCAGCCTGAGGAATCTAAATTTTTGTGGGCAAGTGCTACTCAAAACTACAGATAATCCAGCAATATTTTAAGTGTAATACGATAATTCAGTGGCATAGGAAAAGGGGTCGTGTAATACCTTTTTGTTAATAAAAAGTTTGAGGTTAAGTTTTTTGAAAATATTGTTTTATTTTTAGATTCTCTAATCAAAATACTGCAAAAAAGATACTCTTTTTAAATATCTCTAGTCTTTAATTTTCGAGATATTCATGATTTTATGTGGCAGTGCTATTAAAATATTGTCTTTATTCTGCTATGATTATCATTGGTTACGTAAAACTTGATCACAAAATCATCTAGAAGTGCTTGCAGGTATAAATTACGATGGTACCTACAAAAACATGTAGCAATCATATGCGATTTTTTTTTTTCGCAAATCAACCATAGGTAGGTAGATACCCCAGTTCCCATGAGCACTGCTTCATAAAACCACAAATATTTCGAAAACAAACGACTTTAGAGATATTTAAAAAGAGTATCTTTTTTGCAGTATTTTGATTAGAGAATATAAAAATAAAACGATATTTTCAAAAAACCTAACCTCAAACTTTTTATTAACAAAAAGGTATTACACGACCCCTTTTCCTAAGCCACTGAATTGTCGTATTACACTTAAAATATTGCTGGATTATCTGTAGTTTTGAGTAGCATTTGCCCACAAAAATTTAGATTCCTCAGGCTGCTTTAGTTACAGATATAGCTAAATAACTGATACCCCAGTCGGCATTATAACACCCTGTATTTTAGAGAGGAAGCGTTTTTGTAGAAAACTATATAAAGGTTTTAGTGTTATTTTAACTTTCTCTACAAACTCCCAAATTTATGGTACTCAATTTAGAAACACCTTATATGTTTACTTAGGTATATTCCCTTTATTATAAAAACATGTAATACATTATGTGAATACATACATCAGATGTATTTGAGTTTTTATTCTTTCTGTAGTTTTTCTCATAAGTGGATGCCTCCAATTAACGGACACTTTTTGTCGGTCCCGTAAGTGTCCGCTGAAGAGAGATTTCACTGTACTTATGTTTTGTTTTAGATTTTGTTCTATGTATTAGCTATATTTATGCTAAATAAATAAATAATTATTATTATGTTTTGAAACTTTTTCATTTGACCATGAAATTGCTCATACCTTGTATAATATTTTCGGCTTTTTATTAGTTCAACGGTTACGCCTGATGGATATTGCTTTTACCCTACCAAAATACCACTGCTACAGCTTTATTCAAGTCGAAGGTATTCAATTTTCAAAATTCCTCTACATCTGCCAAAATCTTTAAAAAATGCCTGTAACACCAAAATTATTAACGAAAAATATCTTATACAACCTTGTAGCAAAATCAAACGAGGAATCCAGAAATGCAATCAAATACATGGTGTTCCATTTGAAAAAGGAAAGTTAGAAATGGAACAGCCTGTGTAAGTGAAAATAATTTCATGTAATCATCATCATAAGGTTCTCAGTCTGAAGACTGGTTGGATGCGTACCTCCACTCTTTTCTATCCTGAGCTAACCTACGCACTTCCCTAAAAGTAGAACATCCTACATCCCTAACTATTTGAGAGCAGTAGTCTAATCTAGGCCTACCCCTACCTCTTTTTATTCCTATCTCTGCCTCTAGTATGTCGCGAACTATTCCTTCGTGTCTTAGAAGGTGTCCTACCATCCTATCTCTCCTACTCTTTATTGTTTTCCATACCTTTCGCCTTTCCCCAACTCTTTCTAATACTTCCCTATTGCTAACCTTATCTATCCACGGTATCTTCATCATGCGTCTGTAACACCACAGTTCAAACGCTTCTACTCTTTTTCTATCCGCTTCTCCTATTGTCCAAGTTTCGCACCCGTATAATGCCGTACTCCATACATACGACTTTAAGAGTCTCTTCCTAGTCTCTATATTAACCGTTCTCGAACATAACAGTTGTTTCTTTTTGTTAAACGCAACTCGTCCCTGCGCCATTCTTTGTTTTATATCTTTAGTGCTCCTACCGTCTTGGGTTATTTTACTTCCTAAGTAGCAGAAATCCGCGACCTCCTCTATCTTCTCATTTCCTATTTGTATTTCAATTTTAGTTCTATTTTCACTCCATCTACATACCAAAATTTTAGTTTTCTTTTTATTGATTTTCATGCCGTAGCCCTGTGTCAAAACTGCTTCCATTTCATTCAAAGCCGCTCCTAATTCTTCTTTGCTAGATGCTAACACTGCTATATCATCCGCAAATCTGAGCATGTTAATAGTTTGGCCCTGTACATTGATCCCTGAGGCTGTTCTTTCCTTAACAATATTAATCGCATCTTCGATATATAAGTTGAAAACTAGAGGTGACAATGCACATCCCTGTCTCACTCCCTTCCGGATATCTACTTCCCTTCGTTCCTGCTCACATTCTATAACTGCCTTTTGCTCTTTGTAGAGATTATGTATTATTCTTCTGTCCCTGTATTTCATCCCTACCTTTCTCAGCACTTCGAACATCTTCCCCCATTTTACGTTGTCGAAGGCTTTTTCTAAATCTACAAATCCTATATATACGCTCTTTCTCTTTTCTATCGTTTTTTCTATAATTACTCGTAAAGCTAGAATGGCCTCGCGCGTTCCTCTATTTCGTCTAAATCCGAACTGATCTTCTCCTAATATCTCTTCCGCCTTTTTCTCCATCCTCCTTTGCACAATTCTAGTTAAAATTTTTGACGCATGGGAAGTTAAACTGATAGTTCTAAAATTTCCGCATCTATCCGCGCCTTTCCTTTTTGGCAAAGCTACCATGATGTTCAGTTTGTAATCCTCTGGAATCTCGCCTGTCAGGTATATGCGACTAACTAATTTAAATAAACGATCTATTACCTCTTGACCTGCGCACTTTAAGATTTCTGCCTGCAAGCCATCTATACCTGGTGCTTTATTATTCCTTAAACTTTTTAGTGCTAGCTCAAACTCTTCTCTCATTATAGGACTCCCTAGGTTATCCCCCTCTACACTGCTTTCGCTTTCTAATATATCTTGCACTTCCTGTCCCGCATATAAGTTTCCTAAATATTCTTTCCACCTATCTGCCTTTTCCCCGCTTCCGATTAGGATATCTCCTGCCTCATTTCTAATGTTTTTGGTACTAGATCCAATTTCTCTAAAATTTCTCCTAATTATTTTATATGCTTCATCAGTCTTTCCTATTTCGAACTTATTTTCCACTTCTTTGCATTTATCATCGATCCATTGCTCTTTCGCTTTCCTACATTTCCGAATAATTTCCCACTTGATCGCCTTATATCTTTGTTTCCCTATTTCAGCTAACCTATTTTTATATTTGCGCCTTTCCTCTATTAGACTCACAATATGTTTTGTTATCCAGGGTTTCCTACTTTCATTCTGTTTATGACCCAAAATATCCCTAGCTGAGGAAACTAAACTATTTTTAATGCAATTCCATTCTTCCTCTATGTCCCTAACAATATTTTCGCCCGCGCCCTTTAGTACTTCGTTTGTCTTTTTCTCGAACTTATCGCGCGTATCATCATCTTTTAGTTTCTCTGGGTCAAGATACCTTCTTCCGCTTCGTTTTTTCAAAATCTTAAATTTAAGATTGGCCTTCATAACGACTATATTGTGATCACTATCTATATCTGCTCCTGGATAACTTCTACAATCCCTAACTTGATTTCTAAATCTTTGCCTAACAAGAATGTAATCTATTTGATATCTCCCTAGGTTTCCTGGCATCTTCCACGCGTAGCGTCTCCTAACATGATGGTGAAATAGAGTGTTCGCGACCGTTAAGTTATGTTTATCGCAGAACTCTATCAGTCTCACTCCCCTATCGTTCCTATTGCCTAATCCAAAGGGACCAACTATTCCGCCCTCTCGCCCTGTGCCTACGACTGCATTGAAATCTCCTATAATTATTAAATTTTCGTGTCCTCTCACAAAATCTAGCACATGTTCAATATCACTATAAACTGCCTCTACGACCTCATCACTGTAGTTAGAAGTGGGCATATATACCTGTATTATTACTGTTTTTACAGGTTTCGAATCTAACCTAACCATAACTACCCTGTCACTTTGCTGTAAGAAATTTTCTACATTCTGCCCTACTTTTTTCCGCATAACAATTCCTACTCCCGAATTTCCTCCTACAGATCCTGTGTGTATTACTCTAAAATCTCCGCTCCAGAAGTCTCCGGCTTCTGGCCATCGCACTTCACTAATACCTACTACGTCTAATGCTAACCTATCCATCTCAATTTTCAAATTCTCTAACTTTCCTACTTGTTTCATGCTTCTAACATTCCACGCTCCGACTCGTGAGATGTTACACTTATCATTTCTGATGACTCCCCCCGAAGCAGTCCCCGCCCGGAGATCCGAATGTGGGACTATTTTACCTCCGGAATATTTTACTCCAGAAAGTGCCATCATCATAAATTCGAAGTACGCTGTACCAGGGATATAATAATGTGGTGGTTTCCCGTTGCCTTCCACATCGCAGTAGTGTGTATCACAGTGCCATACCGACCCTCACGATCTCTGCCACTATGATTACTGAAAGAGCTGCTGCCCCCTTTCAGGGACTTGATTTAGTCTGGCTTCTCAAATAAAAACCCCTCCAATATGGTTAAACCTATGGTTCGGCTCTTTAGATCATTGAAGCGCGCAAGCCATCCCACCCGTCCCAGTATTACTAGAACTGCGTCAAGGTACAAGTCCTTTGGGTATGTAATAGCAAATCAAAAATCAAGTGAGGTCTCTCATATAGTATTTTTCCCTAAAATGTATAATAAAGGTGCTATGAAAGAATCCCGCGCTATTGACCCACCATGTATATCATAAATTATTTTATTATTTTTAAATCATTAGTATAATGTTGAACGTTTATATTGGATATTTCTTGCTGTTTCTATTTATACAGGTTATCCCAATAGTGATCGTGGAATTTTGGATGAAAATTTTACAGCTATGTAAAAAAATTATATCAAATACCAAAACCTCATAAATTAGAAATCCTTTTTTTGTATTGTGGCGACTTCGACACACTTTCACATACTGACACTAACTGATACGTGACTGCACGTAGCAAGTGCCCCATCACAAATGTTGCTGCTGTGTTCGTATAATCGTTGATCATCGTTCATACTTACCTGCTTCAGTATACTGTTAAACTGATATTCGGTAAGCGGCCAGCGTGGCACTGGGAGAATGGGCTGGCGCATTAACTCGATTTCCGGCTGATCTTTTTTCCCTTTTTTTCTCTAAAGTTTATTATAATTTACAGAATTTTGCTTTCGATGTGTCGCATCTGCTTTTCCATCAAGAAATAGTTATTTATGTATCAAGAGCGAAAAATGAAGTATTAAGCACGAGTTTAAAAGTTCGGCCCGAGACTGTGTCGAGGTCCGAAAATACTTGAACGAACTCTTAATATATTTTTCGCTTGTGATACATATAAAAATTCTTCCTTCGACTGCAGAATAACTTATAAGATTAAGAACGCAGTACTCAAATACCGAAAAATCTTAAATAAAACAATAAAGAATAACATCTCTCAAAAATTCTACTGCCATAATTGTTGTTGGGCCAAGTTATGTAATCGCACTTCCTTTTATAACAGATAAGTATACCGGCTGTCCCAGAACGTTTTACACAAGTGATAGTTCCAAAACTATGACAGATAACGAAATGAAACAAAAACCACTTTGTAGTGATGATGAAGGAGTACAAAACCCGAAGAACATAACCACCCCCGGAGCAGCTATCTCCGACAAGCAACCCCCACTTACTTTTTTTCAAATAGCAACCTGTATATTCCGTGAAGGAATATGACAAAGAATCAAATTCTCTATCCAAAATTTTTTTGAAATTAAAAATTGACCCATCAATGGTGGAGAAAACGGACTTTTTATTTATTTTTAAGTGGGCGCTTGGAGTGATTAAAACTACGCTGTGACTACTCTCCCGGCTGACGTCAGAGACAGCCGGGATTGATACTGATCCCGGTTGATATCGATGACGTCAGCGGTAACCGGGAGAGAGATGAATCCCGGCACAGTGTTTCAACCATTTTCCATGCACGTTTTACTATCTGTTACAAAATAATTTTTTTTATAAATAATATTACGTATTTTCTTACCGAATGAAAGAGATATTTATGTCTTCATATAAAATAGCCTCAGGTATATTTTCCGCTCTAACTTCAACAAACTTTTCATCAATAACTTCACCACCTATAGCTAGTGATGCTATTTCTTCGTGAACAAACCACTTTAACATAGTTTTTTGTTGCTGTAAATATGGCAACCGAAAGAAAGTTACAACTGTTCCTTTTTTTCGCTTTGGTATTCCATTAGCTGTTAAATCAGCACCTTTAGGACGTCCTCATGTTTTAATTTTTTTGGGCATTTTAATGTTCAACAAATCGTTGTCATTGGACATAGATTTTTCTTCTTCCTTGTTTTTATCATTGACTGAAATTGGAAAATAATCGGTTAAACCCTTTACTGGTAATTCCTGGTAATTTACAGCTCATCACCTGGAATTGTTAGTTCTGTACCGAAATTAGAGTCGGTATAATCGATAATAATTGGAATATTTTTCGTGTCCAACCAGTTCAGTTCCTGGTATATGCTTTCGGACATAGGTTCAGATGTGCTTGCAGCTGTGGTCACACTTGTACCTAAAAAGACAAATAAGTGATGTCGAAAATTTTCCTTCTTTTACTTACTTGGTTGGCAATCATTCTCATCATTAACCATAACAATTCTTGCCCTTTTACCTTGCATCCATATCATTTCGAGGGATTTTAAATTATCTATTTTTTGTTCAAATTCTTGGTTACACGACAAGGCAATCAAATTTGACAATGAATCTGTAATGCGTAAGGCCTACTTCCTTTTTTGTCCGTAGGTGTGTGGTTTCTTATTTTTTATGGGCGTTACAGTAACGGTCTGTTGTATTCCAAAATCCATATTTGATTCCACGACAGGTTCCATTTCAACTTTACTACAATTGTTCATTTCTGCTAAACGTCTTTGATTAATGTTATAGTAATTATGAGTCCATCATTTGTTTATAATTTCCTCTGAAAACAATGGTAGGTGTTTACGGACAGCAAAGATATGTCTCCACGGTAGCAAGATACTAACATTGAAATTGCAGTTGCACTCACTTGTGCTGGCAACCTCCGAACCGGGTGTCGTGAGTAACCTTTTTACTGTACAAAATTTGCTTCATCACAATTTTTGCAGACTCCTGCGTTAAAAAATCCATAATTTCCTTTCATCACAATCTTGCGGGTAAGACTTAACCAACCTTTTTTGCAAATGGTATACGGCTTTGTAATCTCTTTCGCCTTCAAGCGTTGAGATTATATAAAAAAATGAATGTAAAAACTCTTCCAATTTATTATTTATCGTAATAACAGATTTCAGTTTTGCGTTTATAGATTCAGTGCGGTTATTTGTAGTATTTTGGAAACAGCCTTTCATGAATTTGCCGGACATAGACCATTCATCTCTTGTATTATTGGGAATTCAAGCTAAGCGATACGCCCTCTGGCGGCTTAATTTATAAGTACATTAACAGGGTCGTGCCGGTGCCAGTACCCGGTAGACACATGCTGCAGGCAGGCAGACGTGGCCTGTGTTTCTGATATTTTACTGGTGTACGACACTTCTTTTTATTTGCTGAGTTGTGAAAGTTTGGTTAATTTACAATGGAATTCAACGTTCAAAATCCTACGAAGAGATCGAAAGCATTCTGTTCTGTTTTTGGCTGCAACTCCAAGGCATCTAGATCACCTCAGTTGGCATTTCATTATTTTCCTACTCTCAACAGAAACTTCGTTTTTGTTGTAAATAAATTGGGCCAAAAAGAAAAGATTGACGTTCTCGCCGCTTGGAAAAGAGTTCTGAAAATGGGGAAACCTATTACAAAGAATATGTTAGTATGTTCACTACACTTTCAAGAAAAAGATTATTTTCCACAAGCTGGTATGTTAAAAGGTTATGATGTGTTGCTTGCACCAGTTTGATTATTGTCTGAACTGTAGATACAGCCAAAAAGAAAAAATTGAAAAGGACTGCTGTTCCTTCGGTAAATTTACCAAAAGTGTCACATTCGCCAGAGAAAAGAAGTAGAAAAGAACCGGCAAATAGGAAGGTTGCAGTACAAAGCGATGAGGTGTGTACGTTTTGTATTTGTTCTTGCATCGATATTTATGTTTTATTTTGTAGTATGACCTACCTTTCAATTTGGACCTGCAGAGCACGTCAGCATCCCATGAAAGCCATCGAACCGAAGAAGAACTTGAAGCTGCCAATACACTATGTTTAATGGCGTTTCAAACCATGTATAAGGATTTTGGAGTGCAAGTTAATACGGGCCAAATAAAAACAATATGTGATAACATTGAAACGGACAAGCAGCTTAATACCCTTACGGGACTCCACAGTTTCAAATTACTTGACACCATTGAAAACATCGTCAGCAAGTTTTACACTGCGAAGCGCACAAGAAGACTCCTTTTAAGAGAAAGAATTATTCTCACATTTGTGAAGTTAAAACACAACACTTCTTACGTAGTGCTTTCATTTTTGTTTGGAAATTTGTCAAGTGAAACATGTAAAAGTGTTTTCTTTGAAATGTTGACAGTGCTGTCACAAACTTTGCAATATGCAGTACCATTTTTAGATAGAAATGTTGTTCGATCTCATATGCCAAAGTGCTTCAAAGACTTTCCAACCGTACGCATAATTTTAGATTGTACAGAAATTGCCGTTCAAAAATCTTCTTGTTTGTGTTGTCAGATTAAAACCTACTCACATTACAAATCCACTTATACATTGAAATTCATGACAGGAATAAGTCCATCAGGTTTAATTACATTTGTTAGCAGAATGTATGGGGGTAGAGTGTCGGACAAAATGATTTTTGAACAAAGTGGTCTTATTGCCAAAATGGAAAAAGGAGATTCGATAATGGTGGATAAAGGATTTTTGATAGACGAGATATGTGAAAAATATGACATCGTGCTAGTAAGGCCTCCATTCTTAAAGAAACAACCTCAATTGTCTTTCGAGGAAGCCCAAAAAAATGCCAAAATTGCCCGAGCCAGAGTGCATATAGAACAAAGTAACCAAAGACTAAAAGTGTTCAGTATTTTAAACAAAGTGCAGTGGAATTTAGTACCTAAAATGGAAGAAGTATTGACAATAATATGTGCTATTGTGAATTTATCTAAACCAATTTTATCCAAGGAAAGATTTTGATCTCGTTTTTTTTGTAAATTATTCTGTAAGTACCAGCCTCGGTGTTGCCGGATGAAATTTTCAAGTAACGGTAAAGCCTGAGGTAAAATAGCGGTAGGAAGCGGTAGATCTACGAAATGGTCTTAAACCCGGTTTTTCGTACATTCTGACACTGGCTTAACTTTGACACTGGTTCAATTGCTTCGATACAACCAATCAAAGCCGGTATTATAGCAATTAAACCACTGTCACAGTTGAGCCGGTGTCATATTCTACGAAAAACCGGACCTTAATAAACAAAACAATTTGACTTTTGAATAATGAAGAAAATTGTGATTTACTGATGTTTACAAAGTACATGTAGCATTTTGTCAAAAAATATAGTTTTTAACTTATACAACAGCTTTTTTACAAATAAAACATTTAACTGGACGCTGATAATTTTTATATCATTATCTTTGGAGCAATATATCACAAAATCACATTCTCTCAGGTTTAGTATCGCCATTCCTAGTTGGACTTGACCATAATAAGAATGCTTTTGTTTTAGCTGTAATATCCTTCCACTTTCAAAAATATATTTACAGTCACTAAGAAGGTCTGTAAGGGACAGTAATTTCCCTAAAAATACACACCTTAATGATAAAAATGCATTCTGATAAACATACACACCTCTGTAAGGACACTTAATCTCTATTAATTTATGTGGAATGCCTCCTTGGAAAATAACTCCATCTGGAGAAAACCCTAACCAAGGATTTTTTTGGCATACTACGAGACCAAATTCTTCCACGGTAACATTACATTTTCTTTCGTATAAACCCCTTGCAATGCTTTCAAATTCTAAGCCGTGTCGTAAGAAGCGATTGGAAATTTCTTTTGGCCAAAAATATTGCTGTGCTTTTTTCTCCCATTCATTTTTAGAATGTGTATAAACTGTAGCAACGAGAGCCTGTTACTCGGAACTTCCGTGTCTCTTTCCATACATTTTTGTCAGCTTTTGTCTCTTCACACACCTTTTAAATTTTCTATTAACATACTAATAATTACCCACATTCTTTCCTATATCTTACTTTGAAATTGTCCATACAGGGGAAAAATTGATTGTAGGTTTCTACGCAGCATTGTTTCAAATTTGATGGAAAATCTAAGCGATACAGATTTTCCATTAAATCTGACTTTGCAGCAGAAAGAAGCAATACCTTGCACAGTTTCTGATGACGTAATTCAGTTGCACTATGTACAACTAAAATGTTTGTTGCTAGTTTGATTTTTCTCTCATCTGAACTGAAAATTATTGCTTTTGTTATAACATTATTAAATCAGAAAAATATTAGATACCTATACTGCGCTAAACCAGAATCAGGAAGAATATTCACCAACGTCTGAAACACATAATTCTTATCAGCCTCCGTCAGTAAAAGGTTACTCTCGTTTGATTTGTGTGCCAATAGGCAGGGCGTCTCTAACAGCGGTTGTGGTGCGTACAGCTGATCTTTAGTTTTTTTTCTGGCTCCACAAACACTTTAAATCAGTTTTTGAAATTTGTTCCAATTTTCCAACGTTATTCCTAAAATAACAACAAACAGCAGAAACGAGAAAAAACTATTTTCTTTTGGTATCAATATAATCAATTGCATGCCTGATTGATAAATGGCAGAATTATAGGAGAAAATACAACCTGGTGCAGTACAGCAGGGAAGCTGCAATGTGCTTGCAACGTTGGCCCAGTCCAGCTTTACATGAGCATTCCATTTTCATAATTGCCAATTTGGTGTCCTTTATCTGCAAGTTACCCTTGATTTCATGGGGTGCTGATGATAACTTTGATGTTTGTAAGCATAAGCTACAAATTGACAAACTGCTTCCAGTTTTATCAGTCACCCCACATGACAGCAAGTGTCCGGCATTTAATATTTTTTCTCCTACAAGTGACACAGGCAGGTACTTCATTATTATAACACTATTTTTAATGTTTACCTTCTATAAAATTTCTGGATGCTGGTGAGGCATCCAAAAATTCAATGACATCACTAATTAATAAATACATGGCGAATTTGTAAGCACTCTCCCATGCATACTAACCGGGCGATCTTGGATTCGACCCAGTCTGAGCGATCAGCTGTTCTACGCACGGACGCGGGAAACTTAATTTGAATTCCCAATACCAATTCTTTTTGAAATATTCAAGAACTGCTTTCGGAGCCGTTTGCTGCAGTGTCCCATAGAAAGTTTCAAACTCTTCATCTGTTTTCGCATAAACCACTTTTTGCAGTATTTGCAGTGAGTGCAGCCGATTGGTTGATGTTATACCCATTTTCCCACAGGAAATTTCTCGATTAAACGTTCGCATAAAGTGGAATATGCAGGTGATTAAGTTAACTTCTGGAAATACATCACGAATAACTGACCTCTCCAACAAATCTTTGTCAGTCATAATGCATTTTGTACGTTGACTTTCTAAGTTGTTATCTCTAAAAGTTTCCAAGAACCATTTGAAACTATTTTTGTCTTCGGTGGTCAATAAACAAAGACAAACTATTTCTGTTTGGCAATTACCATCATCTACTACTATTAGAAATACAGGTATTCCTATGTTTAATAGTTTGTGAGTACCGTCGATACTTAAAAATTCGGGATATTCCTTCATAGTCTTTTTCATATTGCATGTTTGAAGAAACATTCCTTTAAAGTTATTTTCTTCATCCTTTAATATGTTTATTTCAGCATTATATTTTTCTCTTAATATGGTGACACAGATCTTCACAATTTTTGCCTATTCTTTGCTTCATATTTGACAAATCTTTCAGTGTCAAAAACTTTCCTGTTTCTAGTTCTAATTTTTGCTTTATAGGGAAAATCACCTTACTTTTTATGCACGTCACCGGCTTCATATCAGCACTGTTGCCACAAGAGTTTATGGTACTCAATTTCAAAATATTAAAATTCAATTTACCTCTCTAACTGAATTCAATGGTAATGTTAGAGTTCCCGTGGTACGACCGAAAAAACTTTGCTTAATTAAAAAAGAAACGAAAATTGGTTTTAATTACAACACTTTAATAACACTAAGGAAAACAAACAATAGAACAAACAAAAACAAATTAATAAAACAATTTAAATAAAACTCGAAGGACCTGATTGATTAATTAATTGAAATGCGTTTAAACAACGAGAAGAAGGAAATGCGTGTGTTCGCTAAATTGAGTAAATCTATACTATCCTAAAATATTTCTAAATTTTACAAACTAGGGCAACTAAATGAACTGTTCACAGACCGCAGGTAGCAAACCTGTCAACCCTATGTGACACTACCCAGATGTGTTACGAACGCTGGCCCTGTACGAAAGGCATACAAATATCTAAATCTAAAGCTAACTTACATATACAGAGTGTTTTAAAGGTTTTTAAATCTAAACATTCCGCCCACCTTGAAAGGCTACCTTTCAAAAGCACAAATAGTTTAATTCACAGAACAACATATAATTAGTTATTACCGGCACTGATCACCCTACGCACTATTTTTACCTATTACGTTGTTGATGTCTACCGGCAGCAAACAGATTCGGGAAACCGCCATCTTTGATGTTCCTGATGATGTTCGAACTGAAACAATCCTTGTGATTCCGTCAGTTCCAGGGTGTAACTCGATCACGCGACCTAGTTTCCAATTCAAAGGTGGAATGTTAGCCTCCTTTATGATTACTATTAAACCCGGCTTCAAAACCAAATGTGAGCGGTGTTTCCACTTTGAGCGATTTTGTAAAAGTGACAAATATTCCGATGACCAAGTTTTCCAAAAATGCTGGAACATCTGCTGGGTCCTTTGCCAATAGGACAAATGATTAAACTTTATATTAAGAAGTGATGGTTCTGGAAGAGCGGTAAGCATATCCCCAACAAGAAAATGGGCTGGAGTGAGAAATGTTAAGTCTGTGGGATCTGAGGAAAGTGGAGTTAGGGGACGTGAGTTTAAACATGCCTCTATTTTTGCTATAAGTGTGTTCATCTCTTCGTACGTTAATGCTGAATAGCCAACCACTCTGCGAAGGTGATGTTTTACTGATTTTACTGCCGCTTCCCATAATCCGCCAAAGTGAGGCGTTCTTGGCGGGATAAACTTCCAATTAATGGCTTCCTCGGCTATAAATGCTTCCATTTTATTTCTATGCTGTTCACTTGCAAACAGTCGGGCCAATTCTGCTAGTTCCTTCTTTGCGCCAACAAAGTTAGTTGCATTATCCGAAAAAATGTTCGCTACCTTACCCCTTCTACACATGAATCGTCTTAGAGCGCCTATGAAACTGTCGGTGGTTAAATCCGAAACCAATTCGAGATGTGCTGCCTTTGTTGAAAAGCACACAAAAACAGCGATATAACCTTTAACGATTGATACTCCACGACTTCTTCTATGATATAAATTGAAAGGCCCACAATAGTCTACGCCACAGGTAGAAAAAGGTCTTGCTACTCTCACTCTGCTTGCTGGTAAATTCCCCATGATTTGTTCTAATGTAATTGGTTTCGCTCTGCAACATCTTACACATTGTCTGATGATCCCCTTTACTGAATTTTTTCCACCGATTGGCCAATATTTCGTTCTTAAAGATGCTAAAACTGATTGTGCGCCACCATGTAAATTTCTCAAATGTTCATAATTAATTATAAGCGTGGTTACGTGGTGACCCTTGGGTAAAATCACAGGATGTTGCTGTTGATAGGAAATGGGAGCATTTTGCAATCTTCCGCCAACTCGGAGTAAGCCTTCGTGATCTACAAATGGATTTAAAGACAAAAGTTTGCTCTTAGGGTGAAGCTTTCCCTTGGACAACTGTTCGAGATCTTGTTGAAACTGATTTTTCTGCGCTAACTTAATTAAGACCTTCATCGAATTTTCTAATTCTTCGGCTGTTAAATTTCCCTTCCGTCTATCTGCTTGAAAATTCTTACTGTTGTGTGCGAATCGTAAGCAATATGCGACAACCCCTTTCAGTTCAATTAGCGATGAGTACTTCTGAATAAGATCAAATGTTTGATGCGGAATGAGTATCATGACAACGATTTTCCTTTCTGGTAAATTATTAACTTCTATTGTTTGTGATTTGACCCAGTGTTCTTCATTATGACATAAAAATTCTGGTCCATTCCACCACAAGGTTGAAATTTTTAAATCTAGTGCAGAAACACCCCTTGAAATAATGTCAGCGGGATTTTCGTGTGTTCGCACGTGTTTCCAATCATCTATGTTTGTGAGATCTTGTATCTCACCCACTCTATTTGCTACAAATGTTTTAAGTTGGTTTGATTGAGATTTGATCCATCCTAAAACTATAGTAGAGTCTGTCCAGTAAGTGCACTTTGAAAATTTTATTTCTAGTGCCTCTATTACCCTTGATGCCAATTGAGCCAGTAACAGTGCACCGCATAATTCCAAGGGTGCAACTCTCGATTTTGCACACAATAAACGTGTATAATACATGCCGTCATAAGCTGTCGTTCGTAAATAAATGCAGCAACCGTATGCCACTTCAGATGCGTCACTAAATCCATGGAGTTCAATCGACTTGTAATTCTCCATAGAAATTGCTTGTCTTTCGATTGCCAAATCACTCAAATGATTCAACTCTGCTTGGTAATCTCTCCATGTTGAGAAAATGCTCTCTGGGACTGTCTCGTCCCAATCCAACTTCAAATTCCACAGTGCTTGCATTAAAATTTTGGCCCTAACTATAATTGGCCCTATTAATCCCAGCGGATCAAAAATCTGAGAAATCTCTGATAACAGTGTACGTTTGGTAACTGGACCTTTATTTTTGAAGACAACAGAGAAACGAAAACTATCTTCTTGATTATTCCACAACAACCCTAACGTTTTTGATGATGCGATTTTGTCGATGGTTAACGGGTTGTTTGTGGCATCTAGCATCATAAACTTTAATATTTCTGAATTATTTGTACGCCATTTTCGGAGCTCAAAGCCTCCACGCTGTAATAGTCTAGTTATCCCTCTATAAATATTTACTGCTTCTTTAACAGAGTGTGCTCCGGTCAACATGTCGTCTACATAAAAGCTATTCTTTAAAATTGTTGATTCTATCGGAAAACTATTCTCTTCTTGAAATGCCAACTCCTTTAGACATCTTGTTGCCAAATAAGGTGCACAAGAAGTTCCGTAGGTGACCGTATTTAACTGATAAGTTTTAATCTCTTCGGCAGGATCAGACCTCCACAAAATTTTTTGATAAACTCTGTCTCTATTCTCAATTAGTACCTGACGATACATCTTCGCTATGTCTGCGGTCAACACGTATGGATATTTTCTAAATCTTAAAATAATGGAAAATAGTTCATCTTGAACTGTTGGTCCTATTTCTAGCACGCTTTTTAATGACCTTCCATTTGTTGTTTTAGACGACGCATCGAAGACCACTCTTAATTTGGTTGTTGTGCTCGATTCCTTGCAAACGGCATGATGTGGTAAATAATAACCACCTTTGTTTGATTCTGAAATTCGTGTCATATGACCTAATTTCTCGTACTCGTGCAAAAATTCTACATACTGTGACTTCAACTATGGATCTCTCTGTAATCGCTTCTCCAAGTAATTGAAACGATTTAAAGCTGCTGTCCAAGACTCACCCAACACGCATTCTTGTTTAAACGGCAAGCTTACGACAAATCTGCCATCATTATTTCATTTCGTATTGTTTTTAAAATGCAGTTCACAATATTGCTCTTGTAATGTAAGTCTCCTTGTTTCTACTTGCGGTGTTTCTAATCTCCAAAATCGTTCCAAAGTTTCGTTAAGATCGTAATTCCTACTTAAATTACAAGACACCTTATTTTCTCTACTTGATATCGTAAATTTTCCACCTGACACCAACCAACCTAATTTTGTGTTCTGCATAATTATATTTCTAACTGGCTTTATTATTTCTTCGCAAGTGGCGTCCCAATAAACTTCAGCACCTAGAAGCAAATCAACTGGTGCAGGTACGTTGAAATTAGAATCTGCTAGTTGAACGTGTGACGGTATATTTAGGTGCTTAATATTCAGAGAATTTGTCGGCAATGGTTGCGTGATTTGAGGAATTACAAGAAACAGTTGTTTGTATGTAAAATTGCTAACCCTTGATTTAACTGTTGCCGTAACAGCTCTCGATGATTTCGTACTGGATTCACCAATACCTCCTATCAGCATATCCAGGTCACGTGATTGTAATCCAAGTTTTCGAGCTAACGCGCTAGTTATGAAGTTTGTTTGGGACCCATTGTCCAAGAGTGCTCTGCACGGTTGCAAATTCCCCCTGTAATCTACTATGTCAACAACAGCCGTTGATAAAAGCACCTCGTTTCTTATTTTACCATTTGTTGTAGCCGCAGCGTGCGAAAATGCAGGTGAAGGATTTTTTGTGGATCTGTCGTCATTTGCTATGGAGTTAGTCACTGAATCTTTCTGTTCATCCTTGGCGACAAATAAGCTTTGCGGTGGTTGCTCTATATGCAGTAACGTATTATGTTTTCTATTGCACCTTCTACATCCCGTTGACATGCATTCATACACTAAATGTGATGATCTCAAGCAATTTAAACAAAGCCTAAGGTTCCTAACTGCTTCGTACTTCTCATCTCTGCTTAGATCCAAAAATTTTTTACATTGATAAATAAAATGCGCTTCTTGACAATAAGGACAAATTATGGTATTTGAAACGTGCGATGTTGGGTATTTGGTGCCTGCTGGCATCTTTACTATCCAGTGGCGTATGTCTTCTACGCGCTAAAACTTGTAATCGTTCTTTCAAAAATTCTGTAAGTTGGACTAATGTTGGTTGCTCAATTTTAATCGTGGCTTCTTCCCATTTGTCTTTTGTTTCCGAGTCGAGTTTGGATGTTACTAAGTACATTAATAATGTGTCTCTAGATGGTTCGCCGATGGCCTCAAGAGCGCGAATATTCCTCAGAAACTTGTCTCGAAGAGCTTCTAGTGATGCGTGAGAATCTTTCAGAACTACTGGTAATTGAAATAATTTTTTTACGTGATCGTCAACAATAAGTTTCTTATTTTCGTACTTGTCCTTTAACATTTTCCATGCTACCGGATAATTTAGTGCACAAACCTGAAGGGCATATATTGTCTCTGCTGCGTTTCCTTGTAAACTGGCCTTTAGATAGTGAAATTTCTGGACATCATCTATGTTCGTGTCGTTATGTATTAGTGAATTGAACGTATCATGGAAGCTGAGCCAATCTTCCAGTGCACCATTAAAAGTTGGTAGTTGTATTGTCGGCAGTTTAACGTTGCCTCGAAGATTATTCGATGAAGCGCTTTGAATGGTAATGGGCGAATCACTTGGTAACTGCGAACATTTCTTAATAAAAAGGTCTGCTTCGGTTATGATTTGATAATACAATTCTTGATATTCATCTTCGACCTGTTTTTGATCTTCACTTTGGTCCATAAATTCGATTTCGCCTTGAATCTTGTTGAATTCAATGTCGTTCTGCTTGCAAACCTCTAATCGCATTTTTATTTGCGAAATTTCTATTTCAGAGACATCCAACAGTTGTTGTCGTGTAATATTTACAAAAAACGTTTGAAATTTAGTTAAATTTTCTTGAATTTTATTACGGCGGTGCATATAGCGTTTAAGTGTATCATCTACTTTAGGAGGCATGTTTTGAATTGAAGGATAAAATAATTACCTAAATAGGATTCACTTACTACTTCGATGCTCTACGTGGTATGTTGATTTCTAGCGATGTAATGATATCCCAAGATTCACTTACTACTTCGATGCTCTACGTGGTATGTTGATTTCTAGCGATGTGATGATATTCCAAGTTTCTTGACGATGCGTGACCACGACCACGCTACGATAAACAGTTGTCCCAGTACAATATTTTTCTAGACGATGATGTGAAAACTATACGGTGACGGTGGTAACCCAATAAAGTTACAAACTGATGAATTTCCCTTACGATGTGGGAACTACACTAAAAGGTTCGATGGCAATCCAATGTGGTTGCAAACTAACACGCGATGTTTAAACACAAACACTAACTTTTCATATGTAGCACTGAACTGTCCATACGCTGATTACAAAGTATATCCGCGACTCGAAGTGACCAAATTTATGTTAGAGTTCCCGTGGTACGACCGAAAAAACTTTGCTTAATTAAAAAAGAATCGAAAATTGATTTTAATTACAACACTTTAATAACACTAAGGAAAACAAACAACAGAACAAACAAAAACAAATTAATAAAACAATTTAAATAAAACTCGAAGGACCTGATTGATTAATTAATTGAAATGCGTTTAAACAACGAGAAGAAGGAAATGCGTGTGTTCGCTAAATTGAGTAAATCTATACTATCCTAAAATATTTCTAAATTTTACAAACTAGGGCAACTAAATGAACTGTTCACAGACCGCAGGTAGCAAACCTGTCAACCCTATGTGACACTACCCAGATGTGTTACGAACGCTGGCGCTGTACGAAAGGCATACAAATATCTAAATCTAAAGCTAACTTACATATACAAAGTGTTTTAAAGGTTTTTAAATCTAAACAGGTAATATGGGTCCATTATTTTCCAATTCTCTTTCAAAATAGTTGATAAGGGACGCTACAAGCTCCTTACACCGACTGTTTAAGAACTTGGGCATTATCCCAACAATAACAATAATAACACCGATAATAAATAACTAGGAGCACTATTTTAGTTCTCAAAAGAACCGATTTTTACCGCAAAAGTTGATGAACAAAGAAAACAAGGGTTTAAAACACCAAAAACAACAAAAGTTAAAGAACTTGACGCTTTCAGAATATCAACTGTCAAGTCAACCGGGAAACGTCAACAAATTAAGCGGCAATCATGCAACAAAATAGTGTTGTGTTTAGACATTCAAATATTTCTTTATTCTTTTTTAGCGCATTCAATTTATATGACTTGTCATTTTACGTAAGGCGACTCTCAATCGTTACATTTTGTGACGTGCATAAAAAGTAAGGTGATTTTACCTGTACTAATTTCTTGTTTGCTTTTAAAGACAGCAAATCTTGAACTTTTTGCTTGTCTTTACTATCTAGTCTTCTCTGATGTGGTGGGTATTGAAACTGAATTGCGCTTCTTTCATGGTTGTGATTTTCAGAAATACTTCTTACTTCTAAAGCTCTCCCATCTGCCGTCACTCTAAAGGAAACATGTGCGGAACAAGGTTGTTCCTTCTTAAATGTTCTACTGTCTATTACCACTACCACATGGTCTAAATTGCTGGCCACCATAAATGCAACAAAACTTTATTTCAACACATTTCACTTCCTCTCTAGCCGGTCGTGTAATTCTCGAAGAAATTATCAACCTAGCATCCCGTTTCCAAAATTTCGAAAACGTTTGTTCTTCATAAGTTTTCATAGCATTTTCAACATCCAAATAGGTGTTAAACGTTTGACCTACTTAAAAAATGTTCATTGTTACGTACACAATTTCCGTGACCAATTTCAACCTAAAAATAAAAATTACGATATTTATGTTCGTAGTTTTCATACAATATAAATATCAGTAATTAACACTACTAATAACAACTAGTACGAGTAGGTACCTACAATTATTTTACACACGCACACCAACAATTGCACTTTTATTGGATACTCCGCTTGGCAAAAGATGCGACAAACTGAGAAACTGAGCTCATTTTTCCAGACGGTAGTGCATGCAATCATGTAGGTATACCACAAGAAATTTGCGCGAACATTGTGTCAGCCGGGATTCATCTCTCTCCCGGTTACCGCTGACGTCATCGATATGAAATGGCAAATATCAACCGGGATCAGTATCACTCCCGGTTGTCTCTGACGTCAGCCGGGATTGGAAAGGATCCCGAAGCCGGAAGAGTAGTCACAGCGTTAAAACTATTAAATAGAAAGTTTAAACATAACTTAAAATAATAATACTAATAATGTGATAACGTAATCAGTTGATCAAATCGTCGCCCTCCTCACGTACTGGCGTAACTGACAATTTTGTGAAAATTGAGTTACGTTGTATAATATGCATATCTCTAGCGTCTGCACCACCTCACGAAGTGGCGTAACTGCAGCACCAATCTACATAAAAAAGACAACCCGTAGGTTATTTTACTGTGTTTAATGCAGTCCTACAAGTGTAAGCGAATTACGTTTTTTTGTTCTCCTGAAAAATTTACCAATTGTCAGTTACGCCAGTACGTGAGGAGGGCCACGAAATGTTCAAATTGAAATCCTTCTGCAACACACATTTCTAACCTACGCAATAAATTTCTTCTACATGACGCTTGTCCACATACTCATATGGCAGAAATAAAGCAGGCATTTCAGAACACAACACAAAACTACTTTTCAGTTAACTCAAATTAACTTTGACATTTACCGATTTACGCAGGTAGCCGGTAGTCATTTGTTTATGAGTTCCAATAACAATGTTAATAATTCCATGACCGACTTAAACATAAATAAAAAAATTGTTTTCTCCATCATTGATGGGCCAATTTTTAATTTCAAAAAAATCTTGGATAGAGAATTTGATTCTTTGTCATATTCCTACACGGAATATACAGGGTGCTATTTAAAAAAAATAAGTAATAAATAATAAATAATAAAATAATAAATAAATAACCAATGCCACAAAGTGGTTTTTGTTCCATTTCATTATCTGTTATAGTTTTGTAGCTATAACCTGTGTTAAACGTTCTGGGACACCAGTATAACTGACAAAGGCTGTTTCATATACCTTGTTACGTATAGTTTTGAGTATTATATATCTATGATTGCCATGACAAAGAATGAACTGAATTAAAATGATTCATTTTTAATGCACGTGGACGGGGTGCAAGGATGCAAAGCACACTTTTAGAAGCAGTCGTAGGAAAAGTATTTTTTCAAAGGAAATCCGCTATTATTAATGGCAAAAAGGGAATTAACTCCTCGTGAATGAACCCAATCCAAAATATTAAATCTTTAAATACTGCGCTCTCGAAAGAAGATTTAAGAAGTTTATGGTGATTTACAGAATTTTGCTTTCGATGTGTCCCGTCCGGTTTCCTGTCAAATTTGTGATGGAACACCGGCTACGTCTAAGTGATATGTGATAGTGGCGAAGATTAGGGGAGATTAGTAGTTGTCCCTGAGAATTTGCTGTTCATTCCTGGAAAGATGTGTATGATAATAAGGTTATTCATTTTTCGTTGAACGGATGGTATATACATTTTGTGAGGCAAGATGCAACACAAATATTTTTCACATGCAAGTTTCATTGTTTTTTTAGCTCTTCTCCACCCGGATAATCCCCTTCAAACAACCTTAGCATGCAGTACAGTGGAAGCTTTACGTATTATTGAATTACCAAGCCATGAGTATTTGCTGGTATTTGGAACATTAGCTGTGTATGTTGATAGACATGGTCATAAATCTAGAGATCGTGAAATTATGTATCCAGCTCTTCCAACTGCTATAAGTATGTTTTATTTTTAATGTGCTGATTGCTGGAACTTTAAAATAGTAAAATTTATTATTTTTCCAGGTTATCGAGATGGTCATTTGGTAGTTTACAGTGAAACACATATAGATATCTTCAATTGTACTACTGGAGAATGGATACAAACTATTAATATTAAGAAAGCTAAACCTTTGAATGGCAACGGAAGTCTTTCACTTAGTGTGTTTTATGAGTTGTCATATCTCTTGTATTTATCAAATATACATCAAAGTTAGTGCTACTTTCAAAAATTGTTAAGTACTTAATTTTTAATGGATTTGTCTTCTAGGAGAATTGCTTAATTTAGACAACATTATAACTGTAGATAGGGATGGAAGGACTGTGCAGAGACCAAGGAGACGATTTTCTCTTAGAGAAGGAAATAGAGGACAGCGAATGTAAGTAAAGGCAACAATAGTGATACCTACTATTATTTAATTTCACAAAGAAATATACTTAGATAGCTGAAAAAATGCAGGATTCAATGTGTAAAGAAAACTGCTCATGTGCTGTTCTTTTCTTTGGTTGGACAATTATGTTTTATATTTATTATTATATTTTATAATGGGGTCGTTGCACTAAAATCAATATTATTTTGATAGAAATAAGTAATTGGGCGTTTTTTGGCCCTCTAAGTTACATTTATTTACTAGAAAATCGCCAAAATTTAAACGACAATGATTTTAGCAAAAAAGAGCACTTTCTGAAAATTAAACAAAACGGGTACCTCCTCTAGCTACGTCATCAGCTTAAAATCGCTTTTGATCGGTCATTCGAGAAGGCTAATAAATTTACTTGGAGTTTGAGTAAGTTAGGTAGGGATCAATAATGTTACGAATAATCAGAATTTGACAATTTCATTATTTGTTGTTGTCTACTTGTGTGTTCTTATTTCTTGTGCCAATTTGTGTATTTAATACGGAAAATGTAGCAGGGTTTTGTTAAAGCCGATTCAGACAATTTCCTGGCGAAATGATTTGGCAATATTATAAGTGTAGCTGAATTTATTGCTTGAGTCAATAATTAACATTTATCCTTACTATCAGGAACTCATAAATAAATTTTACTATTGTGTTACTATTACGCTTACAACTAAGCACCTTTTCAAACACATTATTTTAACAAACTGCCATATTTCTTTATATTTGCAAAGTAGATAGGAACAAACAACGACTGTACTTTCCGGTTATTATCGCCACTTCTCCGCAGCGTCCAGCTGACTCTATCTGTTAGGGCATAGAAATTCTTTGATACTGTCTTCAGATATTTCTTCCTCAATTAGCAATATTTCTTACCAGTGATTTGTTGTAGAATAATAATTTCAGTGGACTGTATTTTAGAGGTTTTATTATAAACAATACACAAGTGTTGCACTACAGAAACATTGCATATTGCAATAAAAAAATACAAATTGCGATGTAAATATACTAAGCGTCTGCCATGCAAAAAAGCTCATCTCCTGGATGAAGAAAAAAAAATTTGTGTGTGTTAGCTCCGATGCACGACTGGAGTTTACTCCTTACGAACGATTATTTTAACTTCACTCACTTGATAATAGGGTACACGCGAATGTCAGTTTTATACCCAAATGTGTATTTATCAGATGGTTTATGTTCGAAAATGTCCAACTACATCAAAATATAAATTGTTTATAAATTCAGTAATTAAGTGACAATCTGCTAAACGTCGATCCCACTGACAATTAAATAAATACTTTTCCTGGTGTTCGAATAGGCGTTGATTCACATTTCGGCACTAAGCAATATTTGGATTATTTAATGTTAGGTTTTTCCATATTAAATCAAAAGATTCAACAAATTTAGGAACGAACAAACACTGCAAATGCTGACTTTACAACGCCAACTGTAATATCTACTCTATGCCACTCTATTTTCACTACTTCCATGCTCTATGCAGTCAGACATAAACAGCCATATCCATAGATACATACATAATTTCAATGTTACCATGTAACGTAACGCATTACTTTCAGTTAACGTGAAATGTAACGCTTAATTTTACTACTCATAAAATTTCCGTACCGCGGGCTGTAACTGAAAATCGATTCTTAAGGAGTAAACTCCAATAAAATCATGGCTCACTATATGAAACATAAACATGTAGCTGCACAGTAAACTTAATATTTAAATTAACACCCTACTAGCATATTTTGTCGCAAAGTAGTCGCTGTTACGTAACTGCTACAAAAAACGTTTCGAAACAAGAAACAATTCTTGTCGCCGTTACGAGGCGTAGCCGTCGCTGTTACCAGAAATGGGGAATACGCCGTTACCACACAAGTTACGACACATGCTAGGGAATTAAGTAACATAGGCCCGGTTTTTCAAAGAATCCAGCACCGGATTAAGTCTGACACCGGCGTCGTTGCTATGATACCGACTTTCTGATTGGTTGTAGCATAGCAACAAAGCCGGTGTCAGACTTAATCCGGTGTTGGATTCTTTGAAAAACCGGGCCTTAGTGCCATAACTTTTACGTATTTGTTACGTAACACCACCGTCGCCATTTCGAAACAGTTACATAGATTTATCTCTTCAACTTTGCAATCAAGTTGCAAAGATGAAACGTGGCGTACTTAAATTATTATATCTGTAACTAAGTGTAGGGTTTATACATAAAATGCGAAACATCGTGTCAACTCATTAATCGGTCGTACAACACATTCCGTTTTTCATGGTTTGTGCTTTCATTATGGAATGGATATTTGTATAAATAGGTATGTGCTAAAGTGATAATATTTAGACATTGTTCTGGGGATCTGGGGTTTCCAAATTACAACGCTTCTGGTTTTAGACAATATTAGGGGTAAAACCTTGTAGGTTTGTTTTAAGCCCAATTTTATTGATTAATTTAGCAATTTGTGAAAAATCTAATTGTTTTCTTTAATTTTTCTTTGAGAGTTTCTAATTATTTTTGAGACACCTTTGTGTAGAAACTCTCAAAAGAAAAATTAAAGAAAAAAATTAGATTTTACAAAATAACAAAGGTGTCTCAAAAATAATTAGAAACTCAAAAGAAAAATTAAAGAAGAAAATTAGATTTTTCACAAATTGCTAAATTAATCAATAAAATTGGGCTTAAAATGATCTGCGCTCAATCAGCTTCTCAAACACACAAAAATCACCTTGCACATGCACTTGTTGTGGCCAAAAATAAGAAATTAAGAATCCCCGTTTCGACGATTGCCTGATTTTGCTTCACCTTAACAACAGGAGCTTTAAGCCAGAGGTGGCCAACCCGCGGCACGCGTGCCAAAAGGTGGCACACAGAGGTAGTAAGAGTGGCACGCGAAGGGTTTTTCAATTTACACAAATGCAAAAAAAATTAAAATATTCCGAGCTTACATAAAAATATTTAAATCAAAGTAACTAAATGCCCGTGCCGCGAGTGGTAGCAGCACGCCACTGGATAGAAAACTAAATGATAGTGGTGGGGAGGTAGCGCCGACGCTTGTGCGCGAACGCGAAATGGCTTCCTTAGTCATCTAATTCTAAATCAGTAGTTTAACAACTGATGGTACGTGTGCATGACGCAGCTCTGAAAATAATACTGTTCATTATTATTATTCAAAAATGGCATTCAGCAAACCCAGTACTTCGAAGAGGAAGTATGAAGACGACATTGCATTTCGCGAGTTTAACGTTGGTTGGGAAGAAGAATTTTTATTTACGAAACATAGTACTGCTAAACCAATTTGTTTGATTTGCGGATCTTGTGTGGCAGTGCCTAAAAAATTTAATTTGATGAGACATTTCAAGCAAATGCACGCTGATTTCAATTCTAAATATCCTGTTAGCTCCAAGAACGGATTTTATAAATAAGAAGAAAAAATCCTTAGCTGCTCAGCAATCAGTTTTTAAGAAAATGAGCGATGAAATGGAGACGATGGTAAAAGCATCGTATGAACTTTCTCTTTTGTTGGCCCGAAAAAAGAAACCGTATTCTGACGGAGAGGAGATTGTTAAAAATAGCCTATTAATATTTGCCAAATATGCAGGTAATGCAGAAATTAAGAAAATGGTCGATCAAATAGTGTTGTCTCGCAATACCGTGATGCGACGTATAGACGACATGGCTATGGACGTGAATTCTCAAATTCTCTCCGGACTAGTTTCTTGTAAATATTTTTCTCTTGCTTTGGACGAGAGTCGCGATATTACTGACAACGCACAACTGAATATATTTGTTCGTTATGTAAACGACAACTTTGATGCGGTTGAAGAACTTCTTGACTTGCGCCAGTTAATTTCAACAAAAGGAGAAGATATTTTCAATGAAGTCAAAACTGTTATTGAAAGCAGTAAAGTAGAGTGGACAAAATTAGACAGTATCTGCACCGATGGGGCGCCATGCATGGTTGGCAAGAGGAAAGGATTTGCAGTTTTACTTGAAAATTATTTGGAAAGGCGAATTTTCAAGTACCATTGTATCATAGAAGCCCTTTGTGCCAAAGATTTGGACTTGTTGATCCGGTGGTACGCTGCATCAACAAAATTCGAGCTCGCGCTCTAAATCGATGACAATTTCGTAATCTATTTCCTGATGAGACGGAAGAAGAAGGTGAATTGCTTCTTCACTGCAGTGTGCGTTGGCTTTCTAAAGGAAGTGCGCTTGAAAGATTTTGGAACTTGCGACAGAGTGTTTTAAAATGCTTGGAAGATAACGATGAACTCCCAAATGAGTGCTCACTTCTAAAAAATGAAGAATGGTTATGGGATCTTGCTTTTCTAACAGAAATTAGGGGACATTTAAACAATCTTAATGTACGGTTGCAAGGTAAAAACTGTATTTTTCCAACATTATTTGGCCTTGTATCTTCTTTTGCTGCCAAACTTGTCCTTTTTTCAAACTGTTTCGTGCAAAAACGGTTGACTCACTTCATCCGCATGCAAGAACTATCAAGTAAACTAGGTAAGGAACCAAGTTTTGATAGGTTTGAAAACTTAATAATTCAGTTGCATGCTTCATTTTAAACAAGATTTTCTGATTTCGAGGGAGATAAGAAAAATATTGCACTTTTTACAAATCCTTTTTTAATTTCTGCTGAAGACATAAATCAGTATTCTCCCGAAATTCAAACAGGAATTATCGACTTGCAAAATCATACTGCCATAATTAACAAATATAAGGAGATAATTTCAGTTTCAGCTAATCCAGATTACATTGAATTCTGGAAATTCGTGCCAATACGTGAGTTTCCAAATTTACATTACCTCGCACTCAAATAATATTGTTGCAGAATTGGGTCAACTTATGTTTGTGAACAGACATTTTCCATTATGAATATAATAAAAACTAAGTATCGCTCAAAATTAACTGATACTCATCTGAAGCACCTAATCTTGCTGGCTTCTTCCAAAGTTAACCCAAATATAGATTCACTTATAAGAAAAATTCAAATTCAGAAACCACATGAATAAAAACTGGAACTACAGTACAGACTCGATAATCCGGATCAATAAAAACATGGGCGATCCGGATTATTGAAAAATCCGGATTATTAAATCAATCTATATTTGTTAATAAAAGAACTGAACAAGAGGGATTTTTAATGATTTCATTGTAAAAACATACAAAACAGGTAAAATGAACATAAAAACACTTCTGCATAATTGCTTCTACTACATTAATAAATAAAGTCTGTAATTTTAGTTTGGCTGACTTTCTGCTGACTCAAACAAAATGCTTGATGTCTGAGTATTAACAATTCATTTAGGGGTGCGTTGTTCTTTTCAGCCCAATCTATACATTGTTGAATGTTTAAATCTGTCTAATCGGCTTCTGTGAATTCAGGGCATAGGGTAAAGAGCATTTATACAGTGTTGAAAAATAGTAAAGGTACACTTTCGTTTGCGCCGGTAGATGCGGCACGTACCGGCGGCCGCCACGCGCGACGACACAGTCGCATTTGAACGTGAATGCACCGGCCGGCAGGTGAAACCCACAAACGAGAGCAGTTCTATTTAAATACTATTGGAGAAGTACAATGGGTGTGTCTGCTACCGGTCCACGCCGCGTCTACCGGCGCAAACGAAAGCGTACCTTTAGTTGTAAATTTTTAATTTCATCAAGCAAAGTCGTTAATGTCAAAATGTTCTCGAACTCCAATGCGACGGCTCTTTATAGACGTCGGTATTTCCTTTGCAAAACAAAGAAGCCGCCTTGGCATCCATAAGCTGCAAGGAAGTGTGCGGATTGCCGGCATTTTTATTTTCACCCTTTGATACCCTCGCCGCCACTTCCAGTTGACCAAAATCAACGCCTGATTTAGCAAGTATTTGGGGATTGGTTAGAAAAACACCTTAGGAGGGGGTGACGCGCCGGCAAAGCTTTTAAAAGGTACGTTAGAGGCTCATTCGGATTACCGAAACTGAAATTATCCGGATTTAAAGTATGCAATGCAATCAAGGAACTATCCGGATTACCGAATAATCCAGACTATTATGGATCCGGATTAATGAGTCTGTACTGTATGTAATTATAATGCGTGACGTGTAACGTAACCTGTAACCTGATAAAAAAAAATAAAGTGTGGCATGATCAAGATTTGTGTTTTCAATATTGGCACGGGCTGAAGAAAGGTTGGCCACCCCTGCTTTAAGCTAAGAATAAAGTTCATTCATTCATTCATGATTTTATACAACTCGTTACCAGGTCATATTAGATTGTAATAGCATATTAACATTTAGGAGGAAAGTTGTACAATATGTTATAGAAAATTATTAGTGCAGTTTTATTTGTTTATTATTATATTGTTTTGGAACCTGATGTTTTGTTTCTTAAATAGCATATTTGCTAATAAAGGCTATTAATGTTATTATGATGATGATTATTATTATTATTATAAGGTCACTGGATTCTCTTTCAAAAGGCATAAATTTTTGTATTCAAAATTATTGTTTAGTCCATGCGCAGTCACACTTATAAAGTCATTAATAATGATGAGCCGAACTCCAGAGATCACTTGTTATAGATAAATGTGCGATATCTCTTAGCTCCAACTTTATTTTGTTCTTCTCTTGCACATATATTTCGGGTAATACTACTTGCGTTAAGTGGGTTCTAGATACCATTTCATATCTAGGACAAAGTTTATTTATGAGTCTTTGGAAACCAACTTTATTGACGTGATTCAGCGGCTCCATGTCGATGCAGATTTCTTCGGCAATTATGCGCGTAATTTTCTTTGGACGAGCATCATTCATATCATATTTTTTACAATTTATTGTCAAAAAGTTTTGTTACTGTGGCTTGTTTCTTGTTTGGTCGACCTTCTACACAACTAGATTGAGGCTGGGACTGGGCCTTTTCAATTTCTTGGCTGTGAAATCGCTTCTCGTAGCTCCACATATTCGTAGTTGAAAAACCTTTTATTATTGCATTTTTACCTCCCTGCGGAATACTTGCATTGCAGAATTGGCAAAGAGCAGCGCCAGACACATTGTTTCCTTTCAAAAAAAAATTCCAAATATCGCTAGTTTCTCTTCTTCTTTGATGCGACATTTCCACCGATGCATGCACGCACTTTGTAAGTTAAATCACACACGTAAACAGAAATACAAACACATAGTAAAGCTCTCGGCTGTGGCTAAACCGCGATTGCGTAATTAAGCCATCTACACGCTCATTGGCTGACCGGGCCGATAACCGCGCCGATAACCGCGCCGCGATCCGATTTCCAGAATGATCTTGTAAATAACCGTCAAATATCCCTACAGGAATTCACGATTAAGGTTAATCATTAGACAGCAGTATTCGTGAATTAATCGTAAACGTAATTATTGCATCACTACTTTTTATTCCTATCCTGTCTCTCCTATTCTTTGGCTTCCCTATTTTCGCTTTTCGTCATCTCTTTCTAATGCTTCCTTATTGCTAACCGTATCTATTCATAGTGTCTTCATCATGCGTCGATCTGCTTTTCCTATTGTATGAATTTCGCAGATCGCAGCCTTATAATGCCGTACAATGCCGTACTCCGTACATATGTCTTTCTATTCCGAGTTCATATATTAACTTTTTCCAAGCATAACCGTTATTATTGTTTGGCACTACAACCCATTCGGGTTTTGGCCGTTCTCCAAAGAACTTCCCAAACAGTTGTTTCTTTTTATTAAACACAACTTGGACCTGCGCTATTCTTTGTTTTATATCTCTAGTGCTCCTATCATCACGACTTATTTAACTTCCTCTGTCTTCTCATTTCCTATCTGTATTTTAGTTCTAGTCCTATTTTCACACCCTCTTCATACCAAAATGTTGGGTTTATTTTTATCGATCTTCATGCCGCAGCCCTCTGACAAAACCCATGCAAAATTGTCAACACAGATGTCTCGCAGATTCCTATTGCATAGGCGATAATCGAGACTGATTCGTCCAGGGCCGGCAACTCTAGTATTGCCCGGAAGCTGAGGCACCACAGGCAAAATGAAGTGGTGGTACGCGGCACCACCACTTTTTGCATTGCAGACTTGAGACTTTAGTTTTGCACGTGCACCGTGATTACACGGAAAAATTGGACTTGAAGCCAATTATAAATGAGTGAATTTTAAGGTCCAGTGTACGTTGTTCGACTTTTTCTAAATAAAATTTTGAAAAAATACACACTTTTTGGAGTTTACTCCTTACGAATCGATTTTCAGTTATAGCCCGCGGTACGGAAATTTTATGAGGAGTAAAATCAAGCGTTAACTAAAAGTGAGGCGTTGCCTTACGTTACCTTTCAATCATTGAAATGATCAAAGAACATATATATTATATGTTCTTTGAAATTATGTACGTATCCATGGATACGGCTGTTTATGTCTGACTGCATGGAGCATGGAAATAGTATAAATAGAGTTGCATAGAGTAGATATTACAGTTGGCATTGTAAAGTCAGCATTTGCAGTGTTTGTTCGTTCCTAAATTTGTTGAATCTTTTGATTTAATTTGGAAAAACCTAATATTAAATACTCCAAATATTGCTTAGTGTCGAAATGTTAATCAACGCCTATTCGAACACCAGGAAAAGTATTTATTTAATTGCCAGTGGGATCGACGTTTAGCAGATTGTCACTTAATTACTGAATTTATAAACAATTTATATTTTGATGTAGTTGGACATTTTCGAACATAAACCGTCTGATAATACACATTTGGGTATAAAACTGACATTCGCGTGTACCCTATTATCAAGTGATTGAAGTTAAAATAATCGTCTGTAAGGAGTAAACTCCAGTCGTGCGTCAGAGCTGACACACACAAGTTTTTATTCATTTTTCTCGTTTTTTAACTTTTTTGTCACAATGGCTTTGCTGATCCGACCCGGGCACCACACGCTAAAATGAAAAGTTGCCGGCACTGGATTCGTCGATCCTGTAGCACCATTTCTTCCACTTTCTTGATATTGTCTTCGCTTCTTGCCCCCACAGGTCGTCCACTTTTAGGGTCATCTCGAATGAATTCTCAGCCCCATTTGATCTGCTTTGACCAGAATTTTATTTGAAAAGATGATGGACAATTTTCACCACATTCAGCAGTCATACGTTCGTGTATGATTTTTGGCGGATTGCCTTCTTTTGTCAAAAACTTTACCACGCTTCTATGCTCTAGTTTTAAATCAACCATTTCCCCGCATTTACAGCTTCACACCACAAAAATGAATTGATGTATACACAACTTGACAGATACTCGTTAAACAGTTACAGCAACTTGACAGTAAACACTTGTCATGGTAGTGCGTTTGTTAAATGCTAGGTAGATTTCATTGTAATGTCCCCTCATATGTATTAACTTCTTGCGCTGTATTGAATTTTGAATGGCAAATGTTTTGTTACGTGTATGTATTTAGTTCCATGCTCCCCATGGGGTTTGGTAGGAACTTTAAAAGTTAAATAAATAAATAAATAAACAAACAAAGTACAGTTAACTCTGCCAAAGTTCAAACATAAGTGTTTTATAATACTGAAAATGGATATTACTAATTGATTTTTTCGTAGGAATACTGATAGACGCTCTAAATTAATATCAGCACCCACAAATTTCAACCACGTAAGTCATATGGGTCCAGGTGAAGGTATCCAGAGGCAGCGTCTTATAGATCTTACAACTAGCTTGGTAGATTCTCAAGAACCTAGTGTAGTGCATCCATTTCAGCCTCAAACAAGGGTGAGGGAATAATATTAATATTTCCAGTACCATTTTATTTCACATTTTTGATCGACTTATGTTTGATGTTTGTTTTCGTTTATACCTACTTAGTAATCAGTGGTACTGGACCGTTCGAACAACTACTCCTCGGGCAAATACCATACACATTCAAAACATGCAATATTTAAACCAAGATCTACTAAAAGCACATACGTACATAGAGACACATTATGATTGCTTCAAAGCCACCTGTAGCAATCTGTGACGTTTCATAGTACAAAAGATCTGGATGTAGTTCTATAATTCAATGCCTGGCAGGGTGTTTACCCGAGGTGTAGTTGTTCGAACGGTCCAGTACTTGCCACTAATTACTTCCAGATAATTACTGAAGTAATTGTCTCTTGCAGATATCTGTCCAGAGCGCGGCAGCATATATAGCAAGCTAAATTGCATGGTTTGAGTGTGTAGGGGAAAGCACCATACTGATGAGTCCCAGAAGGACGAAACCAGTTGGTCTGCTGTTTTCCATACACATTCAAAACATGCAATATTTAAACTACTTAGTAATGTATAAACTTGGCATGTTAACCGATCTGTGTAAGTAAGGACAAATTTTATAATTTGTCCACTAAAGGAGTCCTTAGTTTCTGAAACCTTCGATTTCTTGTGTCTTCGGGTCGCATCCGCACCCTTGTGTTTGTGCGAGATGGGAATCCATTCCAAGCGCTGGATATATAATAATTGCACTTGCTTAAGTTACTCAGTTGCTCCTCTGCAACTACAGTTGAAGTATACTCTCTTTTTTATATCACACTCTCGATCTTGGTTTAGTATAAAACCTGGTTGGCCATTACGCAGCTTTTGGGGGCCACTGGTATGGGACATACTGACGTCAGTATGTGGAACTCTGGGGTGTTTTATCGCGAACTATTGAAATTTTCTAAAATCGCCGGTTACCGTCAGCCGTCAAAGACCCTACGAGCATTATTTGCTCGTAGCAACAGCATAGTAGGAATTTGCTGTCAAACTTTGTGGAAGATCAAAATTTTTGGTTGAATTTGAATGTTGTTTTGCTTCAATGTGAGAATAAATTATGGGAAAATCAAAAGAATAACATACCTGAAAGCGTAAATTACAATTTAAATAGTATTTCGTATAGAAATTGAAAATTTGTGACCAGATCATAAACTTTAAAATTGAAACTTCAAGAAATCTGGAAATCCGATATGGAAATTAGCCGTTTTGCAGTTGACACCTATTTGGGCATTACGTAAAAACCAAAATAGTTCATACAAGAACACTTTCGTGTTCAAACACTTTATATTAACGAAAAACTTGGAAATTAAATCCTGAAATTTATTTAATGACAATCAACTGACGTTGCTAAATTGACATATTGGCAGTGTTACAAATCGAAAAGAATCCGATACTCCTGACTACAGAGGTTCTCAACAAGTTTGTCCACATGCGCAGAAGGCGATGAAAATCGGTTCTCGGAGTGTCGAACCATTATCTGTACTAAACCAAGACTCTCGATGTAACATTTAAGTTTAAACAATAAAAAACAATAAATTTTTAAGTTGTTGTTTACATCATCTTTCAATTACCTACGTGTAATTCGAATATTACTGAATGGTCACAACTTACAATTTTTTGGTCGTTCATAGCCTGGACTAATTACCAGCAAAATAAAAGAAAAAACATTTATTACTGCGAACTAAGTTGACATCCTGGACTTCTTGAACATCATTCTTCACAATTATATGTTACGCCCACAGTACAGTACACCAGTACATTCGATAAGCAGCCCAATTTTGTCACCAGGTGCCATGACATATTATGTGAAGCAGAGATTGGCAGGAAACATTTCTCTGTGAAAGAGATTGAAAATGGATCTCTTTGAATGGCCTAGAGAAGCCAAAAGCTGGAAGCTGATGGAATCTTAGAAGCATCGTATAGCACTGAATCAAGAACATTTGATAATAATGTTTCTGACCAAACAGAAAATGCCTTTCCTGCGAGCAGTATTGCAGTAATGGACAACCTGCAACAGCTTTAATAAGTAAGTCCTGATAATATTTATTGTACGGGGGGATTTGGTTTCGTTTTATTCAAAGGCTTTTTGTACATTACACCTTCCTTTATGGTGTCAATTGAAAAAGGTTGAAAATGGATCTCTGCGAATGGCAAAGAGAAGCCAAAGCTGGAAGCTGATGGAACCTTAGAAGCATCGTGTAGCACTGAATCAATAATATCCGATAATAATGTTTCTGAACAAACAGAAATTGCCTCTCCTGCGAGAAGTAGTGTAGAAATGGACAACCAGCAACACCTTTAGTAAGTAAGTCCTGATAATAATTATTGTACGGGGAGATTTCGTTTTATTTATGGGGGTTTTGTAAACCGTAAGTGATATACGAAGTCGGTCAAATTGAGGCAAACCTGTATCTCAACTGCCCAACAATATGCCATAATAATAATAAATAGTCTATCAGCATAAGCTACATAAAATATAAAAAAATATACAGGGTGTTACAAAAAAGTAGGTCAAGCCGTTAACCACAGATTATCTGGCCGAAAATAATGGGACTTTCCTTACGCCATTTTTCATTCAGGCTTCCTTCTTTCAAGATACAGGGTGTTAAAGTTAAAATTTAAAAAACGATTTTTATTAATAGCTTCTTTGTTTTTTATAATATTCCGTTGAAATTTTGTACAACATTTTTTCATATACCGGCACATTGTTTTTGTAATTTTGATCAAAAAAATCTATGCGCGAACGGAGGAAAGGGGGGTTGTAATACCCATTGACCCCCCTAAATTCCCTGCGCACGTCTATGGTTCAAAGATATTGTTTTTTATACCAAGCGTTCATTTCTTTTATTTTTTCTCTCGTGTAAAATTTTGATTTAGGGCTTGGTTTACGAGATGTTGCAACTCATTTGACTATGTAGTCGAGTAAAATCAACCTTCAATTGTGACGAATTTTTTTTTTTTTGATGTAGAACCAAGTAAAATCTATATGGTTGTGTTCCTTGTATTATTTTCCATATGAATCTTTGGTTTACGACATTTCCGGCCTGTGCAGAACTTTTTTATTTTCGAAAAATGTAAAATTTTGCATATGTATGAAACAGTTGGTTTTTAAAACACAGCACGTCATATCTCAGTAAATATTTGAGATATCGATTTGAATTTTTTTTAAAATTAAAGTAGAAACATGAACGGCTCAAACAGTACTAAAATATTTTAAAATATCGCAATATTTTTTGCGTAAAATAATTAGAAACTTCATTTTACTTCGCTTGTGCATTATAAATTTCGACATGCGACAAACTTTTTATTTTTGAAAATATGTCGGTATATGCTGCGAATGAAATGAAGAGAAAGGTTGTAAAAAGTTTTTGGAGAAAGAATTATTGACCTATGAGTCATAGTTTTGAAGTTATGATTTTTTTGTCAGACGCGGCCTAATGAGCGGACGGGTCGTGGCAATGCACCATCAGGGTAACGCGTAGCGGACCGATAGTCGGCTATGGATAACGACGCACAAATGAGTTAAAACATGAAAAGAACTTAGTTTATTTTTATTCTTATTTTATACAATCAATATTGAGTGTCAGATTCAGCATCTGATTCTTCCTCTTCTAATTTTACTGCAGTATTAACAGAATTCTTTCACTTCCAGTCTATAGAATATTTTAAACCTTGTTTTGCACAGTTACATCTATTACTATTATAGTTTTTATCTGAACTGTAAAGTGATAAAGGTTGTCTCACAGATGGAGGTATGGGGTCCTGGTTACTAAATAAGGGTTTCCAGTGGTCTTTCTGAAATGTCCATCCGTATTCTTCTAGGCTTACGAAGTTAATGTTGTTAATGTGACTAGAATACCATGTTTCTAATTGGTACATACATCTAAACTGGGAAAAAATCAAATGCAATGAAATGTATAACAAGATATGAATTCGAATACAAACCTTTGCAAATGCAATTTAAAATCATCGTCTGTAGTCGGGATTTCAGACGCAGGCCGATTCGTGTTTTAGCCGAAAAAAGTCGTAATTCATTTAATGTTCTCACGTCTTTTTGTTTATTTTTGTATAAATATAAAACATACGCAACTGCAATCTAATAATATGCGCGTTCAAATGGCAGATTTGGCAAGTCCATCATATCCTTCAGGTTGTCGGCGTTTTTAAGTAATACATCAAGAGCGGTTTTCTTTCCAATTTTGTAAACGCACTGGTAGTATCACACCCAGTGAGACAGTGTATTGCCAAATAAACATTGCGATACAGTTTTGCCAATTTTCTTATAATATATTTTACCATTATAATAAATCTGTAGATATGGACGTGCTTATTTTGATTATTATGCATTTAGGCCATACCAAAAACACACGTATTACCTATAATGGTACAAGATTATAAACAAAACTGACAAAACTGTATCGCAATGTTTATTGGAAATACACTGTCTCACTGGGTGTGATACTACCAGTGCGTTTTACAAAATTGGGACGAAATCCGCTCTAAGGCCCGGTTTTTCAAAGAATCCAACACCGGATTAAGTCTGACACCGGCTTCGTTGCTATGATACTGGCTTTCTGATTGGTTGTAGCATAGCAACAAAGCCGGTGTCAGACTTAATCCGGTGTTAGAGTCTTTGAAAAACCGGGCCTTAATGTATTACTTAAAAACGCCGACAACCTTAAGGATATGATGGACTTACTAAATCTGCCATTTGAACGCGCATATGATTGCAGTTGCGTAAGTTTTATATTAATTTATACAAAAATAAACAAAAAGACGTCAGAACATTAAATGAATTAAGATTCTGTTGACCAAAAACACGAATAGGCCAGAGTCTGAAATCCCGCCTACAGACGATGCTTTTAAATTACATTTGCAAAGGTTTGTATTCGAATTCGTATCTTGTTATACATATAATCGCATTTGATTTTTTCCCAATTTAGATGTATGTACCAATTAAAAACATGGTATTCTAGTCACATTAACAACATCGACTTCGAAAGCCCAGAAAAATACGGATGGACATTCCAGAAAGACCACTGGGAACCCTCTTATTTAGTAATCACGACCCCATACCTCCATCTGTGAGATAGCCTTTATCACTTTTGTGTTCAGATAAAAACTGTAATAGTAATAGATGTAACTGTGCAAAAGAAGGTTTAAAATATTCTATAGACTGGAAGTGCAAAAATTCTGTTAATACTGCAGTAAAATTAGAAGAGGAATAATCAGATGCTGAATCTGACACTCAATATTGATTGTATAAAATAGGAATAAAAATAAACTAAGTTCTTTTCATGTTTTAACTCATTTATGCGTCGTTATCCGTAGCTGACTATCGGTCCGCTACGCGTTACCCTGATGGTGCATTGCCACGACCCGTCCGCTCATTAGGCCGCGTATGACAAAAAAATCATAACTTCAAAACTATGAGTCATAGGTCAATAATTCTTTCTCCAAAAACTTTCTACAACCTTTCTCTTCATTTCATTCGCAGCATATACAGACATATTTTCAAAAATAAAAAAGTTTGTCGCATGTCGAAATTTATAATGCACAAGCGAAGTAAAATAAAGTTTCTAATTATTTTCCGCAAAAAATATTGTGATATTTTAAAATATTTTAGTATTGTTTGAGGCGTTCATGTTTCTACTTTAATTTAAAAAAAAAATTCAAGCCAATATCTCAAATATTTACTGAGATATGACGTGCTGTGTTTTAAAAACCAACTGTTTCATACATATACAAAATTTTATATTTTTCGATAATAAAAAAGTTCTGCACAGGCCGGAAATGTCGTAAACCAAAGATTCATATGGAAAATAATACAAGGAACACAACCATATAGATTTTATTTGGTTCTACGTTGAAAATTTTTTTTTCGAGAAATAAGCGAGTTAGCGGCCTGGATTTACTCGACTAATGTGTTGTTGATCCACTCACAGTTTAAAATCTCTCAATTTTTCTTAGGTGACGAACTAAGATCCAGAAAAATGTCCTTGATGATATCGTTCCTGTACAACGTCTAAGCTTTTTTGTTAATAATTATTTTGACAACTTAACGCCTATCTGTCTTTCTTTCCAATGCTAATTTGGCTGTTAGACGTTATGCAGGAACATCTCTGAATCGGTACCATACAAGGGCATTTTCCTGAAGCTTAGACGTTATGCAGGAACATATCCATCCAAGGACATTTTTCTCAAGCTTAGTTCGTCACCTAAAAAAAAATTGGGAGATTTAAACAGCGAGTGGATCAACAACACATAGTCAAATGAATTGCAACATCTCGAAAACCAAGCCCTAAATCAAAATTTTACAAGAGAGAAAAAAATAAAAGAAATGAATGTTTGGTATAAAAAACAATACATTTGAATCATAGACGTGCGCCGGGAAAAGTTGGGGGTCAATGGGTATTACAACCCCCCCCCCCTTTCCTCCGTTCGCGCATCGATTTTTTTGATCAGAATTACAGAAACATTGTGCCGGTATATGAAAAAATGTACAAAATTTCAACAGGATATTGTAAAAAACAAAGGAGTTATTAATAAAAATAGTTTTTAAAATTTTAACTTTAACACCATGTATCTTGAAAGAAAGAAGCCTAAATGAAAAATGGCATAAGGAAAGTCCTATTATTTTCGGCCAGATAAACTGTGGCTAATGGCTTGACTTACTTTTTTGTATGTAGTAGGTGACCACGAGATCAGGCTCACCCCTATAACATTTTTTGTTTTTCAAGATATTAATTTGAAATTTGGGACAGTTAGGTGGTATGTAAATCTGTATTATTCTGAACAGTTAAAATTTTCCTGGCACTTCCGGTTTCACCGGAAATGAACTTACATTCGAATTTTTAAATGGAATAACCTGTATATTTTCACATTTTTTGAACTATAGAGTCATTCTAGATACGGTAGTGCCACTTTTCAATAAAAACATTGCCATAAAAAATTCTTGGACGCAAATTAAATCTTTCATCTAGACATCCATGACTGAAAGAAAAACATTAAGTCGGGATCCTAAACTAGTGTAAAAACAAAATCATCAAATTAGGTCAAGTAGTTTTTCTGTTACAGCCATCTGAAAATCTAAGACACAGTTTTTCGGGTATAAGTGAATTTTTTTTAATGGAACCATGATGGCTCATCGCGATATTTCGATAGAGCTATTTTTTACGAACCATTTGATACCAAACACGATATCTTTCATTCAAAAATACTAGAAGATATATTTTTCTTTGCATTTACTAAATAGTAAAACAAGTGAAAACTAACACATTTACTCGAACATTTATTATAAACAGTTAACGTAGCATTCTTCTCCTGCTTTATCTAAAATTTATTATGACTAGAAGAGATTATAATAAGAATTATTATTATGCATTAGTATAAAATAAAGTCGGCACCTGGGTACCCTAAGTTGGCTTAGAAATAAAGTACAGGAACAAAGGAATTAAAATTCCTTGACAGTAATTGGAATTCATTTGTTCATTTGCTTATTGAAAAACAAAAATGTTATAGGGATGAGCCTGATCTCGTGGTCACCCGGTATATAAATTCTATAAATCCAACAAAAAAAAAAATTAAAAATAAAATTCAACCTTGCAATTATCATTCAAGAAAAATAACACAAAAAGGATTCTACACAACCAATAAAACTAAAAATAAATTTCTGCCTCAACACGGTAATCAACCATACAAGAAAATGACAAAAAATAGTTTCCATATACCTATCCAATAAGAACTAAAAGAAAAATTCCACTACAACATCGCAGCTTTTGATAATGTAAGTCATGCTCTTCTACTAGAAAAGCTTAAATTCTGTGAAATAAGATGTCGGCAAGAAAAAATATTTCAATCTTACCTGACCAATAGACTGCAGGGTCAAAGATCAGCATTGGAAAACGTATCGAAGGGAGTACCTCAAGGTTCAATTATTGGGCCAATTCTGTTTATTATTTATGTAAAAAGCACAAACACATATCAGTTTGCTGATGATACATCATTTCTGAACAGCCACATTAATACTGATAACTTGGAAGCAAAAACTTTCAAAATATTAGAAGAAAGCAAACATTGGTTTGATGCAAATGGCATGACCATGAATGTTGCGAAAACTAAAGTGCTAACCATCCACACCAAGCATGTTGATTCGGATGCACATGTAAAATTTCTAGGAATAACACTACAATCTAATATGAAATTTTCAGCACACATAGAAACAGTAGCCAAAAAGTTATCCTCTGTAATCTACTTGCTCCGAAGAACAACTACGTTTTTACATTTGCATGAGCGACTGAGTGTATACCATGCCATTTTTCATAAAAAAATGACTTATGGACTGATTCTATGGGGTGACAGTCCACAGGCACAAGAAGTGTTTCTCAAGCAAAAAGCTACTATCAGAGCAATTGCAAAAACTAAATATAGGAACTCCTGCAGAAGCTTATTTAAAGAATTTGGAATATTAACTTTGTATTCCCAATATTATATGTATACATTTATATACAACTGCGTGCTATATACAGGTTGGGCCAATAGTGCGTAGTCTGTCCATATCTCTGATTCTATTCAAGGTATCAATATGAAATTTTACATGCGTGTGGAGAACCACACGAAGCTTCTGTTAAAATTATTTTGATGTATGCGGGATGTTTACGTGCTACGTACCAAACCAAAGTTATGTTTTTTTAAATGGAATGCCCCACATTTGTTTAGATATTTGGATTCTCCATAAATTTTCATGAAAGTTGATATGCTACACGGTGGGGTTCAGAGTAAGCGATGTTAAGGTGTGGCCATTTTAGTACCAGTGTGAACCCATATTTGTGGTGCTACTGACGCCTGCTGGTCAAAGCTAACTATAATTTTTTTATTGGACTAGGTTCAGAGGATACTCTATTTGTAAAATCCATTAACACTTTTTTCAAATTAGTTCATATTGTACAGAGTGGCCAATGTGCGCAAAATGGAGCTTTTCTCAAAAATGTTAAATGGAACACCCTGTATCTTATTTGCAGGTTTGATAGCCAGTTTATTAAGCTTTTGACTGATGCAGATATTGGTAGGTCTGCGACTGATAATTTAGGTAGAAATAAAGATTGAACCTTAAGAATTGAGATTTTTGCCGTAATTTTGAACCATTTTTGGGAAATTTCCCCAATTTTGCCATCCAACACTCAGAAAAATGCCTACAATTTGTTTTTACAGAAAATTTGGCCAACAGACTTTACATCGGCACAAGAAATCTCAGTGCAAGATTACTTCTTGAAAGAACGGTTTTCTTCCATGGCACTCCTTGTTTCAATTTATACCTCGGTTTAATAAGTTACCATTTATTTAAGAATATAACTATGAAGAAGCAATCTGGTGATGAAATTTTTGTCTCAATGTGAAATCAACTTCCAGAAACAAAATGGAAATCATATTTTGTGTTTTAGGCGCTAAAAAATGGGAGAAATGAATAAACTACCGGCCAAATTACTACATTTTAAAGTTCAATTTTCAATTCTACCGAAACCGTCTGTTGGTTGTGTTGAAGAATCATCATCATAAGGTTCTCAGTCCGAAGACTGGTTGGACGCGTACCTCCATTCTTTTCTATCCTGAGCTAACCTACGCATTTCCCTAAAAGTAGAACATCCTACATCCCTAACTATTTGAGAGCAGTAGTCTAATCTAGGCCTACCCCTATCTCTTTTTATTCCTATCTCTGACTCTAGTATGTCGCGAACTATTCCTTCGTGTCTTAGAAGGTGTCCTACCATCCTATCTCTCCTACTCTTTATTGTTTTCCATACCTTTCGCCTTTCCCCAACTCTTTCTAATACTTCCCTATTGCTAACCTTATCTATCCACGGTATCTTCATCATGCGTCTGTAACACCACAGTTCAAACGCTTCTACTCTTTTTCTATCCGCTTCTCCTATTGTCCAAGTTTCGCACCCGTATAATGCCGTACTCCATACATACGACTTTAAGAGTCTCTTCCTAGTCTCTATATTAACCGTTCTCGAACATAACAGTTGTTTCTTTTTGTTAAACGCAACTCGTCCCTGCGCCATTCTTTGTTTTATATCTTTAGTGCTCCTACCGTCTTGGGTTATTTTACTTCCTAAGTAGCAGAAATCCGCGACCTCCTCTATCTTCTCATTTCCTATTCGTATTTCAATTTTAGTTCTATTTTCACCCCATCTACATACCAAAATTTTAGTTTTCTTTTTATTGATTTTCATGCCGTAGCCCTGTGTCAAAACTGCTTCCATTTCATTCAAAGCCGCTCCTAATTCTTCTTTGCTAGATGCTAACACTGCTATATCATCCGCAAATCTGAGCATGTTAATAGTTTGGCCCTGTACATTGATCCCTGAGGCTGTTCTTTCCTTAACAATATTAATCGCATCTTCGATATATAAGTTGAAAACTAGAGGTGACAATGCACATCCCTGTCTCACTCCCTTCCGGATATCTACTTCCCTTCGTTCCTGCTCACATTCTATAACTGCCTTTTGCTCTTTGTAGAGATTATGTATTATTCTTCTGTCCCTGTATTTCATCCCTACCTTTCTCAGCACTTCGAACATCTTCCCCCATTTTACGTTGTCGAAGGCTTTTTCTAAATCTACAAATCCTATATATACGCTCTTTCTCTTTTCTATCGTTTTTTCTATAATTACTCGTAAAGCTAGAATGGCCTCGCGCGTTCCTCTATTTCGTCTAAATCCGAACTGATCTTCTCCTAATATTTCTTCCGCCTTTTTCTCCATCCTTCTTTGCACAATTCTAGTTAAAATTTTTGACGCATGGGAAGTTAAACTGATAGTTCTAAAATTTTCCCATCTATCCACGCCTTTCCTTTTTGGCAAAGCTACCATGATGTTCAGTTTGTAATCCTCTGGAATCTCCCCTGTCAGGTATATGCGACTAACCAATTTAAATAAACGATCTATTACCTCTTGACCTGCGCACTTTAAGATTTCTGCCTGCAAGCCATCTATACCTGGTGCTTTATTATTCCTTAAACTTTTTAGTGCTAGCTCAAACTCTTCTCTCATTATAGGACTCCCTAGGTTATCCCCTTCTACACTGCTTTCACTTTCTAATATATCTTGCACTTCCTGTCCCGCATATAAGTTTCCTAAATATTCTTTCCACCTATCTGCCTTCTCCCCGCTTTCGATTAGGATATCTCCTGCCTCATTCCTAATGCTTTTGGTACTAGATCCAATTTCTCTAAAATTTCTCCTAATTATTTTATATGCTTCATCAGTCTTTCCTATTTCGAACTTATTTTCCACTTCTTTGCACTTATCATCGATCCATTGCTCTTTCGCTTTCCTACATTTCCGAATAATTTCCCACTTGATCGCCTTATATCTTTGTTTCCCTATTTCATCTAACCTATTTTTATATTTGCGCCTTTCCTCTATTAGACTCACAATATGTTTTGTTATCCAGGGTTTCCTACTTTCATTCTGTTTATGACCCAAAATATCCCTAGCTGAGGAAACTAAACTATTTTTAATGCAATTCCATTCTTCCTCTATGTCCCTAACAATATTTTCGCCCGCGCCCTTTAGTACTTCGTTTGTCTTTTTCTCGAACTTATCGCGCGTATCATCATCTTTTAGTTTCTCTGGGTCAAGATACCTTCTTCCGCTTCGTTTTTTCAAAATCTTAAATTTAAGATTGGCCTTCATAACGACTATATTGTGATCACTATCTATATCTGCTCCTGGATAACTTCTACAATCCCTAACTTGATTTCTAAATCTTTGCCTAACAAGAATGTAATCTATTTGATATCTCCCTAGGTCTCCTGGCATCTTCCACGTGTAGCGTTTCCTAACATGATGGTGAAATAGAGTGTTCGCGACCATTAAGTTATGTTTATCGCAGAACTCTATCAGTCTCACTCCCCTATCGTTCCTATTGCCTGATCCAAAGGGACCAACTATTCCGCCCTCTCGCCCTGTGCCTACGACTGCATTGAAATCTCCTATAATTATTAAATTTTCGTGTCCTCTCACAAAATCTAGCATATGTTCAATATCACTATAAACTGCCTCTACGACCTCATCACTGTAGTTAGAAGTGGGCATATATACCTGTATTATTACTGTTTTTACAGGTTTCGAATCTAACCTAACCATAACTACCTTGTCACTTTGCTGTAAGAAATTTTCTACACTCTGCCCTACTTTTTTCCGCATAACAATTCCTACTCCCGAATTTCCTCCTACAGATCCTGTGTGTATCACTCTAAAATCTCCGCTCCAGAAGTCTCCGGCTTCTGGCCATCGCACTTCACTAATACCTACTACGTCTAATGCTAACCTATCCATCTCAATTTTCAAATTCTCTAACTTTCCTACTTGTTTCATGCTTCTAACATTCCACGCTCCGACTCGTGAGATGTTACACTTATCATTTCTGATGACTCCCCCCGAAGCAGTCCCCGCCCGGAGATCCGAATGTGGGACTATTTTACCTCCGGAATATTTTACTCCAGAAAGTGCCATCATCATAAATTCGAAGTACGCTGTACCAGGGATATAATAATGTGGTGGTTTCCCGTTGCCTTCCACATCGCAGTAGTGTGTATCACAGTGCCATACCGACCCTCACGATCTCTGCCACTATGATTACTGAAAGAGCTGCTGCCCCCTTTCAGGGACTTGATTTAGTCTGGCTTCTCAAATAAAAACCCCTCCAATATGGTTAAACCTATGGTTCGGCTCTTTAGATCGTTGAAGCGCGCAAGCCATCCCACCCGTCCCAGTATTACTAGAACTGCGTCAAGGTACAAGTCCTTTGGGTAGTGTTGAAGAATAACAACTTGTAAATGTAACTTAAACTTTATTCTTGATAACACACTGTATAGTACAAATCGGAAAACTTAAACTTTATTTTTGATTTATGAACGTATGTACAATATTTACAACTTAAAACTGATTAAAACTGAATTATGACCATTGCCAGGCACGCAGTCTCACGTCCTGTACTCTGAAGATTAAGAGACTTGGAAACAGTGGCCAAATTCAGACTCAATTACCACTACCGGATATGCAGCCTCACATTCCGATCCTGAAGAAATGGCTTGGAAATAATGGTTTGAAGCGAATGACTGAATTGCTACGGCAGCTTCGCTTCTTTTATACTAAACTGAAAAGTCCCCCAGTTCACTTCAGCCAATCAGAAATCTTGCCAAAGTCAACGTCGCCTAATCGGAATTAGTGCATATTACGTCAGGAACTAATTTTGTGAACCACTGTTTGCATTTGTAATAGATGAGGCGGCTACACCTAGCGAATCATGTCCGGTCTTCATTCTGTTGTAGGGGATATCTCCGCCTTTCCAGTGGTGATATAGTTGCGCGCGATTTGAAGCGGGGAGCGCGACACCGTATTACTGCCTGAAATTACTCCAGTATGTCTTGGCACTGCCGTAGGAACGCATCGCTCTCGGCTCTCGCTCTCTTCGTTATTACGTTCGCAAAATTGTTGTTGACAACACAGTCAGTCAAAGACCTAACAATATCTACATCAATCAAAAGCTTAGTAAACTGTATCAAATATGGAAATAATATATGGGGTGTTCCACTTGAAATTTTTAAGAAAAAATGCATATTGCGTAAGCTCTCCACCCTGTATGATATTAAGTTTTGTGACAAAACTACTCAAGAATTTTACAAATAGAGCAGTCTGTGAACCTAGTCCATGTGCCGCTCTTTTCAATGAAAATGACGTTCAATCTTGCCAAAGGTCGAGAACTGGCGAACTATTTATCTAACTGCCCATTAATACATTATACTGCCCATTCAATCATTTTACAGCTCAAATAATAATTGCACTGGACATTTATTTAATCTGCTGCTCGAGTAAGTTTTGAACTGCCTTTGTAGGATTAAATAACCGACCAAATTCTTTTATATTGCTGGCCACGTTCTACTGCCACATTAAGTTAATTACCGCCCAAAAAGTTTAATACCGCCCGCGTGAATTTTTAACTGCCCGATGGAACTGCTTGGATGTTAAAACAACCGCCCAAATAATTACTTCCCTATAAATATCCTGTCTATTTCTCGTAAAATGTGAATGTGAGTATCTACGAATACACAATGAGCCACAAATCAAATTATTTGGAGTATCGTCTTGATGTCTGCTTCGCCCCTTCATACCCCAGGGCGTTGGCCAAAGCGTCTGTCAAGGCTTTGTGCCTGGCTAGCTTCAGCGCCATCTTCGTTTCACTGTCCTGCAGTCCCTCGATAAAGTTTTCCACCGCCAGGCTCTCCAAGAACTCCTCCGGGGTAGTTGGGTATAAATATTTACAACTAAAAGTGATTTAAGAACATAAATTTAAAAATTAACAATAAGCAGCAAAATATACAGGCAACAAACAAACAACAACAAGCAATAACAATTAAACAACTACCAGCAAATAATTAAACAATACTCAAATAAGTAATTACCTAACCTAAACAATCCACAATACACACAGTTCAAACTTCTGTAAAAACACTTCTACACACAACAGTAATCACAACCAAAAAACGCTCCGGTACACACCAAAACACAAGCTACGTTGTACCATCACCAAGAGGCCAAATATACTAAACGCATGTACTGTAACATACAAAACATATACTCGCTAGAATTTATCGCCTTCGGACTCTATAATTTATCTCTTTCTTCTCATCTCAAAACAAAAACTACGAACTGTCATCCCGGCCTCTTGCTTGCCCTTAAATACTATCGGAAGAAAGTACGTGAAATGGACAACTATGAGAGATAGCATCGTTCCAGAAATCGGCCTTTCGAGACTCATAATAAAAACAAGGTCAACGTCATAAAAACAGCTGTCTGTTTATTTGCATTGAATCATGCTCTCGTAAACACATGGGTGACGCTTGCGGGGCAAACTTCATGTCAATACTCTCTTTTCTTATATCACACTCTCGATATAACTTTTTAATTTAAACAATAAATGTTTAAGTTGTTGTTTACATCATCTTTCAATTACATGAAATTCGAATATTATCAAACATTTAATTCAAAAACTTTAGGTGACCACATCTACATGCCAAGATATTAATACAATTTATTATGTAGTTTTTTTATATTTTGTGTTTCTTTGTTTAAAAAAAATGTGAAAAGCAGCTCCATTATTTATAAAAAAGTCAATATAATGTTCTGGGTTTGTATGTTATACAGCAACAGCCACCGAAACTCCTACCTCCAAAACACAATGAAAGGAGAAGACTAGAAATTTCAAATCCAACTCCAATAAGACCTGCATTTCCTGCGTACAATGGAGCTAAAAGGGCTGCTCCTTCCAGACCAAGGGAATTACCACCAGCCCTTCCAAGGCCTTCTACCACATCTCCATCACCCGATCCTGCCAATTTGGGTAGTATGTCATCATTGCATGAAGTCATAAAGGTTGGTTGAATTTTTGTATAACTTTTTTTTAATTTAATAGTAAAAAGACAACAGATTATTTTTTTGTAAACCAGGGAAAATGCCTTCGTTGAAGCACTTAACGGCTGACTCATCATTGTCGGCATTGATAAAAGTGATTGTAATATCCTTCTGTCAATCGCATATTCTTATTTGGAAGTTACACGATTTTTAAAAATCATATTTTCCCAAAGATTCTCTCAAAATATTGATCTGGATTTGATTTTTCTGTCAACGAATATTTGGAGATATTTGATTTTCAAAACTCCCCTACATCTGTCAAAACTTTCAAAGAAATGCCAATAACACAAAAGCCAAAAATATTTTACACAACCTAGTAAAATTCAAAAATGAAAATAAGTTAGGTGTTGCGCAGAAGAAATATTATATTTAAAATATGGAAAATTAAAAATAGGAGGAAGTCCTCCATAATAGCTTATTTCTCTGCAATGCATAATATTTAAGCAGAATTCCTCTGACGCACTGTTGCAGGGCCCTGTAAACCCAAATCGAACTTTCCATAACAATTGAAAACAAACGACGGTTCTTCAAAGCGCTAGTGTCGTCGCAAAAATAAACATCTTAAATGAAAAATTAATTCTGTTTGATCACTGAAATGATCTTGAACAAGAAAACTTACACAAAAAAAACAAAAATAGGAATTTGCATAATACCTAGGAACTAAACAATAATACCAAACTACACGTGAATATCACTGAACAATACAAGTGACACCTATTCACTATCTCCTTCGTTCTCGGAGACTCTCGAATCACAGCTATTAGAGCAAATAAAGGCACACTGCTGAAGTCACAGATGCTGGTTACACAACAAACACAAGTGGCAGGTATACTTAGGTAGTCAGTCTTCTTGTCTGCATTCTCAGACAGAGGCTGCAACGCTTTCGTGTTTCGCTGACATTGCTTGTTGAGGTGTTATCAGAGACTTTGCATTGTTGATCTTTGGGTAGAATTTCCCGAATTCTCACAGAAATCGTCCTAGGTATGTTGTGGAGCAGCGATTGCTTTACCAATTGTCCATAAATTAGTTCTCTTCCCTGTTGCCATAGGAACAGCCGACGTTGTGGTACATCATTTCCATTTCCCAAGTAAATAATTTGAGAGTTGATCCCTACAGCATTGAGCAGTGAAGAGAAAACTACCATTGACCATCTCCTTGTGCCACTTTAAACTTTATAGGAAGAACACATTTTGTCCACAATGTCAACTCCTATTTTGTGTGTATTATAATAGGTTATAATTTCTGGTTTCTTTTTGTCGCCAGTGTTTTCATCTATTGCGTCGTCCAGGTGCAAACTGGAGATCAAATGGACGTTTGTTTTTGTTAAACCATCATTCCTTCTTTTCTGAACGCAAAAATTCTGCTAAAACATCCCTGAATTACACTTCCTTCATTTCTTTAGGAATTTGCCATTTATTTTTCTTTAACGTTCCTACATAGGACAACAAAACTTGAAGCAGAGCGACATCCCTAAACCAATTATCGACGGTCACATTACGTCTTCAATTGCGAATGCGAACTATCAACCGCTCCACTGCATCAGTACTTTTATTACTGACTCGAAAATGCCCTTCGGGTCGTCTACCAAGATAGATTTCTAGGTTACAGCCATAATACATTTTGGAATCAACTACAGCAAATATTTTTATCCCGTATTTTGCTGGTTTTGATGGAATGTATTGAATATAAGGGCATCTGCCCCTAAAGGCCTCTAACTTTTCATCAGTGGTGACCTGCTCCAACAGAATAACATGATTGACAGTTCTACACTATTGTACCGCAACAATAAAACATTGGTAGAATCATGGCATTATACAACATATACCGCGCATACTGTGTCAACATATTCTTGGCTCTGTACATTGCACCCAATCTTTTTCCTATCTTGTTACTAATGTAATCACATGTTTTTAAAATTAATCTTATGATCTACCATTACTCCTAAATACTTCAGCACTTCTACAAATTAGACGGTCTATTTGTTTTCGTTCTTGTCAAGTTTCTCGGTCATCAAATCTCAAAGTTCTAAGTAAGAACCGGAACCTTCAAAAACTCATCATCAATCGGAATATCTCGATACCGTATCCGTTACTGGTCCACAAATCTTCTAGGTTCTTCCTTCCTGATTTGTGTACTCCAGAAAAGTGTAAAAGTCCAATAAAGGCTTTTATTTCGGTGTTATCAGTAGGTAGTGCATCTCCTTCCCGCGAAAACTTGCTCTCAATGTATTGATTTGTAAATGTTTACGATCAAGTCTAGCATGTCATCGTCAAATAAACACATCCAGGTATCTGAGATCACTTTTATGTTCTTGGCATGTCTTTCCTGCCATTCTCATAATTCGCCAGATTATAGACGTACACAAAAACATCAGCAGCTGGCAGCCTCGCAGCCAAGTACATGACTACAACATTAGAAACTTGAAGAACCTTACTATACCCAAGTACAGACTTGTAACAGGTGCCAGGCAAATAACTGAGGTGTATCTGTACAACAAACTTCCTGAAACATGGAGAGATAGTCATCAGAACATTACTAAAGCAAGATTAACCTCTCGCTTAAAAGAGCATTCGATCTACACAACAGAAGAATTTCTAGACATGAAATTACTGGATATCGTATAGTTTTATATTCTATTGTTTATTTATTTATTTATCAATTATCTCTAGTTGTATAATGTGACTTAATAAATTTATTGTTACATATAGGTATTATTATAATTATTATCACACCTGGGAGCTTTGCCAGCAAATTGTGTTTCCCAGTTCTTATGTAGTTGCTGTAGGGAGTTTTTTTTCCATGAAATTGATTCAATTACCCTTTTCTCCGGTTACAAACATAGATGCCCTCCCCATCTTCCCCAGCAAAACTATCTTCTTCAGTTCTGTGTTTGAGTCAAAAGTCAAAACTACTTTCTTTTTTCGCCGAATAACCATGACCTTCCATAACCTGCAAAACATGCAAAAATTTCTACCAGGTTATGACATTTTTGTAGTTTTTTATGAATGATATGGGCATCACTTTCATGTAGCGTTTATATGTTATTCATCACTCAACTCTTATCTACTGATCGGTACAAATTTTTATATTTAATACACTCAGCACAAAAATTATCGCATCAGTAGCATTATGAATTCTTCTGGTGATATATTTCAGTTTTTGTCAAAATTACTCGTTTGTTTTCCAATGTGGTTACTTCTATGAGATATCTAGAGCCCCGGCAAAACAGCATTCTTTATTTTTTCTAGTTCATTTATGTTAAACATTAAACGTTAAACTCCGATTTATTTATTTTTGCAGTTACCAGTTACCATTACTTTTGATGTTTGTTTGTGTTTGTCAGTGTTTGGTTTGTATTCGTTTGTGATAATTTAGCGATTGCTTGTTCACTATGAAAGGTCGTCAGCGTATAAAACGTCATTTGACTGAAGAAGAAGCCGTGAGAGCAGTAACTTTGATTCAAGATGGACAAAGTCAACGGATGTGTCTAATGCATTAGGTGTGCAACAGAGTGCCATATCAAGAGTTGTTAGGCATTACACATAAACTGGATAATTTTTCAAAAGGGAAGGACAGGTCACGAGAGAGTTCACAGCTACAGACGTCGGTTTTTGTGAGTTACAACTTTAAGAACACGTCACTGTGCTGCTCTAATGCTTAAAAATGATCTATTAGCTGCTCAAAATGTTGAAATTTATGTTCAAACAATCAGAAAACGTCTTTGAGAAGACAATATACGGCCAAAGATTCTTGCCTCTGGACCATGCCTCACCAGAGAACATCGAGTTGCGCGATTACAGTTTGTCAGAGAGCAGGCCATCGAAGAATGGTCCAATGTGCGCTTCACCGATGAATCGCGATTTTGTTTATATGCATCAGATAGACGTATGCCGGTCTACAAACGGCAGCGTGCTCGCTATTTTCAGTGTAACATCCGACAAAAAGTAAATTTTGCAGATAGGTCTATCATGGTAGGGGGAGGAACTTCTATTTATGGGCTCACGGAACTAGTGGCTGTGAATGGTGGGAGATTGACAGCCGATGGATGCATAAGGGACATTCATGAACCCCACGGGGTCGCCTATGATCCTTTTGTAGGCGGCAATTTCATTTTTAAGGAAGATAATGTATGACCACACGTGGCCATGATAGTAAACGACTACCTTCGTGATGTTGATATTGTCAGAATGTACTGGCCTGCGAGCAACCTGGACCTTAATCCTATCGAGCACGTATGGGACCATATAGGACGAACAATTTAACAACAAAAAGTTCCATGCAGAACCCTACAAGATTGCAAAACTAGTTGAACGTAATTTGGAACACTATGACCAACGATATGTACCTACAAAATCTTTTTGGTGGTATGCCAGGGTGAATGCAAGCTATAATAAGAGCAAAAGGGGGAAATACTCGATATTAAGAACCAATATTCTGATAAAAATTATTGTTTATAATTCTTTTAAATAAATTGTCACATAAAAGTTTTTGTAATTGTTTACACCTGTATACTTATATTGGAATTACGCCTACCAAACCTGACTGAATCTTTTACTATATTGCATTATCACTACTTTAAACCTGTGAACCCCTTGTGTATCCCGTTTATTTTTTTTTAGAATATTAAGCAAACATTAGGTGATGCGATAATTTTTGTGCAGAGTGTATTTTGTATGTCAAACTCTACCTAAATATTTAATAAATATACAGTCATTGTAATGAAGTCTTGTTTGCCTGTTTGTGGAAGAAATTAAGTAATAAAATTACGGCCGATTTCCTATCGTCACAAACTATCACTTTTTAAAAATGTTGGTAAAGTATTTTATGAATTTGTCACTTTCTTCAGTACCTAACGATTAAATATGGCTTCTGTTTTTGTATTATTTTCCTAGTTTTTTCTAGAGATGAAACTTGTTCAGATAAAGGTGTTTCTTTCTTACCAATTTATTTAATTTCGCAGCTCACTGTCGGGAAACTATTAAAAGCTACATGAATCGTTTTTTGGGAAATATTTATGTGCTCATTTTAAGCATTTTCCTTATAAACAGTCAAGAAATTTACACGAACGATAAACATTTGACATTTAAGTTGGAGGTTATATTATTTTAAATTGGAATAGTCTTCTAAAATATCAAAATTGCTTTCTTCGAGCTTTTATTGGCCTTCCGCACATTTGTTTTTGTTTCCCTCTAGAGGGATTTGTCAGAACTTCCATTCTATAATTTGCAGTTTGCAATTTTTCAACCTTTATAAATTACAGTGTTTCATTGGTAGATTTTATGTGCCATTATTCAAAACGCTAGAAAAATCATGAAATCGAACTTCAAGTCTTTTTCGAAAACGGTGTACACTAAAAATATGATCTTTTGCAGAAATATAGTGAAATACCGCATCTTTAGGAAGAGTATATTTTTAATGAACAGAAGTCATCAACATGTTTTGAAATATGCTTTATTTTTTTTTTGTTTAACCAATTTTTGTTATGAAAACAATCTCTTCCACAAGATACATTAATTTCAAATAATTGTGCAAAATTTGAACATCGTGCGTTATACCGTTTTTGAATATGACTTGAAATTGTGATTTTACGCACTGAACTGTGGCCTTAATTAATTTATTGTTCTTTCACTTTCCTACATTTCCGAATAATTTTTACATTTACTACCTTTTTCTCTTCATCTATCCTATTTTTATATTTTTCGAAATAGACTCACAATGTCTATCTACCAACGATTATTCCTAATTACAGGTATTAAATATATTATCGATTTGCAACTAATGAACGGTACAGGATTCGAAGATTTTAAGAATTAAAATGTGAATTCCCTCCCAATCGATGTCAGGCATCTATCATCATTGGGTCAATGCTAATCCCCAATGCCCTACCCACCAAGTGCACAGTACTTAGCACATTCTCACCAGGAATCTCAGGTACACCCACTATTTCCACAAAATTTATTCTGGAATACTACTCCAACGAATTTACACGATCAGCCTATTCTTCATTTTCTCGTTTTAGTAGTAGTTTCCCTTTGGAGATCGTAGATTTTAGTAAGACAGTCGTCTATCTTGTTTGCCAGCTCAAGTAACAGTTTATTTTTATTTGTATCCATAATTTTATCCGAACAACCATTTACGGACGTTTTCCATTGTTAATTGGTCATTCCCAATTTGAAGTAATTTTTTGAAGGCATTATAGTAAGTGCAGACGTTAAGGGTTTTGTAGAACATATCATACATGCCCATGTAGATCATTTGATATTTTGTCCAATTCATCGCCAGATAATCTGAGACATTTGATACCATGATAGGATGTATCGCATACAGAGCCCTGTATTCGACCGTACTGACGGTTGGCCATAACCAGTTGAGTGAATACATGGCACTTATCAGACATCGCAATCGTTATCCAGGGTTTTCTACTTCTATTCTGTTTATCACCCAAAATATCTATGGAATGTAATTCCATTCTGCATCTACGTCCCTAACATTAATGTTCCTCCCTCCTTTTTCCCAAATTTATCATGCATATCATCATTTTTTAGTTTCTCTGTAGGTTTTTTTCAAAATCGTTAATTTAAGAATGGCTTTCATAACCAGTGGCTTGTGACGAAGTCGAACGATAGATCAAGCCGGAATGTAGCAGTCGTGACGTAGTAATCGTGGCCAACTCGGTATGGACGATCGGTGTTCGCGGCATGGAAATAATACTAGTCTACCAAAATATTCAATAACGACAACTGGACTTTTGAAATTTTTATTAAGAGAATATGTAATTAAATCTACCCGAAAGGTATAATACCAAATTTTCCTATTTTGAACAAACGTTTAACATTAAAAACTCACAGAACTTAAATTCAATATGTATGTAAACATTATGTAATAATATTAAATGAGCCGCATTCTGCATCAAGAACAAAACTAAAAAATATAGTAGAAAACAATGTCGGAAACAAGTCTTAACAAAATAAAATACACCCGCTAACAAAATGTTTACTGCTGGAAGATAAATGCGAGAACTTACTTACTAGACAATTTTTTAATTTTTTTTCTTTTGCTTCATTAAGATTTCATTGGAGGTAACATATGAATAAGTATTTAATAAAATATTGCAATGGTTATGCGAGGGAAAATGCAATTTGATTGAATAAAAAATCCAAAAATATTCTCGATATTAATGCAGCGTTTCTACTCCTACATGGCTCAGCGCAGTGTATAAAAACTCACTGTAACTTTTTTCAGCAACAACATTAATATTAATTTCGTATCTTGACCAAAAATCATTTCAAGCCTTTGTCTGTATTTGGTCTCGCATATGTATATGTTAATTCCGAAAAATAATATTACTTACCCGGTACATGAAAAATACATTACACAAATTTGTGGTCTAGCAAGAAAACATTTTTTTTTTCATAAAATTGGAAAATTGTAGAGGCAACGTGAGTACACTGTGATGATTAGCACACTTTAGTGTATATTCCACGAAAAGAACAGGTCTTTAACTCTTTTCGTTGCTGAAATTCAAGAAAAGTATTAGAAGTGGTCGAAAATTGATTTAGGAACATTTTACGAAAAATCGATTTTCCGGCATTTTTGCAATTCCCGATCTTTTCGTCACCTCAAAATTCGAATACATAAGAATCAGCTTCATTTTCTTGCGTGTGCCTGAGTTGTATGTCGAATTAGAGCACCTTACTGAGACTATTCGGTATAAAGTAGCAGCGCTCCATCCACGGCTGTGACGTCACAGCGGTGCTCCACTCGCTACGTTCTGGCTTGTACTATCGCTCGGCTTCGCTTGTGATCACTGTCTATATCTACTCTGATAACTTTTGTCCCTAGCTTGAGTTCTGAATCTAAATTTATTTGCTATCTCCCTATGCTTGTTGGCATTTCCCAAGTAGCACCTCCTAATAATGTGATGAAATAGAGTGTTCTCGATGACTAAATAATGCTCATTGCAAAATTCTGACAATCTAGCTCGAGATCTAGCTCCTCTGTAATTCCTATTGCTTAATCCAAATGGACCACGTATTCTCCGCCTTCTCTACCCGTACCTACAACTCCATTAAATTCTCCTACTATTGCTACATTCTCATGCCCTTTCACAAAACCTAACACATATTCAATTTTACACTACTCCGCTTCTACAGCTTCATCATTATGGACATGCAAACCTGTATTATTACTGTTTTTATAAGTTTTGTATCTAAACTAATCTGTCACTTTGCTGTAAGAAATTTTCAATACTTTGTCCCACTTTTTTCAGCATGACAGTTCCTACCCTAGCACCCCCCAAGTTTCCTCCTATTCATCCTTTGTATATTTTCAAATCTTCACCACTTTTTATATCATTTGTTATAGGTATTAGTTTATGTGAGAAAACGATTCATACCCATATTTTTTTCCAATGAGCGTAGTTTTGTTTGAATTAATTAGTATTTTGTCAATTTCTTTTTTACCCACACTTTCTGTTTCAGGCAACCGAAAAAGGAAGTCCCCGGCATTCGATTGCAAGTAACACCAGTTCTAATTTATCTACACCACCATCTCCACGAGGCGATCATCACAACAGTTCTAGTTATGATAGTTAAGGCCACCAATAATATGTACTAAAACTTTGATTCAGTTTCACTTGTAGACTAGCAAATTTCATCAAACAGATCAACATTATTTGCTAATTTGTCGCTGACATGAGAAAGTGAGAAATTGTCTTATTTATAGAATAAATTATTATACTTGCACAGAATGTTGAGATTAATTTATAGACTTTAGTTAATATATTTGATGTTTTCTACTTTAGCAAATTTCAAAGTTCTGTATAGAATAGACTGATTAATTCAAAATGGGTTTTCCTAATGAAATTTTAAAATTTCTATTGCTTCCAGTGACATCACTGCGTGGTAGGCCGTCTACTTATTTTCCCTAAACTATGTTATGCCACCGACTTATGTAGATTTCTGTAAGGTACATAATATCTGCGTACTATTTTGGAGAAAATCGACAAGTTGGAATTTTTTTCGTAAGCTGCTTTGTTTCTGAGTGAAATAGCTTTTTGTGAAATCGTTCAGAATCAGCATTTATGGTTTGAAAATTAATCAAACAATTGATTGTTCTAAAACAACCTACGGTGCCATTTGCTGGTACAAATTACAAATTTTTAGAACAATAGAAGTCTACGAAGGACAGTCTCCACTAAAATTTTAATTCAATGGCTTTCGTAGTTTCGGAGATAATCATTCTTTTTCGAGAAATTTCAGTAACCTGTATCTTTGTTAGTGGTAATTTTTGGACACATGTTCATAGTAACTTTTCTTATTTTGAACTCCTCCATAATCCCTTGGCTTTTGGCACACGTTCTGAATCACCCTGTATAATAATATGTAAGGCAAATACGCGTCTGGGTGCAACAGTAATACAGAATTTCAGCTACTTTATTGCTTGTTTATTCATTTTAGGGCTAAAATATTTTTTTAATCACCCATAAAGGTTTTACCAGAGAATGCATTACCTTCACTAAAGAAAGTCAAAATAAAATATGGTAAATAAATAATTCTTAAACAATTTTATTTAAAATTCTAACGAAAAATGAAAAAAAATGTTTTGATTTTCTGCCCAACAGACTTAATGAACCTTTAATTATTCTAGAGAAATTTTACAGGTGACTCAGAATTCAAACACGGAATATTAAGTGATTCCTTGATTAAAATTTTATGAAAGGCCCAATAGCACTCTCTGATTGTCCATCAGACAGGACGCCTTTTGAGGAAGAAGGGTTGCAAAAGGTTTTTCCACAATAACTTTGAAACCATTTGAGATACAACAACCATTTTTTCTAGTAAGGTTACCAGAAACATGAATTTTCATTCAGATTTTTAATTGGAGGAGAGTGAACTATTTTAGCACCGGGAGTGAAAGAAATGTTTTAATTTTCTATAATCCGATAGATGCTAAAGCAGGTGCCAGAAAGGTTGGTACATGTTTATAAATAGGTAGACACCATTAAAACGTTTGCCACTTGAATCTGAAAACTTCCCTTGCCTCCGTATGAAGATGATATATCCCTTTTAAAAATGTACCGTCTATGATTTTTGAGTTCCGTGCGAGTGAAAAATTACTAAATTTTAAGGCCAAACTAAACACAAAAATTAAAATGCGTCTGCGGTAGCAACTTAATGTCACAGACTCTTCGTCTGAAGTGTATCTGTCTGGTGCTAAAAGGCCAGCATTCAGACATCTGCATCCGCAAAGAGTATGCAAAGTTTGAAATCGTATACAGGCCTAACTGAATTATACTATACTTATTAGCAGGTAGGTAATTTTACAAAATATTTGAAATATGAATGAGATGAAATGGAAAGTCAAGCTGAATAAGTATAACAACAGAAAAAGAAAGGGAAGGAAATGCAGTAGAAATTGACAAGAAGATGACGAAGGAGAAAAAGAAGAAAAAGAGTGGAGCACAAAAATCCATAAGCCAAAAAGCCTATTCACATTATGCAATTTTTACTGCTGCAACATGCAATTTTTATTGCACGCATGCGTAGATTAATCATTTCATGCAATTCTGGCACCATGCTTTAAATTAGAACCTGCGCTATTTTTGTTGCATGCAACTGCAATTCTGGTGACTTTTTGCTAGGGATTTTATAGTTACTGATGATAAAGTTGTGTGGTAGTATTACTTTTTCTACGATTTTGACAATTAGTAGATGTCAATAGAAACTGATTTTTAATAAATCAATTACATTGCAATTCCACCTCTTGAAAAAATAGGTTTTTCTACGTGGAACAAATAACGATTATGTCGACAAATTATTAATGCTGATAAAGCGTATTCTACTATATCACTCATCACGTTCGATTTATAAATCAGTAATTACTGTACAAATATATTACTCGATGTTATTAAATAACTTAATCAAGAGAAACGCCAAACATATATGATAATTGACATTGACCTGACCTGACGTCAAGCTTTATTGATAGAATAAACCTTGAACTGACATGCAATTTTTCGTGCATTGGTGTGAATCGCTCATGCAATTCTACATGATGCAACCGCGTGCAATTTTTGTAGCTGCAACAAAAATTGCATAGATGTGACCACTACTAAACACATCAATAGCATATATGCAGAAACACCATAATGATCAATCAAGATCCGATGAAATTTTTTCTTGAAGACAGGGCAAGGAAGAGACAAATTCAAGCGGTTCGCCTTATTCATACAAGCAGCAATGTTATAGAAAAAAGATATCTTAAATATTTCCTTGCGATGCCTTAAGCTAGTGACACATTTCTCTGAGGTGTTGTGTTGTGACGCAACGTTGTATGGATCATACAGCATAAATTGCATGTAATTAGACGGGGCGCGTGCACATTCCTCTGACGCTACGCGCTGTGTTGTGTTGTGACGCAACGCGATCCCTTCTATCCAGATTTTCGTTGCATCGCGACACAACACATCAGAGCGTCAGAGAAGTGTGCACGGGTCATTTCGCTTAAAAAATATGGATGAAGCTGTCTTAATTGAAAAAGTTAGAAATTAAGAATGTTATTCAACGTGAATTCGAAGAATTACCGCAATGAGTATATGCGGCAAGAGGTGTGGGAGGAGATAGGCAGGGAAATGAATTCTACAAGTAAAGCAACAGCATTTTTACTTCACTTGTACTTACATACAGTGTGGAAAAAAGTATAGAAACAGTTCTATAAAAAGTTCCCGGTTAATCGGGGACGAAAACGCTCTGTGTGTACGCATTGGAGCTTTTGAGAAATGGGGTAGCACCGGTTTATCAAACGTTGCGTCACAACACGACAGAAACATGTGCACACGGCGAGTCACAACACGACACGACATAACACAACACATCAGAGAAATGTGTTCCCAGCTTTAGAATTGTGAGCATTATTTATATAAAAAATGTATTTTTAATTATATTTCGATAATTTTCTTGGTGACGTACGTAGTGATTGAATGTCGATAAAATAATGCGACCTGTTTTTTGATAGTGCTTCAGTGGAGAAAGGGGTGAACTACCCCTTACCTTCTTAACTTCATATTTTTTAAGGGGCTAAATATTTTTACTATCCCAAAGGACTTGTACCTTGACGCAGTTCTAGTAATACTGGGACGGGTGGGATGGCTTGCGCGCTTCAATGATATAAAGAGCCGAACCATAGGTTTAACCATATTGGAGGGGTTTTTATTTGAGAAGCCAGACTAAATCAAGTCCCTGGAAGGGGGCAGCAGCTCTTTCAGTAATCATAGTGGCAGAGATCGTGAGGGTTGGTATGGCACTGTGATACACACTACTGCGATGTGGAAGGCAACGGGAAACCACCACATTATTTTATCCCTAGTACAGCGTACTTTAATTTATGATGATGGCACCTTCTGGAGTAAAATATTCCGGAGGTAAAATAGTCCCACATTCGGATCTCCGGGCGGGGACTGCTTTGGGGGGTCATCAGAAATGATAAGTGTAACATCTCACGAGTCGGAGCGTGGAATGTTAGAAGCATGAAACAAGTAGGGAAGTTAGAGAATTTGAAAATTGAGATGGATAGGTTAGCATTAGACGTAGTAGGTATCAGTGAAGTGCGATGGCCAGAAGCTGGAGACTTCTAGAGCGGAGATTTTAGAGTAATACACACAGGATCTGTAGGAGGAAATTCGGGAATAGGAATTGTTATGCGGAAAAAAGTAGGACAGAGTGTAGAAAATTTCTTACAGCAAAGTGACAGGGTAGTTATGGTTAGGTTAGATTCGAAACCTGTAAAAACAGTAATAATACAGGTATATATGCCCACTTCTAACTACAGTGATGAGGCCGTAGAGGCAGTTTACAGTGATATTGAATATGTGCTAGATTTTGTGAGAGGGCACGAAAATTTAATAATTACAGGAGATTTCAATGCAGTCGTAGGCACAGGGCGAGAGGGCGGAATAGTTGGCCCCTTTGGATTAGGCAATAGGAACGATAGGGGAGTTAGACTGATAGAGTTCTGCGATAAACATAACTTAACGGTCGCGAACACTCTATTTCACCATCATGTTAGGAGATGCTATACGTGGAAGATGCCAGGAGACTTAGGGAGATATCAAATAGATTACATTCTCGTTAGGCAAAGATTTAGAAATCAAGTTAGGGATTGTAGAAGTTATCCAGGAGCAGATATAGATAGTGATCACAACATAGTCGTTATGAAAGCCAATCTTAAATTTAAGATTTTGAAAAAAAGAAGCGGAAGAAGGTATCTTGACCCAGAGAAACTAAAAGATGATGATATGCGCAATAAGTTCGAGAAAAAGACAAACGAAGCACTAAAGGGCACGGGTGGAAATATTGTTAGGGACATAGAGGCAGAATGGAATTGCATTAAAAATAGTTTAGTTTCCTCAGCTAGGGATATTTTGGGTCATAAACAGAATGAAAGTAGGAAACCCTGGATAACAAAACATATTGTGAGTCTAATAGAGGAAAGGCGAAAATATAAAAATGGTTAGATGAAACAGGGAAACAAAGATATAAGGCGATCAAGTGGGAAATTATTCGGGAATGTAGGAAAGCGAAAGAGCAATGGATCGATAATAAATGCAAAGAAGTGGAAGATAAATTCGAAGTAGGAAAGACTGATGAAGCATATAAAATAATTAGGAGAAATTTTAGAGAAATTGGATCTAGTACCAAAAACATTAGAAATGAGGCAGGAGATATCCTAATCGGAAGTGGGGAGAAGGCAGATAGGTGGAAAGAATATTTAGGAAACTTATATGCGGGACAGGAAGTGCAAGATATATTAGAAAGCGAAAGCAGTGTAGAGGGGGATAACCTAGGGAGTCCTATAATGAGAGAAGAGTTTGAGATAGCACTAAAAAGTTTAAGGAATAATAAAGCACCAGGTATAGATGGCTTGCAGGCAGAAATCTTAAAGTGCGCAGGTCAAGAGGTAATAGATCGTTTATTTAAACTAGTTAGTCGCATATACCTGACAGGCGAGATTCCAGAAGATTACAAACGGAACATCATAGTAGCTTTGCCAAAAAGGAAAGGCGCGGATAGATGCGAAAATTTTAGAACTATCAGTTTAACTTCCCATGCGTCAAAAATTTTAAGTAGAATTGTGCAAAGAAGGATGGAGAAAAAGGCGGAAGAAATATTAGGAGAAGATCAGTTCGGATTTAGACGAAATAGAGGAACGCGCGAGGCCATTCTAGCTTTACGAGTAATTATAGAAAAAACGATAGAAAAGAGAAAGAGCGTCTATATAGGATTTGTAGATTTAGAAAAAGCCTTCGACAACGTAAAATGGGGGAAGATGTTCGAAGTGCTGAGAAAGGTAGGGATGAAATACAGGGACAGAAGAATAATACATAATCTCTACAAAGAGCAAAAGGCAGTTATAGAATGTGAGCAGGAACAAAGGGAAGTAGATATCCGGAAGGGAGTGAGACAGGGATGTGCATTGTCACCTCTAGTTTTCAACTTATATATCGAAGATGCGATTAATATTGTTAAGGAAAGAACAGCCTCAGGGATCAATGTACAGGGCCAAACTATTAACATGCTCAGATTTGCGGATGATATAGCAGTGTTAGCATCTAGCAAAGAAGAATTAGGAGCGGCTTTGAATGAAATGGAAGCAGTTTTGACACAGGGCTTCGGCATGAAAATCAATAAAAAGAAAACTAAAATTTTGGTATGTAGGGGATGTGAAAATAGAACTAAAATGGAAATACAAATTGGAAATGAGAAGATAGAGGAGGTCGCGGATTTCTGCTACTTAGGAAGTAAAATAACTCAAGACGGTAGGAGCACTAAAGATATAAAACAAAGAATGGCGCAGGGCCGAGTTGCGTTTAACAAAAAGAAACAACTGTTATGCTCGAGAACGGTTAATATAGAGACTAGGAAGAGACTCTTAACGTCGTATGTATGGAGTACGGCATTATACGGGTGCGAAACTTGGACAATAGGAGAAGCGGATAGAAAAAGAGTAGAAGCGTTTGAAATGTGGTGCTACAGACGCATGATGAAGATACCGTGGATAGATAAGGTTAGCAATAGGGAAGTATTAGAAAGAGTTGGGGAAAAGCGAAAGATATGAAAAACAATAAAGAGTAGGAGAGATAGGATGGTAGGACACCTTCTAAGACACGAAGGAATAGTTCGTGACATACTAGAGTCAGAGATAGGAATAAAAAGAGGTAGGGGTAGGCCTAGATTAGACTACTGCTCTCAAATAGTTAGGGATGTAGGATGTTCTACTTTTAGGGAAATGCGTAGGTTAGCTCAGGATAGAAAAGAATGGAGGTACGCGTCCAACCAGTCTTCGGACTGAGAACCTTATGATGATGATGATGAGATATTTTTAATTTTTAATTGCATTTTTTGTTTCCCCGGACATTTTGTTAATAAAAAGTTACTCTTGTTAGGTTTCGATAAAATGAAGCGTTTTTGAGAAAATAAAACTCAACGAGCAAGAGGTACCTTGTTTCTACGATTTTCGTTTTCATTTTTTCTGGCATTTGAAAAACCGAAAGCAATTTTTTAATAAAAATTTTCACTACCTTTCGTAGAGGAGAGGCGAGAGAAATTTTATCAGGAGCGAGGCTATGCAGTAGAAGAAGTGGAGAACTTGAGAACAGCAGGATGGAACATGGTGAAAGAGGTAGAGGAGAGAGACAAGCAAATACAAGTGTAGAATAAAGAAGAGAAGATAAGACAATCAAGATACAACAACAAATATAAACAAATAAGAACAGCGGGACTGCCGAGATATCTACGAAGTAGGGGAAGGGAAGATAATAAGGGTGGCAAAGTTTAGGCTGGGAAATGAGATGAGAGGTGGGAGGTATTGGGAAAGCGAAGACAGAAGAATGTGTAGGGTATGTGGGGCGGAGAAGGAAACATGTGTTAGAGAGGTGCTGGTTGAGAGAGAACACGGAACAGGTGAGAGTGGAGATGATACTGGAAGAAAGCGGAAGAGGGGAGAAGTAGATGGAATTGATACAGAGTGGAAGGAAGGAGAGGGAGGGGTGATTCTACATAAATGGGAATTAGACAGGTCGAAATTAATAATTGTGACCAGTTTATTATTTATTTTTGTTTGTTCCATTTATTTATATGTGTATTTGCTTATTTTGAATTGTAATCCCAAATGGGAAACAATAAATCCATTATCTATCTATCACTACCTTTCGTAAACTGTTAAGGTTATTTTTGTACGACGTTTCGTCTATTGTCTACATCGTCAATTTTTATTTTTTCTTAATACAGACCTGGACAATTTTTAATGAATTTAAAAGAAATAGCTAATGTAGGGTCAAATCATACTTAAAAAATTCTTAGCAATAGGGAAGTATTAGAAAGAGTTGGGGAAAAGCGAAAGGTATGGAAAACAATAAAGAGTAGGAGAGATAGGATGGTAGGACACCTTCTAAGACACGAAGGAATAGTTCGTGACATACTAGAGTCAGAGATAGGAATAAAAAGAGGTAGGGGTAGGCCTAGATTAGACTACTGCTCTCAAATAGTTAGGGATGTAGGATGTTCTACTTTTAGGGAAATGCGTAGGTTAGCTCAGGATAGAAAAGAATGGAGGTACGCGTCCAACCAGTCTTCGGACTGAGAACCTTATGATGATGATGAAGAGCTTTCGATTTTTTGATATCTTTGGAAATAATGCCAGAAAATATAAAAACGAAAATCGTAGAAACACTGTACCTCTTGCTCGTCAGTAGTTAGAAAATGAGAGTACTGAATCACATCTGTTGCCAACCCAAAACTCCAGCAACCAAAATCCCTGTTAGTGTCTTCAGCAGCGGCAGCAGCCTCTGGTTCTGTTGCCAACTCCAACACGGAAAAATCCCTGGTAATGTCTTCAGCAATGACATCTACCATTGGTTGTGGCTCAGGCGCCTGCGCCGGTGCTCTAAATGCACGTGTTGTTCATTGTTGCGCAATAGAAGAATGTTCTGGAAATGCTGATGCAATAGTACACAGACTGAAGGAGTCCTTGAGTCATGTCTTCGGCAACGACTTCTTCAGCAGCCTCTGATGTCTTTGGTTGTGGCTCAGGCGCTTGCGCCGGGGCTCTATGAGAGTGGGCGGGGCAACAGCCAATGAGAGTGGTTGTAGGCAGCATCTAATCAGAATTGTTGTGGGTGGTAAGGTTCAACTAGTGCTAGATGCCTTTGGATGTGGCCCGGGCGCCTGCGCCGGGGTTTTCGCAAAAATAAAAACGATGAATATATTTTTACATCAATATAATTAAAACTAATCTGTATACAGAGTAGGCATGCGTGTATTTTCTGGGCAAATCGAAGCCCTGCTTCTCACACCACTCTCCTGACCAATTCATTACCCGGTGTATACTCAACGATGCGGTCATGCAGGATGAGACAGTATGCGGTTGTGTTGGCCGGAAAATTCTTCCTCGACTCAAATTCTAGACGCATATCTATGGGTCCAGACTTGATGCTTTCCGACTGCTTTGATGCGTCAATCACCACGATGGGAGCTAGATCCTTGAACTCTCCACGTCCGTACAGTGGTTCGTTGACCTTTCCATAGTATGAACTCTGAAAGTTCTCGTACATTTCGTATAGCAGGGCGTATTTCCCCGTGGAGAAATCCAAGTTTAATTTCTCGTAGGGGAAGCACTCAGAATTCAGGTACAGTTTGACGTTTGTCAGATTGCAGTGGTCAAATTTGCTTGAATCCGTGTCCAAATTCGCTTTGTGATTCGTCTGGAAGGCAACAATAACGTAGCGGGGTTTCTCCAACCGAGTTGCAGTCTTGACGGCCCACGTTTGTTTCGTAGCTTGCGGCAACACCGGATACTCGTATAGCTCCCAGCTGCGAAAACATATCTGCAACGTTCTCTCTTCCTCGACAATATTGAGAAGTTTTAGGTATTCAGCATCCGATGGATAGACGTACGGCACCCTCCAATGAACCTTGGTCAACTCAATTCTGGTGTCATCGTTACCCACGAACACGTTCCTATCGTTTTTCGATCGAGTCAAAATGAGCTCGTGACGCACATTTAACAGAAGTTTGGAGTAGTCTTCCAAGAATCCCAGCAAGATTCTTCCCGGGATGCACACATTAAAGTTCCTGTTCGCGTTGAGAAAGTGGCTCGGTGAGTCTCCCGTATTCCTCCAGCCGGCATTCTCCACGGCACGTACCTCACCCTCATTCAAAGAAACTACACCCTTCAGTGTGCTCGAAATGCCCACGTTTTTTGTTCGTTCCACCTCCACCCCGTTTATTTCATAGCGGACGTCGTCAAAGAGGAAACTGAGGGCGTTATTTGATAAAACCGCATTTCTGCCTCCTGCACCATTGATGAACCTGCCCTCTATGTAGATGCAGCTTAGATGCGGCAGTACGTAAACGTCTTGTTGGTGGATTGGTATGCGAATTTCGTCATTGGCGTTGAATGTTGTTGTTGTCACGAATGGCTGATGTATGTGCACCTCGACACGGCGTGCTGACTCATCCACAGCAGCACCGTCCAGAACACGAAACGTGTCTACGTTTATGTGTGTCATTATTCAAATGCGGTTCCCTTGTTGAAGTACAAGTACTAACTGACAGCACTGTTAATTTGCTTGCTTAAATACTCTCCATACAACCGCGCATTCGCAGTCTACCAGATTCAACGGCCTTGAGGAGGACAGACAGTCAAACAGACAGGCAGGCAGACAGACAGACACACACAGACAGACAGACAGACAACTGATAAGAATTCTGAAGTAGGAGAATAACTAGATTCGAGCTGGTTAATTTGATACCCTACATGACCTAAGTGAGCGGTGCAAGGAACGTGGCCGGGGGTGCGGTCAGTGGGTGACCACCCCTAAAACCACTCCTAAAACCACCCCTAAAACAACCCCTAAAACCACCCCTGGAAACCCTCACAACAACCCCTAAAACCCAACCCTAAAGCCACCCCCAACACTACCCCTAAAAACCACCCCTAAAACCAACCCTAAAACCAACCCTAAAACAACCCCCAAAAACCACCCCCAATAACCACCCCTAAAACCCACCTCAATATTCCGATACCTCTCGTCGAGTCCTTTAATTTGATACCCTACATGACATAGATTTACGTAGGGGTTAGCCTAGATTTAGACTACTGTTCTCAAATAATTAGCGATGTAGGATGTTCTACTACCGAGAACTAAGACGTTTGCATATGAATAACTAAATGGTCTCATTAAGTGCCAGTAAGTGTAACAGAAATCTACATGTGCTCTATATTACTGACACTCAATTAGTACTTCCAGCACTCACCAGATGGTTCACACACGTGTCCGAAACGCATTAAGATAAGAAGTAATTTCAAAACATAGTACGTATGAAAATAAACAAACCTAAACAAACATTATCCTGTAGGCGAGTTGAAAGGTTTTTTCCCCATAATAAAAACAATTATAACATCTCTTATCGGCGGCTAATGTGCTTTTTCCTTAAACTTTGATATCAATATTTATTTAGTATAAACAATCGCAAACGTTGGAATTTCCGAGAAAAAAAAAATTAATTCTGTAACTTCTGTTTACAATCATAAGTATATATGGATGATTTGAAAGACGGGCATGTGGGTCGCCGATTAGCTCAGTGGGTTGGAGCGATGGCTCCGGTGCGCGGGGACTCAGGTTCGACTCCCGGTCGGAGGCGGCAAATTTTGCGACGTCTAACACTTCTGTGTACTATTGAATTGCATCCCAGAACGTTTGCGAAAACCCCGGCGCAGGTGCCTGGGCCACATCCAAAGGCATCTATACTTGGGACGCCGAACAGATGGAGTGATCACCCTGCAAGCAAGAGCTCTAGACGGGACCACTATCAATTTAGGACGACAGAACCGCAGTGATGCGCTTTCTTTAGACCCAACGAAGTCGCATCACTCCAATTCGGAGACATAAATTAATATTGGCCCCGCTAGAGCACGTTCTTGCAGGGTGATCACTCCGTCTGTTGGGCGGCCCAAGTATAGCACTAGTTGAACCTTACCACCCACAACAATTCTGATTGGATGCTGCCCACAACCACTCTCATTGGCTGTTGCCCCGCCCACTCTCATAGAGCCCCAGCGCAAGCGCCTGAGCCACAGCCAAAGGCCCCAAAGACACTAGAGGCTGCTGAAGAAGTCGTTGCTGAAGACATGACTCAAGGACGCCTTCAATCTGTGTACTATTGCATCAGCATTTCCAGAACATTCTTCTTTTGCGCAACAATGAACAACACGTGCATTTAGAGCCCCGGCGCAGGCGCCTGAGCCACAACCAATGGCAGATGTCGTTGCTGAAGACATTACCAGGGATTTTTGCGTGTTGGAGTTGGTAAACCAGAGGCTGCTGCCGCTGCTGAAGACACTGACAGGGATTTTGGTTGCTGGAGTTTTGGGTTGGCAACAGATGTGATTCAGTACTCACATTTTCTATCTACTCTCGTCGAGTTTCATTTTCTCGAAAATGCTTCATTTTATCGAAACTTAACAAGAGTAATTTTTTATTAGCAACATGTTCGGGGAAACAAAACATGGTGAATGTGTGGTGCCTTGAGTAGCAGACGTGTGTGCATCGGGCTCCTGTATGTTGATATTATAATCACGAGTCAAGACCAACAATAATTTTATTCCTCCATTTGTTGTTTGACTGTAATATAAGAGATACTTTGTTATACTGTGATACTTTGCTTAAAATATCGAAGGTTAAAAGGAGAACAAGTTTGAAAAAGTTATTTTGAATCGGTTCTTGCTAGAATAAAAATATGAGTAAACATGACAAAAACTTGCGTAGCCGATCCACCTCTTAGCAAAAAGATGTTGACGATAAATTAATTGAGGTGATGAGGATAATGACGGAGGAACATAATAGCAATATTCTCGCAAGAATGGACGAAAAGTTTGATGTAATTTCTAAAAATTTTGGTGAAATAAAACAAGTTAATGAATATTGGAAACAAAATTTCATGAAAATGCAAATAATTGAAAAGAGAATGGACGATTTAGAACAATACTCCAGAAGAAACAGTATTATAATATCTGGAGTTCAGGATGAGGATGATGGCGGTGTCGAAGAAACCATACTGAAAATATTTAGAGAACAGTTGAAATTATCCATCGATGCGGCGGACATTGATAGAACCCACCGCCTAGGACTTAGAAGAAACTACCCCAGATCAATAATTGTTAAGTTTATTTCACATAAAATGAAAATTGAAGTCGTGAAAATCAAAAGACAACTCAAAGGTAGAAGGGTTATTATTTCTGAAGACCTCACTCTGCAACCTGGGAACTGTTGAAATTGGCCAAGAAAAAATATAGGTTCATATGGAGTCAGGATGGAAACATTTTGTGCAGAGATGGGGATGCAGTAAAGAGAATATTCAGCGCAGCTGATCTTGAACAGCGAACGGTGATAGTGATAGTGGTAGAGATGTAAGTGGTCGATTTTATTTTGTCTTTTTATGTACCTAGTAACTTTCAGTTATATTCGTAGTTTTTTTTCTACTTGTTTGCATGTTTACAGGGTCTTATAGAGTAAGTAGGTAGATATATGTATTTGCAGCAACTATAACTAATGTTGTTAACCCTGTTGAGGGGGAGCTAGATGCGGTCTAAATAGTGCTGCTGCTTAGGGTATGGTATGTTTTATTTTTCTGTCTTCATTTGTGTTGTTTTTTTGTTTTCTTCTTTTTTCCCCTTCTTTTCTTGTTGCTACTTTAACCTTACCTCTTTTTAATGGCATTGAATATAGCACATATTAATGTTAGATCTCTTACAGCTTTATTTGCTCGACTTTTCGATCATGTGCGCCAAACTAATTATGTTATCTGTATAAGTGAAACCTGGCTGCACATGAGCATTCATGATGCAGCCTGGTTGCTCGAGGGATACTCATTCGTAAGATCTGATTGTACGAGCAGGGGTGGTGGTGTGGCTATGTACATCCGCAATAATTTACATTATGAAGTACTATTGAAAATATGCCTTGAGTGCATTGAGTGTTTGTGGATTAAGCTCACAGTGGGTGGAGCTGGTCTTGTGGTTGATGCTTTCTGGGATTATTTTGAAAATATAGTTATTGACTTATATTCTAAATTTGGTAGCATGCTTCGTCTTGGAAACTTCAACATTAATCATTAAGTAACAGCGCCACTTCTGATAAATTATTGTCGATAACTGAGATTTTTACCTTTCTTAGGTTATTTGCTAACCAACTCGTGTCACAGATTCGTCTTTTTCGTTGATTGATTTAATTTTTGCCAATACTTTCGAAGTCTGTGATGCTTTGGTGGTTGATGCTCAGATCTCTGACCATTTTCAATTTGTTGTAGACTTAAATGTCAGTGCAAGTATTCTGCGGTGCCTAGCTTTTCATATCGTGCACTTAGTAATGTTGATTTGGATAAATTCCAATATGACCTTCTGCCCTTGCCTTGGCGCACTATTTATTCGACTGACTATCGATGGTAAAATGGATATCTTAAATTCTTTTATTTTTCAACTATTTGACTTACATGCACCTCTTCGTGTCACTGAGCAAGGTAATCAGAGCTGCTATGCGCCTTGGATGACTGATAATATTAAATTTATGATGAAATTAAGGCAGAAGGCACTAAACCAGTTTAGATATAGTCGATTGCCTGTGCATTGGGACCATTACAAACAATTGAGAAATTTCACATCTGCTATTTAGTCTGAGAAAAAGGCCTATCTCAGTTCAAAGTTTCGTAACTGTTCCTTGAAGGAGCGATGGAGAGAGCTGGGTAGATTGAACATTCTTTGGTGCAAGTCACATAGATTGCCGCCTAGCTTATGTCACGTTGATGAGTTGAATAATTTTTTTGTGGAGAGTGATAGGTCAGATTTGCTACCTAGCATTGATTTACTTGAGTTTTATTCTTGCACTTTAATGCCTGGCGTCGCTGATACTCTGTCTTTCAGCTTTGTAGATATAATGTGCATTTCTCGTCTGATCATGGAAATTTGTTTTTCCTCTCCAGGGCCTGCCTAACCGAAGGCTTAGATGCACTGCAGCCACAAAGTGGGTTTATTCTGCTCACCCTAATTCTAAGTCACACCCATTCCATGATCTTGTGCCTTGAACCAGATGGTACAAGTCATACACTGGATGCGTGACAAAGTCTTCCGGTTCCATCAGACATTGCTCGAAAATTCGCTGTCTCTTTAGGCCTAGCGCTTCACATCTGCACAAGATGTGCATAGCTGTCTCCCATTCCCCATTACACAAGCTGCAGTTAAGGTCTCCGTAATATTTGCCAATCTTCCAAAGGTATTCTTTAACGGTCGTGTGTCCCGTCAAGAGACCTGTAACGATACTAATTTGCATCCTACTTAGGCAAAGTGGTTCTGAACATCTCTTCCTGCAAGGCCCATTTATATATGACTTGCTGTACCTGCGTCCTGGAATTCTGTTCCAGTGATTGTGATGTTGAGCGTGAATTCATCCATTTACTTAGTGTCTTACGGCACTCTTAGTTATGCCTAGGGCAGGTTCCGGTCCAACAAAAGGTTCGTTGGAGCCCTGCTTTGCAAGTTTATCGGCTTTCTCGTTCCCTAGCAGCCCACAGTGGCCTCGAATCCAAAGCAGTCTCACTGAGTTCCGCATGGCTAGAATATTAAGTTGCTCTAAGCACTCCCACACCAGTCTGGAAGAGATTTTTGGGCTCAGAAGAACCTTCAAAGCTGCCTGGCTGTCTGATAAAATAAAGATCCGCTGATTTCTGTAGCCCCTCTTAATGTTTTCCTTCGCACATTGTAGTATAGCGTACCTCTTCTTGAAAGACAGAGGCATATTTGCCCAGAGAGGAGCTAAGTCTCGCTCTTGGTTTGTTCCCAAACAGTGTTGACCCAACACCTGTGTCAGTCTTTGTACCGTTGGTGTACCAGGTTAGACTGCCGGAAGGTATGCTGCTCAAAATTTGGTTCTCCACTAGAGTCATCGATTATGACCTGAAAAAGTGGTTGGACCATATAATCCGTCCTCATTTCAAGCATGGGATCCTTTATGTCCTCAACATGCTCTGTACCCAGACGGACATGGCAGTGCCAGCCTCGTCTCCCTCTGTATCACGAAGTGGAGAGGGGGAAGGTCCAGTTGGTGAAGTCCGCATCGCCCCTGTTATCCTTAGGCAGGCAAGCCTCTGAATTTTGCTTAGCCTGAGCCTAGTAGTTACCTGTTTGACTTTGGGCCACCATGCCAAAGCTGTATACATTATTCCTGGTCTGACCATTCTGGTGTACAGCCAGTGCACCATTCCTGGCTTTAGGCCCCATTTTTGTTATATGTTCGCCTAACTGCTGCAAGAGTAGTTTCCGACTTTCTAACTATCCTATCAATATGTGTTGATTACAGGTAAGTGTTGAGTCCAGTATAACCCCAAGATACTTAACCTCCCTTGACAATGAGATCTTCCTCCCACGGAGATATAGAGGTCCAAGAGCCTCTACATTTCTCTTTCGCGTAAATGGAACTATTATTGTTTTTTCTGGACTAATGGTCAAGCCTTCCTTTTCAGTCCAGGCTGCTACGATACTCAGGGTGCTTTGCATACGTTCCCTAATCATATTGTTAAATCTTCCCTCGACTGTGATGACTAAATCATCTGCATATCCTAGGGGAGAATATCCTTCATCGCTGAGTTTCCCAAGCAGTCCGTCCATAACTAGGATCCACACAAGAGGATATAGAACTCCACCCTGTGGACAGTCCCCTGCCCCCCTGACTGCCAAGGTCTCATCAAGCAATGTAGTAAATACCAACTGGTTTTGATGTAGAGACCTGTTTACCAATACATCATCCCTTATATGCTTGTCGAGCACCTTTTCCATTGTCTTAAGCAGGAATGACATAAGCCTAATGGGCCTGTATGATTTTGCCCGAGAGTAGTCTGCCCGACCAGTTTTTGGAATGAATACTACTCTGGTAAGTCGCCATATTTGTGGAAGGTGACCTAGAGCTAGGCTGGCCCTAAATAGCATACATACTTTTAACAGCAGAAGGTCAGATCCCTTCTGCAGCATGATTGGAAGAATCCCGTCTGGGCCCGGTGATTTGTATGCCTCAAATGAGTTCACTGCTTGTTTAACTCCGTGGAACGTTATCGCACTCCTCGCAGTGAGCCAGTCATCACTTGTTGCCCTGCTTCCAGGGGCATCCAAGGTATGTGACCCAGGGAAGTGTATCCGAAGCAAAGTTATTATATAGGAAGTTGCCTAATGCCCGTAAAGCGCTGTAGCACCGCGTGAAGTACGAGTGGGGGAAGCACACTTGCTGACGTCACTACGTCAGCGGTGGACCTCGGCCGCGCTCCGCACACAAACGTGTAGAGACGTCGGCATGTGTTTCCCGATACCCGCGCTTTATGCATGCCTTTGATAGCATAAATTTATGTATAACCTGTATTGTTATGAAGTTCCATCGTCCTGCAGGGTGTAAGTAAAGGTCCTAAAGGTAGGTACTTACCTACCTCAAATTCCCGCACTAAATTTCCGACACTTGTTACTTCCGTAAGTAGGTAATTGTAAAAACGGCGGATCATTTCATTGAGAAATAGTCAGATTCAAATTGGAATTTCATTCATTCGATTCTTACGGGATTCTATAGTTTCTTCTGGGCGTGGGCCTGACTATTTCTGGTATACCTAAGATTTTTTACTGAAACTTAACTACCTATATGGATAGGTAATTTGTAAAATTTAAAGCAAAAATGATCGTATTCTAATATTGTAGAGTAATTTAGATTTTTGAATTATCAATGTTAATCTAATAGAGTTAAATTTAGATTGAAAATGAAATCGCACTCGATGCCGTTCATTTTTAACTGGAGATGATTAAAATAACAGTATACCTACTAAAAACTAAAATCCACATCCAGTATTTTATTTTCAGAAATAAATACATACACCCATACTCCGACTAATTCCAAACAAAGTAAAAAGTTGAAAAAAGTATCGCATAACTTGAAATGTAGTAGGCAGTATAGATAGATATAGATAACATTATGTACAGTTATTTGAATAAAAATACCTACTTCTAAACACTTTTTACTCGCCGGTGTCTTTTTGAAAGCAAAACTAAGTATGAACCTACCTAATACCTACCTACCTTCATACCTACTACTACTCGAATAAATACGTACCTACTTGCCTAATATCATTCCCGAGACTAATCTGGAAGTGTCTATAAGGTACGTAAGTACTGAATTTTGTGCATTCATTGATTCATCACTCATAGTGAAGAAAGTGTACGTACCTACTGAAACAGATGTTCACCGAAATTTAGTTTTTGGGTTAATAATAAATAATAATTATTTATACCTATCGATAATTATTTTATTCCACCGTTCTATGCGCTCCGCTTATCGGCTAATGTATGGCAGGAAATTGCGGTCCCGCGGCGACGTCAATTTCCGATCGCTACCGACTAAGAACGAACCTCGCATTAGGCAACTTCCCATATAATAACTTTGTATCCGAAGTAGTTCGGTCATTTCCTGTGGTTGTGAATATACCTGCTTCAGTTTTCAGGGAATGTATAGCACCATGGCAGTCTTTGGAAAGTATCTTCTGGAGTCTTGCACATTCTGTGGTAGATTCAATTTCCTCACAGTGCCTCCTCCATGATGGCCTTCGAGCCTTTCTTAATGCTTTGTTATAATCTGTGAGAGAGCCCTTGTATGCCTCCCATTCCCCAGTTTGTTTCGCTTTGTTGAATAGCTTCCTTACCTGTTTCCTCATCTCATTAAGTTCGTCGTTCCACCAGGGCACTCTCCTGTTAGACTTCCTTACAATGAGAGGACAGTTATCATTATAGCTAGATATAACTGCATCTGTTAGTTGCTCTACAGCCTTTTCTAACTCAGTTCGATTGCTTAGTGTTCATACTCCCCGCTAAATTACGGTATAAGTCTGCTTTGAAGGCTCCCCAGTCCGTACGCCGAGGATTACGATAACTTTCTGCCTCCTGTTTCAGGCCTGTCACGTCAAATAGAATGTATCTGTGATCCGAACAGTTCTCCTCATCAGGCACATGCCACTCCCCAACAAGGTTGCTGACAAAGGAAGTTCCCAAAGTTATATCAATAACCTCCTGCCTTGTTCTAGTTACAAAGGTAGGTTTAGATCCCTTATTTAATATGGTCAGATTGTGTGCCATTAATTGTAAAAGTAGCTCACCTCTAATATTAGTGTCAAGTCCAAGGCGTATGGCAGTGACAATCTTAATATTTCCCTTATTCTTCTTTGTTGCCCATACATTCTTCCTTTTCTTACACATATTTTTAATGAGTGCATATGTGACTCGTATTTCCCAGGAGTCTGGAAGCAGGCTTGCG